>CM040424.1:110343283-111543283 GCA_022702705.1 Papilionanthe hookeriana x Papilionanthe teres | reverse complement strand
TCATGTTATACACATTGATTTATGATTTACTACTTCTCAGCACATATCCTTACTACTTGTACCTGTACTGTTCTATTACTTAGAACCATAAAACTTTTCTCTTTCTTCATGCTTATTATGAACTCTAAAGTTTTAAACTACTTAAAATTGATCTTTGAGGAGGGAAAAAATAATTTAAAACTAATATTTATTTGTCCTCAATAAATATATTTAAAAATTATTTTAGGCAAAACCTGGGTATGTGGTGTTATCCTTAGAGAACTAAATTTTTAGCTTTTTGAATGTTATAGTAAGCTTAAGGCAAAATTTTTAGTAGTTAAGGATAATTCTATTGTTAAGAAATTTGGTATGAAAGTATAAGAATTATGCTGTTAGTATTCAAAGTATGAAAAATTGTTACTTGAAACACTATGGATCTTATATCTACACTTAAAAAAGAAACTAGAGACAATATGAAAAATTATTTTTGTATCAATACACATCATCAAGTAAATAAATGTGAAAAGTTTTCAACTTTATGAGGAGGATAGAGAAGTTCAATATCATTAAATGCTATCGAGATATAGTAATCCTCACATAAAAAAATGATTGAAAATTATCCAGAAAGAAAAAAGAAAAAAAAAATCAAAAAGAAAAAATAATGTGGGGAGAAGCTTAAGGAGATGCCTAATTAAAAATTTTCTTCACTTGAATTATCTTAAAAGAAAGAACTTATTAACATTTCTGAACTTTTTCTTAATGTTAAATGTATTAAGCAAATCTATACTCTTAGAGTTCTCAATTAATTCTATCTTTAAGCACTTCTAAGATTCTTATGTGTGACAAATTACAATTTTTTTTCAATTAAATAGAAAATAAGAATTTTAACTTAAGAATTCAATATTCTTATGTGTTAGTATTATCCTGAGTTATTGGAAATTTTTCTAAAGTTTCACTATCACTTTTGTGGAGTAGAAATGTAGTAATCACTAATAAATCCCATTACCATGAGCTAAATTATTTATTTTTCATGAGTAATGTTATTTTTAAGGGGATTGACATGCCCTAAGATTACCTATTTTATATGAACATTTTATACTCATTTTGAAGAATATTATGCTTTAATGAAAAATATTTTGTTTGTTTTTTATTTAAGGTGCAAGAAATAGAGTTTAAGTGTAGAAAGAGCAAAAACAGAGCATAAAGAGGTCAAATGGAGCAAAAAGTGAACTGGCACCTAAGCGTCGGTAGTTACAAGACCCTTTTAGAAGGCTCGCACTTAGGTTCCACAATTGAGCATCTTGGCGCATTAACAGTTACCCCGTTTATACATTGAATTTGGACGAAATTTGAAGATGTGCCTGAAGAAACCCTTGGTGATGTTTAAATCTTTTTTATAGAAAATATTTTCAAATGAAAAATGTGTATGTGGAGTCGGAATTACGTGGGTTAGACCCCCATTAGAGTGGGAGGCCACCATAGTGAGAGGGTGGTGGTGAGTTTTGGTGATTGTGTGTGTTTTATGAATCTTGTGTGAGTCTATTTGAGTCAGGGATAGTCAAGGATCTACAGAGGATTTCTTGTGTAAAAGTTTAAGATAAGTATTTGTACTTTTATTTAAGTTTTTTCTTGTACATTTGATTTTCAATATAAATCATGTTTTTTTTATTATCCCCATGAATTATGAGTAGATTTCCTTTTCTTTCTACTCGCAATAAGTGGTAATCATGTGGGGGATTTGATTTGTTTGGAGTTTCTTTTATTGCAAAAATTGTAATGGTATTTCCACCGGTCATCATTTACTTTGGAAATTGGCCATTTGTATTGTTTAAATATGTTAGGAAACATAATTACCTAGGAGGGCAATGATATCACTCAACAAGTAAATACCACATTAACCTTTTAAAGGGGACGACACAGTCTATTGGTTAGTGAAAATATATAGGGAGAAAAAATTTGATTGTGTATCATTGGTGTTTTAGGGTGATAGGCAAGATTCATTGCAAATTTGGTTAGTCCTATAGAGATGGCACATTGGGAAATATAGTGTTGACAAGCTAGAATCTACTCAGTATAACCATACAATCAAGAAGTTAATTTAGATTGGCTAATGTTCGTTATGCACTCAAGAGAAGGTAAGGAATAGGTATGCTCATATTTTGTCACAAAACATCATTTAAATATTTTAACATTTGATTCCTTCACTGATTATGAATTCATTGTAAAGGGAAAGACCCTTTACATAATAACAAGTTTAGAAACTTTTGAAATATCTTTTGCTTTTAACTGAATTTGTAGGTAGTGATTACTTCCTATTATCATGTAAAATATCAACCGTATTTTCTAGATTAATATCTGTAGTTTTAAGTAAAGGTTTTACTAAGCTATTATAAAGAGTTATAGCTTTCGTAAGGAATTGCTTCTGGGGTTTTTATATAAAACTCTATATTACTTTAAATGATACATAAAATTGTCAAGTACCCCTAGTGTGAATGGTTCTAATCTAAATTTTGAAACATTACCTTTGTTCAATTAGCCGCTAAATAGAAGTTGAGCCATGTTTTTTGCCATCCTTTGCAATATAAATATCTGCGTACTTGTGGGTCTGGTCAGAGTGATTAAATTTTCCTATAATAAATTGAAGGCATTCAAGCATTCCTCATTAAAATCAAATGTCACATATTTTTCCAAAAGATGACACGGAGGTTTAACAATTTTAGAAAAGTCATTAATATAATGCCTATAGTACACAACATGTCCTACAAAGCTTAATACTTCTCTCACTACAGTAGGAGGTGGTAGTTCAACAATAACTTATACTTTTGCTTGATCTACTTCCAAGACATATTTAGAAATTCTATGTCCTAAAAGAATTCCTTCTGTGACCTTGAATTAACATTATTCTCAATTGAGAACTAAATATTTTCTTCACAGTGTTTAAGAACCCTCGCTCAATGATCTAAACATGAATCAAAAGAGGTTCCAAAAACTAATAAATGTTAAATGAAAACTTCATTCCTTTCATAATTAGGTCCCTAAAAATAAATATCATGCACCTTTGAAAAGTTGCAGGTGCATTACACAAACTAATAGGCATTCTTCTAAAAGTTAAAGTCACATACAGACCTGTAAATATCATTTTATCTTAATCCTTAGGGCTATAGGTTTTTGATGGTATCCAGAATATCCATCCAAAAAGTAGAAATAGCAATGCCTAACTAGTTTGTCCAACATTTGATCCAGAAAAGATAGAATAAAGTGATATTTCCTAGTAGTGAGGTTTAATTACCTATAATTAATACAAATTTGCCACCCAGTGACTTGCCTTGTTGTAATTAATTCATTCCATTCATTAAAAGCTACAGTCACTGCCCTTTTCGTAGGAACACAGTGAATAGAACTAACACAAGCACTATCAGAAATAGGATAAATGATTCTAGCATCTAACCACTTCACAATTTCTTTATTCACTACTTCTTTCAATATTGTATTCAATCTCCTTTGATGATCTACCTTGGGCTTATGATTATTCATTAAAATTCTATGTATATGAATTGAAGGGCTGATACCTTCAATCTCTGTAAATGTCCAACCATATGCCTTCGTGTAATTTCTCAGAGTCTCCATTAATTTTTCTTCTTAATCTTCAGTTAATTTTGTAGATATTATAACAGGTAATGTCAATAAGTTCCCTAAAAGCGTATTTTAAATGCGTAAGGAGCACCTTCATCTCCAGTTCAAGAGATTTTTTAATTGATGGAATCAGATGTTGACCTCACTTTTGTTGAGGCCTAGTCTTTCCTTTGATTAGCTTAGGGTCTAGCCATATGACCTTCCTGGTGAATATCTTATTGGAATATTGATGGAACCCTTAGCCTGTAGAAATTCAAAACACTTATTTGCTTCACTTGAAGTTTTCAAATGCTTAAATTCAAACCTCTAAATACTTACGAGGATGAGGCTAAGCATAAGGAAGCTCAAGAGGAGTTCCCTATAGGATGGTCAAGCTTTAGGACTAACCCTAGTTGGTTTGGAGCTAGCACACACACACTTGTACTTTATACTTACACACACTACCTCAACACCCTAAACCAAACATACCAAACTTCCTGACACTTGATCCCCTACTCTTTTGGAAACTCATGTGGGTGGTTCCTTTAGCCAAAACCAATCCAAATCTTTTCCAAACTCTTCATAATAATCATACACACCATATTGCTCAATCAATTTAATCCAAACCTAGCTCAAACCCAAGCTATCCCAACATTGATCTAAATTACCTCAAAGTGAACCCATGACCCAAATTGACCAAAACAACTTAAATTAACCAAGCCAAGGCCACCAAACCTAAGATGTGAACCCTAGGGACCAGCCTCGACCAACCTAACCCAAGCTACATGAGCCATGGACCAAGGGTCCCTTAATTTAGGGGATCTCTTTCCTTAAATGGACAAATCATATATTTATTTTCCCAAAGCTTTCTCAAAACCCATTAATCACCATTAAGACTCCCCTCTAGCTCACCTAACCACCTGAGCACGTCTCCTAGTCTGGTCAGTCAACCTTATCCTTGAAGAAGCCAAAATCTGAGAGCCACCCACCCAAATTAAAACACAATTTTGCCCTGCCTCTGTCTCCAAATCCAAATGGTCAATGGTACCTTTCTGCCATCAACCTAAGTAGCTAGTTGCACCCACCAGTAGGCCCTGAGCTTCACCCCACCCATGGCTATTTAAACCTCACCTCTTCACAGCTAAAAAAAGGAGATGCACATCTACCTTGGGGGGGCTCTGCCAAATTGTTTCCAGAGATTCCTCTAGCAATCATAAGCTCAAGTCAACCAACCTACAGCCCTAGCCCCCGTTGCATAAGTTCAATTTTTGAGCTCAGGTTTTAGCTGAAACAGGACACAATTCAACACAGCTCCACACTGCACCAAAATCCAATTAATTGCACCCACACCTTCCCCACACTGAGAGAAGAAGATCCCCCATAAAAGCCCCATTATAAACCCCCTCCAACCTTGACTTTAGTTAACATCTGAAATTGGGTCTGGTCAAATTTAGGTATAGGCATTTCACCAGAGCAGGGGACTTCATCTATGAGCTCGTTGAACCTCCCTAAAACTTCTGCAACCATCTGACTATGGCCTCTCCTCCCAGACCAAGGTATTGAACTTCACCTTCTTCACGAGCCTATTTTGATTCTACATGCACATTGATTTGATTTCATGCTTGGTTAACCGTATAGATATGTTTTTCTGGTCAGATGAATCCCTATAAACAAACCTGAAGAGATTTGGTTGAGTCTAGGCTGGTATCCTAGGGTTAGAAGGTGGACGATTTAGGGTTAGGTTAGTTGGTGATGATGACCAGGAGCCCTTGGATCGCACGTGTATTGGATGGACAGGGCAGATGTAGTCGGACGAGAAGATGGTATATAATACGCAGACCGCGTGTCAGGTGACTCAGCAGGAGGCATCAAATGGCGGAGTGACACGTGGGGACTTTAGAGTTATCGAGGATGACACAACAGAGACTGTGTTAAGTAGAAAAATAGTATTTAAATGAATTAATTAAATCAGCCTAACTTTAAAAGTCCATAACTTGGTGTAGAAAAATTAGAAAAATAAAAGAAAATACCCTATTACTCAGTGAATAGAGAAGATCAATGTGGAAATAATTTCATGTTTATTTTTTGTATATTTTGTTTTTAATTAATTAAATACATTAAATCATATTTAGATCCTAATTAGCTCTAGACTTTTTATCATGGCTTGAACTTTGGGGATCTTATCCTCTCTATCATGAGGGACCTTCCCTGATTTTTTTATAGTCAGTGGGGATCTCTCTATGGAGAACCCTAATTTTTAAGTCAAATGTCCCTATTTTGATACGAAATTATAATAATTAAAGTATTAATCATAAAAATACAAAGAAAATTTTGATAGGTTCACTGTGACCAGAAAACCAAAGAAAAAATATAAATTTGGTTTAAATCACTAAAATTCACCGTAATTGTAATTAACTCATTAAAATGAAATAAATTAATTCTTACAAAATGTAAACGTAAATGGCATAAAAATCATTCTCCACTGTATCTTAAAGTTAAGGAAACTCCCCATAAAAAATTTCAGGTCAATTAGAGTTAATTTGACCACTAAATTGAATTTTTTAAGTGAAATGACATTTTTAACATTACAAATAATTATAATAATTAAAGTACAACTCAAAAAATCACTGAATTAGTTTTAGGAGTTATTTATGTCCAGGAGAATTTAATAAAAAAATGGTAATTAAAATGAATACTCTATTTTAAAGCCTATTTTGAAATTTTTTTTATTATTAAAATTAATTAAAAATGATAAAAATCACTAAGATATTAAAATCCACTAAAATGTCACATTTGGTCTCATGATCAATTGGGAAGCATAAAAATAATTTTTCTAAATTTATAAGTAACGATATTAATTTTAAAGGGTTAATAATAATTTTAAACTTAAAAATGGATTTTTCCTAATTTCTAACTAATATAATTCTAACAATTAAAATATAAATCACAAAAAATTTAAATTTGTTTCTCTCTGTTCCTTGACCTTAGAGAAATTTATGAAAAATACTAAACTTAATTTTTAACCTAATTAATATTTTGTATTTATTTAATACTCGAGAACTTAAAATAATTTTAATAATTAAAATAAAATTTAGAAAATCATGAGAATTATTCCAAGTGGTCCATTGATCTATGTGAACCTCCAATAAATTTCTTAAGGGCAGAAGTTTTGCTTTAATTATGATATTGAATTATCTTTGAAAATCCCTATTATTGCATGTAAATAATCATATAAATTAAATTAAAATTAGAAAAATCACAGTTTCTCCTTTGATATTTTAATTAACCCAAGAGCGGGGTAATATAAAAATTTCAATGTCATTTGAGTTATGCTTAATAAATTATGAGGTCATAGACCTTATAGGGGTAAAATTGTAATTAAAGAATTTAAGCCTTAATTTAGGACTAATCCAAGGGAAAATGGGAAATGAATGATCATAAGTGGAATATTTAGATTTTTGTAATGCAAGGGATTTAAATGGTAGAAACTAATTTCACCTTTGTCACAGAAAGGATAAACTTATAATTTTATTAATCTTTTTTATTTGGGAAGATAATCAAAATTAAATGATCCCAAGGTTAGGGATTTGAATTTGGAAGTTAATAATACATCAATCTAATACCCCTAGTTGGTGTTTAATGACAATTCAATACTTTGATAAGAATCATAATCATATAATTTAACCTTTTCCGAAAAGTGCAAATATCCCCATTGAACCTTGAGGGCTTGTTAGTAAGCTAGGCTTAATCAAATTTGACTAATACAGATTAGAAAAAATGATAAAATTAAATGTGAGCGCATTTGAAACACTACCAATAAATCAATGTGCCCCTAAGGGCCTTCACTCACATAATTCACCAATAGAATTTCCAGTGATGAATACCCCACACTTGGGATGATCAGATCATCAGTTCATTGAGCATAAGGGTATGAATCAGGTTGAGTCATCAAGCAACATATTAAGTTTGAATGAACTCGATACTTTTCAAGAGATTGTGAGATATCTCAGGCTCGGTCCCTGAACCTTGCTCATATCCATTTGGATATCTTGAAGGATGATTAAACTCATAATGTCTTGCTTGAAGAATCTTCTATAAAATTAAACAAATATGACCCACCAAGTTAAGACAAGAGACTCTGTAGGCCCGTGACGAACCTATCTATAGGCTTGCTCAGTTTTCTTATGAGCATGTTTCAATTCCCGCTAAATTATATATATGCATTGCAAAGCTAAACTGTTAGGTGAAGGAACGAGAAGAAATGTTAGGCATGCTTTATTTTATTGCACTGCAATTTACTTTCATTTACTTTCTTGTATACTTTCTGCTTAAAAAATTGAATAATAAAAAACAAGGTCGCCTAGCATGTCAAAAACAAAAATTTTATGATAGACACAACACCAAAACCAAAACTAAAGTTAAAACAAAACGAAGATAAAACTCACCGCCACAACAGTCAAAATATAAGATAACTCAATATTTAATCACAAACAAAAAAATCACAATTAAAACTAAATTAAAACATCTCTTTAGATGATCTCGAATACCTTGAAGGAGGCAACCAATGGTTGCTAATGAGATTTCTAAAGGTCTGAATGAAAGTACTGAATTCATTTAGATGAATTTGATAAATTCATCTTGATTAAGTTAATCCAAAGAAAATAGTGGTTTCAAAATGAGGAAATCGTGAGATCATAAATGGTGTCACTATAATTAACTTAAATATTCCCTTAATATAGATATTAAGAGATCTCAATTTCAACCTTTCCAAAAACATGCTACTTCTCTCAGTCTCCTACATTTGACACTTCTAAAACTAAACCTGCTACGACGAGGAGCTTGGAGCATACACAGTGGGCAAGACGACCATCTTCAACAGCAAAATTCCTTAGAAATAAACAACAAGCCATAGGATTTTGAGATAGCTTGCCTAGTGCATCATAAATCCTCACTTTATCCCTTTAAGTCTTTGCACTTCGTCCAATATAAGCCCTAACTCATCTTAGGATTCAGAGGTTGTCATTCAATATGACATAAATCATCCTATCTTCTAGGTTGCTTACAAGGTCAGTATCTAGTGAATGAAAGCCCTAAATAATAAAATTGGCAGGATGAAACACTAAAAAATTTTCTCAAATCAGAGCCAAAGCATAGATTAGTTTGAGAAATCACCAAGATCCTTCTTAGAGTTGTGATTTCCTCTAGCTCTCTCGTCCTTTGGATTCTATAATAACTGTTCTAAACTTGAGTCACTCACTTATTGGATTTCCTACTACCACATTACTTTGAAGAACCCTACCTTTTAGAAGTCATGAAAAGTATTTCCTGATCTAAATCAAGAGTATTCATAGGTGATCTTGGTTATCTATGATGTAATTTACTATAAGGGTTTGCCATTATAGGAAAATTAATGACTGATATATACCCTGTCTAGTTGCTTCATACTAGTTAGGGGAAACATAAATGGGTTGCCGGCTGAACAGATGTCATAAATCTTTAGTTTATTTAATCAAGCCTCACCATCGTTTAATATATCTACTCTTCAGGATAGATATATGGCTTGTTGTGTAGTGCTCGATAATTTAAACTATTGTCTATTTGAGATTGGTTCGATTTCATATTTTTCCAATTTAAAAAAAATGATATTATATATATATATATATATATATATATATATATTAAATTAAATCCAAAAGTTTGCATGCTCATCCTTTAACGCCCGACAATGTTTGAGCGACTCCGCTGGAGATTACTTTCTCTCTTCATTGAGATCAGGAAATGTTATATTCATACATCGGTAATGCATTCATGTCCCTCATGAACCAAATTGTTATTCTTCCGTCGACATTCTTTACCCATTTTCTTTCTTAGGAGAGTATGATCAACTTTCCTCAAAGAACCGTCTATTTAAATAATAATTAAACAGAGGGGTTCTGGAATCTTTAGGTTTCTTTTTGATTTAGTGGGGTTGGACCCCCCAATAGGTGTGTTGGTGAACAAGTTTCGCCAAAGAAATGTGCGTGGTGAAGGCAATCCCAGACCCACACTTCACTTTCTCTTCGTGCCTCTCGGGTTCGAGCTTGCTATCAGCAAATTGCACCATTCCTTCTTAGATCTTAAACTCCTTTTAAAAAATATATGAAAATCCAAAGCAAGATAAAAATACTAAAATTTAAAATAAAATAAGATTGCACCCAATTCACAGAGCGACTTTTTGTAGTGTTTACACTATGATTCTAAGGTTTTAGGCCTTTGCTAACTTTCAGAATGTTTGTTTCAATAGTCACAATGCCAAAACCTACACTTACCTTCTCTTGTAAATTGGCCACCTCCAGTAAAGCCCGCCTTACTGGACCAATGATCCATTTCAGGACCGGCTTCAGTGAGTTTGAAGTCGTACATGGAAAAGCCCCGTTCATTGTCATGAAAGCTACCACCCCTGAAATTCAAGAGCAGTCTACCGAGTTCGACCTGAACTTCCACCAGGACAACCCTTCTGCTAACAAGGTGAAGGTTGTTACTACACTTTTCAAGTCAGTCGTCTCCGTTCCTAAGAGAGTTGTTACCCCTACTGCTACTGGTTTTGTCGTACCTCACTTACCTCCAATCCGCTAAGGGAAAGGAAATTCTATATGAAGAAGATTTTGATAATGCTTTCCTCCCCAGCAGTCAGTTTTTGAGATTGGTTTCAGCTCTAGAGCTCCCCTACCGACTAGGTCGCAGACGAGGAACCGTAGCTGCAAGATTCTCAAAACCTCTAGGGTGCATGTTACAAGTCTACTAGTGATTAATGAGATTCCTTACCAGAAGGAACTCGGTTTACCAGAAACCACTCCGTTACTTCGAGGGAGTATGTTCCACCCATTGGTTTACACTACCGGAAATGAGAGCCTCCATTGGATTACTACTACTCTACCGTCACCCCATGTTCTTCATGACATAAGGAAGAGGCCCACACCTGTTACCCGAGTCTGCACAAGTTTTTAGAGATTTGTTTAGAAGGAGGGATGTTCCATTGCCAAGCTTCTCAATGGAATGGGATGTTCATATCCCCAAAAATGAAGAATGAAATTTTAAGAAAAGAGAGACCCAACCATCTGGTACACAGTTTGTCTGAAACACTGTCAATCCATGTCCCTGCCAGACTCCGTTTAGAGAGACGTGTTAGTACTGCTACAACCACTATAAGTGATACTACTACTCTGATACCCGCAGCGCAGATCGATCTAGTCTTGGCTGGGTCTGAGAGTACCGTCTACCTATGATTTTAAGGAATTTCATACGAAGAAAAATAAGAGAGAATTTTTTCTTCAATGCATGGTCTACATCCTAGGGAGCACACATCTCCTCACGACTTCAATGTCCCAGCCAAGAAACTCTGTCTCAAGGCACTGACACTTAAGAGGAAAGTATGGTTGCCGAAGTTCATTACACCAGTAAGCTCCGAGAAGTCTGTGGAGTACAAAATGGATCATGAGTCTGATGTTCCCGTTGCAACTACCACTGTTGTTTCTGAGTCTGTTGCAGAGAGAAGTGACAGTCGACAAAAACCTACAAATTTGAAGTTGATTAAATAAAAAGCAGTCGATGAAAAAGTTTGAAAGCTCTAAGTAGAGAATTCAGATTTAGCCAAATAATGAGGTTTGGACATTGATGATGAAGATTACTACCTATCGGATTACATGGAAGAAGAATTCATGGATATTAATGTTGTTGAGACCAGGTCCATGTCATCTGCGTGCGATGCTCCTAGTGAGGAGAGCGCTGCAGATGAGCTCCAAAGAGTCATTTTGACAAGAGAAGAACAAATTAGTCAACTGGAGAAAAAATTGAGAAGATGGTTGCTACCATGACCTCCATGGCCACATTACACATACAGTCGCAGTCACGACCAGTGGAATCTCCAATGATTAACCAGCTCGAGGTTATACATATCATGGATGATAGAAGAGAAGTTGTTTCTTCTAACGAAGATGAACCACCGAAGAAGGATCCAAATCAAAATTTAGCAAAGAAGGATATTAAAAAAATCGTTGAACAACAAGTTTGGGAGGCCCTAGCTCAGTCCAAAGGCGGGGCATCTACCTGGAGGAGTTTGGTGACATGCCCTACCCCAAAGGCCTTGTGCCACCGAATTTCAAGACATTTGATGGGACAGGAAACCCTCGTCAGCATATAGCACATTTTAGATTCAATTGTTGCAACACCGGAAGAAATGAAGCTCAATTGTTCCGATAGTTTTTTGGCAGCTTGTCAGAGATAGCTTTTAATTGGTATGCAGAAATACCCAAAGGGTCAGTGAAGACTTTTGCACAAATGGAAAACATGTTCGTGAAAAGATTCACCGACACACAACAACACATTCCTATAAGAGATCTCGTAGTGGAGTGACAGAAACTCGACGAGACTCTAGTCGACTACATTCTGAAATGGAGGAAATTAAGTCTGAATTCTGAGCCTCAGCTACAGGAACAACACGCTATTGAGATACTACTCAAGAGTATCCACGATCTGGTAGCTTTTTTGCTTAAGGGTCCTATTATTAAGTCCTTCGAGAAGCTACTCAGTTATGCAAGAAATTTACAAGAGGAAGTTAAGCATATGGTGACTACATAGAAAGATGAGATAGTGAGACCAGTCAAAGCATATGAGAAGAGACCTGGTGTAGTGGCAATAGTCAATAATGGGATGCAGCCAAAGAGAATTCAGGCCAAATAGTCACCGCAGCAGCGCAGTCAGTCACCTCAGTATAGTCATTCTCCACAATATGGTCAACCCCATCCACAGCAAAATAATCAATTTAGTCAGCATCAGAGGTCGTACAGGACAGACGAACGAGACAGTCCGACAATTTTAGTACGGCTACACAAGAACTACGCCATTAAAGATGATGTCATGGAAAAGATGTTCAGAAATTTGATGAAGAAACCCAAGTTCAGATTACTCGAGCTGAAGAAACTAGAAGAGATGAACAAGAAGAACCATCCCAACTTTTGTCCGTACTACAGGTTCCTCAAGCACACGATAGAGGGATGCTGCAATTTTATGGATTGGTTTGAGAAGAATTATAATGATGGAAATATAACAATTCTGAAAGAATATTTAAAAGGACCTAAAAGAGGTTTTGTAAATATGATTTTGACCGAGCCATTCTACCAGATAGACTCATATGCTGATAGAGATAGATGGAGCATAGTCTGAACCAAGTCTTCTAAGATGATACAGGATTAGAAACAGACCGTTTCGGAGCAAGCCACCACTGCATAGAGTATACCACTTCTTAAGTCGAAGATGGAAATTACACCAATGAAACCACTTCAGCAGAAGATTAAGGAGAAGGATGTCCTGGACGTGATGAAGATCAATAGTGCGATGGTTAGGATAAGGGCTGCCTCTGTTAGATTAATTGTCTCAGATTTGGGGTAGAAATTCCTTAATCTGTTAACTCTGTATAATTTCCTTTTCGCCCCTTTGGGGTCTTATAAATATCAAGGTGACGATTTTGGCTATGTTCTATCTGTCTCTAGTGATGAAGTAACAAATTAAAACCTATCTAACCCCAATTTCGATTCCTAAAATTATCCTCAAATCATACTAGTTCCTGATGGAAACATTGACAGAAAAGGAGAAGATATCAATAACACCAGATACGACTGTACGGGAAGCGAGGAGCCAATCCTCAAGTGCAAAGAAGGAACTCAGCTTACAATCAGGTTGGACTTCTCAAATACAAAAATAGTAATAGAAGAATCAGCTACAACGTCAGGAGAAACTCCGGGTCCAGAGGTGGAAAAAATAACGAAAGTGAATCAAAAAAATAGGAAGGTACTACTGCTAAGGATAGCTCCAGTAGAAAATGAAAAATATATCATTACTCAAGAAGAATTACCTCCAGTAACAGAAGAAGTCTAGATTTGATAGGATATTGGAAATTCTAACAAAGTGGATTACTATGTACTAGCTCATCTTAGGAAGTTGCCAACCAAACTAAGCATTTACGATGCTTTGATCCTGTCAAAAGAGATGAGAGAAAATCATATCAAGGCTCTACTTGATCCAGAAATTTCTTTAGTTCAATTGACTAGCACATCCTCAGATGGAGTTTTTACTTCGAAGAGACTGCCTGGCGTAACCTTTTTCGATGAAGACTTGCTACTCAGAATTGCCGAACACAACCGTCTGCTCTTTATTTCCATCATTATCGGCAGGTGTTGACTTCTCTTTTGTGATGATCATTTATAAATTATCTTGAGAAAGGAAGTCTACTAATATTGACTCCTAAACCTTACCAATGGTCACTAAACCCTAATGTCTAAGGTAAAACCCTAATGAAGTCTTTTTAACCCAAATCCTAATAATATCTTAAAATGATCAAATCAACAATGACAAACCCTGATCTGATCAACTCTTGGCCAAACTGGTTAAACCTTGAGCCAAATGGTTAAATTAGGTCAAAATTGGCCAATACATGACCCAATGACCACCACATTGACCAAGTTGGTCAAAATTTGACTTCAATAGTCAAAGTTGATCAAAATGGTCAATCAATGATCCAAAGACCACCACATTGACCAATCAGGTCAACCTTTGACCGAATGGTCAAATTAGGTCAAAATGGTCAAGTCATTACCTAATGACTACCACATTAAACAAACTGGTTAACCCTCGATCCAAATGGTCAAATTAGGTCAAAATTATCTATCAATGACTCAATGACCACCTTATTGACTGAAGTGGTCAACCCTTGACCCGAATGGTCAAAATGGTCAATCCATGACCTAGAGATCCAACATTCACCAAAGTGGTCAACCCTTGACCTAAATAGTCAAATTTGGTCAAAATTGTCAGTCCATGACCCAATGACCACCCCATTGACCAAACTGGTCAACCCTGATAAACCTAGGTCAACTTTGATCAACCTTGTTTAACTTTCGTCAACTATGGTCAACCCTTGTTAACTTCAGTTAAATTTGGTCAAAATACTCAATTTTGAACCAAATTAATAAAAATTAATCAAACGACTAACCTTCAAAGTCATTTTAATTGATTTATAGGTTAATATTATAATTTTCTATATTTTTAATTAACTCCATAATTAATTAAAAATGGAATTATGAATAAATAACCCTAGATTGATTTTGAAATTGTGACATCACCCATAAAAATCCATAGTTGCTTTTTTAAATTAAATTGAATTTATGGAGAGTCGCCCATGGGTCACCAATGACCTATTAGACTCATCATGACATGATTAACCCTATGATAAATCTATGGGTTACCTTGGTTAATCAAAGTAAGGGCTCATCATGACACCATTTTAAATAAATAAAAATGGTGTCTTTCTTTCATCCTATCTTTAAAGGATGAGGTGAGTGACTCACCATTCACCTCTCCTTTCATCCAATTGAAGAAGAAGCTTATCTAAATCATCCTTTACACCATGGTTAGCCTCATCATGACATTACATGGAAAATGAGGAAGAGAAAGGGTTATGTGGCATTCTCCTCAAGCTTCATCAAGAGATTAATATAATTCACTTGGGGAATGTGAATTTAGCAAACCTTAACCAATTTTATCCACCTCATAAGTGACCCAACGGAGCGAAGCCAAGATTTGAACTAAGCTTTCACCATGGTTGAACCCAACATTGGTTAGTCTTGGGAAATCCAAGCATGCTCATTTCCCAACAAAAATTTGATGCAAGTCATCATTGAATGAGTTTTCACCTCCCCCAAGTGAACCCAAGAAGATTTGGGCCACCCATGGTTCCCACAAGCCTATAAATAGGATAACCCGTCTGGCTTCAAAAGAGGAATAGACCAAGATACGATCTAAATCACTTGAACCATCCTACATCAAACTTCAGCACAGGAACTAAGCAATTCATCTCCTATAGATTTAGGTCTTGAAACTCAATGTTCCCTTCCAATTTCTCTACCCAAAAACAGGATAATTTTCAAGTTTGAAATGAAATTTCTCAAAACTTCCAATTAAATCCTCTAAAAGCATTCTAATGCAATTGAAGACAAGCCCAATCGAAATTGACCCTTCCCATATGCTCTAACCCACTGTTTTGCTTTCATTTTCCAAACTGTGACTCACTCTGATCGAACTAATATCTAGCCCTAATTTCACCTCAATTTGAGTTAGGGATAAGCTCTCTGAGGTGAAGGTGAAGTTGTAGAGCCAATTCAATTGAAGTTTCATCAACACAGGCCAAGGTATAGTTCTTTAGACTCAAACCAAGCTCGGGTTTGATACTTTGTGAAATAAACCATTTCACAACCCTAACATTGCCATATGGATTTGTTTACCCTCTTCAGATGAAGCAATAGGAACAAAAACCACACGAATCCATCAAGAATCGAGCAAGATTTTGTTTTTTAACATTGAATGGCTTGCGAATTTAGACCATAGGAAGGAGATGAATGGATTTGTCCATTTCCTTATTTTAGAAATGGATGGCTCTGATTTAATCCCAACCGATACCATGTTCTAAGCCCTGTAGTGGATTAGCCCCATTTTGACGGCTCTGAGGACACGCGGTGCAATTTGGTTATTTCTGGTTAATAAGGACCTAATATAATTTAGATTAAGCTTAAACTAATAAAAAAATCCATATTTTGATAAATAAAAATCACAAAAATGTAATAAAACACCCCTAAACTTAGGATAATGAGAGGATTAATGTGGAAAGGAAATCTGGTTTTAAGGAGTTATACTTAATTTTTAAATTATTAAATACTCTCTGGAGTAATTTAATTATTAAAAAATATTTATAAATAAGAAAGATATGAAAACTTTAGGGATTAACCTTTAAGTCCTTATGAACATCCCCTGATTTTTCTAAGGCTAGGAAAATTCCCTAGGATGGGATTTCCTAATTTCTATTAAAACTTTGTAATTATTTTAACAATAATTATAAAAAAAATTAGAAATTAAGAAATTAAATTGGAAATTGGTTAAGAACCTTATATTGACAGACTTAAACCCTAAAATGACAAATCTTAGCCTTTTGAAAATTTACAATGACATTTTTGTTTTTATGGTTAAAATTATTAATTGTGAATTATTATTTAAAACTTTAAAAATGTCTTAAGACTCAAATTTTCACCATACTTATCCCATTCCACATTGAACTTAGTCAATTATGAGTCTAACACCAAATAAACTCAAATTAAACTCTAATTAGGTCTAATCCACCATTAGACCTCACTAAACCTCATTAAACCTTAATCAAATTAGGTTTAATACTAATCAAACCCTAATTTGGTACAAGACACCAATTAGACCTAATTAAATCAAGTTAAGCCTTAATTACATTAGGTTTAACTTAATAAACCCTAATTAGGTCTAAGACATTAATTAGACTTAATTAAATTAATTTAAGCCTTAATCACATTAGGTTTACTTAATAAACCGAATTATGTCTAAGACACCAATTAGACCTTATTAAATTAAGTTAAGCCTTAATCACATTAGCTTTAACTTAATAAAACCTAATTAGGTCTAAGACATTAAGTAGACTAAATTAAATCATGTTAAGCCTTAATCACATTAGGTTTAACTTAATAAACCCTAATTAGGTCTAACCCATCATTAGGCCTAATTAAACCTAGTAAACATTAATCAAATTAGGTATACAAACCTTAATATAATTATACTTAACCACAGTTAAGTCTGATTAATCAATTAAACCTTACCTAAATTTGGTTTAATTAACCTTAATCTAATCAGACTTAACCACAATTAAGTTTAATTAATCAATTTATCCTTACCAAAATTAATTTTAATTAACCTTAACTTAATTAAACTTAATCACAATTAAGTCTAATTAATCAATTAAACCTTACCTAAATTAGGTTTAATTAACCTTAACTAAACTAGACTTAACAATAATTAAGTCAAATTAATCAATTAAACTTTAACCAAATTAAGTTTAATTAACTTTAGCTTATACTTAGATGTAACCCAACTTAAACTTAAGTCAAACCTAAACCATTTAGGTTCAACATACATTGAACCTAATCTTAACCTATACTTAGGTTTAAACCAACTTGAACCTAAGTAAAACTTAAAGCTTTTATGTTCAACACACATTGAACATAATCTCAACCTATAATTAGGTTCAACCCAACTTGAATCTAAGTTAAACTTAAACCATTTAGGTTCAAAACACATTGAACCTGACCTTAACCTATACTTAGGTTCAACCCAACTTAAACATAAGTCAAACTTAAACAATTTTGGTTCAATGCACATTGAACCTAACCTTAACCTATACTTAGGTTCAACCCAACTTGAACTTGAGTCAAAGATTAACCTTTTAAGTTCTACACACATTGAACCTAACCTTAACCTATACTTAAGTTCAACCCAACTTGAACCTGAGTCAAACCTAAACAATTTAGGTACAACAAAACATTCAACCTAACCTTAACCTATACTTAGGTTCAACTCAACTTCAACCTGAGTCAAACTTAAACCATTTAAGTTCAACATACATTGAACCTAATCTTAGCATACTCTTAGGTTCAACCCAACTTGAACATAAGTCAAACTTAAATCTTTTAGGTTCAACATACATTGTACCTAACTTTAACTTATACTTAAGTTCAACCTAATTTGAACCTAATTTAAACTTAAATCTTTTATTAACCTCTGAAAGTTCTACACCCCACGATTTCCTCGTGGTCATTCGAGTGTTGAGGCACGAATATAGTGGGTTCAATAGACCCTCCATCTTCAAAAGAACATGGGTTTATACTTGCAGCTATATATTACATCTCCAAATAGGCAGAGGTAGTTCCATTACGAGAGGTAACAGTTAGAAGATGCTACAATTTTTCAAGAATCATATCATCTACCACTTCGGTGTAACGCGCATAATCATGTCAAATAATGGGTCTGCCTTCAAGAGTTCCAAAATCATCAATTTTGTTAGAAGATACGAGATAAATTAACGATACTCTACAATCTACTACCTCAAAGAAAATGGCTTGGCAGAAGCCTTCAACAAGAGATTCATGCATATTTCGAATAAAATGCTTAATCACAATAAAAGAGGATGGCATGAGAAATTACTGGAAGTCTTATGGGCATACAACACAACTGTCAGAACACTAACAAAGTTATCGACGTTCATAGCTGTGTCAGAGATTTATTTGCTGTGGATGTCGATGTCATTATTTAGATTTGCCACTCTGTTTATCTATAATATTGATCTTTGATAAATCTTTTTTCTTTAAATTCCGTAAAAGGATCCTCAGATAGTAAGAAATTTGAAGAAAATAAGGGCTGATAAGATAGAAAACAATAGAAAAAGAGATGTCGGTGATAATCCTTATAAAAGAAATTTCTAGAATTTCTAGAAGTTCTTTGTAAGGATAATGAAGTTTTGGTAACCAAAGATTTCTAGATAAAGTATCTATCTTGAATTCTTTACATCTTCTATAGAAATAAGCTCCTATAGTTAAATACATCTTAGAAAATTATAGTTGTGTAAAAAGACTTCTGATTAATGTTAATCACTTGTTTTCTAAGAAGTTTTATGGAAAGAAATGTTAACATACAATCCTAAGGGTAATATGTCATACTACCCTAAAATTTTGATTTAGTCAATTTTTCGTTTTTATTTTGTTATTTTTCTTTTTTAATTGTTTTTTAATGTCATTTATTATGTCATTTTGTTTTATTTTATTTTGACAATTGTTATTTTATTGTCGTTTGTTTTCATTTGTTTGGTGGTTATCTTAAAAGTTTTAGGTTTTGTGACTATCCTAAACATTTTGGATTTTATTTTCTCTTAGTTTTGTCATTTTAATGTTGTTTGTTTTGTTTCTCAATGTCTTTATTTTGATGTCGTTGTGATTTTATTTTGTTTTGTTGTCATTTGTCTCATCTTCAAAATGTTGTCCTGCAAAACAGAGTAAGCACACCCTATAATATACAAAGAAAATCTAAAACAAATTTTAATGTTGTAGTTTCGTCTTGATCGTCCTGCAAAACAGAGTTAGCACGTCATATAATATATAAAGATTTAACCTACAAGTTAAAGAGTGTTAGTTGAATTTAAGAAAAATATAGATTAAACTTAAGTTATATTTCAATGTCATTTTAAGTTTAATGTTAATTAGACTTAAAATCTAAAAAAAATTTAGATTTTAATGTCACTTTAATCTAAACATGTTAAGTCTATTCATGATTAGACTTATAATCTAACAAAAATTTAGATTTTAATATTTTAGATTCGATGTCATTTTGAATCGTAATATATTAATTCTAATGTTGATTAGACTTAAAATCTAACAAAAAGTTAGATTTTAAATTTTTGATTCAATGTCATTTGAATCTAAATATATTAAGTCTAATTTTAATTAGACTTAAAATCTAACAAAAAACTAGATTTTAATATTTTAGAATCAATGTTGTTTGAATCTAAAAATATTGAGTCGATTAGAAGTCTAAAAATTAGATTTCATGTCCATTGAATATAATATTTTTGTTTTCATCATGTTGGTTAACTCAGTTTTAATTTAGATCAAACCTAAGTTAAGTTAGGTTCAATAAAGGTTGAAGCTCAAATTTATGTTGAGTTTGACTTAATTTTAATTTATGTTAAACCTAAGTTTAGATTTGATTCAAGTCTAATATGGGTTAGACATAAGTTGAGGTTGACTTAGATTCATGTTGAGTTGAATCTAAGTTAGAGTTAAGTCTAATATAGGTTAGACTTAAATTTAGTTTTTTAAAACTTAGATTCATTTCATGTTGTACTTATTTTGTTTAATTTAGATTCATTTCGTGCTAGGTTTTGACTTAAATTCAATATGGGTTGGACTTAAGTTAGGTTTGGTTAACTTAGATTCATTTCATGTTGAACCTAAGTTGGGTTTGACTTAGATCCAATATGGGTTGAACTTAAGTTAAGTTTGATTAACTTAGATTCATGTCAAGTTGAATCTATGTTTGACTTAAATCCAATATGGGTTGGACTTAAGTTAAGTTTTGTTAATTTAGATTCATGTCATTTTGAATCTAAGTTAAGTTTGACTTAAATCCAATATGGGTTGGACTTAAGTTAAGTTTGGTTAACTTAGATTCATGTCATATTTAATCTAGGTTAGGTTTGACTTAGATCTAATATGGGTTGGACTTAAGTTAAGTTTGGTTAACTTAGATTCATGTCATGTTGAATCTAAGTTAGGTTTGACTTAAATCCAATATGGGTTGGACTTAAGTTAACTTAGATTCATGTCAAGTTGAATCTAAGTTAGGTTTGACTTAAATCCAATATGGGTTGGACTTACGTTAAGTTTGGTTAACATACATTCATGTCATGTTGAATTTATTAAGGTTTAAGTTTGATTAAACCTTAGTTGGTTAATGTTTAATAGTTTGATTAATTCTAATGTGATAGACTTAATTAAGGTTTAGGTTTAATTAAATCTTATTTGGTTATGCTTTAATAGTTTAATTAAGTTTAATGTGTTATACTTAATTATGGTTTATGCTTGATTAAACCTCAATTGATTGAGGTTTAATAGTTTAATTAAGTCTAATGTGTTATGCCTAATTAAGGTTTATGTTAAATTAAACCTTAATTTGTTAAGGTTTATTAGTTTAATAAAATCTAATGTGTTAGACTTAATTATGGTTTAGGTATAATTAAACATTAGTTGGTTAAGGTTTAATAGTTTAATTAAGTCTAATGTGTTAGACTTAATTTGGGTGTAGTCTTGATTAAACATCAATTGATTAAGGTTTAATAGTTTAATTAAGTCTAATGTATTAAACCTAATAAAGTTTTAAGTTTAATTAAACCTTAATTGGTTAAGGTTTAATAGTTTAATTAAATCTATTGTGTTAGACTTAATTACAGTTTGAGTTTCATTAAACCTAAATTGGTTAAGGTTTATTAGTTTAATTAAGTTTAATGTGTTAGACTTAATTAGGGTAAAGATTTGATTAAACCTCAATTGGTTAAGGTTTAATAGTTTAATTAAGCCTATTGTGTTAGACTTAATTAAGGTTTAGATTTAACTAAGCCTCAGTTGGTTGAGGTTTAATAGTTTAATTAAGTCTAATGTGTTAACTTAATTAGGGTTTAGGTTTGATTAAACCTTGTATAATTATGGTCTTAATGGGTTAATTAAGTTTAATATGTCCTTAAACTTAATTAAAATTTGATTTTGGATTAAACTTAATATCATTAAAGTTTAATTAAGTTAATTAAGTTTAATATGTTCTTAAACTTAATTAGAATATTGATTTTTTATTAAACCTAATGTAATTAAGGTTTAATGGGTTAATTAAGTTTAATATGTCCTTAAACTTAATTAAAGTTTGATTTTAAATTATTTAAGTTTAATAAAATTTTAAACTTAATTAAAGTCAGATTTTGAATTAAACCTAATGTAATTAAGGTTTATTTAAGTTAATTAAGTTTAATATGTCTTTAAACCTAATTAAAGTTTTAATTTTGAATTAATTAAGTTTAATATGTCTTTAAACTTAATTAAAGTCTGATTTTAAATTAAACCTATTGTCATTAAGGTTTAATTAAGTTAATTATGTTTAATATGTCATTAAACCTAATTAAAGTCTTAATTTTAAATTAATTAAGTTTAATATGTCTTTAAACTTAATTAAAGTCTGATTTTAAATTAAACCTAATGTCATTAACGTTTAATTCAGTTAATTAAGTTTAATATGTCTTCAGACTTAATTAAAATATTTGTATTAAACCTAATGTTATTAAGGTTTAATTCGTTAATTAAGGTTTTAATTAGGTCTAATTTGATGCTTTAGACTTAATTGAAGTTGATCTTGAGTCTATTTTTGGTTAAACTCAATTTTGACTCAATCTGTTGTTGAATATGCTAAGTTGAGTGAAAATAAAAGTTTTAGGGTTTCAAGTTATTAATTTATAATAAAATTTAACCCTAATTTTGAAAATGTCATTTAAAATTGTTTAATGGCTTAAGTATTGTCACTTTAAGGTTATTGTTTATCACCTTAAATTTCCTAACCATTTTCCAATTTGATTTTCCTTAATTTTCATTTTTATAATTATTTTTTAAAATAGTTACAAAGTGTCTTGAAAATTTGTCTTAGAGGCTTTTCCTAGCTTAGAAAAAATTAGAGGATATTCCTAAGAGCCTAGATAATACTCCTAAAGTTTTAGATTTTTCTGTTTTGTAAATAATTTTTAATAATTAAAATACTCCAGAGAGTATTTAATTATTTTAAAATTAAACACAGAGATTAAAATTATAATTTTGGTCTCATAATTTTCTCCTCATCATGCTGAGTTAGAGGGTATTTTTATTTTACTTTTATGATTTTTTTTTACAAAGATAGTTGATTATTTTAAAGTTAACTTGATTTATTTAAATCCAAATCAGCCCTAAATTACAAAATGGCGCAGCATGTCCTCAGATTCGTTGAAATACGTCTGATCCACTGTGGGGATCTGAACAACAGAGACAGTGGGATTTAATCACAGACGTCCATTTCCAAAACACAAAAATGGATGGCATCCGTTCATCTCCTTCATCTGGTCTAAACCTGAACACCGTCAGTGTTCTAGATACAAGATCTCGCTTGATTCTTGATAGAATCGAGTGATTTTTGTTTCTAGAGCTTCATCTGGTGGAGAAGAACATATCCATATGGATTTTTATGGGTTTTCAATTGGCTAAACTTACTCTAGACCAACCCCGAGCCCGGGTTAGCTGTGAATAACCATGACTTGGCCTCAGTGAGCATATACTCAAATTGAATGGCTTAGAAGCTTCGTTTAGACTTCAAGATGCTTTTCCACAAGTCAATTTGAGCTGAAATCGGGTCTATATATGACTTTGTCCTCAATGTATCTTGGCTTGAGAGGAGGAGGTTAAACAATGGGTTAGGATCTATGAGGATGGTCAATTTTGATTGGGCTTGTCTTCGTAGGGTTCTAGGAAGCTTCAAGGATGGTTAATTTAAAGTTTTAAATAACTTCATTTCAAACCTAAAAATTGTCCTGTTTTGGGGTTTTTGAATTAGCTTAATTGCGATAATTGAGTGGGTTTAAGAGCTTGGATGAATGGGGAATTAGATGCTTAGGTCTTAGGGAAAAAATTTTGTGTTGGATGTTTCAGGGCTTAGGCAGTGTAAGTGTGTCTTCTATGTTGGTCTCCTCTCTTTGGCTTTTCTGGTTAGGCTTATTTATAGCCATGGGAGGGCTTTGGATGAACTTAGGTTGCATGGGTTTATCTAGAGAGGTTGTTAACTTCACCTTCAAAGCCTTAGGATAAGATTTCGGCTGAGAGATAAGGATATTTTTGAAGTTTCCAAGACTAACAAATTTAGGGTTTAATTATGGTGTAAGTTAAGTTCATGTCTTGGCTTTCCCCTATTTGTTCATCCATGAGGTGGATAAGAGGCCTTCATTTGGTCTGATTTCACCTTCCCCATGTAATTTTATCACTTCATTCAATGATTTTGAGGATATCATGACACATAAGTCACTTGTTCATCATTTGCATGGATTGGTCATGATGAACATCCCATTGATTTGGTTCATGTTTATTGGCTTGGAAAGAGATGTGTGATGACTCATAAAGAGCTAGCCATCTTCTATTCACCATGTCCCTTAATCTTGGTGGATTGCATGACACATAATTTTCCTTCTTCATTATTTTCCAAAATTTGGTAATAATGAGCTCATGCCATATGTGGTAATGAATGAAGCCAAACTTTTCCTATTGGATGGTCCATGAGGCATGGGAAATTATCCTCTAGGTGGCTGGCCACCTCATTATCAAGGAGAGGTGAGTCATGGCTTAGGTTTGGGAAAGAATGACACCTCATTCTTTTTCATGATGATACATTAATGATGATCCTTAACCAAGGTCAAAAATGTCATGTTATGAATCATTAATGGGTTGATTCATTTTTAATGGGTTGATTCATTTTTAATGGGTTATGAGGGTTGTGTCAAACCCATATTAGGTCACCTATGATGTCATAAAGGGGTTTAGAATTTTGGAAACCACTTATTATGTCATAAATTGTGTCACATTTCTAAATTTGATTTTCATGGCTTTTTAATTATATTCCCATTTTTAATTAATTTTGTATTTAATTAAAAATATTGGAAATTATATTATTGGCCAATAAATTAATCAAAATAATTTTGGAATTACTTATTTGATTAATTTCATCATTTTTTGTTCAAAATTGGGCATTTTAACCAAATTTGATATTTGTTGACTAGGGTTGAGCAATGTTGATCCAGGATGACCAATTCTACTCCAAGGTTGTCCAATGTGACCCACTCAACCTTGTCATGGTTGGTTTGGTCATAAAGTCCATGGGTTTTGTCATTAAGTGTTTGAATTGGTCATGTTGACCAATTTTAGGGTTTAAGTTACCAATTCTAGTCCAAGGTTGTCCAATGTGACCCACTCAACCTTGTCATGGTTAGTATGGTCATAAAGTCTATGGGTTTTGTCATTAAGTGTTTGAATTGGCCATGTTGACCAATTTTCGGTTTTAAGTCAATCAAAGGCTCAATGTGGTGACTTTTGGATTAGGTTTTGGTCACTTTGATTAATGTCAAGTTGATCATGTCAACGTCCATCTTTGAAGTCAGTTTTGTGGCTAAGAGACATGGGTTAGCCATTTTGACCAATTTTAACCCTTTTAGGTCAAGAGTTGACCAATGGGGCTCGGGTGCTTGTATTTGTGTCAAGTGTAGATTGTTTTGATCAAATTTTAATTACTTATGTCAAAGAATGACCAATAAGGCCGATGTAATGATCTTTGGGTCATGGTTTGACCATTTTGACCTAATTTGTCCTTTTGGGTCCTGAGGTGACCAATGCGATGAATGTGGTGGTCTTTAGGTCTTGGTTTGATGATTTTAGCCAATTTTGACTTTTTGGTCAAAGGTTAACCATTTGCGTAAGTACGGTGGTCATTGAATTAGAAATTGACTATTTTGACCAAAATTGACTTTTTTGTCAAAGGTTGGCCTATTGGGTCAATCGGTTGGTCATTGAGTCAAAAAATGAGTATTTTGACCTAAATTAACTTTTTGGTCAAAGGTTGACCTATTGGGTCAATCAGCTGGTCATTGGGTTAGAAATTGAGTATTTTGACCAAAATTAACTTTTTAGGTCAAAGGTTGACCTATTGGATCAATGGGTTGGTCATTGGGTCAGAAATTGACTATTTTGACAAAAATTGACTTTTTAGGTCAAAGTTTGACTAGTTTGGTCAATAATTGATCAAATCAAGGTTTGTCATTACTTATTTGATCAATTTAAGATGGAATTTGGGTTAAAAAGGATTTATAAGGTTTCACCCTAGTCATTAGGCTTTAGTGGCTATCATTGAGATTTAGGGAGTTAAAACTGGTAATTTCCTTACCTCGAGATGGTTTATAAATGATCCTTATAAAAGTGAGGTCAACAACAGTCTACACCTTACGCACTTGTCTACGGGTCTGAGGCAGTGCTTCCGTTAGAGGTTTAGCTAACATCACTCAGAGTCGCCATCATCAGTCAGAGTACATCAGAAGAAAATGCCAAACTCCAATTTGCAGAGTTGGAAAGTCTTAAAGGGAACAGATTTTTTACACAACAAAACATAGAACTCTATCAAGTGAAGATTATTTAAGCCCATGGCAAATTTGTCCACCCGAGGTCGTTCAAAATCGGTGACATCGTCGTCATTATTAGAAGACCTATTCTTGCACATTACAAGATAAGGGAAAATTTTAAACAAACTAGGGAGGGACCAACTGGTGGATTCTCAAGGAGATAGGCCTATGTTGCCGATAAATGGCGATATCTAAAAAAGTACTACACAACGTGATAAATTTGAATAAGGATGACTATTCTGACTTGGTCTTAAAAAGGTACTACTCAAGAAGATAGGTTGTGTGGCCAAGTGACTATGACTGGGTCCAAAATTAAATAAATTTTGTAATAAAAATTAAATGGAATAAAATAAATCTCCATGAAATAAATTGCTTTTGCAAATGAAGTCTTTTAGTTCTAAATCTTGAAAAATTATGTTAAATAAGATAATGACATCTAATAAATGTTAAAATCCAATGAATTATAATAATTTTTTATTATTCTTATTCATGCAAAGTAAAGTCTTACTGATTTTTCCCCTATTTTATGCAGGAAAATATCAGAAAGAAAGTTGGTTTTTACGTTTAAAGATGGCTTACATCTAGCAATCAGAGAAGAGAAGGCACCTAAGGGAGGTGTGGAAAATTTTAACATAGATTTCTCCCAAGTCAATATGGATTATGAGGGCCCCCTCATGGACTTAGTCAGTCACAGGGAGCCAAGGGCCTGCGGTCTTTGATCTGTATCAGTCACCAAGAAGAAGGAGAAACGTCAAGACAATGAGCCATCTGAGGTTCCACTGACTCACGCCTCCATGTAGTAAGAAACAAGTGATTCTCTTCAATGATCACCACGTTAGAGGGAGATCTAGTTACTGCCACTGTGGAAGGACTGCAGACCCACCACTGAGACACACTCAGAGAGGAAATGCCAACCGTCACAAGCATCGACATTTGGACAAAATAGAAAGAAGACAGACCAGAGAGAAAGCTGCAAAGCTTCCTCTAATTCTGAAAGAACTCTATGAGCCAAAAATGAAGGAGACAGACATCAGCTCGCCTACTAAAGAGACAGAGCCAGAGTGCACTGAGAAGTCTGTGCCAACATGGAATCCGATTGAGGAGATTTTCACTTGGTGTCCAACTTGCAGCTCAGGTTTACCTTGATAACTGTCAGCTACTGGAAAATTATCATAATGTTCAGACTGTAATATTCTACACTTGGAAGAGTATGGGATATTTGAGGCATATGCAGCTGCCTTGATGCTACCAAGAAGCAGAGAACACATCAAAGTAGAGCTGTACGTAACAGAGTACGTTTAGCCGACGTAGAGGAAAGAAATTTCTGACTACACGATGGCAAAGATATGTCGTGTCAGAAAGAAAGAGTTTGAGTATTATGGAGAAATTTAAGGAATGTTTGTCAAAATTCTAGAAAGCCTCAAGCTATACACTGACATAATTTAGAGAAATGATCAAGAAAGGATTCTGGATTGCATTTTTGGCCTCAAAGACTTGGGCAAAGCTGATCGTTTAAGGACGAAGAAGTATTTTGAGCCGAAAAAATGGAAAAGAGGAAAGGGCAGGATCACGATCCAATGTGGTTGATGTTATAACTTCGCAAAAGATAAACAAGGAAATCCCTCAGAGATTTTACAGAATGATGAAGTGGATCTGATGTCGTCAGAAATAAAGAAGATGATAAAAAAATGGTCGAGTGGCACATTGCATCCCGAATTGCTGCATAATCAACATCTATGAGGAGGGGGATTGCATTCAACCCCATATTGATCACCATTATTTTGTGAAACCTTTCTACATAGTCTCATCCATGAGTGAATGTAAAATCATGTTTGGACGAGAAATTCAGATTGTTGAACTTGGAGAGTTCAGAGGTTTCGTCGAAATTCAGTTGCCAGTTGGATCAATTCTAAAATTAAAAGAAATGGAGCGGATTTGTCAAAGCACTACATAACTGGAGTGGCACAGCACTGAGTTTCAGTTACCTTTCGCAGAATGAATGAAGATAAGATGCCATACGATATGAGCCAGACCCATACTTGGAGGGTCTTCAATTGTTGGAGCTGTGACATAGCTGTACCTTTGTGTGTACAAGAGGGGACTTCTATCTCAGAGTGTAGCTTAGGAGGTTAGCTTGTTCACAGAGTGACCTCAGAAGAAAGACAATTGCTACATTCCACTAGTAGACAACACATGATATGTTTTCTATTTGGTTCAAATGTACTACAAATATTTTGGATGCCTGGCATCATATGATTTCAGTTGTACTGCATTTCAAGTTCAGAAATACAAAGAGCTAGTTTTTTCCGTTGCAGTTTGTACTTCTAATTGTGCTTTGGATAGCCGCAGAACCATATGTTGGTTCCAAATTACAATGAAAAAAAAAGATACAAAAGAGAAATTGGAAACTAAATAAGAAAATGAAAGATAAACAAGAAATTGAAAAAGAAAAAGAAACAAGAGAAAAGAAATTTTGAATTTGAAAACTCTCTTAATAAAGAAAAAAGTGAAATGATAAAAAGAAAAGATTAAAAAAATATAAAGTGAATTTCTTCTACGATCTCGAGTCCTTCACTCGTTGAAAAATTCTGCGTTTCTCGTACACCCCACAAATCTTGCATTTCCCTTTACACAACTTCACTTCCCACAAATACAAAAATTTCTTGATCTTCCATAAGTTTCTGCGGTATAAAGACATTTTCCCACAAGTTTCAAATCCTTCATAAATCCTACATTCAAATTCTTCACAGATTTCCACAGTCTCCATAAATTTCCGTAAATTTATTCTATCTCCATAAATTATAAGATCGGTACCAAAATTTTGATTCCCTCGGTAACTTATTAGGCTAGATGCGAGTCCCTGAGCTTTCCTTCCTAATGTGATCCTCTTTCTGCATCTTGAGCTGGATATGAGTCCCTAAGCTTCCCTTCTAAATGTTTCAGTTTCCTTAAATTTTCACATCCTTCTCGAGATATTTTTCATCTTCCACGATATTTTTGGTTCAGAGCTCAGTCGTCTGATTTCTTTAGTTTCCCTAAATTTGCACATCCTTTCTCAGATATTTTTCACATTCCGTGATATTTTTGGGTCGGAGCTCAGTCGTCTAATTCATTCAACCTCCCTAAATTTCTGCATCCTTTCCAAGATATTTTCCGCCTTCCACGATATTTCAGGGTCGGAACTCTGTCGTCTGATTCCTTCACTTCTTATAAATTTCCGCTACCATTTTTAGATATTTTTCGCCTTCGATGATATTTCAGGGTTGGAGCTCCATCATCTGATTCCATCAATTTCGTTAAATTTCTACATCTTTTCAAAGATATTGTCCACCTTCCATGGTATTTCATGGTCGGAGCCCCAATGTCTGTTTCCTTCAATTTCCCTAAATTTACGCATCCTTTCCGAAATATATTCGCCTCCTACGATATTTCAGGTCGGAGTTCCTTCATCTTATTCCTTCAATTTCCCTAAATTTCCAGATCCTTTCTGAGATATTTTCAGCCTTCCACGACATTACAGGTTCAGAGCTCCATCGTCCGATTCCTTCAATTTCCCTAAATCTCTGCATCTTTTCCGAGATATTTTTCACCTTCCACGATATTTCAGATTCGGAACTCCTTCGTCTAATTCCTTCAATTTCCTTAAATTTCCGCATCTATTCCAATATATTTTCCGTCTTCCACAATATTTCATGGTCAGAGCTCCGACGTTCGATTCCTTCAATTTTCCTAAATCTCTGCATCATTTCCGAGATATTTTCCACCTTCCACGATATTTCAAGATTGGAGCTTGGTCATCTGATTCCTTCAAATTTTCCTAAATTTTTTCATCCTTTCTGAGATATTTCCCACCTTCCACGATAATTCAGGGTCGAAGCTTTGTCGTTCGATTCCTTCAAATTTTCATAAATTTTTGCATCCCCCAAGATATTTTCCACCTTTTATGATGTTTCAAGGTCAAAGCTTGGTCGTTCGATTCCTTCAATTTTTTCTAAATTTTTGCACCCCTCTCGAGATATTTTTTGCAATGACGATATGTTCAGGTTGGTACGTAGTTTCTGATCCTCACTTTCGAGATTGGTACCCAAATTCTGATTCTCATTTTCGAGGTCAGTACTTAAGTTCTGACTCTCTCCTCTGCACTCACTTAAGCTCAAAGACCGCCATGAAATTAAAGGTCTCAAAATAAAAAAAAAATTTCACAAATTAGAAATTCCATAAACTCAAATTTTCATAAAATCCTTAATGCTCAAAATCAAAAATTCAAACTCAAAATTTAAGTTAAAATTCAAATCAAAATCTAGATCTGAAATCAAATTAAATCCTAATTCTAATTTTGATTTCAAATTTCTATTCGAATCAAATCGTATTGGTCTCCTTCAAAATTTAGAAGCTTGAAACTCGTAGCATCATCATGAAGATGTTCCACCTGTTTTCCCAGCGATAGTTCTCGGGTTTTAAGGTTTCTAACAAAGAATCTCCAGCGGACACTTTCTCGTTGAATTCTACATTCTGTTTTGAGTATTTTGCCTCAAATAATTGTGTTGGTTTGTTGATCTTGTCAGTCAACAGCAATACGTACGGTGTGCTTAATCAGTACACCACACTTATTGGGGGTCCATTTGTTGACCTCACTTTTGTTAAGGTATAGTCTTTCCTTAGATTAGCCTAGGGTCTAGCCATAGGACCTTCCTAATGACTATCTTAGAGGAATAGTGATGGAACCCTTTCCCCACAAAATGAGAGAAGAATATCCCCAAAAAAAGCCCCATCAATTTGACCCAATCTAAGCTCAAACCCAAGCTAGTCCAACATTGATCCAAATTACCTCAAATTGAACCCATGACCCAAATTTACCAAACTAACTCAAATTGAACAAGCTAAGGCCACCACAACTAGGATGTCAACCCTAGGGACTATCCTAAACCCACCTAGCTCATGCTACTTGAGCCATTGAGCAAGGGTCCCCTAATTTAGGGGATCTCCTTCCTTAAATGGACAAATCATTTATTTCTTTGCCTAAAGCTTTCCCAAAACTCATTAATTACCATGAAGGCTCCCATCTGGCTCACCTAACCACTTGAGCACCTCCCCTAGCCTGACCGGCAGGCTTAATCACCGGAGGAGCCAAAAATGATAGCCACCCACCCCAAATTAAACCCAAATTGGCCCAACCTCTATGTCCAACTCCAATTGGTCAATGGCGCCTTTCTGCCCTCCACCTAAGCAGCTAATTGCACCACCGGCAGGCCCTGAGCTTCACCCCAGCCATGGCCATTTATACCCCACCTCTTCATGGCCAAAAAAATAAGATGCACATTTTCCATTAGGAGACTCTACCAAATTACTTCTAGAGCTTTGCCAGCACTCCTAAGGTCAATCCAACCAACCTCCAGCCCTAGCCCGCACTGCCTGAGTTCAATTTTTGAGCTCAATATCACCTGAAATAGGACACAATCACCACAAATCTACATTGCATTAAAATCCAATTAATTGAATTCACACCATCACCACAATGAGAGAAGAAGATCCCCCTTAAAAGCCCCATTACAGACCCCCTCTAACCTTAATTTTGATCAACACCCAAAATTTAGTATGGTTAAATTTAGGTCTAAGCATTTCATAAAGCAGGGGACTTCATCAGTGAGTTCTGTAGACCTCCCTAAAGCTTCTGCAACCATCTGATTGAGGCCTCTCCTCTCAGACCAAGGTATTGAACTTCATCTTCTTCTCGAGTTTTTTTCATTCTCCATGCACATTGAGTTGATTTCGGGCTAGGTTAACCATATAGATAGGTTCTCCTAGGTCAGATGAGTCCATAAAAACAAACCCAAAGTGATTTGGTTGAGTCTAGGCTGAGATGTTAGGGTTAGAAGTTGGACAGTTTACAAGTTAGGACAGTTGGGAACGATGACTGGGAGCTATTGGATCTCGCTTTTATTGGATGGATGGTGTTGATGCAGTCGGATGAGGAGATGGTGTATAAAATGCGGACTACGTGGTAGGTGACACAACTGTCGGTGTCAAATGGTGGAAGGACGCGTGGGGACATCGGAGCTACCGAGGATGATGCAGCGCTAACTGTGTTAAGTAGAAAATTAGGATTTAAATGAATAAATTAAATCAGTTTAACTTTAAAAATCTATAAATTATTGTAGAAAAATGAAAAAAAATAAAAGAAAAATACCCTCTTACTTAGTGAACAGAGACGAACAATGTGCCATGTTTATTTTATTTATATTTTATTTTTAATTAATTAAATACAATAAATCATATTTATAGCCTAATTAGCTCTAGTCACTTCATCACGGCTTGAACTTTGGGGGTCTTGTTCTCTCTATCATTAAGGACCATCCCTGTTTTCTTCAGGGTCAGAGAAGATCTCTCTGTGGAGATCCCTAATCTTCAAGTCAAATGTCCCTGTTTTGATAAAAAAATATAATAATTAAAATGTTAAACAAAAAAATCCAAAGTAGATTTGGTAGGTTCACTGTGACCAAAGGCCCAGAGGAAAAATATAAACTTAGTTTAAATCACTAAAATTCACTCAAATTGTAATTAACTCATTAAAATGAAATAAAATTAATTTAGACAAAATGTAAATTTAAATGACATAAAAATCATTCTCCAATGTATTTTAAGTTAAAAGAACTCCCCATAAAAAATTTTAGGTCAATTGGAGTTAATTTGGCCACTAAATTGTATTTTGTAATTGAAATGACATTTTTTACAATAAAAATAGTTATAATAATTAAAATACTATTCAAATAACCAGCAAATTAGTTTTGGGAGTTCTTTGCGACCAGGAGAATTTAATAAAAATAAAATGGTAATTAAAATGAATACTCTATTTTAAAGCCAATTTTGATTTTCTTTATTATTAAAATTAATTAAAAATGATAAAAAAATCACTAAAATATCAAAATCCACTAAAATGTCACAATTGATCTCCAGATCATTTGGGAACCATAAAAATAATTTTTCTAATCTTCTATTTAAAGATATTAATTTTAAAGTGTTAATAATAATTTAAGCTTAAAATAGATTTTCCTAATTTCTCACTAAGATAATTATAATAATTAAAATATAAGTAAAAAAAATCTTAAATTTGTTTCTCTAGGTTCCCTGACCTTAGAGAGATTTATGAAAACTTTAAACTTAATTTTTAACCAAAATAATATTGTATATTTAATTAATACTCCAAAATTTTAAATAGTTATAACAATTAAATTAAAAATCAAAAAATCATGAGAATTGGTCCAATTGGTCCCCTAACCCATGTGAACCTCCAATAATTTTCTTAAGGGCAGAAGTTTTGATTGATTAAGTTATTGAGTTATCTTTAAAAATCCTAATTTTTCCATTTAAATAATTATATAAATTAAATTTAAATTAAAAAATTACATTTTCTCCATTGATGTTTTAATTGACCCATGAGCAGGGTAATATAAAAATTTCAAAGTCATTTGAGTTATGCCTAATAAAGTATGAGGTGATAGGCCTTATAGAGGCAAAATTCTAATTAAAGAATTTAAGCCTTAATTAAATATTTAGGACTAATCCAAGGGGAAATGGGTAATGAAAGATCATAATTAGAATATTTAGATGATTACAATGCAAGGGATTTAAATGGTAGAAACTTATTTCACTTTGTCATAGAAAAGATAAATTTATAATTTTTTTAATCATTTTAATTTAGGAAGATAATCAAAATTAAATGATCCCACGATTAGGGGTTTGAATTTGGAAGTTAATAATCCATCAATCTAATACCCCTTGTTGGTGTTAAATAATGACAATTCAATACTTTGATAAGAATCATAATCATATTAGCTAATCTTTTCGCAAAAATACAAATATGCCTACTTAGTCTTAAGGGCTTGGTAGTGAGCTAGGTTTAATAAAATTTGAATAATACGGATTAGAAAATATGATAAAATTAATTGTAAGCATATTTGAAATACTACCAACCCAACTTCAAAATCAAATCGGCTAAATTCTTAATAAATCAATTTGTCCCTATGGGCCTTCATTCACATAATTTACAAACAGAATTTCAAGTGATGATTACCCCACTCTTAGGATGATCAGAACATCGGTTCATTAAGAATAAGGGTATGAATATGGATGAGTCATCAAGCAACATAAGAAGCTTGAAAAAACTCAAGACTTTTCAACAGATTGTGAGATGTCCGGGGCTCGATTCCTGGACCATGCTCATAACATTTTGGATATCTTGGAGGATGATCAAACTTATAATGCCTTGCTTGAATCATCATCTATAAAATTAAACAAATATGACCCACCAAGTTATGATATAAGACTTGGTAGGCCCGTGATGACCCTAACTATAGGTTTGCTCAGTTTTTCTTATTAACATGTTTCAATTCCTGCAAATTATATATATGCATTACAAGGCTAAACTTTCAGGTGAAGGAACCTTTCAATATTCCACTAATAAAAATATTAAGACATATCAATTTCAACCTTTCCAAAACATGTTACTTCTCTCAGTCTCCTACATTTAACACTTTTAAAACTAAACTTTCTACAATGAGGAGCTTGGAAAACACAATGGGCAGCACGACCATCTTCAACAGAAAAACTCCTTAGAAATAAACAACAAGCCATAGTTTTTCGAGGTAGCTTGCCTAATGAAGCATAAATCCTCATTTTATTCCTTTAGGCCTTTGCACTTCATGCAATATAAGCCCTGACTCATCTTAGGATTACAAAATTGTCATTTGATATGACATAAATTCTCCTATTTTTCAAGCTGTTCACATGATCAGTATCAAGTGAATGTAAGCCTTAAATATGAAAATTGGTAGGATGAAACACTAAATAATTTTCTTAAGTTTAAGCCTAACGATAGAGTAGTTTAGGAAATCACCAAGATTTTTTGGAATTTTGTTTTCCCTTAGCTCTCTCTTCCTTTGGATTCCTACAATAGCTGTTCCAAAATTGAGCAACTCACATATTGGATTTCCTACTACCACATTACTTTTAAGAACTCTACCTTTTGAAAGTCATGAAAATAATTTCCTGATCTAAATCAAAAGTTTTTTAGGTAACCTTGGTTATCTAAGATGTAATTAACTATAGGAGCTTACCCTTACAAAAAACTTAAAGACCCCAAATTAATATAAACCCTATCTAGTTGCTTCTTACTAGTTAAGGGAAGTTTTAGGTCAACATAAATGGTTTGCAGGCTAAACGGATGTCATAAATAATTAGTTTATTTAATCAAGTCTCACCATCAAGTAATATATCTACTCTTCGGGATAGATATATGGCTTGTCTACATGAGATCGGTTTGATTTCATAATTTTCAAATTAAAAAAATTGATATTTTCTTTATATATATATATATATATATATATATATATATATATATATATATATATATATATATATATATATATATATAATTAAATCCAAAAATTTGCACGCTCATCTTTTAACGGTAGACATCAGAGGTTTACTATTTTCAGTAGTATCTAAAATCTCCAAATTTTCCTGAACATAATTTGCATCCTCGATGTTTATCTCAGTAGATTTATCTTACAAGTTAATTTCGTATTCATCCTCCTATTCATGTTGATTAGCTTTGACTTCACATCTTTCTTGGAAATGATTAACAATCAAATAGTTAATAATATCCTTTATGTAACATTTATCCTCTTTTCTTTTAGCTAGAAACTTCATTGATTTTAACACATTAAATGCAACTTTCTTATCATTAACTCTCACATTTAGCCCTCCATTCTGCACATCTATCATCGCTCATCCAATGGCAAGGTAAGGTCTCCTCAGAATAATAAGAATTTCTTTATCTTCTTCCATATCTGGCATAATGAAATCAACAGAGAAATGCAGATAAATGTCTCCTCATAATGAAATATCCTATAGGATGGGTGATAGATCGATCAATTAACTACAGGGTTACAGTAGTGGGAGGAATCTCTTCTAAGCTTAACGTTCTAAATATAGATAAATGCATGAGGCTAATGCTAGCTCCTAAATCACATAAATCTTTTCTGCATATCTTTTTTCCAATCACAGAAGGTATAGTAAAGCTAACAAGATCTTTGAGTTTTTGAGGAAACATTTTCTGAATTATTACACTACATTCTTCACTAAGTGCAACAGTTTCATAATCTTCAAACTTCCTTTTTTGGTTTAATATTTCTTTCATAAATTTAGCATAACTTGGCATTTGTTCCAAAGCTTCTGCAAAAGGAATGTTGATTGTATGCTTTTTTAATATCTTAAAATACTTTGAAAATTACTAATCCAGATTTTGTTATCTAAGTCTTTAAGGAAAAGGAGGTGGTGGCCTTTCTAAATTGATCATAGTTGGTGAGAAAGGTTTTCCCACATTCTTAGGAGCTATTTCTTCAGGTGTTTCAGTTTATTTAGTTTCTTCTTTAACTTTAATCTCTTTTTTTATTTTATTTTCCAATTTTGTACCTTTCCTTTGTTGGACAACTTTAAATTTCTCATATTCTTTATTTTTGTCTTTCAGATTGATTTTAGTGTTACTAGAAAGTTTCCCTGGGGTCTATTGCTAAGTGTGTTAGCAAATTGTCCCAATTTATTCTCAATATTTCTAATTGCAGCACCCTAACTTTGTAATTAATTTCTCATTTGTAATAACACTTCTTCTATAGAAAACTTTTTCTTCTTAATTTGTTGGTTATTACTAAACCCTGAGAGATAAGAAAGTTCTTAGTTAGAGCTACCCTAGTTGTTCCAATTTCATATTGGGTTCGCTTGATTATTCCCCCAGTGCTGATTCCACCACTAGAATTATTATTCCAGTTAAATTTTGGGTGGTTTCTTTAACATGGGTTGTAATAGTTAGAATATAGGTTATTGGGTCTATTGTTAATTGCATTTAAAGTCTCTAATGAAGGTTTAGTATCAATCAGATCTCCTAATGAACTTTCTTCAATCACCTGAGGTGTTTGAGGAAAATTCATTCCAAATTGGTCGATCTTTCTAGATATCTCAGAAACTTGAGATGTCAGAATAGAAACAACATCATTTTCATGAATACTGGCTACTCTCTTAGGATTTATCCATTCAGAGGGTCATTGAAAATTATTAGTAGCCATATTAATCAAATGACTTTGACATTAATGAACCTCCAGCAACACTATCAATGATAGATCTATGAGATCTTACAAACTCATTATTAAATGTCTGAATAATCAACCAGACTCAAAAAAAGTGATGTTGACACTTCCTAAAGAGTTCTTTAAATTTGTCCCAAGTTTTATATATTAACTCGCCTTCATACTGAGTATTGAGGTAATAGCATTTCAAAGCTTAATAGTGTTTACATGTAGAAAATACCTAGCTCGGAATTTCTATGCTAAATCTCACTAAGTTTTGAAAGATCCAGGCTCTAAAAAATTTAACCACATCTTAGCTTTATTCCTTAAGAAAAAAAGAAAAATTCTAAGCCTAACAACATTTTTTAATACTCCATCATATTGAAATATGGCACACAGCTCTAAAAAATATGCTAGGTGTATGCTCGGATTTTCAGATGCTGTTCCTCCAAACTGATTATTTTGTATCATTCAGTTTTAAAGTAGGTTTAAATTCAAATGAGTTAGCCGCTACAGCATGTATTTGTATAATTATGTGAGTTTCATCTACTGTCATAGTCCCTTAACAGTCTTTATATTTTATGATGTTCTTGTTTAGCAGTTTAATTTCCAAAAATATTATGTGGTGTGTTCGCCACTTCTTGCAAATTGTGAAGTCCTTTTTGTTTTCTAATCTTTCTTATTGTCAGCTCTTACACATAATCGTAAGGCACTAACCTTCAAATTCAAACTACGTCTACAAATAAATTATTCAAGGAATAAAACTTAAACTAATAATAACACTTATAACTTTTTTTGTTTTTAAATTTTTTAATAATTCAAATATTTTGAAAAAAAATTTAATTAAATAATATAATTTTTATAATTTTCATTTTTTCTGTTTTTTTTAATTTAAGAAAAATCTAAATACTTATAAAAAAATTTAAATACAATTTTTTAAAGTACGTACTGCAATTTAAATAAAATTTCCAAGTTAAAAGTTGTGTCGCTTCCCGGCACTAAAAACTTGACCCATCGGTGCGACTTTTTAATTTGCCAAAATTTATGAACTCAGATTTTAATATATATATATATATATGTATATACATATATATATATATATATGTATATACATATATATATATATATATATATATATATATATATATATATATATATATATATATATATATATATATATATATATATATATATATATGTATATACATATATATATATGTATACATATATATATATATATATACATATATATATATATCTATATTTATGTATATGTATATGTATATGTATGTACATATATATATATATATATATATGTATGTACATATATATATATATATATGTATGTACATATATATATGTACGTACATATATAGATATATATATATGTATGTACATATGTATATGTATGTATACATATGTATATATATGTATACATATGTATATACATAGACATACATATGTATATACATACATATACATATGTATATACATACATATACATATATATATATATATATATATATATATATATATATATATATATAATATTAATAATTTTAGAATGGCGGCAAGATGTGCTCTGCTAGGGTTTGGGGGTCAGGGATGACCCCCTGGCGGCGCTGGACTTCCCCATTGACTGGTAAGTGGTTCTGCTGGAGGTGGTGTTCTCTGGTAAGGTGTGGCCTAGTTGTTTGGCCTCATTTCCTACTCCTTTCCTCTTCCCGGGCTCCAAGCTTTCAAATTTTTTACTGTTCCATTGGTGCTTCTTCTCTGCCTCAATCCTGGGTGCTGTCTTCTCTCCTCCTTTTGTTACTGGTTTTCTCTCTTTCTGGTTTACTGGCTTGCTGGCCTTCTTCCCTGGACTGGTTTTTTTTCTGACTTTGGTTCCTGTCTGATTAGCTCCCTTGCTTGCTTGCTCTCCTGCTTTGACCCTTCTGTTTTGTTTGTTCTCTTGCTTGCTGGACTGGGGCTATGGACTGCCCAGTGGACCTTTCGACCAGGGTGGATTGGGCTAAAGCTTCTTATGCTGGGGTGGTGGGTAATGGACCCACTCCACTGAAAAACACCAATCAGCTGGTTTTCCCACAGGTTTTCCATGATGCTGCTGCAAGGAAGGCTTCTTGTCCCTTTATTCATCCCATTGGTGTCAAGGAAGGATGCCCTGTTGATTTCTTTTCTAATGCTGAACTAGATGCTCTAAATGAAAAAGTCAAGCTAACACTTATCGGTAAATTCTCTCTTGGTCACCCCAAAATGGAGCTTGTTAGAGCCTTCTTTGACTCCTTAGCTTTCATTGGTAGTTGGAAAATGGGACTCTTGGATGGGAGACATCTTCCCATTCACCTTACCACTGAAGAGGATTATGCTAGGCTTTTTGCCAAGCAAATGGTTACCATTGCTGGAATGGATATGAAGCTCCTGAAATGGACACCATAGTTTGATCCAAGCAAAGAACCCCCCATTGTACTAATTTGGTTAAAATTCCCCAACCTCCCATACAGGTTTTTTAATCACAATACCTTATTTCATATTAGAAGAGCCATTGGAACTCCCCTCAGGATGGATGCAGCTACATTTAATAGAGGCCAGCCTGAGGCAGCTAGGATACAAATTGAAAGGGATATTTCATTACCTGAAATCAAGAAAATCTGGGTGGGGTCAGCTGTTGATGGCTACTGGCAGGAAGTTATAATGCAACAAAAGCCCTACTACTGCACTAATTGCAAAATGTTTGGTCACACCATTGAAAAATGCTATAGATTGCATCCACCCCCAAAGAAACACACCTCTAGAGCTACTGATGGTGCTGTCATCACCTCTGCCAGCAGGGAAAATGTTCTAATATCATCTAATTTAGAATCTGCTGTTACTACTAGCCCCCATTGCCACACCTCCCCCACCCTCTTTGTTCCCCCACGCCCACTCTATACCGCCCCCCCCCCGACATTGATATTGGTCCTCTCCCCAGCCTACTTCCCCAGTAAACCTCTTTACTGAACCCTTACTCCCAAACCTTACCTCACAACCTAATCCCACCTCACCCACCTCTCTAATTCCTCCAACTGCCTTCTCTAGCACCTGACAGTTTAAACCCTCTCTTACTGATCCCCTTATTGCAGTGCCCCCTGGTACCTCTCAGGCTCTCCCCACTGAGGAACTTCAAGACTCAATGGGGAATGCTTGGGAAATCAAGACAGTAAAAAAGAAAAGAAGAAGCAAAGCATATCTCCTTTTTGATCTCAACCCCCATCCACAGCAGTTAGCTGGACCTTCCCCTCCTTCTACCAGGGGCAGAACCAGATCAAAATCTCACCCTCCCACTTCCCCGCCCCCCTTACCTCATGATAAATTTTCTTTGTTGGAATATTAGAGGTGTGGCACATCCCCCCTCTTTTCAAAGTCTTTTTTACCTCACAAAAAAACATTCAATTTGGTGCTTTGTTATCCTTGAACCCCTTGTTCATCAACACCCTAATAGAATCACAAAAAAACTCCATGGCTTTTCACATTTTGCCAACTCAAACAATAAAATTTGGATCTTCTGTAGGAAAGAGCTTACTTGGACTGTGTTATTGGATAACCCTCAGATGGTCCACCTCTCCATTCAGTTTGCTGGACATCATGCACTTGCTTCCTTTGTTTATGCTGGCTATAGAAGCATTGACAGAACTCTTCTTTGGGAACAAATTCATATCATCAGCACTAGTAATAGCTCCCCATGGATTGTGGGGGGTGATTTCAATTGTATCTCCACCCCAGCTGAGAAATTTGGTTGTATCAAACCAAATGTGAAGACTATGACTACCTTCAGTGACAATATCCATGCTGCTGGGTTATGACTTGGGGTTTAGGGGCCCTCCTTTTACCTGGAAAAGAAACACTGTAAGGGAAAGGCTTGACAGATTCCTGGCAAATGAACTATGGCACTCTCATTTTCTCCACACCCAAGTTACCCACCTTGCCCTGGCCTGCTCTGACCACAGGCCTCTCCTTATTACCCTCACTACCCCTACTAGTACCCCAACCAGTCCTCCTTTCAGGTATCAGAACTTTTGGTCTACTCACCCCAACTTTCTGCATTTTGTGGAAGACCATTGGAGGGACTCTCACCACCAGGACCCTTGGATTAAATTGGGTCACCTCCACCAGAATTTGAGTAAAAAATTAAGAAATTGGGGCTGGCTTCAGTTTGGAAATGTATTTTCTGTGGTGGAAGAGGCTGAGAAGGATGTATTGGCACTTGAAGAAAAAACTCAAGATAATATTGATCTCAACCCCCAACTAATTGCTGCTGAAGCTAAATTGATGCAATCCGTTGAAATCCAGGACATGTACCTTAAGCAGAAACCTTCTATCAACCAATTTGCTGATGGAGATAGGAACACTGCCTATTTTCATGCATATCTGAAGTACAGAAGGAAATGCAATTACATTCACTGTATTAGAAAAGACAATGGGGAATGGACCTCACACCACTTGGAAATTGGTAGAAGTGTCATCCAACACTTTAGAAGATTATTGCAACAGCCAAACGTGGAAAGAACTCCTATCCACACTGATCTGTTAAAGGAGCATTACCAACTGGTGAATGAGGTGAACCTCAGTTCCCTCCCTCCGAAGCCGAAATGCGGCAAGCTTTGAATTCCATTGACGGCTCCAAAGCTGCAGGCCACGATGGTTTCACCTCTGACTTCTATAAGAAAGCTTGGGAGGTCATCAAATCTGATGTTATTAGTGTCATTACTAACTTTTTTCAGGGAGGGGATATCCCCCACTTCTTCAATTCCTCAAATTTTGTGCTTATCCCAAAAGACAATGTACACTCAAACTGGGATCAATTCAGACCCATTTGCCTTACTTCTATCATTAGCAAAACTATCAGTAAAGTTATTGTAAACAGACTTCAACCCCTATTGGACAAAATAATCAGCCCCAATCAAACTGCTTTTGTCAAGGGTCTATCCATTACTGATAACATCCTATTGGCACAGGAGATGTTGTTGGACCTGAATAGAAAGTGCATAAGTGGGAACCTTATTTACAAGCTGGACATCAAAAAGGCTTATGATACTATCAACTGGGAATTCTTCCTTGAGACTCTCTCTACCAGGGGTTTTCAGAACAGCTTCTGCAACCTTATTCTGATGTGGCTAAAGGCTAATGCCCACTCCATCCTTCTCAATGGCTCCTGTTGGGGTTACTTTTTTGCTACCAGGGGTCTCAAACAAGGAGATCCCCTATCCCCTACATTGTTTATACTGGCTATGGACTACTTCTCAAGGCTTCTAAACCACACTGCCACTTCACATTGCTCCATCGAGTACCATCATAAGTCAAATATTCTCATTTCTCACCTGATTTATGCAGATGATGTCATGATCTTCTCCAATGCCTCCAAAAATGCTGTTAAGCACATCATGAAATGCCTGCATTCTTTCCAACAATCCTCTAGAATGGAATTTAATCCTACTAAAATTTAGCTTCTTTTCCCCTATAAGCTTCTTACTGAGATGAAGAACTGGATAGTTGATTATACATGTTTCACTAGCACTCACCTGCCTCTGACATACTTAGGGGTACATCTCAATATGGGTAGAACCAAGCAAAGACACTTTGATGATATCCTTAACAAAATTAGCACTTATCTGGCTAACTGGACACATACATATCTTTCAAATGGAGGTAAAATTACCATCCTGAGAAGCATTCTTACTACACTTCCAGCTTATGTTTTACAAATGACTACAATAAATAAAAGTACCCAACTCCTATTTGAAAGAGCCTTTAATCAATTCCTATGGGCTGGCCAGAAGAAGAATATTCATTGGTCTTCTTAGCTCAAAGTGGCCAAACCTACCTGGGCTGGGGGCATGGGATTTAAGAGTCTGCAACATATCATCCAAGTTAATCTTTACAAGCTCTGGATTAAATTCAGATCCCAAGATTCACTTTGGGCCCAATTTATTGCTGGCAAATACTGCAGGCATTTACACCCCTCCCAGGCCACTAGCAGAATTGGTGACTCCAAACTTTGGAAAGCCATGTTGAAAGTCAGACATTTAGCTAAACATATGTACATTTGGAACTTGGGGCATGGGGAGCTGTCCTTCTGGAAGGATCACTGGTGTCCACCTGAGTAGCTCATTCCTGGGCCTGTCAGTCCCAATCTTAACTTAAAAGTGGTCGACTCGCCGGTTCAGAGATAACTCGGTCCCTCAATTCCCTTTATCTTCGTATTGGAAAGTAAGTCTGCTGAGCAGGTGGCCACCATAAATTTTGATAGACAAAGGCAAGACTTTGTTAGTTGGCATTCTTGTGCCCATCACAGCCTGTCCAAAACAATCTACAACAAACTGTACCAATGGGAGACTGTCCAGTGGGGTGAGTCCCCCTGGAATAAATTCTTATCCCCCTCCATGAGGTTCTTCTCCTAGAGAACCTTCCTCAAGCTGCTCCCCACAGATGACATCCTTAAACTAAAAGGAATTAGAGGACCGTCCTGTCATAGATCGTCTTCGGATGGAGGAGGAATCTGTCCCTCACCTCTTCTTCAGATGCAGCTTCTCCCAACTTGTTTGGAGCAAACTCCTGCAGCATTTCCACATCAACACTCACACCCTTGACTGGGACTGCCTTCTCTCCTGCTGGCTCAGCTGGGATAGACTTGGTCTTGGTGCTATCCCATTCATTTCTGCCTAGTTTATTTGGATGGCTAGGAACAAAGCCACCTATGAAGATATCATTCCCAGGGAGCAAAGAGTTTCTAAGAACTGCCTATCTTACATACATAAATTGATCAGGTATACTAAATTCCCCAACATCTGCTGTCTTGAGTCCTTTCACACTAGACCATCTCTTAGGATTGGGCTAGTAACCTGGCATCCTCCTTGCCCCCCTACCTCAAAGTTAATTGTGATGGTAGCTGGGATGGCAATGCTGGTATTGGTGGCCTTTTTAGGAACCATGAGGGGAATTGCTTATTATTTTTCCATGCTCCAGTGGTGGTTGCTGATGCACTGGAAGCTGAATTCATTGTTGTATGTTGGGCCCTGAGGATTGCTAAGAATCTTAAGTGGGATTATATTGAGGTTGAAGGGGACTTTGAGCTGGTTATTCAACAGTCCAAGCTGATTGAGGTTCCTGTCCACCTCCCTTGGCATCATTATGAATGGGTGAGAAGAAAACAGAACCTAAAGGCTCAGCTCCATGTAAAATTCCTTTTCATACATAGGGAAGGCAATCAGCCTGCTGACTGGCTAGCTAAGGGTGGAGCTGACTCTGACTCTTTGGTGGTTGCTACTGTTCCTCCCCATAAATTAGCTACCCTCATAGGGGGAGATAACCTCCCTGCTCCTTACATAAGAATTCTGAAGTGAAGTTCCCTGCTGGATTCATATTGTGGTGGTTGGATCCCCGGGCGCCTTTCCCCGAGTCAGTCTCATTCTCGGCCATGTTGGGCCACTACTATAAGCTAATTTTACTTTTCTCGCTTTTATTCTCTGATTGGTATACATATATATATCATTGTTATATATATATATATATATATATATATATATATATATATATATATATATATATATATATATATATACACACACATTTCGTATTGCAGTTTGTCCGCGACCCTTGAGAGTATTTTTGTTGGTTAGGTGGGTTTTTCTCCTCTAGTTTGTTGGAGAGCCCCTAACTAGTTTTGTACAAATCTTTTGGTGTCAACAATGATTGAGCCCCATGAGGCTCCTTCTAATATATATATATATATATATATATATATATATATATATATATATATATATGTATATATATATATATGTATATTGATTTAGTTTTATAATGAGTCACACAAATACATGCAAGTATACGTATCGCTCAAGTAATACATAGCTCTAGTGAAGTCCTGGATATCGATCCCACAAGGAGGCTTTAATTTTATGACATAGCACAGAAATCACTTATCGAATCACAGCACAATTACAAGTAAGTTCAATTCTTAAAATAAAGATAAATAGTTGTAGTTACTATTTCTACCAAAGTATGTTCTAAACTCTAGCAAGTTAAACTAACACAAGACTAAATTTATATTAAACTTCAGTTATAAGAATAAGTCTTCCTTCTTTTCAATTATAATATGATGATTATTGCGACATAGATCTGTGATGCAATTGTATTGTGCCAAATATGAGCATTGCTATTCTTTATCCTTTTTTCAGCGTATAAAAAATATTGGCTAATCCTAAGTTTAGTCCCAAAATACGTGGTTAGACTGGGAGGATACTGGCTCTCACTCCAAAGTTTCCACTTCCCTTCCCCCGAAGGTTAACTCTCGCTTTATTTTCAAAACATTATGACCAAATTTTGGATTTCCATCTGTCACTCTGAAATCTCCAATTCTACACCCATCAAAGTATATTTCTCTATTTATTTGCACTCAATCCCCATGAACTACGTCTCTCATTCATGGACATTGAATGTTACCTTCACTTTTGTTGTGGAACTCATAATCTGTTTGGAACATATGTTTCCCAACAAGTTTTAACAATTCAATTGGCCAAATCAAAAAGTTAATGAAGTTCGAAGTGAAAAGGTCATTACAAATTCTCCATAATAAATCAGCACATCATTTCCATATCACAACATCAACACATCACATGAAAAGGAAAAAGAAAAAAAAATCTACTCAAGAGTCATGAGGAAAAGATGACAAAATATGGATTTTATATATAAAAACAACTTGAGTGCATTATTCTGTCAATTGGACGCAACTCTCCGTAAAATAGCGTGGTCTGGCGCTGGTGACAGCGTCGTTCGGCGCTAGTTCAATTAAATGCACTTTTGTCCCTTTTTGCTCCGAATTTGCTCATTTTCGCTTCCTTTTGCTCCAAAGGCGTAAATCATTGTACCTGGATGAAATCATGAAAAATAACTTTCTTTGAAGTGCAATATCATCAAAAATAGGTATGATATGAATAATAAAAGGCTATCAAATTTTCAGTGGACCAAGGTCCCCCAAACTTTACTATTACTTATCCTCAAGTAATTTTAGTTAATACATAAAATAATGATCCACTACAATGAAAATTTCTTTCTAGAATACCATAATTTTGATTTAGATAAGTACAATAGTAAGATTTTTAGAAAGATCTTTGAATAATTCAAGTTAATTCTGAATGTGTAAGACTATCTAGTAATCAAGTCTAAGGGTTCTAACCTTTTATTCATTTCAAAAATGACTGTAGATTGTTCTATTAAAGAACTTAAAAGGATTACATGAAAAGAAGTTTATGAGAACACTACTAGTAAGGATGCAAACCCGTACATATAAGTTCAAGAAAGTAATTAAGTATTTCACTTTAGATAGGTCCAAGTGAAGCCAATTTTTTATTAGGCATCTCCTCAAGCTTCTCCTCACTTTTCTTTTTTTTATTTTCTTTTGCTTTGCTTTTCTTTTCTTTTATTTTCTTTTCTTTTAAGTGAGGATTACTGTCTCTGGATAGCCTTTAATAATTTTGAACTTCACCCTTCTCACCCTAAATTTAAAACTTACCACATTCCTTTACCTTATAAGAATTTCTTTATCTTATTAATCATTCATCATAGAGTCCCAATCCTTTCCTATCACATAAAGTTTTAAGATTCTTAATATTTCAAACATACAGTTTTTCTTACTTTGAATAGTTTACTATAGTCCTATAGTTCTATTCTCTTATACAATTTTTTATTTAGGCTTTTCCTCAAGCTTCTCCGCACTTATCTTTTTCTTTTTCTTTTCATATTTTGTATTGCTTTCCAATCCTATATATTTTTCTTTTCTTTTTCTGGGATTGTTTTCAATCCTTTTTCTTTTTTTTTCTTTTCTCTATTAAGTGAGGATTATTATATCTGGTTAGCCTGGTAATGATTTTAAACTTCACTATCCTTAACTTATATTTAAAGACTTAACACATTTTTTACTGAATGAATATGTGTTTAGCAAAAGTATTTTTCATAGAGTTTCAATTCCATCTTTTTAATTAAATATCTAGATTTCTTAACACTTTCAAAAATACAACATTTTAAATTTCGATATTTGAATTAAAATTCTAACACTAATTTATTAAATAAGTACAATTTTAGAATTATCCTTTATTGTTTAAAAAATACTTTTATAAGTTTATTATAATTTTCATGAAAACAATAGTATATCTATCTTAAATTAACTTTTATTCCATAAGTTATGTTATTAAGTTTTGAAAATATTATTTACTAAGGACAAGTAAAATTTAAATTTAAGTTCATTTCACTCCCCTAAACATAGTTCTTTTAAAAGGTTTTAATATTTTTTATTATAAAAATTTAAACAAAGCAGGAAAAAAAGGTATAACATTTAAAGGTATTTAAAACAATGCTAATACAAGCTGAATGGTATTTCAAAGGCTTAGCACTATTTTATTTCTGCTAGACTACTTCCTTCCAACCACCTGAGTGAAGTTACCAGAGATAGAGCTATCCTGAACTACTGCATTCAGGAGAGGAAGCCGATAGGTGTTGGCAGCATTATCTATAATTCTGTGGAGTCTATTGCAAGATCCAGCACTTCTGTGGGATTAGGATTCCCATCTTGATATATTCTTTATGTGTGAGCAATTGAGTTTTTGTTGATATTTCATAGGAGAAGCTGAAGACTACAAAGCCTATTGGGCAGGAGAGTGTTAGTATTTATGATCGTCTTCGCGGGAAGAGATCTACTACTCCTTCTACTTCTGTACCTACTCCAGGTAGAGCTTATACTTCTAGACCTTCTACTTCTACTGCTGAACCACCATCTAGTTTCTGGGAATCAATGCATGATCAATTTCTGGAGCAGCAGAACGAGTTATTTCTAACTGCAGAGTAGATACTATAAACAAGAAGATTGATCATCTATCTGAATATACCCAAAGGAAGAGTGATTATGATGCTGAGTATTCAGAGTCTTTAGTTAGATTCTTGAAGGGTGAGCATGATGTTCAGTTCCCTACATGTCCTAGATTTTCACCGTGTGTTGAGGCAAAGGATGTGGAATTTTTTTTTGGTGATGACGATGACGATGCTACAGATAGTGATTAGTAGCTTGATTTACCTCTTGAAATGAGTTGATTCTATTTTTAGTTTATTTCTTATTTATTAGTACTGATTAGTTTGTTGTTTGTTAGTGTCGATTTGTTTAAGTAAATTTGTGTGGATTTTTTTTGATGTTGAGACTGTTTTTAGAGTATCTAGTGTGATATGTGTTTAAGACTGAAATATGGATGAATTTTTTTTCATTTTCTATGATAAATGTTTATTTCTGTTTTCAGCCAACTGTTTAGTATTCTTGAATAGTTAGTGATGTTGTTTTGTTTTTGTTATTGTGATTAGTATAGTCATTTAATTTAGCTAATAATATAAAAATTGAGCCTGCTTTCTTTTATATATGCTTCATTATTTCAATAATACTCATAAAAAGCATGTGTAGAAGTAAATTTTTCTTTGTAGACTGTTTTTACATACTTATAAAAATTCCTTTTAAAATTATGCCTTTCCTTCTCTCATACTTTAAAATTTTTCATGATATATCAAAACTTAAGTTTAGGGGAAGGGAAAATACATGCAAATTTAAATTTTATTTGTCCTTAAGTGTTAATATTTTCTTTAATAAAAAAAATATTAACATAACATAAGGAATGAAAAATCTATTTAAGATTACTTAAATTTTTGAAATTATAATTAATTTAGCAGACTAAACCAAAATTTTAATAACTTTGATTGATTTGAAGAATAGAATTATTCAACTTAAAGAAGAGTAAGATTAAAAAAATTTTCTATTCATGATAGAGATAATTGAATTTTAGAAATATTAAGAAATCAAGAATTATAACTTGAAAAAAAAAAAGATTGAAAGTCTTTTTGAAAACTGTTCATGTTATAGTAATTAAGTGGAAATGTATAAGTTTGAAAATATAAGTTAAGGATAGTGAAGTTCAAAATCATTAATAGGCTATCCAGATACAGTAATCCTCACTGTCAAAAAATAAAAAATAAAAGAAAGAAAAAAAAAGAGAAGAAGTGAGGAGAAGCTTGAGGAGATGCCTAATCAAAAATTGGCTTCACTTGAATTATCTTATAAGAAGAAAACTAATTACATATTTTACTTAATTTTTATGCATGCATCTTTATTAGAAAAGATTTTCATGAAGATCTTTTTCTTGTAAATAATTTATGTGATCTTAATATAATAAACTACAATTATTTTTGAAATGAATGAAAAATTTTTGAAGTCTTACAATTTGGTAGTTAAATATTCTTTAAATTCTTAAAATTAAACTTACTTAGTGAAATTTAGTTAATGATTTACTAAAGCCTTTATAAAATTAAAAACTACAAGGAATCTTAAATATTTACCTTTTATTCCAAATGTTATACATTTTATATAGTAAAAAGGGTTACTTGAGGACAAGTAACGTTTAAGTTTGGGGGATTTTGATCCATAAAAAAATATTTGTTTTTATGCCTTGATTTTTTTCAAATTTTTAAGGATATTATGCTTTAATGAAAGGTATTTTATGTTTTTGGATGTAGGTGATGCAAAAATGTTAAAAAAGGAAAAAAAGATGAAAAAGGATGAAAAAGGAACAAAAAGGAGCCAAAATGGAGCCAAAATGTAAAATTGCCAAAATAATGGGCCTGGCGCCTAGGCGCCAGAATCCGGCGCCTAAGCGCCAACTCGATACCAAATCTGTGATGGTTTTTTTAACTACTTTGGGCTGTTATTTTGACGGTTAGAGCGGTTATTGGACCATCTAGAAGATTGGTAGTTATTCCTAGATTATAGGACATGTGATACATTGTATCTTGACGCTTGGAAACGGTTTGGATCGCGAAGAGGTGAGATCCAAAGTGAAGAGGTGTGAAGAACTGGACGCGGAGTCCGGCGCCTAGGAGCCAAATTCCGGCGCCTAGGTGCCAGACACACTTTCTAGAAGATTCATTGAACTTGGACACATTTTGAAGAGGTGCCTTAAGCAACCCTTGAAGCCTATAAATAGGAGGTTATTTCTACAGAGAAAAACGCCCAATAAAGCCCAATAAGAAGCCAAAAATCAGAGAGAGAATTAGAGATAAATTATAAGGGCCATACTTTTAGTTTACTTTCCTTCATAATTTAGTGAGTTTATTTTATTTAGAGTTTGTATTGAGAGTTTGAAAGAGTTGGTGCTTATGAAGTCTATTTCGCTTTGGAGTCAGAAGGAATCAGAGGTTCAGTTGGAGAAACACTTGAGATAAGTATTTGTAATTTAATTCAAAGTTTTATTTATTTGTTTTGTTATTTAAATTCAATGTGTTCTGAGTAGTTACTTTACTTTCTCCTTTCAATTATGAAAAGATAAATAAGATCATCTAAAATTCATTAGAGAATTAGAAACTAAAATATTGCTTTAATATTGTGATGATATTAATACTGGATCTTAATTTAGTATTTAACTTGGTCATTTAAATTGTTAAAATCTGTTGAAGAAATTTGAGACCTAGAAGGAGATGAATTCTTAACTAGTAGATATCACATGAATCCTTGGGTAGTCGAAGGTCTTGTGCGGGTTATTCAAGGTGAAGTGCAAATAAATATGAAAATATTATTCAATGGGCGTAGAATTAACAAGTTTTTAGAGTGACAGACTAAATTCTTATAATTTAGTTTATAGAGAGGGAACGGGTCACTAGTAGGGCCGACCATAGCCATCCTTGGACATCTAGTAGTGTGAGCCTAGATTAACCCATTCTACTAACAATACATCCGGACTCGATCTATAGATTAGCTAATGTTCTTTATACTATTGAGCAAAGGTAAAGAATAGGACTGCTTCTATTTGGCACAATATCATAAATTTATATTCTCTACGAATATTACATAATCTAAAAAGTCTTGGATTAATTGAAAGGAAGAAAGTTGTTCGCTTTTTATTATTTACATCACTCATTATTTTATTATTGCTTTAATTTTGCATTAAGTAAACTAAATATTAAATATCAAACTTTAAAAGAAATACATAAAAATAAAATTAAAATATTTAAAAATCTATAAACCTCCTCGTGGGATCGATACTGGGGTCTTTATTTAAAGACCTATATTATACGTATACTTGCGTAGTACCTCTAGTGTGTAAAATATTTTCCATAAAATTATATTTATATACGCTAGCCGCTATTATTATTTGGGTCAAAGTATTGACTATAAAATATTTTTGAAAGCATAAAGTACTACGTTGTCAGCGGATCGAGGTCAATAATCATTGTTTATCTTGTTCCTTACTTCTAATCCCTCTAATCTGGTGTTCAATCTTTCCAAATGATCCATAACATCATCCAGAATAGGCTCCCTAAATGTAGACGGTGTCTCATGACTAGAAGAAGGCTCATCAGCTTTCTTACTCAACTTTCATCCTACTTGGGCTTCATAAGTTTTAAAATTTAGCTTAGTGATGGGCTTCGAGGGATAGACTACCTTGTCATTATCTTCAGTTGCTACACCTGACTGAATATACAAGGCATGAATCAGGCTGGGGTGACCTAGTCCACCTGTAGTCTCTCCTTTTGAGCTTGTCAAAATACTTTTATGAATAATTGCCCCTATATTGATATTCTTCATGTTCTGAATACAGTAATTCAGAACAGCTCTATCTACAGTATCATTACCGTAATGGTTGGTAGGCAAAAGTCTTGTAGAAAAGAAATAGTCTCAGACTTTTGATACAGGATTCAAAGTAGAAAGGAGAAAGTTAACTTTTAGCCTTTGTTTAACCTTCTATTCCCCTTTTCTGTCAGTTAAAAAGTTCAATATCGTATCTAATGCTTCATTTTGAATAGGAAAAAGTTCGTATTCACAAGAAAAAGGCGCTCTTAACTAATAAAATGCATTAATGCTAGCAGGGGTGAACTCAACCATTTGTCCTCTAACCAGTATGTATTTACTCTCAGAATAATACATATTTGCATAAAATTCTCTAACAATTCCAAGCATCGCTTCAGTAGTGAAATAACATAAAATCTCCCATTGATGATTCGCAATAAGTTCTTCAAGCATATCTCCAGGATTTTCAAAGTCTTTTTTTTAAATACATTACTTATTGGTAAGAAATGTACTAAAGCGCAAATAAGCCTTGAAATTCACAAATTTGCTTTCATCATAATCAAATTTTCTCTTCCCCTTTGAAATTCTTGGAGCCATTTGTCTAAATATCAATTTTATCCAAATCAATTTTAAAATTGCAATGTAATGGAATCCAAGGTAAATTTAAATAAGATAAGAACTTAAAATCCATGAAAAATCTCTAAAGTTTCTATAAAAACTTCAAATTTTCAAATCTTCCTAATGTAGGAGATTTAAACGGTCAAAATAAAATAATTTTAGGTTAAAGTGTAGCTCTAACCAAGAGAAGATGAAATCCAAACTTTTCCGGCCATGAAATTTCTTTAAATCCAAATGCTAGTGAGCTCTAGGTGCGAAAATAGGCCTTGGCTGGAGGTAGAAGACAGAGACTTAGGTAAAAATGGTGGGTCCTAGGGTTAAATCGCGAAAATTTGGAGTTTCAGGCTTTTTTCTGGTCGAGCACCGACCAATTGAAAATATGTTAAGATTTTCATGCCTATTTTATATTGATTTTGATGATATTGCACTTTAAAGAAGGGTATTTTTGATGATTTGTTACAGATATGTTGATTTATGGATAATGGAGCGAAAAATACAGAAAGGAGCGAATTTGGAGCAAAAAGGACCAAAAATATAATGATTTGATCTAGGGCGCTGACAGCGAAATCGATGGTGCTGACATCAGATTTTTCCCGAGAGTTCAGAAAATATTATAAGGAAGCCTGCTGACGGCAAGATCGAGGCCGCCGACAGCGGGCCTTATGAAAGAGAATCCAAGGCTAAGTATTCTAGGAGGCCACCGACGGCGGGAAAGTCAGTTCACTCACGAGGTGCATCGAATGTGGATGATTTTTGAATGGACGCTTGGGAAACTCTTGGAAACTCTTCAACCACTTTAAAAGAAATAATTTGGGGCCGAAAATAGTGTTACAAAGGGAGTCCACTAGTGTCCATTGTTGTTTTCTTTTTGTTTTCAGAGAGTGTTAGTTAGTGTTTTGTTTCCATTATAGATTTAGATAGTGAGTTCAATTAGTGATATTTGTGAGGAATTATTCAAGAGATTGTAAGAGTGGAAGGGAAGTGAGAGATTTCTTCCTTCTTGCCGTTTCGAAGGAGAATTTTGCATGCTGTAAAGAAAGGAAGAGATTCAGAAGAACTTCACGGAGTTTGCTTGGGGAGGAATTTGAGATAAGTTGTATTTAATTATTTTAGTTTGTTAAACTTTGTTTTTATATATGAAATCCAAGTTTAGTTGTATCTTCTCCATGAAATCTGAGTAGTTTTTCTGTATTTCTATTTATATTGATATTTTTGTGAAATGGTAATTTAAATTAGTGTGCTAAGAGAAATTTTAAAAGAAGTTGTGATAATCTTTTCACTTAAATCTTAATTTACTTTCAATTTTTCCAATTGATTAGTTAAAATATGTTGAATTTAACAACTATAGTGAAGATTACATCCGAGATTTAGGGAGGTCAAAGTCCTTGAAAGTACGGTGCAAATAAATAGGGAAATACTATTTATCGGGCGTAGAATTGGAGATTTTAGAGTGATAGACTAAAATTCTTAATTCAGTCCTATCGTTTAGGTGCTGAAGTGTAGATGTTAGCCCTCAGGAGACGGGAACGTGGGAGCTCCAAAGTGAGAGTCGGTATCCTCCTAACTTAGCCGCAAATTCAGTAATCAAGCATAGGATTAGTCAATGTTCTTTATGCCTGGACCAAAGGGTAAAGAATAGGTATGCTCCCATTTGGCACAACACTATTTTTAAACTAATTTTAGTTATCCATTCACTTAAAATTCTCAACAAGGAGAAGGATTCTTGCTTATCTATTTGAATTTCACTTAATTAGTAGAATTAGTTAACTGTGGTAGAACTAGTTTATTAAAAACTTTATCTTATTTACGATTACATTATAGTGACTGATAGGCAATTTAATTTATTAAGTTGTGATTCTAAATTGGTTTCTATAAACCTAGTCCGTAGCCTCTGACCGTAGCTTTTGATCTATCCATGTGGAATTGATATCCATGACTCCATTAAAGCCTTATATTACTTGAACGATGCGTATACTTGCATTGAAAGATAGCTCTACAATTATTGTATATCTTTATACACATCTTTATCAAATAAAAGCAATTTTAAATTAACACAAAGTGCAAGGGGCGGTTCAAGTTTTTGGCACAGTTGCCGGGGATACTTAGAAAGATAGTTAGAGCGTTAGTTAGAAAGGATAGAAAAGATAGATAGATATATAACCTAACTAGAGTAACAAATGATTTAGGATAATTAGAAAACTTTTTAAAAGAATTTGCAACTTATTATTATTTTTTCAATTATTTTTCTGTGGACTGATTTCGATTGTATGCATAAATCTTGATCTGAAAATCTTATACCCTATGATTCGGAATTAGAACGCACTGTTAAAAGAAATAGAAAACTGAGAAAAGAACATAGAAATCCTAATAATATTGATACAATGGAAAACAACGTAAACAATCAAAGAATAGAAAATGAACATCTATCTAGACCACTAAGAGATTATGCTAACCCTACATTTGATGAAATTCACTTAACCATTCAAAATTCAAATGTTGCTGCTAATTCTTTTGAGCTTAAACCTGCAATTATCCAAATGATACAAAACAATCAATTTGATGGAACTCCTAACGAAGATCCTAATTTACATCTTGCAAGTTTCTTAGAACTTTGTGCTACTTTTAAATATAATAGAGTGTCTGATGATGTTGTCAGACTTAGACTTTTTCGTTTTTCACTAAGGGACAAGGCTAAGGCTTGGTTAAATTCGTTAGCACCTAGATCTATTAGAATTTGGGGGGAACTTTCACAAAAATTCTTATCAAAATATTTTCCACCATCTAAGACTGCTATGCTTAGAAACGATATCACATCTTTCAGTCAGTATGAGGGAGAATCGATATATGAATCTTGGGAAAGATTTAAAGAAATTCTTAGGAAATGTCCACATCATGCTTTACCAGATTGGTTAATTATTCAAACTTTTTATAATGGATTAGTAGGATCTCTTAGATCCATTATTGACGCTGTTGCTGGTGGATCATTAATGTTTAAACCTTTTGAAGAAGCTTATGCTTTAATTGAAGAAATGACTACCAATAATTTTCAATGGCCTCCTAAAAGGTTAAATCCTAAGAAGTAACCGGTATTCATGATTTAGATGCTTTAACTATGATAGTTTCTCAAGCTACTGCTCTTTTAAAGAAAATAGATAAATACAGAATGAATCGTTCTCAAACACCTCCAGTATTAGAAGAAAATTTTTTAGGACAAATCGTAGATGCTCAATCATCATATGAAACTTTAAATTTAATAAATAATAGACCAAATAACCATTATTCAAACTATTATAATCCAGGTTGGAAGAATAATCCAAACTTTAATTGGAATAACCAAGGTAATGTTAATCCTGTTAATCCTCAATGGGGGAACAATCCTGTAAACCCATTAAGAAATGTAGACAATCAGGGTAATTCCAATTATAGACCTTCTAAACCACCAGGTTTTTATAATAATTCACAATTCAAAGAGAAGAAATTATCTATGGAAGAATTGGTCTTGAATATGAGAAATCAATTACAAAGTCAAGGAGATGCTATTAAAAATATAGAAAACCAACTAGGGCATATTGCTACTACACTAAGTAATAGACCTGTTGGAACTTTACCTAGAAATGTTGAAATAAATCCTTAAGATGAAGGAAAAGAACAGATTAAGGTTATTCAATTGAGAAGTGACAAAGAGTTGGAAATAAGAGTTCAAAAAGAAACTATAGTTAAAAAGGAAAAAGAAGAAACTGAAGTAACATAAAATGAGATGGTTCAGTTTAAAATTTAACACTAATGACAAAATTAGGGGCAAATTTGTATTTATTTAAAAATCATAAGATGTGCAAGAAAATCTTTGTTAACTTCAAGTAATATTAAACCAGAAAATTAATCATTAATCCATTATTTAAAACATCTGGAAGGAAATGTAGCTAAGTCTATCAGTCACTTTAACACTACCTTAATTAGAAGAAATTTTTACATATGTACCACCTAAAACTTCAAAAATAATGCCCTCCCCACTAGTGTCGTCCTCTCCGCATCACTGTAGTTTATGACATGAATACAGTTGAGATTTGAGAGGCGGAGAAGGAGATCGAGCTTTGCAGGCCACGACCAATTCCACGAGAGAGTATAATGGTTACCGAACAATTTTCTCCAGCAATGTAATTTGGACGGAGGCGACAGAAATGTTTGTCGGTGGCCATTATGAAAGATCGTAGTTTTAAGTTGGTTAAAATGACAATTTAAATGTTTGGTTGGTGATGGTGTTATATCTGAAGTTTTAGGTGGTATGTATGTAAAAACTCTAATTAGAATTGAATAATAATAATAATAATAATAATAATAATAATAAAATAAGATAAGCTGAAATGTAAAATTAGTTCAGGTCTTAAAATCTAAAAGAAAACCCAATTATACCTCATTAATAAAAGCTTAAACCAACTAAAATACAATGAAACTCACAATTAAAAGAATGATATAAAAATTACATCGTTCCTTACTCGTTAAACTTTAAACACTTCAAGGAAATAAAAATCACAAGGTTTGAACTCAAATAGTCATCAAATTAACATAAATAATTAACATATATATATATATATATATATATATATATATATATATATATATATATATATATATATATATATATATATATATATATATATATATATATATAATTGCGTCAAACTAAAGTAATTACAAACATAGCCTCAATAAAATAAAATGATAGTAATCATATTATTAATGAAAAGATGATAAACCTCATGAACTTTTGGTTTAATTAACTCAACTTAAAAGTCATTAATCAAAGAACCATACACTAAAAATTATCAAAAACTAAGAATTTTTTTTAAACTCAATAAACAGAGTTAATAAGATCAAAATTCTTAACTAATCCTTCTAAGTGATTCAAACAACGAACGTTAAAGCAAACTGAACAAATTTTTACCATGAGATGGAGCGGCTTAGGTCAAGAAGAACAAACTTATAAGAATACCCCTCATGAACTATGAAAATCCCACATTGAATAAAACAAACCACTTAAACCAAAACAAATCAAAACATAAAAGTGAACCAAATCATTACCAACTAATCAAACAAACCAAGATGAATCTAAATATAACATAAAACTGGACATTCAACAAACTCTAAAAACACAACAGTTGAACCTAAGTCAAAGACAAGTAAATAGTTATGAAATCATCACAACTTAAAGTGAACCCTAATAATAAATTAAAAATTAAACTTGAGCTTAACGAAGTCAACCTCGATCTGTGAAGAGTCTTTTAATGAGGTAATCCATGATTACTAACAATTACTCCTCTGATTACTTGTACCAAACAGACCATAAACCCTAACAATCCATACACGACAAAACTATGAGATATTGACCAGGGTCATCATAAAGACACTTCAAATAAAATTCAAACCAATTAAAGATAAACATAATAAAAGTCAAATCGATTAAAGAGAATGCTAGTAAAAAAAAATTAATTAAAAAAGTCCTATAATAGTCGAGAAAGATAAAAATTATCCAATTAATAAAATCCAAAAGATACTAAAATGCGAAGTAAACATCTAATGAACAAACATATCTAAATTCAACTTGAATAAAAAATAATAATTAGCCCTCGGGCCAACCAATGTTTTTTGCACGACACAACCCAACTATAAAAATAAGCTAACCACCTTACCTAAGTAGATCTAAAACTCAACAATTCAAGGATGACAGAAGGTCATAGGCATCTTGACCAGGGTCTTCTTGAATAAAAAAGAATTTTCTTACTTAAACTCAATGACTTTTAGACGTCATAAGGTACTAACCCTATATATATCATAAGAATAGATAGGCTTTGTTCTTTTATAGTTGTGTCTACTTATTAGACACTCACTCAGAAGAATAGGCGATTTTCTACTACACCAAGTTATAGTAGGTTGTCATCGTAAGCTTAACGTTTGCTAACTTTATTTTGCAGGGTTGTTGTAGTTAAAACAGTTAGACTACTATATTAACCTATGGTTTACTTTCTGCAGTGCCCTTCATTCCTTTGTACAATTATCATGTTTTTCGTTCGGTTGAATATTAACGTTTGAACCATCCAAAGGGGATGAAAATTGAAGCAATGTATGAACCTTAACTATACCAACAATAATGGTTCAGTTAATGTCGATTGACGAGTCGAACGTAAACCTAGGATTAGCACTCATTTTGTTGTTTTTATACTGTGATTTGTATTAATAGGTCACCCCATTGTAGGAGGTTGTTTCTTTATTTTTAGAATACTGGTAAACTCATGAAGGACTACAGCTTATACACAAACTAAAAATAAATAATTTTATATTAATTTTTCAAAATTAAATGAAACTCAAAACCAAGACTAAATTTGCATAAAATGTTGCATCGACATCCTTAAAAACATCATGCATATAAATAACCAAATTGATATTAAATAAAATTGAGTATAAACATCTTTACAGTTTAGGAATGGCCATAAAAACTTCACTATAGCCATATGCATAACCATCTTGCTTCTATTCCATGTACTTCGGGCACTCACAGATTGCACAAAAGAGGATGGTTTGTCATGTGAGAACCTTCGCCTCATAGAAGTGAGTTCTACCCTTACATCTTGATTGGCCTTACGAATAGGTTCTCTAAACATTGGTGGGGAATTTATGTGTGTCACCATACTCCATAGAACTTTTTCAAAGACTTCTATCTCGATGACTAGGCACAACATTTTGAAGTATAACATATCTTCCCAGAGAAAGAAGATATTACCGTAAAAATGGGCAGTACCGCCCGGATGATGAAAATATTTATAATTTTATGAAACCAGGTGTTTTCCCCTTACTTTCAAGTACAAGATAAGGTTTATTTTAATTATGAGAACTTGTTCCCTATAAGAGTAAGCCTGAGTTGTTAATTACATCTTTATAATTGTGAGCTTTAGAGAAAACTCTCGAATAATGAAATGAGTCAGGTTATCAAAGTGTTGGTCTTTCATAATTGGAGCATTAGAGATAAAAAAAAAGAATCCAATTTGGAAGAATTAAGCTCAAAAGAATGCGACCTGTAGTTTGATGACGATGTGTCATTGAAAAGGCTGAAGTGAAGGGATTTAATCATCCAAGAGAGGAGGTCTATCTAAAAAATGGTGGAAGTATTTAGAATGACCTGATAGTGCATTTAAATTGGTCAGGTTGAGTCAAAAGATAAAAGATGACTTAGGAATACTTGATTTGACTGACTGAAGTGATTGAAACTCCTAAACTAAAGGATAGAGTTAGGTGAGGATTTCTAGATGGAGATGGAAACCCTAGGCTCTACAAATAATCTTGATGGGTAGACTAACCTATACTTTTTTAATAACATCCCCAGTAAGGATGTTTAATGAATTTCGTCATCCTGAAGACATTGATATCCATTAACTATAACCAACCTCATAACCAAAAAGACTCTTTGATCATGACGTATGGAGGATTTATAGTTTAGAGGCAATCTGAATTACCTTTGTCAATAACCATAGGTTACAACATCTTAGAAAACTCCCTCTATTTTTATCGGGTAATTTTTCTATCTTGTATGTCTTAGTCCTTAGTGCTAACTAGGGCCCCTATTAAACTAACCCAAATTTCTTTACTTAGACTAACAAAAGATAAGTTTATGATCCTCAATTTTGATGTCTAAGTTAACAAACCTAAGATTCATGTTAGATCTACCTAGGTTTAATTTTTATTCTTTATCTTGGTTCGTTTAAAATGTTATTTGAGGTTCAATATTTAGTTCATGTTTTTTTTTAAATTTAATTTTATTTTGGGAATTGGATGTTTATAGAGAAAACCACATTGTGAGAGATTCTCATGCTTCTTTTTCTTTTTTGTATATATTTTTATTTTTTTTAATTTATTTTTGAATACTACTAATGAAATAAAAGACATAAAATCAGACATGAAATGACATGTAAAAAAACGTACGTTTATCCTTAATTAGACTTGGGCTGAGGTCGTTTTGAGTTATTAAAATTCTAGCTCATTGTTGATTTTAAATGTGATATGGGATCAACTGGTTTGGCTCTCTTTTGACCTAAGCTAAATCTGGGTGAAAATCTGGTTTGACCTGATTAAACCCGGGTTAAGACTTGGGTTGGACCTGAATTTGACTTAGGTTGGACCTGGCTTGACCTTTGTTTACTTTGGTTAAGCTTGGGTTTCACCTAGGTTAGATCTGGGTTAGACCAAGGATGGACCTGAGTAGGACCTAGATTGAATGGATCGGAACTTTGTTGAACCTAGGTTGACCTGGGTTGGACTTGAGTTGGTTATGGATTTGGCCTGGGTTGGACCAAGATTAGAGCTGATTTAAACTTGAGTTTGAACTAGGATCTACAGGCTTTTAATCAAGGTTAGACCATGTTGGATATAAGTTGAACCTGGATTGTACCTCAATTGGACTTGGGTTAAATTTTAGGTTAAGTTGGATTAGGGTTGGGCCTAGGTTGACCTCGGTTAACCATGGTCGGACTTGACCCGACTACAATTTTTATATTATGTTATATATATATATATATATATATATATATATATATATATATATATATATATATATATAAAAGGTTTTTCAAATTTTTAAGATTTTCAATTTTTTAATAAAAAAATTTATATTTTTTAGATTTTTAAATAATTTTCTATTAATTTCTATTTAAGTTCCAAAGCAAGGAGCAAAAAATTGACTCGACTGCAATTACACGGATATTTAATTTCCTTAATATGCCAAAATTTGACCTAAATTATATTAAGTGGCTAGTAAGAATGAATGTAAAATAAATAGATTTGAAAAAATTAATTTTCTCACTAAGGGTACTACGCAAGTATATGTATCGTTTCATGTAATATAGGATTTTCTATAAAAACTCTAGTATCGATCCCACAAGGAATAGTTAAGAACCAAAAGAAATTTAATTCTAAAATTCTGAAAATATAATTAAATTTAATTTTAAAATACCGAAAAAATATTAAGGTTGAAATCAAGTTTACTATTTTCTATTATTGCAAGAAAAAAAGTAAATGCAGTTATTTAAGCAATATAAATAAAGAAACTTTATCCTTACAAATAATTCATAAATAAGTAGATGATTTCAAATGTTTAGAACATAATATATGGTATAGTGACAAATAGGAGCATACATATTTTTTACCCTTTGTAAAGTGCATAAAGAAATTTGGCTAATCTAAAGGTTATTTCTAGCATGTTTAGTAGTACTGGGTAGGCTCTAGTCTCTCACTCTTAGATTAACATTGTGCCCTCTCTATAGGACCTACCAATGACCCTTTTACCAAACTTTAGACCAAATTGATAAAGAATCTATTATGTCACTCTATAAACACTAATTCTACACCCATTAAATCTTATCTCCCTATTTAATTGCACTCCTCCTCGAAATGATTGTCACTGCTCTTTCCAAAGTGAAATGTGATACTTACTAGTTAAGAAATATTAGTCCTTTCGGGTCTTTAAGTTTTTTCTACAAATTTTAACAGTACAAGTGGCCAATTTGCAACGTAAATGAAGATCCGGTAAAAATATCATCATAATTTCTAACAATAAAAGAAAATTTTCTAAACAAAATATAATCCTTTTACTTAATTATTTCATATTTTAAGGAGAAAGAAAAGAAAACTACCCAGAAAGCATTGGAATAATAAAACAAAATATATTTATAAAACTCAAGTCTAAAGTACAAGACTTAAGAACGAAGTTACAAATACTTATATGGAATGTTTCCTAAGGCAAACCTTTGAAGTTCTCTGACTTTTCTAAGTCCCACGAACTCTTATATGACTCCAAACTTCATAAATTACAAAGACACTCAAAGAACTCTCTACACACTCACGCACTTTGGACTATATGTGAAATGACTATAAAATGATTCTCCTAGGCTGTAGAATTAATCCCTAATTATAGAGCTTCGAAAATGTCCAAGCGTTCCTTCAGGAACCTCTTCGAAATTCAGCCTCATTCATTTAATCTTCTAGAAGATAACTAAAGCCCCTAGGGGCGTGATTCTGGTGCCTAGGTGGCAACCAGTGTTTCATCTGGCGCCTAGGCGCCAGAACGTACTGGTTTGCAATTTTCTTCCTTTAAGCTTATTTTTGCTCCTTTTTGATGTATTTTTGCTCTTCTTCATTCTTAAACTCTTTTTCTTATACCTGCAACCAAAAACATAAAAAATACCTTTCATTAAAGAAAAATATCCTTAAAAATTAAGCATAAATTATATATAAAAATATATAATTTTAAAGTGGTTTAACCATTGATTATGGGTCGTCATTTCTATGTCAAACATGTAGTGTTGCGCCACCACAGTTGCCATCATTGAGTTGTATTGCAAATCCATTGACACTACACCACCACTATTGTGTCTGGCCATAAGTCAACTTTCCACTATTATGCTGGATCATCGATGTCTGCACCACTATTATTGTGGTACATCATTATCATTATCAAATCATTATCAATAGGCTATTTCAATTGATAAAATGCATCTTCCAGCAACTGTCATTCTTGAATCATCATCAACTCATCCCAACCATCACTATTATTGATATCATCAGAACTACCACTGCTTGATCCCAATCATCATAGGATTACTGACCTTGATCGCCTTTAACCCATCCTAGCATTATTGCAGAACTACAGGTCTTGATCATCTCTGGCATGCTCTTTCTAGTGAGATCAGTTGATGTATTTCAAGGAAAGACAGTTTCCTTAATGTTAAACTATAATTTTTTGTTACCTCCAACTCGGTCTGTCTGATGAGGTCTATCAACACTTTTTTAAAGGATAAAAGTTCCCTGACTTAGGGTTTATGGTTATGATATGTCCAACAAAAGTAACCAAACCATTCAATTTACAAGGGAAAACCTTGACTTCACTATCTTGAATACAAGCCAGAAGAAGGGAGTGCCCACAATAGCCCCTATAGGGGTTTTTAATAGATCAAAAAGGGGAGAAGGGGGGAGGGGTGACACATATAAAGATTTGTTATTTTCCATATAAATTTTATGTTTAATTTAACGATATTGCACTTTAGAGAAAGGTATTTTGAATGTTTTTTATTTTAGTGCAAGATATGATATTTTAGAGAAAATGAAGCAAAAAACGAAGCAAAAAATGAAGCAAAATGGGGTCAAATAGAGGAAAGTGACACAAAATGAACTAGCGCCTAGGCACCAGCTTCTGGCGTCTAAAAGTCAGACCCTATACGTAGAAATTGAGAGCTCAACACCATGGTGAAAAGAACTGGCGCCTAGGCACCAAACACTTATATTGGGCTTCTAGATGGTTTGCGCAAAGGGGCCATAGTTGCGCGCCTAGGCACAACAGTTGGGTGCTTAGGCACAACAGTTGGGCGCCTAGGTGCCAATATCAGTTTTGATGATTATGCATTGATTTTTGACAAATTTGATGGGGCATCTGAAATGAATTTTAAGGATTTCAAGAGTTATCATTAATGGTGTCAAGAGAATTCAAAAAAGAGAGAGTCTATGGCGTGTAAAAGTGTGTCATGTAGTGTCTTTGTGTGTGTGAAGGAGTGTCTCTTGAATTGAGTTTTTCATTGTGAGTGTGTAAGAAGACTTTGGAGATTACTTCAAAGGAACTTCGAGATTTTGTTTGAGATAAATATTTTTTTGTTTTATTTAAGTTTTGTTTTATTGTATAAACTTGAATGTTAATGTAAATCCATATTTTGTTGTGTTATACCCATGAAATCTGAGTAGTTTTCTTTATCTTTCTCCTTGCAATAAGTAATAATCATGTGTAAGATTAGAATTGTTTAAATCTGGTAAGAATCACAATAATCACATTAATCTAGTGGGTGAGAAGGTAGCCTATATGTTAGTGCAAATAGATATGAAGATAAGTTTTAAAGGGTGTAAATTGGTGATTCTAGGGTGAAAGGCTAGAAACATAACCAATTTGATCTAAAGTTTGGAACTTAAGGCTAGATTAGTCCTAACTAGAGGGCACAATGGGTAATCTTGAGTGACAAACTAGATCCTACCCAGCATAACCAAGGATTTAGGAACCTAAATCTTAGTTAGCCAACGTTCCACTTGAAAGAGGGTAAAGAATATATATATATATATATATATATATATATATATATATATATATATATATATATATATATGCTCATATTAATCACAAAACTACATTAAATCCTTTGAACATTGGATTCCTACACTTATTATGATCTCATTGTCAGGGGAAAGAATTTCATATAATTTGAAATCTTCCACACTGATCTAGTTTAGAAACACTAAGCATTTTTTTAAAGATTTTCATTAGAATTAGGAGGCATTAGTTACTGCTTTTTAAACATAAACTTTTGACCTTATTTCCAAGGTTTTTTTTTTGCAGTTTAAGTAGTGTTTTCTAAGTCGATCAAAAGAATTTCACCTTTCCTATGGGATCGATACTGATGTTTTAAAAGAACATCTTATATTACTTGAATGATACGTGCACTGGCATTTCAATCCTTGTGATTCCTTAATTATTAATACCTAAGTAGCTAGGAGTAGCCACTATAAAAACATAAAATTACATTACCAGCAATGAAAGGGCAGTCAAGTTTTTGGCACATTTATTAAAGATTGAAATTAAAGAAGAATAGACACGAATCAAGTACATTACATAGTGGTTAAAGTCAGGTGGGGTATTTTTGGGGTAAAAAATTAAAGTTTTTGGAGAATGATGACTTAATTCGCCCCATATATGTTTTTATTATTAAAAAATCCAGAAAATATCCAATATTAAAAAAACCTCAAGATTTTGCACGCGTTACGCTAAAATGCAGACGCTCACACGGGTGCCCAGTTGGAATGCAGGCGCACCCTGCTAACCACCATAATTGTCAACTAACACCACTCTTTAGCCATCACAACCATCAAGACACCAAAGCTCGATTGCCACTGTCGTCACTGTCAGACAACCACAGTATGGCCACTGCTATCGTTGAACATTGCTGCATGACCACCACCATCACCTTCAACAGACTACCATCATCTAGCCATCGTTGTCACTAGTTTATTGCTTCATGGACACAACCTTTGTCACTGTTGAACTGTCGCCATCTAGCCGCCGCCACCACCAAACCACCACTGCGTGACCACGATCGCTAACCCTCTAATGTCTGAATGTTGTCACTGTCTATACCACTGGTGGCAATAAACTGCCCAAACCTATTTAAACATTTTAATGTTTAGGCCACCTTTAATATTTTTGTCTCAAAGTTGATATGTTCAAATGAATTATGACGAGCCATTTTTGGTAATGAGCCTTACATGATGGCAGTGTTAACACCTAAGGAGCGTTTCTATTTTCCAATTCCATCATGAACAATATTTTATTTCACACAATTTACTAAAAAATGGGGATATATTTTTGATGCCTTTGACAATGATGTATCAAATTAGGGAGACCACTGATATGCCTTTAAAAAAATACTCTAATCATGCTTGAATCTCGAAACATTTTGAGAAAGAAATAATTCCAAATATGAATTATTGATCATCCAAGTTTTGGTTTCATCAAACTAATAATCTAACAGAGAGTTTGGTAAAAAGTCCAAACTTGGTCCAACCCAGGTGCAATCAGGCCCAAATAAGCCTTTTAAACAAAAATGAAAATTTTATATTATTGATTGAATGGAAAAAATGGATTCCAAATCTCACAAACATATGGTCAAACCAAGGGTCCCTATGGAGAATCCAACAAGACGAAAATCGCACAATTCTAAGATCATTAAGACCAAAAAATAATAATAAATGTCATCCGTTTAATTGAATCAATTTGGCAATCCGATGAGGTAGTTTGTATCCTTGTAGTGTTTATGGAGAATGTCTATTCCAAAATCTTAAATAGAGTCACACTCTCTTCATGATAGGGGACCTTGACCCAGAAGAGAAAACTGAAGCTGTTCTAAACTCTTAAGAATTCCTGAGATCCACCACAACCAAACCACAACTGATTAGCTGTCGCCATCATTGGACCACTGTCACTGATTCCCATCCACCTCTTCTAGCCATCGCCACGATCGGGCCCCCACAACTTGACCATCTCCCTCGAGCCACTTCCACCACTAGACCACCATTGTCACTGATGGACCACGTCGTCGTTGCTTAGCTACCACAACTAACCCCCACCATTGTCATGCCACTGTCACCAATACTCAGCCACCACCTTCGAGCCTTCATCGCCATTGAAGAACCACTATCCTGTCAGTACCTTGCCCAACCACCACCAGACCACACTTGCTTGCCCACCGCCATTTGGCCGCTGCCACAATCAGATCACCGCCACCGCCACCAAAACACCGCTATTTGGCGCTCCATTTGGTAGCGCCATCGCCAGATCACCATCACCGTCACTAGACCTTCGCTACTTGACCATCACTATAGCTACTGCAAAAATAGGCACCAAACTTTCTACACTCGCCCCTACTATCAACTCATTTTCACAGCAATTGGTTCATCATCACTTCCTCAACATTTTATGTCACTTCCTCACAAAGGCTCATCTTACCTATGAAATATTGCTATGTGTTATTCAATGGTAAGTAAAGTTTTGTAATATACATCAACATAATTGAATCATTTCAACTGGGTCATACCATGTAATTTTTGTCCCTTCAAACTTTCTGTAAAAATTTATGTTGTATTTTCTATCAATTTTTTTATACATATTTGTACGGTAGATCTTCATATAACACTAATACACTAATATATCACACGCACGACCACCATGCATTTGCTTGCACACAGTAAACATTATCATTATATCTTCTAGAATTATTTTGATATATGAGTTTGTCTAGATGTGATCCCAAGGCGCCTAAAAAAAATTGGGGTAATTTTATATTTGAGTGCATCCAAAACATTTCTATTTACAAATTAAGCTCTAAGGTGATTTTTTAGAAACTGAGGATGCTTAATTTTATATTTGAGTGAGAATTTGAAAATTTGATGAAAGAGGATGCTTGATTTATAAATAAAACCATTTCGGGTGCCCTTTATATAATTGCTCCAAAAAAAATTTTAACAAGTTTATTTTGTATATTATATTTTATATTTATGTCAAGAAAAATAAAAAATATGAATTGAATTTAACCACAATATATATTAAAATATGAATTGAATTAAAAAATATGAATTGAATTTAACCAAAATATGAATTGAATTTAACCACAATTTAACCACAATATGAATTGAATTAAAAAATATGAATTGAATTTAAGCACAAAATAAAAACAGTAAGCATTGTTCTTCTGTTCAATCAGAATCTCCACAATTGAATTTAACCACAATATATATTAAAATATGAATTGAATTAAAAAATATGAATTGAATTTAACCAAAATATGAATTGAATTTAACCACAATTTAACCACAATATGAATTGAATTAAAAAATATGAATTGAATTTAAGCACAAAATAAAAACAGTAAGAATTGTTCTTCTGTTCAATCAGAATCTCCACAATTGAATTTAACCACAATATATATTAAAATATGAATTGAATTAAAAAATATGAATTGAATTTAACCAAAATATGAATTGAATTTAACCACAATTTAACCACAATATGAATTGAATTTAAGCACAAAATAAAAACAGTAAGCATTGTTCTTCTGTTCAATCAGAATCTCCACAATTGAATTTAACCACAATATATATTAAAATATGAATTGAATTAAAAAATATGAATTGAATTTAACCAAAATATGAATTGAATTTAACCACAATTTAACCACAATATGAATTGAATTAAAAAATATGAATTGAATTTAAGCACAAAATATGAATCTCTCTACTGGAGGCCCCCTACATCAGAATTGATTACAGACTTTGATTGATTTACTATATTTTCTTGCATCCTTTGGGAATTTCTTACCTTTTCATGTAGCTTATGTCTTTGAGTGGAGTTGTTTCTATGGAAAGAGAACCCCTAAGTGTTTTTTTGTATTTTGTAGTTGGGTTTTTAGATGGGGCTCCTCTTTCCCTCTTTTTGTATTCTTTTTTTTATCTAACTTGTAGGGTGCTTTGAGTTGCACCTTCAAAATATATATATATATATATATATATATATATATATATATTAAATCACTCCATTCTACGGTATGGTCCCCGGATCCTTTCGCACAACGATATTTAAAAACTAGCCGCGAGCAAAATAAAATCAATTAATTACATCATCTATTATTTTTTGAAAATTGTTTTTTTTAACCAATTCCTCTGATTACGTGACTATTGATGGCCGTAAAAATGAATATTAACAGTAAGAAACCTAAAGGGCGTTTTCGTCCTCTCACCTCTACCTCGCAAAACTCGAAGGCTGATTAAAAAACAGAGAGCGGGTAAAAGGAAAGGCAATATTTTTGTTAAAGTTAGGAGGCGGTGGGAGAATGCAATCAAATCGTCCCGTTAGGGCGACAGCAGAAGGAGAGGCGAAATAGAGGTTTAGAGAATTCAAGACTCCACACTTTCTTATTTTAGGGCACAGAGAGCAGGACGGCGAGACAGCGTGAATAGGGAGGCAGAGGGTGGGAGAGAAGAAGAAAAGGAGAGGCCGAGAGGAGCTCATTACCCTCTTTCTTTGATCCCAACCGACCTGCAACTTGCGACTTTCATTCTTTCCATACCGATCAACGGCGGGCACGATGGCATCACGAAAGGGTCGATCGCCGGCGGCAGGTCTACCAGCAACAGCCCCACCTCTCCCGCCAGGAACCGAGACGCGTTTCAGGGGCGTCCGGAAGCGGCCATGGGGCCGCTTCGCCGCCGAGATCCGGGATCCTGGTAAGAAGACGAGAGTCTGGCTTGGCACCTTCGACTCCGCGGAAGAAGCAGCACGTGCCTACGACACCGCCGCGCGGGCCTTGCGCGGTCCTAAGGCGAAGACCAACTTCTGCGCTCTTCCTTCCCACGCTTCTACTCCCGTCGGCGGATCCGGATCCGTCGCCCTTCCCTTTTTCCATCAACAGCTGCCGCCGCCCTCGAGGCCGGCGTCGAGCAGCCTCAGCAGCACCGTGGAATCTTTTAGTGGCCCACGGATTTCTGTTCCCTCGGCCATCTATGTACGGCAGCTTGTAAGGCCGTCGCCTCCCCGGGTGCTTGATGATGATCAGGACTGCCACAGCGACTGCGGTTCCTCCTCGTCTGTAGTTGATGACGGAGACATAGCATCTGCGTACAGGAAGCCATTGCCGTTCGATCTCAACCTTTTGCCACTTCCGGATGATGAACTCCAGAGCACCGCCCTATGCCTCTGAATCAAAGTGGCGAAAGAATGCAAACTGGTTTTCTTCTCTTTTTATATGTATTTCTTTTTTGGTTCTGATTTTGGAACCGGAGGGGAGCGTATGATGGTTGCGTTATGTTTTTGCTAGAATTTATCAGATCTTATTTTCTTAGGTTCTGATCATTTCAGATCTGGAGCGTTTATCGAATCTACCCTTTTTTTTTCTTGAACTTCGTGATCGATGATGCCTTTCCCTTACGCATCTTATGGTGTACAAAATTTATCCATCTAGTAGATTGACTGAGATTAACCATCAAGGCTGGAAACAAATCGATCTGATTTTAGAGATTGTCGGATTAATATTTGAGTTCTTCTATTTCTTATACCCTTTGATGTGAAGATCAGCATGTGTACATGAGTGGTTAGTTCGGAGTCAGAAAAGGTTGTGATGTTGTTATATGACCTGCGTGTTATACTAACGCGATAAAGAGAGAGTGCGTAGAAGTTGCTAGGTTTGCTGCTCTGGCTCCACAAAACTTGTTTTTAGGCAGCAGATTCACGGCAATGCCTGTTGCCAAGCTTCAGGTATTACAAATGTAAAGTAATCATTAGGTTTTCTCTTCTATACATGAATTTTGCTCCCTATGAACGCAGGGATTCGGTTTGGACAGAACCAAGGCAATTTTGTCTCCCTGTATCTAAGTTTCTACTTTCAGTTAGATTTTTTCTGTGACATGGAACTGAACTTGGAGTAATCTGGGAGATTTTCTTTCTAATAACTTGGATTAATGATGCATTCATATGCGCTGATGTCAGTAAAATTCTTCTTTTGCTAGTCCTTGCACTTTTGTTCATCCTAATTGGGAGATCATTAATGTGAATGCTTCATCATTTATGAAATCTTGCCTTGCGAATTTATAGTTACTAGTTGTATTATTACATTATGTGGAACTCCATTGTCTTCTTTATTATTTCACTTCTTTCTACTTCGTATTGTTTACTGAGAATTAATCCTAGCAGTTCAGTGATTTGATCTGTTCTGATCCAATTCTACTTGTTAGGCGTTATTCTCATCCACATTCATATTTTTTCTTTTATTCGGTGATCAATTAGCGAGTGGTTTTGGTTTAGGATAGCTTGGGACCAATTCATTCATTGCTTTCGATAATAGCTAAAGGTCAAATTATGATGTGTCATTCGCGACTTGTTTAATTTCCGTTCAAATTTGTTTAAGCCGACTATATTAATCCAAGTTTTTTAGCATGACTAAGCGGGTTAATTGGTCAATAAATAACTTGAATTAATCTATCATGTTAACAAAATGATTTTAGTGCTTAAACTGTCCCTTGTTTCCTGCAGGAGTCATTTTTGTTGATTTTATGAATGGCTAAAATAGGCCCTAGCGTCTTTCAGGGCGTCATTACAGTTGATTTTATGAAAGGCTCATATAGTTACCAGAGATTTATTCAGCCCTCAACGCATTAAAAGTGGGATTAATTTAATATTAGTGTGACGTTTAAATTAAAATGGCCCCATATTGCTAATTAATGGATAGTTTTGGGACTACACAAATTTAACCTTACGCTCTATGAATCTTCAAATTAGACATATAAACAGAAATGTAGGCTGATACAACTTTTAATGGTGAATTGCTTAAGGCTGGCTTTGTTTACCCAAAAATCACTTGCTGCCGTTACTCGACACTTTTCTGTTGAGGTCTATCTATACCGTAGAGGTACTCCAATTGGATCAGTGATCGATTTCTAGGTTCCGTCATCAACCTAATTGGTTACTTTCAATTATGTAAATCAATAGTTCAAACCGCACTCAAAGGTAGAGCATTTTCCCATTGATATAGGAACTTTTGTACCATAAACAATGGTGTCTCCAATTATAGCCCCTCTAGGATGTAAAATATATCTTCTCACCATCCCCATAGTGTATGAGACAAATGTATGCTTTTCGATTAGGGTCATATTCTATGGTTACGATTCTACCAGATATCTCTTTCTTATTCCGTCGAAAGTCAATTTTACAGTATAGATGCTTATGACCTCCCCCTCTATGCCGCGGTTATGATCCCTCTGGCATGACGACCTCTCACGAACAAGGGAAGCATTAATCTTTGATGAGGCATGGTCTCGTTTCTCACAACTCATAATTTAGCTTTTTATTTCTTAAATTGTTGTCACTTCTGATTTTTTGTTCTTAGCTAGCTTCTCAATTGGAGTAGTTATGTAGTATTTTTTATAGGGACATTTACATATGTACCTGCCAATTCATATATTGTTTTGTATCTATGAACTTGTATTTTATATTTATACTAACCAAATCTTTCATATCATATAAAAATTATCACTATTTTAACCATAAAAAATTGAAATACACTTTCTTATGTGAGATGGCATGTGTCTACAAATTAAAGTTTGGAATCTATGTATTTATGATTACCTACTTTTATATTTTTTTGGAGTACATGACATTTTTTTTATAAGTTATATCTGTATGTTCCATTTTATTTATTGTTGATGCATCATTTCGTTCTTTAAAATTTCATAAATCTCTCTAGGGACGTGTTGATATTCTAAATCTTAGAATATTTAATCAAAAATATAGAACAGTTTATTCATTAATTTTAAAATAAATATATCTTCAATATATATAGATTTTTCATTTTAACTTGCAAAAGATACGCCCAATAATGGATTCAAGCAGGTGATTTTTTCACATTATTTATCTTTAGTAAATAAAAATTGTAAATTTTAAACGTATCATGTTTATAATCGAGATAAAATTTATTTTTAATTATTGAATGTATTTTGCACGAAGATTGGGAGAATCAGCACAATTCATTTTTTTCGGAGATGTGCTTAAATAATTAGAGTTATTCTAAGTTTCTAAAATCTGGAATCATTAAAAGCGTGTCGTGTCAGGCTGGTTGTTAAGAGTATGGTAACTTGGTGGGTAATGTATGTCGAGGCTGCGTCCTGGAATTTATGCCCATGCTGTGCTGAGCTGTAATCAGTTCCATCTGCAGGGCTTGATTTATTGATATGAGATCACGAAAATCGGACAGAATATTGAACCGAAAAAGTGAAATTGGAAAAAGTGGTTAAAAAGTTTCAAAATTTTTAATTAGCTGGTTTAATTGTATGGCTAAAAGTGATCATATTGGGCCAATGGAAAGCTAGAATGATTTAATGGGCTTTCTTTGGGCCTAAGTGTACCAAGTGAGCCAAACCAACAAACTGATACAGTATTAGACAATCCAAGTGAATCAAGTTGACAGAGACAATTCGACCTAAGCGGTCTAGAATGAATAGCTAACAATCAGACCTGAGTGGTCGAGTTTGAATGGCTAATTACAAGCGTTGAGCAGAAATATCCGAATATGAGGTACTGATTATTGTTAGATACTAGCTGAATGCCATTTTGGTGAGTTATGCACCAAAAACAATACCATTCAGTCCAAGACGACTCGAGAGTAGGGCTGTAAACGAGCCGAGCTTGAGCGAGCTCAGGCTTAGCTCGTGTTCGGCTCGTTCGAAATTAGCTCGGCTCGAAATCGGCTTGTGTTCGAAATGGCTCGTGAAAGGTGTGTTCGTGTTCGGCTCGAATTAAATATTCGTGTTCGTGTTCGGCCGTGTTCGACTCGAAATTGACTCGTTAAAATTAATTGGAAAAATATATGCTCAATACGGATTCGAACTCGAACCAAATGAATTGAAACAAGCAAGATAACCACGCTACCACACAAACAATTGTGATTTATACTTAAATATAAATATATATAATATATTAATATATAAATAATATATATAATAAATTATTATATAAATAATTATATGATTATTTTTTTATTTCGAGTCAATTCGAGCCGAACACGAGCGAACAAACAGTTGTTCGTGTTCGGCTCGTTAACATTTCGAGCTTAAAAATTTGTTCGTGTTCGGCTCGTTAGAGCTTAACGAACGAGCCGAACACGAGCTACTTAACGAGCCGAACACGAGCTGTTCGCGAACAACGAGCCAAATTGCCAGCCCTACTCGAGAGGTGAGTTCCTGCATGAATATTGAAGATTTCTAAAAATAGATGAATCAGTGTATGGAAGAAAGAATACTTCACCCGCAGAAGATAAATAAAAAATAATGCCTGCGATAGTAATGACAAATCCAAGCACTTAAAGATCCCAAATTGATCTGAGCATAAACCCATGTATGTTTGATTTAAAATATAGATGAGTTCTGATTATTCTTGGGTCTCTTGGCATCTATCTTCTCCTTTCTCATCTTACTCATCGTTTTTAGTTAGCTCTATGTTATGTTTGAGGTATGAGTACACGTGTAAAAATATTATTCAATATTCTTAATAGTGTGGGGAGTGTGAATCGTGCCACAAACAATAAAAAAATTACATAAAGAGTAGAACCGAGTAACAGAGAAGTTATAAGTAACATGAATTATACTTGAGAATTTGTCCTTCAATAGATGAATGATTTAAAATAGTAAGTGATGGATATAAAGAGTGACAATAGCCCAATTAATAGGAAATCAGATGCTACCACATCATCTGGTAGCGGCACCGTAGCGAAGAGAGTAACTTGCTGCCAATTTTAGAGGGCCCCCTCACCCACTCTAGTAGATAAGGATCACTCGTACTACCAATACGACATGAGTTTGGCCCAATCCAACTATGAGAGGAGAGTTAAAACCCCTCTTCCATTCTAGGTAAAGAATGTTTTTTCGGGAAAATAGTTGAAGCTGAAGCATCTGTCACTCCAAGATTCCATCCTTGGATCCCTATCAAGAATGAACAAATATGCCTGACCACATTACTGTTTAGTCCCAAATGTTGTATGTTTTAGAGTTTTTAAAATGTTTTTAATCCTGATTTCAAAGTGAATAATTAAAAAAAGTGAGAGGTTTTCTAAATTGTTTGAAAGTCTCATTTGAATTGGTTTAGTAAAATCTAAATTCTTCCAAGTGATATTTCTAATGTGTTTGCTAATCGAACCTGTTGCTCCTTACTCCATTTTGAGATAGAATAAGCATTTAAATCCCATATTATAGTTAGCTCCCCTAACCACTCAATATTTCTCAAGCATCCACATTCCTAAAAAGTATTGAAAGTGTCTGTTAGTAATATTCCAATCCCACTAAGTTATTTATGTTTTAACCTAATCATGCTTCTTCTCTTATTGCAATAATCCTATATTATAATGATTTTGAAAAATTCAAATGACCAGTTTGAATGTAAATTAAGTTTGAATGTTAAAACAACAACATAAACATTTAAAACTTCAAGAATCTAACATGGAATCCCCAAGAATTTAAAACAATTCTGTAGAAAGAAGAGAGGAGATTAAGCGCTAATCATGATTTGAAATAAAAACATGAAGTACGTTAATGTACCAAGTATACAAAATAAAGGAATTGAAAAACAAGATTGCTGAAACTCTGCTCTCCAGATCTTATTGCCTACTAAAATCTCTTTGTTTTATACAAGCACACAGTCACCACTGTCACACAAAAACTAGTGTATATCACACTCTCACACACTTTAAAAGCGCTCTTTATACTTCCCTATGATGTCATAACTCCCTTCTATCTTCAAATCACTCATTTCTATCTCCCTCTTTGGCGAAATTGACACTCAAATTGTAAAACTGCCTTATGTCGATAAGGGGCGTTGGGACACTGAGTGGATCAGTCAATGCATTGATGCCAGGTGCTGCAGCAATAAGTTCAAGATTCCCCTTCATAATCTCAGGGCTTCATTCTATTGGTTTGGGCAGCACGACATTCTAGAGTTTTGATGTTCAAGAGCTGATCCATGGTGTTGGGACATTGGCATTTAGTGTTGACTTTCCACGCTCTCAAGATTTTGGGCTAACTTCTCCTATTATTGGCACTGAGAAACCTCTAAAATGGTGTTGTGATGCTCAATGCTGGCGCCGGGGTGCTTCCTATAGGAGCTCAGGTGTTCTTCTTCAGTGAGCTCAATTTTGCTCCAAGTACTCAATTAATTAATGTAGATTGCATATAATATCAAATATACCCCCAATAAATACAAAAATGACACAAGAAGTATGAAAAACTCATGAAAACATAACATTATATTTTACATACATTAAATTCCCTCAAGCTTAAATATTACTTGCTCTTAATTAATTTAATACCTAAATTTTAACTCATGTTCATGGTAGCTCTCATCTTGATAAATCATATGTTTTAGCCTATACGTGGAAAATAATTTATGAATTCTTTTATTACAAAAGTGACTCCCTCCATCACTAAAAGCAACTGTGGGTGCTTCAAATCTAATAAAAATATATTTTGTTGAAAAATTTTCAATATCATATGTGCTACACCGAAGTAAAGCTATCGCTTCTATCCATTTGGAGACATAATATATTGCAATCAAAATTTATTAGTTTACTAAAGATAGTATAAAAGGTTCCATGAAGTCCATACCCTAAATATAAAAGAATTTCAGTGTTATAATATAATTTAATGGGTTGTCATGTCCTTTTAAAATATTTTTTGTCTGTGGACATTATTCACATCTCCTAATATATTCATTAGCATCCTTAAATAAGATATGCCAATAAAATCTTTATTGTAAAAACTTAAGCGAAGTTCTAAAATCTGCAAAATATTCTCGAAAATTTGAGTCTTGACATAATCTAATGATACTTTCTTCCTCTTCTAAGGGGACACAACTATTAATAATTTGATTCTTACACTTCCTCAAAAGATAAGGCTCATCCCCAAAATAAATTTTTTTTCTTTTGGTTATATGACATATCATATGGGATAACATTACTAATAATGTAATTCAAAATGTCAGCATACCTAGAAATAGTTTGTTCAAAAATTGCAAAATGTTGTTCATCAAAAAAGTTCTCATTAATTTCATCATGCGCGTCCTTAAATTTTCCTGCTCAAGTCTTGAGAAATAATCAACTACCTGATTTTTCAGAACTTTTTAAATTCACAATCTCAATATCAAGTTCTTGTAGCAGAAGTATCCATCTGATCAAACATGATTTGGCGTCATACTTAGTAAAACAATATTTGATAGCTAATTAACCAATGTAAAAGTCACTAGCACCAATCATGTGGGATCTAAATTTATCAAATGCAAACATTATTGCAAGTAACACTGTTTTAGTGTTAATGTAGTTGACATGTACATTTTTTAGAGTTCTACTAGTGTAGTATATCACATAAAAGACCTTCTATTTTTTCCGGACAAATTCAATTCCTAAGGCAGCATAATCCCTAGTATCATATACAATCTCAAAAGGGAACTCTAAATCAGGTGCAAATATAACTCCTGTTGTTATTAATTTTTTCTTTAAAATTTCAAAAAAATATAAGGCACTCATCATTAAATTGAAATGAAACTTCCTTCTTTAATAAATGATAAAGTTTTTTAGAAAATTTAGAGAAATCCTTAAAATATCAATGATAAAATTTAACACATCCTAAGAAACTCTTAAATTCTTTAACAAAAGTGCGTGGAGGTAGTTTTTTTATAACCTAAATCTTAGCTTGATCAACCTTCATCCATATCTAAGAAAATTTATGCCTTAAGAAAATATGTTCACTAATCATGAGCTGACACTTTGCCTAATTCAACATAAGATTAGTCTCTTCGCTTATTTGCAAAACAACTTACTAAATGTTCGAGACATATATCAAAGGAGATATCAAACAGAGAAAAATCATCCGTAAACACTTCAATCCTTTTTTCAATTAAAACAGAGAAAATATACATTATGTATTATTGAAAAGTAGCAGGGGCATTGTATAAGTCAAATGAAATTCTCTTAAATACAAAACATTCATAAAGATGTGTTATTTCTGATCACATAATGGCTTAAGGGGCTGCAACCCATGCAGTTTTGGACCCGGCCTGTATTTGTACAACATCTTGTTGTCATCCAACCTCTGGAAGGTGACGGAGATCCACTGAGTTGGTACCATCGGTATGCAGTGTTTAATTATATCTGCTTTGTTTCCTTCCAGCATAAGTACTAGTAAGAGAATCTCCATTGGTCCTCTGAATTCTCTATGACCCACAATTCAAAGTTCCATCTTGAACATTATGTTGCCTTTTTTCATGAACAAAATTATGCATGATAGACTCAAGAAGTTGTGGTGATCTACATGTCGAGGAATGCAATCATCTTCTTCTTATGTCACTAATATAATCGTAGAGCATATAGTCAGAAAGAAACATGTTACTATCAAATCAATTTTAAGGGTTCTCATGATGAATCCATTGACACTACCACATGATCCTTTTGCTCTTACTTGCAGACTCTGCCTCACTCCTCGTCTTGATCGCTAAATGTATTTCTTGAGAGGGCTATATTCAAACCTTTTCTTTAGCTTTGTTTACCATCTTCTCTGGAGCATCCAACGTCACAATGGGATTCATCTTACCATCATTTTGTTTATGAGAATCTGAGTTGATAAATTTTCTATGAGCAAAAAATACCAAAAAAAAATGAAAGTAAAAACACAATGATAAACATTTTTAATATTACTTGTTTTATATGTGATTCTTTTTATATATCATCTTGTCCACATTAACATAGAAGCTATAAAGCTATAGGAGTTAAGTCCACCTCACAAGGACTAGCTGAAGCTGGCAACCCATCAAATGCCCATTCAGTCCCCCCTTCAATCTAAGAAAGATGATCCTTAGAAGAATTGCTCCAAGATGAACTCAGTTAAATGATAGTCTTTCCCATGAGAGTCTGATGGAAAGATTTTCCCTAGGCAAAAGTCAAACTATCCTTCCTTCACTTCACCACTTATCTTTCTTGAGCCAATTTTCCTCTTCCATTTGGTGAATAGACCTTCCAAAAGTTCAGCTCCCGAAATGTTGATGTTGGCTTTAGTAAAATCCACCATCTCAAACCTTCCATAACAAGTGAACACCAAAAGTCGAATGTAAAAGCAGGAGCAATAGTAATGAAGCATGGATGAATCTGATAGCATCCTATCATTTTATTTGTAAGTGTCAAAGGGTCCAAAATTTGAGGAAGTAATTGCAACATAAATAGCATTATAACTTTATGATTGTTAATTTATTCATTCTCTTATTATTTTTGCATAATAACTTTAAGAGATAAGGGAATCAGAGAACCACATATGTATGTAAAGAAATGGTCATAATGGGCCAATATGAATTGAGAACGACCTAATGGAACTTTCTATGGCCTAAGCCCACAAAGTGATTGAAGCCAACAAGCAGATAAAGTAGAGACAATATGGCCCAAATAGTTGTTAATGAATAACCAAAAATCAAACTTGAGCAGCTGAGTATAAATGCCATATTATGAGATTTCAAGTAGACATATTTGAGTATGGGAGATTGACTATCGTTGAATACTCAAAGAATTTCATTCTGATGAATTATTTGGTGATTTTCTGATCTTGCCAAAATCCATACTGAATAAGCTCAGACGACGCATGAAGATTTAATCAACTCGCCCATGCGATGAGTGTCGGCAAGGCGAGTTCTCCAGATAAAGAACAAATTAGACATCATGTGTAATTTAACAAAGTGGCAGATGATAGAAGCCTGAATAAGGCACTTGTAGAAAATAAGTGATTGCGATAGTAAATGACAAATCAATTCAACCAAAGATGCTAAAAGATTTGAGCATAATTTTACAAGAATATTTTATAGGAAAATACCTTTATCACAGTTCATCTCCTTAATCTCCGTCTCTTCTCTAGATCATCATACTTATTTTTAATTTGGTCTACCCATGAGGTGTGAGTCTACGAACGAAATACGATTAAACAGTAATAAATACTAAACTATTTTTATATAATTTAAGTAATATACATGTGGGGTAATTAATAAATTCAGGGTCATTTTATTTTTTATTTTGATTTTTATATTTTGATTTAAAATAACATTTAATTGATTATTTGATTAAGATATGATTATTCTTAAAACACTTAACATTTCTAAAAGTTATTTTAACAGATATAAAAAGCATATTATTTTTTAGGAACAAAAAATAAAAACATACTAAACAAATATATTTTTAAAAATAAAAGAAAAAAAATAATTGATCCAATTCAAATCCTTAGTATTCTTATTCATAAAATCATATAACATATTAACTATAAAACCCAACCTTAGAAATGGCTGATTTAAATTAAGGGCACATATGTTTTAATTTGGAGTTTGGAGGCAATATAACATCCGATAATTGCCTTCCTTTTTAGAGGAAAAAAAATTAGCTTGAGATATTGTGATAAGAAAAGTAAACTAAATTTGTTTAGGGATGAGTATAATTTAAATTTAATTAATTCTGCAGGTGTTACATTAATCATAAATTAATTTTAATTATTTTAAGATTCGTTCTATTTAAAATTTGTTAGGTGAGCAATCAAACTTGTCATCACTCTCGTTATATTATAATTATGCCTTTGAATTGAATAGTCGTTAAAGGAGGCGAGAAGTTGAAAATAATGAAATTTAATGTTGATAAAGAATATAAATAAATAATAATATTTTTACGTATTTTATGAGGAATCGATCTTCCTTGATATTCTATTCATCACCAAGGGGAAGGAACAGTCCATTTTAGAGAGGATTAGTGCCATCCATTTTTACTACGTTTGGAATGAGTGAAATTCTATTAATTCATGAATTTTTTTAATGTTTTTTTCTTCAAATTTTATAACAAGTCTGTATTAATGAAAAAATGATTACAAGCGAATCAACTAATTACAAATAGATAATGATCTTAAGACACTCTAACAAGACAACCACAACATAAACACAACTAATTAAAACTATAACACATACAACTCTAAAATCCTCTAAGAAAAACTCTGAATTACTTCACAGTAATGGGAAGATCCAAAAAAGAATCCGCAGAAATTACACCCTCAATGTCTATGCCACAACATCAAATCAACTACTAGCTGCTGATGATGGTTTTTTTGTTGTTGCCATCAAATACCTCAAATGATTTCTATCTAAATAATCAAATACGACATTCACCCCATGATAGAAATGTTACCTTAGAATGGAACTAATTTCTGGGATGATGAAAATCTTTGTGATTTATATATCTACGGAACCATAATGTTTCTCTTATCGCATTGGTGTAAGATAAATTTTTTTTTTTTATTTTCCGGTCTGGTATCCTTATGAGGGGGTTTCCTCATAGTTAATTATATATCAAGAATTACTCTTGAGAACAGTGTCAACTCTTGAGAACAATCTCAATTAAAGTTATGCCTTATATCTCTCTTAGTTATTAGCAATTGTCTGTTAGATGGTAGATGTTTAAAGACTTAGATGGATAAGCTTGGATAATGGTCGACTTCACTTGAGCTGAGTAACTAGAATTTACTGAGTTCATTTCCTTTTTAAAAGTTTATTTCTTAGTTAAAGTACGATTTAAGTTGGTTGTTAAATTTGAAAAGATTGTTAATATTTTTAATATTTGAAAAAGTTGTTAAAGATTTTAATTTTTTATCCGAAAAATTATAAGCTTTTTGAAGTTAGTTTTTAAAATTTATTAGTTCTATCTTAATTTATTCTTGGAATTGGTTTAAGAATTATTAAAGCTCATTTTTAAAGTTTAAAGAATTTTTTTTATTGTATAGGGGTTAATTAAGACTTTTTAAGGTTGATTAAGTTCAATTTTAAAGTTAATTGTTAAAGTTATTTAATACTTATGGATGTAAGGTTCGTTTGTAACTTTTAAAAGTTTATTATGTTTTGTTAAAATTCATTCAAAATTTCTTAAGATTAAGGTAATTTTAAATTCCTTAAATTTAATAAATTTAACTAAATTTTGTTAACATTTTTAAAAGTTATCTAAAGTTGAAATCTTAATTGTGTTTGATTTATTCAAGTTTAATTAAGTTAATTAGGGAGTTATTAAATTTATTATAACTTTTATTTAAAGTTGAAGTTGAAGCTTATTAAACTTAATGAATTTTTTATTAAACTTGGTTTGAGTTTTAAAATTTCATCATCTTTGAGGTTTGAGCTCAGTAATTAGAACTTAAAACAATGGCATAGAGCTTGAACTTAGAATTTAGGTCTAAGATACAGATTTAGAGCTTAATTTGGTATGATTTGAAGAGGTTTAAATTGGATCTAAGTTTGATTTGAATCTATGGGAATTGATCTAGAATAGGTAGAGTCAACTTTAGGTTGAATTGATTTTGATAGAATTTAAATGAGACATGTCCTTATTTAACAAATAGAAAAAGGGTAGATGATTTCTAGATGAGGTGAACCCCTAACCCAAATGTCTCAAAACAAAAGACTGTATATGGACTAACCTAAATTTAGGAGTAACGCACCTAGTCAAGATACCCATGGCTTTCCATCATCCCGGGTACATAATAGCCTTATACATTTACCTATTTGAATAGTAAGTGGTCTTCCTTGTTGCCATAACAATGACTTCAGGTAGTCCTTTCCACTATAAAGTGGTTTCAAAAGCTTTGTAACATGGGCTACTTTATCCTAGAATACTCTTATAATCAAAAGGGGTAAGTCATTTTGTTTTATATCTCCTAGCTCTTATTTTTTTCTATTTGGTACCTAGTAAAAAAAATATAGAGCTTCTAAATTGTATTAATCTTGGGTGTGTGTGGTCCTAGGTTTTTGTCTATGTTGGCAATCCTAAGGCTCATAGTTTGGGGTTATCCTAATCTGTGGTTGTAAAATTTAGGGATTGTCAATTTTAAATGTTTGAGGGGTTATGTTATTTAAGAAATGATTTGTTTAGTTTCTAGGTTGTTAATTATGATTTCAAATCAAAATTCTTCTAAATTTTTCATTTTCAGTTCTCTCGAGGTGTCTGTCGATGTCCAAAAATCATAGTTCTTCTATGGTTTAATTACTCAAATTTCTATGTTAAGTTTTCTTATTCTTCTCTCCCAATGTTTCAACATGCATACATACTCAGGAACATCAGGCTTAAGCTTTCCTAATTTTAGATGTTTTATGTTAAAACTTCACTCATACTCTCATTGATAACATTTTTTATCTTTTCACGAAAAAAAATTCTTAAATTGTAACTTTATCATGCAAAAACAAGAATACAAGTTTATTTTTATAAAACATTTATACTTAGAATAGCCCAAGACCCTTGCTCTTCTAAGCCAAGATTAAGGATCATATGTTTCTGGGGAGAAAAAATATTTATTAATCAAGCACTTGTGCTAAGGAATCTATAAGTCTTTCTTAGGCTAATCATTTGAGAGAGCCTGACGAACGTAAAAAAATTTATTTGTCCTATGCTCAAGTGGAGTTTTTTTAAACATCTTTGGAAGGAACTTTTTTTTTAATTTAACTTTCATAAGCTCTGGAGTTTTTGAAAAGATTCTTTTGAAGTTTGCAAAGTTTTGACATTTAGAAAGTCTTTCGAATTTGAAAAATTTATGGTTTAAAAAGTTTAGGCTTTAAGCTATCAAAAAAAAAATATTTCCATTTTGATAAGAAATATCTGTAAGAATCCTTTTTATTTTCTAAGCTTTGAAAATATCTTTTTGACAAAGATCTTGAAAAGAAGAATTCAAAGGTAGTTATTTTAAGCTTTAGAACATTCAAAAGGGTCTCTTTTCACTTGAGCTTTTCTAATGTTTAGAATTAAAACATTTTTGAGCTCTTTTAGTTAGTAGAATCGAATGCTTTGATGTGCATTGATTAAATTTTAAAAGATTGATAGTTCTATAGAACTTTTAATTATTATAGACAAGATGTTTGTCAATGAGTTGTTTAATTTTGAATATACTTTCATTTTAGAGAAGTCTTTAATTTATTTATAAATAAAAGTACTCTTTTCTTTTAAATATATTTGATTTGTCAAACCCACTCTTGCATAGGACTTTAAAAAGTTCAACCTTCCCTCCCTCCTATTCATTTTTCAACCACTCAGGAAGCACGCCTCACAGTTATTCCTCCTAGTGCTCATTAAACCAAACAAAATTTATACTCATTAAGTACTAGCTTACTTCATAAAAAGATAAAGCATCAATCAAGCATTCATCCATGCACACCTTGTCAAAGACATGCATACCACGCAACATGCAACCACACATTCATCCACATGACCATATATTCTCATTATGCTTCTTTTCAGATTTACATGTACATCACATTTTGCATGAAAAGTAAACAAAAATGCAGAAATAAGCTAGACTACTGACACGCCTAAAATATATACGGTTTTTGCTATATCATTTTACTCATTTTTTTATGATATTACACTTTAAAAAGAAGGTATTTTGTATGTTTTTTGGTTTTAGGTACAAGAATAGACAATGGAGCAAAAAGATGCAAAAATGAGCGAATCTGGAACAAAAAGGACCAAAAGAGACAAAAGTTAATATTGGCCGCCGACGGCGAGGAATAGGCCGCCGACGGCGTATTTTTCCCGAGAGCATACAAATAAATTATAAAGGAGCCCGCCGACGGTGAGATCGAGCCCGCCGACAGCGAGCCTTAGCAGTTGGCCCATGTTCTAGAAGCCCGCCGATGGCGAGAACGATCCTGCCAATGGCGAGAAGGTCAGTTCAAGCACAGATTCATCGAATATTGATGCTTTTTGAATAGGTGCTTAAGCAACCTTTGGGAATTTTTCCACCTCTTTTAAAAATAGACGAATTTAAGGAGGAGAAAATAAGAGAGATTGGAGAGGAATGTTAGGAAAAACTTGTAGAATGTTTAGGGATTTTAGAATAGGAGTAGAAATGTAGATTTATACCCTTTTGGAGAGATTGAAGAGGAGATTTTGAGAGAATTTGTAAGGGATTTTGCTAGCATTGCATGGATCGCAGGGAGACTTTATGGGAGAGATCTTCGTCTTTCTTTCAATGGGAAAAAGCTAAGTATTGTTCTTCATTATATTATGATTTTGTAAACACTTACCTAGTAGATTTGCTTTAGTTAAATGAAGTTTCCGTTGTGTTTTCTTCTTGCTTTGTGCTGTATTTCTCTTACTCTTGCTTCTTCTTTAGAAATAGTGGCATGAGAATATTAAGCCATTGTTTTTTTTTTACTTTTCTTTTGTAATGAGTAGAATTCATGATTAGGATATTAGGATGCTTGCTATAAGTCGATCTAATTATAAATGTGATGGTTTTTACTTGCACTTCATTTACATTACAATAAGGGCCCGTTGTATTGTTAAAATTCGTTGTAATTGCATTGTCCCGAATGGGCGGTGTAATTCTCAACAAAGTGGAACCACATTCAATGTCCGTGAATGAACTGCGTAATTCATGGGAATTGAGTGCAAATAAATATAGAAATATAATTATCGGGCGTAGAATTGGAGATTTTAGAGTGACAGACTAAAATCCTCAATTTGATCCTATCGTTTAGGTGCTGAAGTGTAGATGTTAGCCCTTAGGCGAGTGGAACATGGGAGCTCCGAAGTGAGAGCCGGTATCCTCCCAGTCTAGTCACAAATTCAGTAACCAAGTATTGAATTAGTCAATGTTCTTTATGCCTGAACCAAAGGGTAAAGAATAGAATTGCTTCTATTTACAATATTAAATGCATCTCATTCCTATACATTATCCATTTCATTACATAAGAATAATAGTTTTTAGTGTCTCAAAATTCTCCAAACTAATTCATCCAAAAAGGGTTATCTTTAGAATTATTATTTGCATTTAGTTATAGTTACTATTACATTTAACACTTGCATTTAGGAATAGTTGCTAGATAAAACAAAATTTTAATCGACATTTCAAACTAAGGACTATTAGTAATAGACTAGAATTTGACTAAAGACCTCTTACTTCACTTCCTCGTGGGATCGGTACTGGTGTTTTTAAAGAAAACTCTATATTACTTGAAGTGATACGTATACTTGCGTAGTACCCCTAGTGTGTAAAATATTTTCCAATTTTTATATCATCTAAGATTTTGAACACTAGCCGCTATTTATAAATCGGGTCAAGTTTTTGGCCATCTTTTGGAAGTTAATTTACTACGTAATTGCTGGTCGGGTCAACTACTGACCCAAGGAAACAATGTTAAGATTTTGATGTCTATTTTATATTGATTTTGATGATATTGCACTTTAAAGAAGGGAATTTTTGATGTTTTTCTGCAGATATGTTGATTTAAGGACATTGGAGCAAAATATGCAAAAAGGAGCGAATTTCGAGTAAAAAGAACCAAAATTATGAAAATTTGATCTAGGGCACCGACAGTGAGGTCGATAGCGCTGATGACATGTTTTTCTCAAGAGTTCAAAATATATTACAAGGGAGCCCACCGACGGCGATGATCGAGGCCGCCGACAGCGGGGCTTATGCAAAAGGGTCCAAGGCTAAGTATTCTAGAAGGCTGCCGACGGCTAGCTCGAGGCTGCCGACGACAAGATCGACAGTTCTCTCACAAGGTGCATTAAATGTAGACGATTTATGAAGGGATGCTTGGAAAACTCTTGGAAACTCTTCAATTAATTTAAAAGGAACAATTTAGGGCCGAAAAAAGGGTCTACTAGCGTTCATTTGTGTCCACAGCGTGTCTATCTAATCCATTAGAGAATCAAGTGTGTGAGTCTAGTGAGTCAATAGAGTTTATAGAGTGTTAATTAGTGAGTTCAAATAGTGATATTTGTGAGGAACTCTTTGAGAGATTGTAAAAGTGGAAGGGAAGTGAAGGATCTCTTCTTCATTGTCATTTCAAAGGAGAATTCTGCTTACTGTAAAGAAAGGAAGAGATTTAGAGGAACTTGAAGGAGTTTACTTGGGGAGGAATTTAAGATAAGTTGTATTTATTTACTTTAGTTTGTAGAACTTTGCTTTTATATATGAAATCCAAGTTTTATTGTATCCTCTCCATGAAATCTGAGTATTTTTTCTGTCTTTCTCCTTATTTTAATATTTTTGTAAAATGGTAAACTGAATCAGTGTGCCAAGAAAAGTTTAAAGAAGTTGTGATAATCTTTTACTTAAATCTTAATTTACTTTCAATCTGACCGATTGATTAGTTAAAATATGTTGAGTTTAACAACTATAGTGAATTTTACATCCGAGATTCAGGGAGGTCAAAGTCCTTGGAAGTAGGGTGCAAATAAATAGGGAAATAATATTCATCGGGTGTAGAATTGGAGAATTTAGAGTGACATGATAAAATTCTCAATTCGATTTGGATGCTGAAGTGTAGATGTTAGCCGTCAGGCGAGGGGAATGTGGGAGCTCTGAAGTGAGAGCCGGTATCCTCTCAGACTAGCCGCAGATTCAGTAACCAAGCATAGGATTAGTCAATGTTCTTTATGCCTGGACCAAAGGGTAAAGAATAGGTATGCTCCTATTTGGCACAACACCGTTTTAAACTAATTCAAATTATCCATTCACATAAATTTCTTAACAAAGGAGAAAGATTATTACTTATATATTTAAACTTCACTTTATTAGCAGAATTAGTTATCTGTTAGTAGAACTAGTTTATTAAAACTTTATATTATTGTCGATTGCATAATTTTTATTTTTGTAGCCTCTAAAATATTCCCTGTGGGATCGATATCCAGGACTCCACTAGAGCCCTGTATTACTTGAGCGATATGTATACTTGCATTGAATAGTAACTCTGCGATTAAAAGAATATATTATATACTTGTTACAAAAATAAAAATTACGCTAAGCGCGCAGAGTGGTTCAAGTTTTTAATACCGTTGCCGGGGAGTATAACATAATTAAAGTAACATACAATTTAGGACAATTAGAAAACTTTTTAATAGAATTGCAACTTATTTGGTTAACTGTTTTGTTGTGTATTGATTTCGATTGTATGCGTAAATTTGGTCCTGAAAATCTTATACCCTACAATTCAGAATTAGAATGCACTGTTAGAAGAATTAGAAATCTGAAAAAAACCTATAAATTTTGAAACAATGGAAAACAACGTAAACAACCAAAGAATAGAAAATGAACATCAATCTAGACCACTAAGAGATTACGTTAACCATACATTAGATGAAAATCACTTAATTATCCAAAATCCTGTTGTAGCTACTAATTCATTTGAGCTTAAACCTGCAATTATCCAAATGGTACAAAACAATCAATTCGGTGAAACTTCAAATGAAGATCTTAATTTATATCTTGCAAGTTTTCTAGAACTTTGTGCTACATTTAAATACGATAGAGTGTCTGATGATGTTGTCAGACTTAGACTTTTTCCTTTTTCACTAAGGGATAAGGCTAAGGCTTGGTTAAATTTGTTAGCACCTGGATCTATTAGAACTTGGGGGGAACTTTCACAAAAATTCTTATCGAAATATTTTCCACCATCTAAGACTGCTAAGCTTAGAAACAATATCACATCTTTCAGTCAGTATGAGGAAGAATCGATATATGAATCTTGGGAAAGATTTAAAGAACTTCTTAGAAGATGCCCACATCATGCTCTACCAGATTGGTTAATTATTCAAACTTTTTATAATGGATTAGTAGGATCTCTTAAATCTATTATTGACACTGCTACTGGTGGATCACTAATGTCTAAACCTTTTAAAGAGGCTTATGATTTAATAGAAGAAATGGATACTAATAATTTTCAATGGTCTGCCGAAAGGGTAAATCCTAAGAGAGTAGCTAGTATTCATGATTCAGATGCTTTAACTATGATAGTTTCTCAAATTGCTACTCTTTCAAAGAAAATAGATCAATACGGAATGAATCGTTCTCAAACACCTCCAGTGTTAGAAGAAAATTCATTAAGACAAATTGTAGATGCTTAATCTTCATATGAAACTATAAATTTGATAAATAATAGACAAAATAACCCTTATTCAAACTATTATAATCCAGGTTGGAAGAATCATCCAAACTTTAATTGGAATAACCAAGGTAATGCTAATCCTGTTAATCCTCAGTGGGGGAAAAATCTTGTAAACCCATTAGTAAATATAAAAAATCAAGGTAATTCCAGTTATAGACCTTCTAATCCACCAGGCTATTATAAAGAAGAAGCTATCTATGGAAGAACTAGTTTTGAATATGGGTAATCAATTGCGAAGTCAAGGAGCTGCTATTAAAAACATAGAAAACCAATTAGGGAAAATTGCTACTGCACTAAGCAATAGACCTGTTGGAACTTTACCTAGCAATGTTGAAGTAAATCCTAAAGATCAAGGAGAAGAACAGATTAAGGTTATTCAATTGAGAAGTGGCAAAGAGTTGGAAATAAGAGTTCAAAAAGAAACTGTAGTTAAAAAGGAAAAAGAAGAAACTGAAGGAGAAAATGAAAGTTTATATCCTGATTTTCCTCTGAAACCTATGAAAATTACTGTTGAAAGACCACCACCACCATTTCCTCAAAGACTAAAGCAACAAGATAAGGGAAAAAGATTTGCTAAATTCTTAGATATCTTAAAAAAATTGTCAATAAATATTCCTTTTGTTGAAGCTTTGGAACAAATGCCTGATTATGTTAAATTTATGAAGGATATACTCAACAAAAAGAGGAAGTTACTAGATCATGAGACCATTGCACTCAGTGAAGAGTGTAGTGCTATAAATCAAAGAAAGCTTCCTGAAAAACTTAAAGATCCTGGTAGTTTCACTATCCCATGTGCTATTGGTGAAAAATTTTATGGGCGAGCATTATGTGATTTGGGAGCTAGCATAAATTTGATGCCTTTATCAACTTTTAAAAGGTTAGGAATAGGAGAGACTGCACCGACTTCTGTAACTCTACAATTAGCTGATCGATCTATTACACATCCTAAAGGAGTTGTAGAATATGTTTTGGTCGAGGTTGATAAATTTATCTTTCATGTGGACTTCATTATTTTAGATATGGAAGAAGATACGGAAATTCCAATCATTTTAGGAAGACCATTCTTAGCTACAGGAAGAGCCATGATAGATGTTCAAAAAGGAGAGTTGACTATGAGAGTAAATGATCAAGAAGTAACCTTTAACATCTCAAAATCAATGAAATATCCTTCAATAGAAAAAGATGATGAATGTTTCAGAATGGATATATGTGATTATCTAAAAAAAGAATATTTCAAGGAAAATTTTGAAGAAAAAGAAGATATGGAAAAAGATAATTATGATGAAATTGATAGCGAAGAAGCTGATTATATTCAGGAACAATTTGAAATGCTCGATTTAACAGCACAAGAGAACGAAATATTAATTCCATCTATTATAAAACACCCTGAACTTGAATTAAAAAATCTTCCAAATAATTTGAAGTATGTATTTTTTGGAGAGTTTTCAACATTACCAGTAATTGTATCCTCGGACTTAAATGAAATGCAAGAACAAAATTAATGGATGCATTAAAAATACAAAAAAGCTTTTGGTTGGACTCTAGCTGATATTAAAGGAATTAGTCCTTCGATTTGTATGCACAAAATTTTATTAAATGATGAATATAAACCAAGAATTGATCCACAAAAGAGACTGAACCATATTATGAAAGAAGTGCTTAAAAAAGATATTTTAAAATGGTTAGATGCTAGAATTATATATCCTATTTCAGATAGTACTTGGGTAAGTCCCATTCATTGTGTTCCTAAGAAAAGAGGAGTAACTGTTGAAGCAAATGAAAATATTGAATTAATACCTATCTATTAAGTTTCTAGATGGCGTATTTGTATTGATTATAGAAAATTAAATGCCGCCACTAGAAAAGATCACTTTTCTCTTCCTTTTCTAGATAAAATGTTGGATAGACTTGTTGGACACAAGTACTACTCTATTCTGAATGGATATACCTGTTACCATCAAATTCCTATTTCTCCTGAGAATCAAGAGAAAACAACATTTACTAGTCCTTATGGAACTTTTTATTTTAGAAGAATGCATTTCAGATTATGTAATGCACCTGCAACATTCCAGAGATGTATGATGTCTATATTTAGTAAGTTAATTGATAATGGAATAGAAGTATTTATGGATGATTTCTATGTGTTTGGAGCATCATTTGACCCATGCTTAAATCATCTTGAAAAAGGTCTGAAGCTATGCAAAAAAACTAATTTAGTTCTAAATTGGGAGAAATGTTAGTTTATGGTTACAGGAGGAATTGTATAAGGGCATAAAATTTCAGAAAATGACATTGAAGTAGACCCTGCAAAAATTCAAGTTTTAACTAAATTACCACCTCCTACTACAGTGAGAGGGGTAAGAAGTTTTCATGGACATGCTGGTTTTTACAGGCGTTATATTAAAGATTTTTCAAAAATTACTAAACCTCTATGCCAACTTCTAGAAAAGGACAAGAAATTTGAATTCACGGAAGACTGCTTAAATGTCTTTGAGTTATTAAAGGGAAAACTAATAACAACACTTGTAATAGTTTCACCTGACTAGGAGAAACCATTTGAATTAATGTGCGATTCTAGTAATTATGCTATTGGAGTTGTTCTTGGTTAAAGATATGATAAATTTTTTAAAGTAATATACTATGCTAGTAGAACTCTTAATGATGTTCAAATTAACTATATGGTTACTGAAAAAGAGTTACTGGCTATTGTTTATGCTTTTGATAAATTCAGATCATATTTAATTGGGACTAAATGTATTGTGCATACTGATCATTCTGCTATTAAATATCTGATGCAAAAGAAGGATACTAAGCCAAGATTAATCAGATGGGTACTTTTAATGCAAGAATTCGATTTTGTGGTGATTGATAGAAAGGGAACTGATAATCAAATTGCTGATCATTTGTCAAGACTAGAATATCACGAATTATCTATCACTGACAATGAAATAACAGGCAGTTTCCCTGATGAACAACTTTATAATATTAATGAGTAGAAAATACCTTGGTATGCTGATATAGTTAATTATATAGTAAGTGATATTTTGCCACCTATGCTAACACTGCAGCAACAGAAAAAAATCATTCATGATGCAAAAACATATTTTTGGGATGAACCATATTTATATAAGCAATGTAACGATCTTATTATTAGGAGATGTGTGCCATATGAAGAAACTAAACTGATTATTCAGAAATGTCATGATTCTGAATTTGGAGGATATTTTGGAATTGACAAAATTGCGTATAAAATTTTGCAAGCTGGATTTTATTGGCCTATTATCTTTAGATATGTTTACAAATATATCAAAACCTGTGATAGATGCCAACGAGTAGGTAATATATCTAGAAGAAATAAAATGCCTCTGAATTTCATATTAGAAGTTGAGATTTTTGATGTTTGGGCATTAAATTTCATGAGACCATTTATTCCTTCATTTAGGAACTTATATATTTTGATTGCAGTTGTTTATGTATCAAAGTGGATTGAAGCACAATCTTTACCTCATTGTGATTCTAAAAGTGTTTCAAGATTCTTAATGAAAAACATTTTCAGTAGATACGGTATGCTGAGAGTGATTATCACTGACGGAGGATCCCATTTTAGGAATAAATATATTCAGAGATTGGCAGAAAAGTTTAATATTGTTCATAGATTCTCTACTGCTTATCATCCTCAAACAAGTGGTTTAGCTGAAGTTTCTAATCGTGAGATTAAATAAATTTTAGAAAAGACTGTAAATCCTAGTAGAGTAGATTGGTCTGCAAGACTGGATACTGCATTACGGGCATACAGGACTGCTTATAAAACTCCTATTGGTATGACTCCTTACAGACTTATTTATGGAAAGACTTGTCACTTACCAGTAGAATTGAAACATAAAGCATATTGGGCGATTAAAGAATTCAATTATAATTTGAAAAATGTTGGTGAGAAGAAATTGTTACAATTGAATGAATTAGAAGAATTGAGAAATGAATCTTATGATAACGACATAATTTATAAGGAAAAATTGAAGTTATGGCATAATCGAAAGATTAATCAAAAGAACTTTGAACCAGGACAAGAAGTTTTACTTTACAATACAATGCTAAAATTATTTGCTGGGAAATTGAAGTCCCGTTGGTTAGGACCCTTTACTGTAACTCAGGTTTATACTTATGGAGCTGTTGAAATTAAAGATCCAAAGATTGGGAATAGATTTAAAGTAAATGGATTGGTGGCGATGAAAATAATAACCATTATTTCGTTGTTTGATGGGGTAATGTCATCGCCATCCATTTCTGTATCATGTCAATGTCAAGGAGTCGCCATCTAATATTAGCCTAGTTTTATTCATATAAATCTTATGAAGGATTTAGACAATTTTTAGGACTAATAGTAGAAAAGTATTTTTATGATAATTCTTATATGAGGATATTCTAGAATAACATATTCTAGAATTTTCATATTAAGAAAATCATGGTAAACCAAAGATTTCTATTTCGGGTTCTTTTAGATCTCCTATAGAGGTAAGCCTCTATAGTTAATTACATCTTAAACAATTTTCAATTGTTTAAGAAAACTTCGATTAATGTTAATCATTTGTTTTCTGAGAATTTATTTTAAGGAGAGATGTACCCACTATCACTCCCGAATGTCGTTATATCATGTTATTGAATACTTTAGGTATTATGTCTAACCTAAAGGTTCTGGTTTTGTTGTCAATGTTGTTGATTTGTTGAAAAATTTCAGGTTATATGTCTAACCTAAAAGTTTTGGTTTTGCTTTTGTTGTCAAAAGTTTCAGGTTATATGTCTAACCTAAAAGTTTTGGTTTTGTTTTTATTGTCAAAAGTTTCAGGTTATATGTCTAACCTAAAAGTTTTGGTTTTGTTTTTGTTGTCAAAAGTTTCAGGTTATATGTCTAACCTAAAAGTTTTGGTTTTGTTTTTGTTGTCAAAATTTCAGGTTATATGTCAAACCTAAAAGTTTTGGTTTTGTTTTTTTTTTGTTCGCCTAGAATGTCGTCCTGCAAAACAAAGTTAGTACACCCTATAACATGTAAAGAAAATCTAAGTGAAATTTCTCGTTTTCACCCTGCAAAGAAAACATTATCAGAAATAACATCACAGAATATTTGGATATGTCTGGGATGTCAGTTTATGCCGAATTATTTTGAAATGTCAATTTTTTGGTTGATTATGTCAGTTTTGGTTTTAAAATATTGAATTGAGTTCATGTCTGTCTGAACTCTAAGTTAAAAAGGTTTTGAATTAGATTCAATATTGATTGAATTAACTTGGGTTCGTGTCTGGTTGAACCTAAGTTAGATTAAATGTTGATTGCATTTATTAAACTTGAGTCCATGTCTGTCTGAACTTAAGTTAAAAGGTTTGGTTTATATTAACTTGTGTTCATGTCTGTCTGAACTTAAGTTAAAAGGTTGAAAGTTAGATTCAATATTGATTGAATTAACCTGGATTCATGTCTAGTTGAACCTAAGTTAGATTCAATGTCTATTGAATCTATTTAACTTGAGTTCATGTATATCTGAACTTAAGTTAAAAGGTTTGAAATTAGATTCAATATTGATTGAATTAACTTGGATTCATTTCTGGTTGAACCTAAGTTAGATTCAATGTTGATTGAATCTATTTAACTTGAGTTCATGTCTGTCTGAACTTAAGTTAAAAGGTTTGGTTCAGAATAGATTTAATTAAGTTTTAAGTCTTGTTTAAATAGGACTTAAAGGTCAATCAAGTCTAATAAATTAGACTCAATTAGATTTCGTGACCATCTAAGTCCCTTTTAGATAAGACTTAAGTTTTAATTAAGTCTATTTTAAAGTTAGACCTAGACTTAGGATTGAACTTAAACCGGGTTTTAGTTTAGATTCAAGTTAGGTTGAACCTAAGGGTTTTGGTTAACTTGAGTTCAAGTTAGGTTGGACTCAATTTCAGTTAGGTTTAGGTTAGGTTCAATGTGGGTTGAACCTAAGGTTTAGGTTAACTTGAGTTCAAGTTAGATTGGACTCAAGTTAAGTTAGGTTAAGTTAGGTTCAATGTGGGTTGAACCTAAGGTTTAGGTTAACTTGAGTTTAAGTTAAATTGGACTCAAGTTGAGTTAGGTTTAGGTTAGGTTCAATGTGGGTTGAATCTAAGGTTTAGGTTAACTTGAGTTCAAGTTAGATTGGACTCAAGTTAAGTTAGGTTTAAGTTAGGTTCAATGTGGGTTGAACCTAAGGTTTAGGTTAACTTGAGTTTAAATTAGGTTGGACTCAAGTTGAGTTAGGTTTAAGTTAGGTTCAATGTGGGTTGAACCTAAGGTTTTGGTTAACTTGAGTTTAAATTAGGTTGGACTCAAGTTGAGTTAGGTTTAGGTTAGGTTCAATGTGGGTTGAACCTAAGGTTTAGGTTAACTTGAGTTCAAGTTAGATTGGACTCAAGTTAGGTTATGCTTAGGTTTAGGTTATGTTGGACTTGGAATAAAAGGTTGGATTTTGGTCTGATTAAACCTTAGTTGATTAAGGTTTAATAATTAATTAAGTCTAATGTAGTAGACTTAATTAGGATTTGTGTTTGATTAAACCTTAGTTAGTTAAGGTCTAATGGTTTAATTAGGTTTAATGGGTTAGACCTAATTAGGGTTTAAGTTTAATTAAACCTTAGTTGATTAAGGTTTAATGGTTTAATTAGGTTTAATGGGTTAGACCTAATTAGGGTTTAAGTTTGATTAAACCTTAGTTAGTTAAGGTCTAACAGTTTAATTAGGTCTAATGGTTTAGACCTAATTAGGGTTTAAGTTTGATTAAACCTTAGTTAGTTAAGGTCTAATGGTTTAATTAGGTCTAATGGTTTAGACCTAATTAGGGTTTATGTTTGATTAAACCTTAGTTAGTTAAGGTCTAATGGTTTAATTACGTATAATGGTTTAGACCTAATTAGGGTTTATGTTTAATTAGTGTGTAAGGTGATTAATTAAGTTTTGATGTGTCTTAATTAAGATTTGATTTTTATATTAAACCTAATTTAATAAAGGTTTAATGAATTAATTAAGTTTATTATGTCTTTAAACTTAATTAAAAAGTTTAATTTTGATTAATTAAGTTTAATATGTCTTTAAACTTAATTAAGATTTAATTTTTATATTAAAACTAATTTAAGTAAGGTTTAATGAGTTAATTAAGTTTATTATGTCTTTAAACTTAATTAAAAGTTTAATTTTGATTAATTAAGTTTAATATGTCTTTAAACTTAATTAAAATTTAATTTTCATATTAAACCTAATTTAAGTAAGGTTTATAGAGTTAATTAAGTTTATTATGTCTTTAAACTTAATAAAAAAGTTTAATTTTAATTAATTAAGTTTAATATGTCTTTAAACTTAATTAAGATTTAATTTTTATATTAAACCTAATTTAAGTAAGGTTTAATGAGTTAATTAAGTTTATTATGTCTTTAAACTTAATTAAAAAGTTTAATTTTGATTAATTAAGTTTAATATGTCTTTAAACTTAATTAAAATTTAATTTTTATATTAAACCTAATTTAAGTAAGGTTTAATAAGTTAATTAAGTTTATTATGTCTTTAAACTTAATTAAAAAGTTTAATTTTGATTAATTAAGTTTAATATGTCTTTAAACTTAATTAAAATTTAATTTTAATATTAAACCTAATTTAAGTAAGGTTTAATGAGTTAATTAAGTTTATTATGTCTTTAAACTTAATTAAAAAGTTTAATTTTGATTAATTAAGTTTAATATGTCTTTAAACTTATTTAAAATTTAATTTTTATATTAAACCTAATTTAAGTAAGGTTTAATGAGTTAATTAAGTTTATTATGTCTTTAAACTTAATTAAAAAGTTTAATTTTAATTAATTAAGTTTCATATGTCTTTAAACTTAATTAAGATTTAATTTTTATATTAAACCTAATTTAAGTATGGTTTAATGAGTTAATTAAGTTTATTATGTCTTTAAACTTAATTAAGATTTAATTTTTATATTAAACCTAATTTAAGTAAGGTTTAATGAGTTAATTAAGTTTATTATGTCTTTAAACTTAATTAAAAAGGTTTAATATTGTTTAATTAAGTTTAATGTGTCTTTAAACTTAATTAAGAATTAATTTTTATATTAAACCTAATTTAAGTAAGGTTTAATGAGTTAATTATTATTTTAAGCTACGTCCAATTTGGTTATTTTAGACTTAAGTGAAGTTTCTCATTAGTCTATCACAGACTAGAACCATTTTTAAACTTTGATTGTTGATGAAAATAGGTTAGATTTATAAAGGGTTATTTTTAGGATTAAAATTATTTAATTAATAAAGGATTTTAACCCTAAATTTCAAAATACCATTCAAAATGATTTCCATGACTTAGAAATAATTTTCTTAGGGGGGTTATTGTCTGTTGCCCTATCATTTCTAGCCATTTGCATTTTTATTTCCCTTAATTTTCAATTTTCATAATTATTATTTGAAATAATTGTAAAGAAACTTGAAAATTAAAGAAAAGTGTCCTAGGCATGTTTTCTGTCCTTGGAAAAATTATGGAAGGTCCCTAAGAACATAAAGATAAATGCCTCCAAGTTTCATAATTTTTTTATTTATAAATAATTTTTAATAATTAAAATACTTCAGAGAGTATTTAATTAATTAAAAATTAAATACTGAGAATAAAATTATGATTTTGGTCTCATAATTTTCTCCTCTTCAAGAGCTTTCCAGAGGTATTTTTATTTTATTTTTATGACCTCTGGATCAAAAGATATGGATTTTTAAAGTTTTTAAGGTTTTAAGGGATTTTTTATTAAATCCCGCCGCCAAACTCACCGCCGTTCGACGTGTGTCCTCGTACGCGTCGAATGAGCGGGAGGATCCGCTGCGGGCAGCCGAACAGCGGACACCGCGGGGAATCATATGGGCCATCCATCCCTAAGGCGCGGGATCGGACGGCCGAGATAATTCAGATAAAAATCTGAATTATTTCAAACCATTAAACTTTAAACATCAATATCTCACTCATTTATTGATGAAATTGAGTGATTTTTTTTTAAATGATCATCTGGATGAGAAGTATCCATCCATACGGTGATGATACACTTCTGGACTAGTATAACACATGATATGTCGAAAATACGATTTATTTTGTAAAGAAAAATTTCATACCTTTGCCACAAGCAAATCAAGCTAGATCAGACCTTATGGTTGCCTTCTAGGACTCCAATAGAAGGTTATTGCTGCAACAATTTGATCCAGAAATGGGGCTTGGGGAGGAATTTTGAAGAAGTACCTAATTTGGGACTGTTTTTGAAATTTGGTCAAGTTGGCTCAAATTGGCTCAAACTATGGCTTGGATTTGATCCTAAAAAATTGTTGAGACTCTTAGGAAGACTTTTTATGTGGGGAGAAGGTGGATTTGGGCAGCCTATAGTTCTCCCTAATTTCTTTCTTCTCCTTGCTAGGTTCGGCCATGGGGTCCACTTTATAGCAAGGGGAGGTTATGGCTTAACTTAAGATATTCTAGGGGAGTAGTTACCTCCTCTATCAGCCCATTGGGTGAAGGAATTGGCTGAAGATAGGCATTGATGCTTCTCCCTAAGTTTTCCAAGATGAATCTCATAGCTTTGGCTCTCACCCATTGGTTCATGTAAGAGGTGTTTTGTGAGCTGTCCTTGCACCTCCTAATGAGCTTACACATCATTTCTTAAGCTTGGTAAATGGTGACACACAAGCTCATCTCTCATCATTGCTTCTAACCATGGTAAAGGGGGGGGGGGATTCATGCATGGTTTTCCTTCCATTGGGTGGCTTGGGAGGTGGGAGGTGAGGCCTCATGTTGGTCGGCCACCTCATGACCAAATGAAGCTTAGGGTGAAGGAGAGAGTGACACCTCACCCCATGCATCATGATGGGTATTAACCCATGGTTAAGTGGTCTTAATGTGGGCTTAATTATGTGTTAATTAAGCCTTAAGATGAATTTAGCCTAATTAATTATGAGAAGGCTATATGTCATTTCATTTCTTTTTAATTTCCCATTTTAATTAATTATTTTATTATTTAAAATTGTCGGAAAATATTTTATTAATCAATTTATTAATTGAAAATAATTTCAATTTAATTAATTGATTAATTTTATCATTTTTCTCATTTTATGATGTTAATTTAAATTTCATTTTAATTAATTATGTCATTTAATTAAAATATTGAAAATTAAATCATTAATCATTTTAATTAATCAAAATAATTTTGAAATTAATTATTTGATTAACTTTGTTGTTTTTATTTCATTTTTATCTATTTTAATCAAAATAGATAGGTGTTGACTCAATTTTAACTCAGGTTGACCCAAGTCAGCTCAAATTGATCAATTTAATTTTAAAATGTCCAAGTATTTGTGATTTTATCATCGTGGGGCTTTAAATGTGTCATTGGGTGAAAGGGTCGACTTTTGGGTCAACGAGATCGAGTCATTAGGTCCGGTTTGACCAATTTGACCAAAGTTGACTTTTTAGGTCACAAGGTTGACCTATGGGGTCGACGAGGTTGGTCATCAGGTCCAGTTTGACCAGCTTGACTAAAGTTGACTTTTTAGGTCATAAGGTTGACTATGGGGACATGGTAGGTCATTAGGTCCGGTTTGACCAATTTGACCAAAGTTGACTTTTAGGTCATAAGGTTGACCTATGGGGTCAACAGGGTAGGTCATTTGGTTTGGTTTGACTAATTTGACCAAAGTTGACTTTTTAGGTCACAAGGTGGACCTATGGGGTCAACAGGGTTGGTCATTAGGTTTAGTTTGACCAATTTGACTAAAGTTGACTTTTTAGGTCAAAAGGGTGACCTATGGGGTCAACAGGGTAGGTCATTGGGTCTGGTTTGACCAATTTGACCAAAGTTGTCTTTTTAGGTCAAAAGGGTGACCTATGGGGTCAACAGGGTTGGTCATTAGGTCTGGTTTGACAATTTTGACCAATGTTGACTTTTTAGGTCAAAAGGGTGACCTATGGGGTCAACAGGGTAGGTCTTTGGGTCTGGTTTGACCAATTTGACCAAAGTTGACTTTTTAGGTCATAAGGTTGACCTATGGGGTCAATAGGGTTGGTCAGTGGGTCTCGTTTGCCCATTTTGACCAATGTTGACTTTTTAGGTCAAAAGGGTGACCTATGGGGTCAACAGGGTTGGTCATTAGGTCTAGTTTGACCATTTTGACCAAAGTTGACTTTTTAGGTCATAACGTTGACCTATGGGGTCAACAGGGTTGGTCATTGGGTCTGGTTTGACCATTTTGACAATGTTGACTTTTTAGGTCAAAAGGGTGACCTATGAGGTCAACAGGGTTGGTCATTAGGTTTGGTTTGACCATTTTAACCAAAGTTGACTTTTTAGGTCATAAGGTTGACCTATGGGGTCAACAGAGTTGGTCATTGGGTCTTGTTTGACCATTTTGACCAATATTGACTTTTTAGGTCTTAAGGTATTGACTCATTATAAAAATGAGGTCAACAAAAGGACCTCCAATATGTGTAGAATACTATATAAGTATTCTGTACATATTGGCGTTGACCGAAGTGATCTAAGAGATGTCGCATAATGATCAGGAGATGAGTGAATGTCATATCGCTCCTAGAGGATGTCAGATGCCTTGTTCGTCGGTTTTAAGAAGAGAATTTCTTCTTGTATTTGAAAAGAGATTTACTGGGAGGGAAATTGGATGTCATATTTCATTTCTCAAAATGTCGATGTCGATATTTTGCTAAAGGAATGCCGTGATTTCTGTGTCAGGAAAGGACGTATATCCTATAACCGGAGAGAGAAAATAGATGACATTTTCTATTTTCCTGAAAATGTCAATGTCATTATGTGGTTAGAGGAAAGCCGTAATTTTCTTATCAGGAAAGGGCTTATATCCAATAACCGGATAGAGAAAATAGATGTCATTTTCTATTTTCCTGAAAATGTCAATGTCAATATTTGATTAGAGGAAAGCCGTAATTTCCTTATCAGGAAAGGACTTATATCCAATAACCGGATAGAGAAAATAGATGTCATTTTCTGTTTCTCAAAAATGTCAATGTCAAGATTTGGTTAGAGGAAAGCCGTAATTTTCTTATCAGGAAAGGACTTATATCCAATAACCGGAGAGAAAATAGATGTCATTTTCTATTTTCCTCAAAATGTCAATGTCAAGATTTGGTTAAAGGAAAGTCGTAATTTCCGCATCAGGAAAGAACTTATATCCAATAACCGAAGAGAGAAAATAGATGTCATTTTCTATTTTCCTCAAAATGTCAATGTCAAGATTTGGTTAAAGGAAAGTCGTAATTTCCGTATCAGGAAAGGACTTATATCCAATAACCGGAGAGAGAAAATAGATGTCATTTTCTATTTTCCTCAAAATGTCTATGTCAATATTTGGTTAGAGGAAAGCCGTAATTTCCTTATCAGGAAAGGACTTATATCCAGTAACCAGATAGAGAAAATAGATGTCATTTTCTATTTCTCAAAAATGTCATTGTCAATATTTGGTTAGAGGAAAGTCGTAATTTCCGTATCAGGAAAGGACTTATATCCAATAACCAGAGAGAGAAAATAGATGTCATTTTCTATTTTCTTCAAAGTGTCAATGTCAAGATTTGGTTAAAGGAAAGTCGTGATTTCCGTATCAGGAAAGGACTTATATCCAATAACCGGAGAGAAAAAATATATGTCATTTTCTATTTTCTTCAAAGTGTCAATGTCAAGATTTGGTTAAAGGAAAGTCGTAATTTCCGCATCAGGAAAGAACTTATATCCAATAACCGAAGAGAGTGGCAAACTCATTAATATTTTTGGTGGGAATATCCGCTGGGGTTTTGACCTATATAGGTCGAAAGTTAATTCACATGTTTGATTATCATAAATTATTCATTTTGTCATTTATTGATTTCATGACCTGTCGACATATCACAGACAATGGGGATATATTTTTCTTCAACACTTCATTTTATTTCCATAAAAAGTCACCAGTGCATATTTATTGCAAACAAAAGCTTACAGTACATACATATGTACATATCATATAACACGCTGCAACAAACTACTGATATTTTACATGTCAACAGCTACCGATATGTCATACATCGACAACTATAGATATATTATATGTCAAGAGTTCTTCATATCATGTCATAGATTTGGAGATTATCAGATCATCCATAAACGTCCTACACTCCAAAACATTATTCGTCGAACATGTTTCAGGTGTTCAGACATTTATGGGATCACGAGCTAGCTCCAAAGGCTTTAGTCCTTCGAGCTCCGGTATTGGTCGATATCCGTCCGGTCATTTGTCAGGTTTCATTCGTCCCAAGGTGATGGAGATTCGTGGCTTGTTAACACTGGGTATGCAGTGTTTTACAAAATCTGCACCGTTCCCTTGGAACAGAAGAACTGATCCTCGGGTTAAAAAGACGCAGCATGTCCCTTCAAATTCTCCGGGTCCCAAGATTTGTATCTCTCTTTCAAATATCACGGAGCTACGATTCATTAAAGGCAGAGTAAAAAATGGTCTTTCGAAATCATGACTGTCGTGAGGAGGAATACAATCCCCTTTATCATACATATTAATGATGCAGCTATCGGGAACACAATCCGCAGGTATGATCCCCCAAGTAACAAGTCGTCTGATAATTTGGATTATCACAATGGGTAAAGGGTCGACTTGTTCATGTCGTAGAATCCCGTGAAGATTTCCTTCTCTCGTCTCTTGCATAGTTATAGCAACATCCGTATTGAATGGTTTGCCTACCCTTACCGCGAATCCATTTACTAGGTTCGTAATAGGTCCTCCTTCGAAGGCGTCCAGCCCTACCCTGATCTCGAGCTTCTATGATGTGGTTGATGATAGCAGCTTGTTCACTTTCATCAAATATTCTGGTAAAAAGTTTAAAACCATCCAGAATATTTATTGTTCTTTTATTCACATATTTATATTGTTCGAAGGTTCTCCACTCAAAGGCGCGAATTCGTCGTATCTCTTCCTCCGAGTGATTCTTTTTGTCTGATACTCTTTAACATTGAGCAGGTATGACCAATGGTGGAGTGACGACTGCTTTGCCATCCTCTTTTTCTGTAAGGTCTAGATTTGTCGTTTCCAATATAATTTCCTCAAACGGAGTATTGATAGGTCGCGATTTTAACTGACTCATATCATCCTTGACTTGTTTCTCTTGTAATTGTTTTTGTCGTTTTAGTCGTTTATTGCAATTTCGTCTTTGCAATCTGGTGAATTCTGTTGTCGGATTTTTTGTTCCTGACGTTGATGCTCCTTGTACCGGGGCAGTCATGAATTTTGATTCATCTGAGCTATCACTGATTGTGAAGTCATATTCTTTGGGTTGTCGGAGTTTGAATTCTATCAAAGGTGTTTGCAGATTAACTTCACTGTGATTCACCAGATAAAGTAACGATCCATGATATATGGATTCAACCTGCAACAGGTCAAAATCAAAGTGAACTCTGGTCCCCGCGTCTATGTGTCGACGGTCCAAGGCAAAAGTCATATTATTTCGGAATGAGAAAAATAATCTGTCTTCAGGCATTTTTCCTGAAAATATCAAGACAGAGTATTATTTTAGATTTTCAAATGTTTGTTTAACAAATGAAAGAGATGTCACAAAACATCAAAGATGATTTTTGAAAGGAGAGTTTATTGTCCCAGTTTATAAATAAGTCATTATTCATTTCTTTTTTTTTATGTCGCATAGTATTTCTTTAGAAAACGCCCATTAATTGGAGGTAGGATTCTTTCTCCTTGACAATCTACCAATTGGTAGGATCCTCCGGAATATGTCTTTTCAATTACATATGGACCTTCCCATATTGGTTCGAATTTGCCACCTATCTTTCGATGAGCTAGTATAGGTCTTCGAAGAACTAAAACTAATTCACCGATTCGAAAGGTTCTAGGGCGAACTAGTTTGTCGTGTGCTCGTATCATTTTTGCTTGATACAATTCAAGATTTTGTTGAGCTTGCAGACGTTTACCCTCTAAATTTTCAAGTTCTTCAAGTCGCAATTTGACATTCTCTTCTTCAGTTATTTTATCGGTTATTGCGATTCCGAGAGAAGGAATTTGGACTTCAGTAGGCAAAATGGCTTCGAACCATATACCAAAGCAAATGGTGTAGACCATGTTGGAGTTCGGTATGTAGTTCTATAAGCCCATAAAGCTTCTATTAGTCGTTCATGCCACTGTCTCGGGCTATTACTTAATGTTTTTTTCAAGATTTGAACCAACGTTTTATTGAAAGCTTCAGCTAATCCATTGGCCTTAGGGTAATAGATTGTGGAATATCTCAAGTCAATCCCATGTCTCTGGATAAAGTGATTCATTTTTGTGTTTTTGAAGTCCAATCCATTGTCTGATATGACTCTTCGAGGAATCCCAAATCTATAAACGATATGTGTTTTAAAGAAGTGGAGAACTTGTTTAGCCTTGACTTCTCGAAGGGGTATTGCTTCTGCCCATTTAATAAAATAGTCAGTAGCTGCCAGAATAAATTTATGGCCCTTGAACGATGGAGGATCTATAGGGCCACTATGTCAGTACCCCAACATTCAAATGGCCATGATGCAATGGTCGGATGTAGGACATTTGGAGGTTGATGTAAAACTACTCCATGTATTTGACATCGATGACATTTCTTTGCAATGTCAAGACAGCTCGGTCATCATTGTTGGCCAATAATAACCCATTCTTTTTATTTTCATTTTCATTTTGGGCCCAGTATCGATGTGCACCACATAAACCTGAATGAACTTCCTTAACAATCTCTCGAGCTTCAATTTGGTTTAAACATCTTAACCACATTTGATCAAAAGATCCTTTATAAAGGACGTCATTTATTAGAGCATATGATAATGCTCTTTGTTTAATTTGATTGGCAATAGAACTATTTTCAGGCAATTTTCCAGTTTGTAAATATTGGATGATTGGTTGTCGCCAATCATCCTTCTCGTCACTTATTGTCATTGTCATATTTTCACCGATTTTATACAAATTATCCATATCAATTTGAGAAAGAACTTGTCGTCCTTTTATAGAAATCGGTATGTCATCTTCTTCTGGACACGCAAATTCCTTTGCAAGTTTTGCCAGAGCATCCGCTAGAGAGTTATCTCGTCTCGGGATTAAGAAAAATGTTACATCAGGAATTTGTTGAAGTAATTTCAGAGTGTAACGAGAATATTGTTCAAGTCGTGGTTTCAAAATTTTGTATTTGCCAGTAATTTGATTGATAATTAACTGGGAATCTTGTAGATATCAATATTCTTAATTTCCAATAATATTATCAATTCTAGACAGGTTATGAGCGCTTCATATTCGGCTTCATTATTCGTGCATGGTTCTGTCAAATGATAGGAAAAGGGCGTCATCATTTTGTCTGGAGTAATGAAAATTAATCCTACTCCGGCTTTGCCTGGTATGATTGCATGTTTATCTTTGTCTTTCCACGCAGATGATGCTCCGTCAAAGTAGAGTTCCCATCATTGCATGTTAGAATTTTTTACTTCTGATATTTGTTCATCAGGTAGATCGTCATTAAGGGGTGATCCCGCTGGAATTGGGTGTGCCGCTAAGAACTTTGCTAGGATTTGTCCTTTAATAGCACGCAACGGTACAAATGTTATGTCAAATTGTAACAAGATCATTTCCCATCTTGCAAATCTCCCAGAAAGTGTCGGTCGTGTTATTAAATATTGTAACGGGTTAACTCTTGAAATAAGAGTTACCTTATGAGAAAGCATATAATGTCTTAGCTTTTGAACTGCGAAGATCAGGGCTAAACAATGCTTTTCAATTGTTGGATATTTTACTTCCGTTGGAACTAAACAACGACTCAAGTAATATAACGCATTCTCTTTTCCTTCATCATTTACTTGTGCTAGTAAAGCTCCAAGTGAATTGTCCAATGCCGCGGTATAAAGGATTAAAGGTTTTCCTAATACAGGGGCTGCTAAGACAGGAGGGGTTGTTAAATATTGTTTAATGTCTTCGAAGGCATGCTGGCATTTTTCATCCCACATGAATTTGGCATCCTTTCTAGTAAGGGCAATATGGGGTAGACATCTACCCGATAGATTGGAAATGAAACGTCGTATATATGCTAATTTTCCTTGAAAGGATCTTAATTGAGTTAGATTTTTAGGAGGAGGCATATTTAGGATAGCTTCAATTTTGAGATGATCAATTTCTATCCCACGATGTCGAACTACAAATCCAAAAAAATTTTCTGAAGTGACACCAAAGGCGCACTTTAAAGGGTTCATTTTAAGATTATATCGTCGTAGTCGTTCAAAGAAAATTCTCAAATCATATATATGATCGTCTTTTTGTTTACTATTGACAACCAGATCGTCAACATAACATTCAACTTGATTATGTATTAGTTCATCAAAAATCCGTGTCATGGCTCTTTGATAGGTTGCACCGGCATTTTTTAGTCCAAATGGCATAACCTTATAACAATATATGCCCATGGGTGTTCGAAAAGCTGTATTTACTTCGTCTTCCGAAAACATTTTTATTTGGTTATATCCTGATGATCCATCCATGAAAGAAAATATTGCATATTTTGATGCAATATCAACCATTAATTCAGGAATTGGTAAAGGAAATTCATCTTTTGGACATGCTTTGTTCAAGTTCCTGTAGTCTATGTAGACTCTTATTTGTCCATTTTTCTTTTTAACTGGCACCACATTGGCTAGCCATATTGGATAGTTTTCTTCTCGTATAAAGTCAGCCTCTATCAATTTCTTGACTTCCGCAATGACTTGTTGCTCTATTTCGACACGCATCCTTCTTGGAGCTTGTTTAACTGGGTTTATGATTTGGTCTATCCCAAGTTTATGGACTGGGACTTTTGGAGATAAACCTGGCATTTCGTCATAAGTCCAAGCAAAACAGTCTTTATATTCCATCAACAATTGAGTTATGTCTTTTATTTCTTCATCATTAAGGAATGAACTAATAAAAGTCGGTTTTGGATTTTCATTAGTTCCTAAATTTATTTCTTTTAGTTCATCAATTGTCGATTTAATTTCTTCTTCCAACTCGGGGAGCATTTTCAATTGGAAGTTCGAGCAATGATTCGGAATCACATTCTTCTCGTGATAGCTCAAACAAAATTTCGTATCATCTAATGGTCCCAAAATTCCAAATCCAACACCTTTTTTAGAGTTAAAATTTCGTTTATTATCATTCCACATTTGTTCAATGAAATGCGGTTGTTTTAAAGACCATTGTTTGAGCATTAAACTATTTTGAATGAATTTTCGTGCCCAAGGAGAATACAACTTAAAAAGAATTTTCATTGATTGTGGAAGATTTTCATCTTCTATTTTTACATCATTTTTAGTACAAGAAGAAGTAGAGCCAAGTCTAAACTTAATTAGCTTTTTGTCATCATTGTATACTTCTTTAACTATTAGATTCTCAACCCTAGCAGTGGAGATTGGAGTTAGAGTCATAGAATGTATATAATGATTGATTTTGTCATACATAGATTCAGATTGTTTCTCTTTATCTTCCTCTTCTAGAGATATTTTGAATTGGGGTTCCTTTGCAACCACAGATGTCGTTTCTTCTTCAGAATCCAGGTGGATTTTGAACTTCAGTGGTTTCTTCATTGTGATAATTGGATCTTCTCTCCTTCGTCCTCGTTCTCGGCCTCGGCCTCGAGTGCGAGTCTGACGGAAGTTAGTCTCTTTTGGCTTTATTGAAGAAAAATCCTTTTCATTTATTTCTTTTCTTTGTTATTTTCTTCCATATTTACCGTTGTCTCTTTGGAAGATATTGTTTTATTTATAGGAGCATAATATGCTGCATCTTCGTGTATACCAATTTCATGGATTGAAAACGGTTGCAGATCTCCTATAATACGAAATTCTTGTCCTTTTTGTAAATATTTGATACATTGATGTAATGAAGAGGATACCATTTTATATTCATGGAGCCATGGTCTGCCAAGTAAGGCATTAAAAGAGGTATCTGAATCAATAATATGAAATTTTGCTGTTGTTGCCAAGTCGGCTATTTTTAAGAGCAATGTTATTGATCCAAGGGCCCGTTCTCCTTGTTGATTGAATCCTCTTAACATCATTGTATCCCTTGATAGTTGAGAGGCATCAATGTCTAAGTATGCAAGAGTTCTCAGATTCATAATGTTGATTGAAGCACCTAGGTCAATAAGAACTCTCGAAAGTATCGTGTCATTGATGTTTACTGTAATATATAGTGGACGATTGTGTTCAGTTGTTCCGAGCAACAAGCCATTGTCAGAGAAGGTTGTTGATTCCTCTAATGAGTAAGCTTCTTTTTGGGTAGTACTAGCAAGTTGAGTTAAACAAATGTCAGGGTCCGAAACGGCCTTGATTAATGATTCTCTCATTTCTTTGTAAAGTATGAGAGCGTCATAGATGCTTAATTTTGCAGGTAATTTTCTCAAATGGGCCAAGTACATTATAATCCACCTTGTCGTGAAGATCATCCTTATTTTCTTCAGAAGTTCGGGGATATATTGGAGGAATGATCTTATCTGGTGTAATTATTTGTTTTTCTTTTTCTTGTGGAATTATCCTAGAAGGTAAGATTTTTCCACTTCTCAAGTTAATTTCAACTATTTCTTCAGGTTGATTATCCGCTTCATTTGTTTCTGAATCCGAAGATTCCAATTTTATAGAAATCGGAATTCCTTGTAATTGAAGCGTAGCAATGTCATCTTCATTTTTGTCGTTGTCAGATTTCTCATTTTCATTTTCATTAGTTTGGTTGTCTTTAGATTGATCATATACGATTTGAGTATTGTCTATAGGGTTAGAATTCAAATGGTCATTCTCAGAAGCATCATCCATAGTAGAAAAAACGTACACAAAACTAGGATTGTTATTATTCATAGTAAAAAGAAAGTCATACAAAGTTATTGGCTTGAGGATTTGCCGACATAACTATCCTAGTACAAGAGTGAAATGAACTAGAAGGTACAAAAGAAGTTGCAGCCCCTATGTCTGGAAGACCTCTAATCTTTTCCATTTTCTTGATTTTCTTTTTCTTTTCTTTCATGGGAGATTTTGTAACTTGGTATTTAGCGAAGATTTCTTCAGAAATGCTATCCTTGTTTTTAGGATTAAGTACCTCCATCGAAATCATATTGACTGATCCCTTTTCAGGTTCTTTCAAGTATTCTTTCGGGATGACTATATTTCCATCTTTGAAATTACGCTCTAACCAGTCTTTGAAGACAAAACATTCTTCAATTTTATGTCCGAGCATCCTGTGATAAGGGCAATAATTAGGATTGTCCTTCATGTCAATTTCTGCTGGCCTCTTAGCTTCTGGTAGCTTAAATTCAGGTATTTTAAGCAAGCTACGAAATATTTTGCTGACGGCTACTATTTTAAATGAATATACTTTATTCATTCTTTGAGCCATTGTTTTCTTTTCAATTGATACTGGGATTGGTTGTTGAAGTTGTAATCGAGGTGACGTCCGTGATGTCGAAGGATTTTGTCGTTGCTTCTTTTGCTCCGGTTGGATTTGCATCACTCGTTTGCCTTTTCTCGCAATATTCCCGTGTTTCTTTTCAAAAGTTTTGATAGTTTTTGTCTTTTCAGTTTTCTCCATTATACTCATCTGCTTAACCTCTTCCTGAAGATTGGCAGCTTTACTGAGTAATTTTTCAAAAGTTTTTATCATAAATCCTTTAAGCATAAAAGCTATAGGACCATGGATATTTTTAAGCAATATTCCAACAGCATGTTGTTCTTGTAACTCTGGTTCACATTTCATGCTGAGATTTTTCCAGCGTAAAATATAATCTACCAAGGTTTCTCCTGGTTTTTGTTTCTCTACCACCAAATCATCAATAGTGGTATGATGTTGTGCTCCTGCAAAGCGTTGAATAAAAAGGCTTTCAAGCTCTACAAAGGTTTTAATAGATCCATTGGGAAGTTCTGCATACCTGTCGAAGGCAACTCCCGTGAGACTGTTAACAAATTGCCGAAATAGGAGAGCATCATTTCCTCTAGCATTACAGTAGCTTGCTCTAAAATGTGCTAGATGTTGTCGGGGATTTCCCGTTCCATCGAACATTTTAAAGACAGGAGGAACAAAACCCTTAGGATATTGAACAAAATCATATTCCTCTGGGTATGGCCTACCCTTTGGAGTTAATGCTCCAGCTTTTTGCTCGAGCCATCGTTTCTTTAATTTTCTGTTCCACTATTTTTGTAATATCCTTTTCTGGAGTTTTGTTATGAGGAGAATTCTTTCTCTTTCGAGTACTTTCCTCGACATCCATTAGTTCTTCTCTGCTTTCAAGGATGTGAATAGCCTCCGGTCTAATGATTTCAATAGCTGGAGAAGGGTCCGCTCGTGGTTTTTGCAAAGTCGCTACCAGTTCTTCCATTCTTTGTTCAAGACGACTTATTTGTTCATCTCGTTGTTGTATCACCTCTCGTAATTCCTCTTCATTTGATTCTCGTGCTAAGGAAGTAGATCGGGTTTCTACCATGTTAACACTGGCAACATTCTCATTGGAACTGTCAGAAGTATTTTTCCTTTCTTGTCCTGAAAGTTGTTTAATATCTTCTTTTAATTTCTTTAATCTTTCTTGAAATGATTTTGTAGAATGTTTTCTGCAAATCTCTTCTTGTGAACTATTTGCAGGAGTGTTCATGGTATTAGAATTCCTTTCAGATGATTTTCGCCTCCATACATTATTTTTAAGTATAGGGCGAGAACTCTCAGGTGGTGTATCATATCCGGTATAAGGACAATTTGCTTTTTGTAGCATTCGGACCAAGTCCGTCATTTTAGCGAGTTGTATCTTCTGCTTCGACATTAATTTGTCATATCGCGTTTTGTCATTGGTGACCACTACATCTTTTATTCTAGGGCCCAATCGAAATTTTATCGGCACTCGAACACAATGTTTATCGGCTGGAAATTGATAATCAGTTTCTTGATAATCAGATTTTTCCATTGCTAAAATTCTCCTTTTAATGGTGTTGGAGACTACACAGCCCATTTTATCTAATAACTTAGATAATGAACATTTTTCTTTTTGTGCTAATCTCTTAAACACTGAATGTACAACACGAAATGGAGGAGATCTTTTAGGTTGAAAGGAATTGTCAGTGTATTCAACAGGAATTGGAATATATTGATTTTCCTCTAAAAAGGAAGGATTTCCAAAAATATTCTGTTGAAATTCGGGTGTTTCAAAATTATCATTTTCGTTCCACCTTTTCTTTCTTTTAAATGAAGGAGTTCTATGAACGTTCCTCGAAGAAGATCCGATTTCATACATAGATGATGGTGGAACATCATCTTCCTCGTGAACTTGTTTTCCTTTCTTATCACTCTGTCTTTTCATTTCTTCAAGGATGTAAGGTTCTTCAGGTGTATATTCGAGTAAATTGTCTGTAAAATTTAGAAAGTCTTCATAAGGTTGCAAGTCGAATTCGTGAAAAGATTGAGTATCAGTTTGATATGGATTATCTAATATGAATTCCGTTTCACTAAATAATCCATAATCATTGTGATAAAAAGGAGGATTTTCCTCTATTGGTATGTCAAAGTCTTGAAAGTAAGAAAAGATCGAATTCGGAGAATCCATTGCGATTTTTCTGTAATTTCAAGAAAAGCGAATATTATCGACTTATTTATAAACTGGGAACTTTTTATTTTCAAAATTTTGAAATGAAAATAAATGATAACAAAAGATGAGAAGAAAGATCTCTCCCCAGCGGAGTCACCACTCTCTTTGGTGGCGATGAAAATAATAACCATTATTTCGTTGTTGGATGGGGTCATGTCATCGCCATCCATTTCTGTATCATGTCAATGTCAAGGAGTCGCCATCTAATATTAGCCTAGTTTTATTCATATAAATCCTATGAAGGATTTAGAGAATTTTTAGGACTAATAGTAGAAAAGGATGTTTATGATAATTCTTATATGAGGATATTCTAGAATAACAAATTCTAGAATTTTCATATTAAGAAAATCATGGTAAACCAGAGATTTCTATTTCAGGTTCTTTTAGATCTCCTATAAAGGTAAGCCTCTATAGTTAATTACATCTTAAAAAATTTTCAATTGTTTAAGAAAACTTCTGATTAATGTTAATCATTTGTTTTCTGAGAATTTATTTTAAGGAGAGATGTACCCACTATCACTCCCGAATGTCGTTATATCATGTTATTGAATACTTTAGGTATTATGTCTAACCTAAAGGTTCTGGTTTTGTTGTCAATGTTGTTGATTTGTTGAAAAATTTCAGGTTAAATGTCTAACCTAAAAGTTTTGGTTTTGCTTTTGTTGTCAAAAGTTTCAGGTTATATGTCTAACCTAAAAGTTTTGGTTTTGTTTTTGTTGTCAAAAGTTTCAGGTTATATGTCTAACCTAAAAGTTTTGGTTTTGTTTTTGTGGTCAAAAGTTTCAGGTTATATGTCTAACCTAAAAGCTTTGGTTTTGTTTTTGTTGTCAAAAATTTCAGGTTATATGTCTAACCTAAAAGTTTTGGTTTTGTTTTTTTTTTGTTCTCCTAGAATGTCATCCTCAAAACAAAGTTAGTACACCCTATAACATGTAAAGAAAATCTAAGCGAAATTTCTCGTTTTCACCCTGCAAAGAAAAAATTATCAGAAATAACATCACATAATATTTGGATATGTCTTGGATGTCAGTTTATGCCGAACTATTTTGAAATGTCAATTTTTTTTGTTGATTATGTCAGTTTTGGTTTTAAAATATTGAATTGAGTTCATGTCTATCTGAACTCTAAGTTAAAAAGGTTTGGAATTAGATTCAATATTGATTGAATTAACTTGGGTTCGTGTCTGGTTGAACCTAAGTTAGATTCAATGTTGATTGAATTTATTTAACTTGAGTTCATGTCTGTCTGAACTTAAGTTAAAAGGTTTGGTTTATATTAACTTGAGTTCATGTCTGTCTGAACTTAAGTTAAAAGGTTGAAAGTTAGATTCAATATTGATTGAATTAACTTGGATTCATGTCTAGTTGAACCTAAGTTAAATTCAATGTTTATTGAATCTATTTAACTTGAGTTCATGAATATCTGAACTTAAGTTAAAAGGTTTGAAATTAGATTCAATATTGATTGAATTAACTTGGATTCATGTCTGGTTGAACCTAAGTTAGATTCAATGTTGATTGAATCTATTTAACATGAGTTCATGTATGTCTGAACTTAAGTTAAAAGGTTTAGTTCAGAATAGATTTAATTAAGTTTTAAGTCTTGTTTAAGTAGGACTTAAAGGTTAATCAAGTCTAATAAATTAGACTCAATTAGATTTGCAGACCATCTAAGTCCCTTTTAGATAAGACTTAAGTTTTAATTAAGTCTATTTAAAGTTAGACCTAGACTTAGGATTGAACTTAAACCGGGTTTTAGTTAGGTTGGACTCAAGTTGAGTTAGGTTTAGGTTAGGTTCAATGTGGGTTGAATCTAAGGTTTTGGTTAACTTGAGTTCAAGTTAGGTTGGACTCAAGTTGAGTTAGGTTTAAGTTAGGTTCAATGTGGGTTGAATCTAAGGTTTAGGTTAACTTGAGTTCAAGTTAGATTGGACTCAAGTTGAGTTAGTTTTAGGTTAGGTTCAATGTGGGTTGAACCTAAGGTTTAGGTTAACTTGAGTTCAAGTTAGATTGGACTTAAGTTAAGTTAGGTTTAAGTTAGGTTCAATGTGGGTTGAACCTAAGGTTTAGGTTAACTTGAGTTTAAATTAGGTTGTACTCAAGTCGAGTTAGGTTTAAGTTTGGTTCAATGTGGGTCGAACCTAAGGTTTTGGTTAACTCGAGTTTAAATTAAGTCGGACTCAAGTTGAGTTAGGTTTAAGTTAGGTTCAATGTGGGTCGAACCTAGGTTTAGGTTAACTCGACTTCAGTTAGATTGGACTCAAGTTAGGTTATGTTTAGGTTTAGGTTATGTTGGACTTGGAATAAAAGGTTGGATTTGGGTCCGATTAAACCTTAGTCGATTAAGGTTTAATAATTAATTAAGTCTAATGTAGTAGACTTAATTAGGGTTTGTGTTTGATTAAACCTTAGTTAGTTAAGGTTCAATGGTTTAATTAGGTTTAATGGGTTAGACTCTAATTAGGGTTTAAGTTTAATTAAACCTTAGTTGATTAAGGTTTAATGGTTTAATTAGGTTTAATGGGTTAGACCTAATTAGAATTTAAGTTTGATTAAACCTTAGTTAGTTAAGGTCTAATGGTTTAATTAGGTCTAATGGTTTAGACCTAATTAGGGTTTAAGTTTGATTAAACCTTAGTTAGTTAAGGTCTAATGGTTTAATTAGTTCAATGGTTTAGACTTAATCGAGGTTTATGTTTAATTAGTGTGTAAGGAGATTAATCAAGTTTTAATGTGTCTTTAATTAAGATTTGATTTTTATATTAAACCTAATTTAATTAAGGTTTAATGAATTAATTAAGTTTATTATGTCCTTAAACTTAATTAAAAAGTTTAATTTTGATTAATTAAGTTTAATATGTCTTTAAACTTAATTAAGATTTAATTTTTATATTAAACCTAATTTAAGTAAGGTGTAATGACTTAATTAAGTTTATTATGTCTTTAAACTTAATTAAAAGTTTAATTTTGATTAATTAAGTTTAATATGTCTTTAAACTTAATTAAGATTTAATATTTATATTAAACCTAATTTAAGTAAGGTTTAATGTGTTAATTAAGTTTATTATGTCTTTAAACTTAATTAAAAAGTTTAATTTTGATTAATTAAGTTTAATATGTCTTTAAACTTAATTATGATTTAGTTTTTATATTAAACCTAATTTAAGTAAGGTTTAATGATTTAATTAAGTTTATTATGTCTTTAACTTAATTAAAAAGTTTAATTTTGATTAATTAAGTTTAATATGTCTTTAAACTTAATTAAGATTTAATTTTTATATTAAACCTAATTTAGATAAGGTTTAATGAGTTAATTATGTTTATTATGTTTTTAAACTTAATTAAAAAGTTTAATTTTAATTAATTAAGTTTAATATGTCTTTAAACTTAATTAAAATTTAATTTTTATATTAAACCTAATTTAAGTAAGGTTTAATGAGTTAATTAAGTTTATTATGTCTTTAAACTTAATTAAAAAGTTTAATTTTGATTATTTAAGTTTAATATGTCTTTAAACTTAATTAAAATTTAATTTTTATATTAAACCTAAATTAAGTAAGGTTTAATGAGTTAATTAAGTTTATTATGTCTTTAAACTTAATTAAAAAGTTTAATTTTGATTATTTAAGTTTAATATGTCTTTAAACTTAATTAAGATTTAATTTTTATATTAAACCTAATTTAAGTAAGGTTTAATGAGTTAATTAAATTTATTATGTATTTAAACTTAATTAAAAAGTTTGATTTTGTTTAATTAACTTTAATATGTCTTTAAACTTAATTAAGATTTAATTTTTATATTAAACCTAATTTAAGTAAGGTTTAATGAGTTAATTAAGTTTATTATGTCTTTAAACTTAATTAAAAAGGTTTAATTTTGTTTAATTAAGTTTAATGTGTGTTTAAACTTAATTAAGTTTTAATTTTTATATTAAACCTAATTTAAGTAAGGTTTAATGAGTTAATTATTATTTTAAGTTAAGTCAAATTTGGTCATTTTAGACTTAAGTGAAGTTTCTCATTAGTCTATCATAGACTAGAACCATTTTCAAACTTTGATTGTTGATGAAAATAGGTTAGATTTATAAAGGGTTATTTTTAGGATTAAAATTTTTCAATTAATAAAGGATTTTAACCCTAAATTTCAAAATTCCATTCAAAATGATTTCTATGACTCAGAAATAATTTTCTTAGGGTTATTGTCTGTTGCCCTATCATTTCTAGCCATTTGCATTTTTATTTTCTTAATTTTCAATTTTTATAATTATTATTTGAAATAATTGTAAAGAAACTTGAAAATTAAAGAAAAGTGTCCTAGGCATGTTTTCTATCCTTGGAAAAATTATGGAAGGTCCCTAAGAACATAAAGATAAATACCTCCAAGTTTCATAATTTTTTTATTTATAAATAATTTTTAATAATAAAAATACTCCAGAGAATATTTAATTAATTAAAAATTAAATACTGAGAATAAAATTATGATTTTGGTCTCAAAATTTTCTCCTCTTCAAGAGCTTTCCATAGGTATTTTTATTTTGTTTTTATGACCTCTGGATCAAAAGATATGGATTTTTTAAGTTTTTAAGGTTTTAAGGGATTTTTTATTAAATCCCGCCGCCAAACTCACCGCCGTTCGACGCGTGTCCTCGTACGCGTCGAACAAGCGGGAGGATCCGCTGCGGGCAGCCAAACAGGGACACCGCGGGGAATCATGGACGGCCGAGATAATTCGGATAAAAATGCGAATTATTTCGAACCATTAAACTTTAAACATCAATATCTCACTCATTTCTTGATGAAATTGATTGAATTTTTTTTTAAATGATCATCTGGATGAGAAGTATCCATCCATACGGTGATGATACACTTCTGGACTAGTATAACACATGATATGTCGAAAATACGATTTGTTTTGTAAAGAAAAGATCCATACCTTTGCCACAAGCAAATCAAGCTAGATCAGACCTTATGGTTGCCTTCTAGGACTCCTATAGAAGGTTATTGCTGCAACAATTTGATCCAGAAATGGGGCTTGGGGAGGAATTTTGAAGAAGTACCTAATTTGGGGCTGTTTTTGAAATTTGGTCAAATTGGCTCAAATAGGCTCAAACTATGGCTTGAATTTGATCCTATAATATTGCTGAGACTCTTAGGAAGACTTTTTATGTTGGGAGCAAGTGGATTTGGGCAGCCTATAGTTCTCCCTAATTTTTTTCTTCTCCTTGCTAGGTTCGGCCATGGGGTCCTATTTATAGCAAGGGGAGGTTATGGCTTAACTTAGGATGTTCTAGGGGAGTAGTTACCTCCTCTATCAGCCCATCGGGTGAAGGAATTGGTCGAAGATAGGCATTGATGCTTCTCCCTAAGTTTTCCATGGTGAATCTCATTGCTTTGGCTCTCACCCATTGGTTCATGCAAGAGGTGTTTTGTGACCTGTCCTTGCACATCCTAATGAGCTTACACATCATTTCTTAAGCTTGGCAAATGATGACACACAAGCTCATCCCTCATCATTGCTTCTAAGCATGGTAAGGGGGGTTTCATGCTTGGTTTTCCTTCCATTGGGTGGCTTGGGAGGTGGGAGGTGAGGCCCCATGTTGGCCGGCCACCTCATGACCAAATGAAGCTTAGGGTGAAGGAGAGAGTGACACCTCACCCCATGCATCATGATGGGTATTAACCCATGGCTAAGTGGTCTTAATGTGGACTTAATTATGTGTTAAGTAAGCCTTAAGATGAATTTAGCCTAATTAATTATGAGAAGGCTATATGTCATTTCATTTCTTTTTAATTTCCCATTTTAATTAATTATTTCATTAATTAAAATTGTTGGAAAATATTTTATTAATCAATTTATTAATTGAAAATAATTTCAATTTAATTAATTGATTAATTTTATCATTTTTATCATTTTATGATTTTAATTTAATTTTCATTTTAATTAAATATGCCATTTAATTAAAATATTGAAAATTAAATCATTAATCATTTTAATTAATCAAAATAATTTTGAAATTAATTATTTGATTAATTTTATTGTTTTTATTTCATTTTTATCTATTTTAATCAAAATAGATAGGTGTTGACCAATTTTGACCTGGGTTGACCCAAGTCAGCCTAAATTGATTAATTTAATTTTAAAATGTCCCGTACTTGTGATTTTATCATTGTGGGGCATTAAATGTGTCATTGGGTGAAAGGGTTGACTTATGGGTCAACAGGATTGGTCATTAGGTCTGGTTTGACCAATTTGACCAAAGTTGACTTTTTACGTCATAAGGTTGACCTATGGGGTCAGCAGGGTTGGTCACTGGGTCTGGTTTTACCAGTTTGACCAAAGTTGACTTTTTAGGTCATAAGGTTGACCTATGGGGTCAACAGGGTAGGTCATTAGGTCTGGTTTGACCAATTTGACTAAAGTTGACTTTTTAGGTCATAAGGTTGACCTATGGGGTCAACAGGGTAGGTCATTAGGTCTGGTTTGACTAATTTGACCAAAGTTGACTTTTAGGTCATAAGGTGGACCTATGGGGTCAACAGGGTTAGTCATTAGGTCTGGTTTGACCAATTTGACCAAAGTTGACTTTTTAGGTCATAAGGTTGACCTATGGGGTCAAAAGGGTAGGTCATTAGGCCTGGTTTGATAATTTTGACCAATGTTGACTTTTTAGGTCAAAAGGGTGACCTATGGGGTCAACAGGGTAGGTCATTCGGTCTGGTTTGACCAATTTGACCAAAGTTGGCTTTTTAGGTCATAAGGTTGACCTATAGGGTCAACAAGGTTGGTTAGTGGGTTTGGTTTAACCATTTTGACCAATGTTGACTTTTTAGGTCAAAAGGGTGACCTATGGGGTCAACAGGGTTGGTCATTAGGTCTGGTTTGACCATTTTGACCAAAGTTGACTTTTTAGGTCATAAGGTTGACCTATGGGGTCAACAGGGTTGGTCATTGGGTCTAGTTTGACCATTTTGACCAATGTTGACTTTTTAGGTCAAAAGGGTGACCTATGAGGTCAACAGGGTTGGTCATTAGGTCTAGTTTGACCATTTTTGACCAAAGTTGACTTTTTAGGTCATAAGGTTGACCTATGGGGTCAACAGGGTTGGTCATTGGGTCTGGTTTGACCATTTTGACCAATGTTGACTTTTTAGGTCATAAGGTATTGACTCTTAAGAATATTCATGTGTGCCATTATTCTAATTTCATGCTGACGAGAGATAAGATGAATGAAATATACCAATATTTGACGAACAAAACTAAAGAATGGGAAATTAGAGAAAATGGGTACGTCAATTTTTCAGTTACACATTTAAATCCCGTTTCAAAAAATTACCACTTTTTCATATCTGCGAAATTATTACCGACAATGAAAATCGGTAAAGTCACCAAAGAGAGTGCTATATTGAACTACTGCATTCAAATGGGATGGCCAATTGATATTGGATCAATTATTGTAAATTCTGTGTTTGGCCTGATCATGCAAGGATCATCTCAAGGGATTGAACATCCTTCAACAATTTTCTCAATATGCAGTCTGTTTCAAGTATCATATGGGATTTGGGAAAAGGTATTGTTACCTTGGAAACCTTTAGACCCAACCAGTATGTTCCGAGCCAATGATGAGGAGAATGATATGGGCGTGATTATGGATCAAGCATCGCAAAATTCTATTCCTATTCGACCTCTAGTAGTAGACAAGACACCAATGATCTTACACAGAATCAAGAATCTGGAGAAGCAGGTACAAAATTTAACGAGTACAGTTAACAATATGTCTGATTTCTTTGATCATATCGATTGGAGGATGAAAGAACATTTTGATCATACTGGGCATTTCAAAGCGAGTTTGATACGCTTAATGAGAAAGATGGGATAGATTGAAGAAGATTCAACTGAAAAATTCCCATTCCAACCTTTTTATGACATGTTCGTCCATGTTCAAGCGATGGGTGATATCAGAGGAGAAACCAGCACTGGTTCGAAAGAGTAGTAGAATTGCTTTACTTTATTTGTTTCATTATGTTGTACTTGATTTGAACTATGTTTGTGTGTTTTCTTTCTTTGATTGTTTTTTATCCTCCGAATAGTTGAGATTATGTTTGAAATGTTTGTTTTCAGCATTTTGAGAGTTGTGGTTTGGATTGCGATGCTGATTAGATGAATTTAGGTTGAGAAAATACCTGCTTATGTGTGTTATGTAATGCGTATTGTAAACACATGGTTTTAATATATAATTGTGAAGAGTTATTGTGTGTATGTTTATTTGTGTTAATACGTCACTTAATCACTTAAAATATATGATTAAAATGATCGAATGGATGACGAAGAGGCTCAAAATTGATCGAAATCGCAAAAATTTGAAAAAAGATCAATATTTGAAAATCTCGCCGACGGCGCGTTCGAGGCCGCCAACGGCGTGATTTTCCCGAGGCTATTGGAATTAAATTCAATTGAGCCCGCCGATGGCGTGAACAACCATGCCGACGGTGAGATGCCAAAATTTACCTTTTAACCACGAGTTTGACCAGTCAATCGCCACTATTCACAGTCTTCCCCGATTTACCGAAAATTTCGACCTAGGGCTTGATAGATCTCGAGTTTGGAGCGATTTCAACCCATTCTAACACCGGATTTCATCTTCCCTTGGTAAGAGCTTCCCTCCTATGTAAAAATTTTTTATTTTCACCATGAATTTCTTTCACATTAAGATATTTTGGAAAATATGAAAATGTGGAGAAAAGACTTGGAAGGAATTCATGGAACTTGATTTAGATTGCTTTAAACCACCTTTAGAAGCCATTGTATTATTATTTTGGAGTTTAGTTTGGATTTTTGTAATTTTGATAGATCAAACAATGGCTCCACGTCAAAAGAGGAGACTTGAATTTAACAAAACTCGATTTATTAATGCTAAAGCACAATCGAGATGCACTTCAATCTTCCAAGGAAAGAAGTGTATTCAAGATCGAGTTTTCGATAATCCCGGAGGAGAGGTGGAACGAGTTATTAGAGAGAGAAGATGGGAGAACTTCTGTTACACTACCAATATAGCTGCTATTGAATTTGTGAGAGAATTTTATTCTAATCTGACTCAACTTGAGGACAAACCTGTGCAAGTAAGAGGATTTTCTGTCGATTTTAATGCTACCCGCATTAATTCTTTTTACGAGCTTCAAGATTACTTTTCTAGTGATTATGAAACATTTGGAACTATGGAAGGTCCGTTAGACAATGTTATTGACTTTCTCACTGATGGGAAAGGCACTTGGAAAATTAAGAATCGTGAACAGATTAACTTTCCTCTTTCTATGATGAATGCCACAACTAAGGCATGGCATTATTTCATTTGTTCTACTCTGCTACCGACCTATCACCATAGTGAAGTCTCGAAAGAGAGAGCTGTTTTGAATTTCTGTATTCATAACAATAAAAGTATAAATGTGGGGAGAATAATTTACAGGAATATTATGGCTACGACGAAGAGTGAATCAAGTGGTTATTTAGGACATCCTGGTTTAATTTATGCACTTTGTCATATATCTGGAGTAGAAGCTAATGACGATGAAGAATGGGTATACCCTATGAAACCCATTATTAAAGTAAATTTGAAGTCTTATGAATCCCATGAGGAATGGAGAACTGGGAGTAGGAGTAAGGCACCTTCTACAATTAGAGACATCCCTTCTACTAGTTATGGCCCTCCTGCATCTAGCTCCCCTACTCTGTATGATTTGATGAATGCAATGACCCTACAGCGGAAAAGTTTTGAAAATTTAGATGAAAAACTAGATAGAATTAATCATAGGATTGAAGGTTTAGAGCAAAGTCATGATCATGATAGTGAGTATCTTCAGCGGCACTCTGATTTTGAGATTGCTTATTATGATGCTCAGGCTATATACTATAGAGGAGAGCCTGATGTCATTCTTCAAGAATGCCCCTGTTATACTCATTATAAACCCAATCCACCTGCTGACCAGGGAGATGAGGACATATCATGGAATTTTGATAACTAATCTTTGTGATGTGTTGTGATGTATGTGATTGTGTTAGTTGTAGTACTTAAATTTTATTGTTTGTATTCTGTGGACTATGTTTTATTTCTGAGATATGTGTTTAGTTTTGTAGTTTGTATTTTCATTTCTGAATGTTTGTGATGGATTGTAATTGTAATTGTGAACTTTTAAATTAAAATTAGTAGACTGTTTGTTCTGTGTTGTGAAATGCAGATGTTATTTTGTACTGTCCTGTGTAGAGTAGTTAATTATTGTTGTTAAATGTTCAGTTTATATACTTGTTTTAAAATTTTATTACCCCAGGAAATTCTCTAAACTATTATGTTTAGAAAGGATTTTAATATTACAGGTTAGTCGAAGTTAAAAATTTTTGAGAAGAAATTCCAAAATTTCTAAAAGACAAAAATGCCTAAAGTGCAAAGGTATGATTTATATTCAGAATTTTTCTTTCCACCTTCTATTATTTCTATTATGGAAAACTTTAAGTTTGTGGGGGAGAAAATTATTAACTATTATGTGTTCTCAATTAAAATATTTTCAAAATTTATAAATATGATTTTTGTGATAAAATTTAATTCAGATAACTATATTTAGATTTTATCTAAATATTATAGAAGATTCAAAGAAATATTTTTGGTAATGAAAATTAATTTTGTAGGTAAGGATATTTAGTATAAGAGGATAAGAATATAGTTAACTATTTAAAGTAAAGAAAACTATATTTTGAAATATTAGGAATCTTAGAAATTTAGTTGAGAAAGAAAAGATTGGGATTCAATGATGTAAAAACTACGAATTACATATAAGGTAAAGAATGTTTTAAAGTTTCAAATTTAGGAAAAGAAGAGTGAAGTTTAAAATTATTAACAAACTATCCAGATATAGTAATCCTCACTTGAAAAAGAAGAAGAAAAAAAAGAAAATGATTGAAAAACAATCCCTGAAAACAAAAGAAAAATATATAGGATTGAAAAACAATCCAAAAAAAAAGTAAGTGAGGAGAAGCTTGAGGAGATGCCTTATCAAAAATTGGCTTCACTTGGATTAACCTAAAGGGAAAACTAAAAACTTTTCTGAACTTATATTTATGACTAGTTTCTTCACTAGTAGTGTCGTCATAAATTTCTCATCTTCTGAATATTCTAAGTGAATTGATATTACAACATATAGTCATTCTTGAAATGAATAGAAGACTAGAACTCTTAAACTTGATGACTAGATAGCCTTACATCTGCAGAATTAATCTAATTACTTGAAAATCTTTCTAAGAATTCTTACTATGATATTTATTTAAATCAAAATTATAGTGTTGCCGAATTAAAACTTTACCACAATGAATCATAACTTTTAAGTAGTACTAAAGATTACTTTAGGACAAGTAATAGTTAAGTTTGGGGATTTTGACCCAAGGAAAAAATGTTAAGATTTTCATGCCTATTTTATATTGATTTTGATGATATTACACTTTAAAGAAGGGTATTTTTGATGTTTTTCTGCAGATATGTTGATTTAAGGACATTGGAGAGAAAATATGCAAAAAGGAGCGACTTTGGAGTAAAAATGACCAAAATTATGAAAATTTGATCTTGGGCGCTAATCCACTTAAAAAGTACATATTTTTTATGCCTTATTTATGATTCAATTTTTAAGGATTATGCTTTAATGAAAGGTATTTTCATGTTTTTGGATATAGGTAATAAAAAAAGAGTTCAAGAAGGAAAAAGGAGCAAAAAGGAGCAAAAATAAAGCTAAAAAGTAAAGTTGCCGAAATTATAGGTCTGGCGCCTACGTGCCAGAATCTAGCGCCAAAGCGTCAGTTTGATACTGAAGCAGATGAGATTTTTAATAACTTTGGGCAGTAATTTTGACGGTGTTAAGCGGTTATCAGACCTTCTAGAAGACTGGAAGTTACTCCTAATACATAGAACATATGATACAATGCATCTGGACACAGGAAAACGGTTTTAATCTTGAAGAGGTGCGATCCAAAGTGAAGAGGTGCGAAAACTTTGTCTCGGACTCCGGCGCCTAGGCGTCAGATCCCTGTGCCTAGGCGCTACAATTACTTTCTAGAAGATTCATTGAATTTGGAAGAATTTTGAAGAGGTACCTTAAACAAACCCTATCCATTTTCAGAGCTCTATAAATAGAAGACTTTTTTACAGAAAAAGGGCCCTCTCTCTCCAACCATCTAGTCCCCCTTAAGTCTTCAACATCCAGAGATAGATTTAGAGAGCCACCATATTTTCTTTTAAGTATTTAGTGAGTTTATCTACTCAATTCCTTGAGTAGCAAGTGTGAGTTTCTAAGTGTTGTTGCTGTTGAAGTCTTGTACCTTGCATTGGAGTCAGTAAGAGTCAAAGGATCACATGAAGGAACATTCTAGATAAGTATTTGTAACTTGGTTCAAAGTTTTATAAATATGTTTTGTTGTGTGAATTCAATGTGTTCTGAGTAGTTACTTTTCTTTCTCCTTTCAACTATGAAAAGTCAATAAGATAATTTGAATTTGTTGGAAAACCTAACTAAAAATATTTAAATTATTGCGATGATATTAATACCTTATCTTAATTTACTTTTTAAACTGGCCATTTGAATTGTTAAAACCCATTGAAGAATTATGAGACCTATCCGTAGATGAGTTCTTAACTAGTAGATATCACATGAATCCTTGGGTAATCAAAGGCCTTGAGCGGGTTATTCAAGGTAAAGTGCAAATAAATAAGAAGATATTGTTTATTGGGTGTAGAATTGATTAATTTTTAGAGTGACAGACTATATTCTAATAATTTGGTTTATAGAAAGGGAACAGGTCACTAGTAGGGCCGACCATAGCCACCCTTGGACATCTAAAAGTGTGAGCCTAGATTAACCCATTCTACTAATAATACATCCTGAACCGATCAATAAATTAGTCAATGTTCTTTATACTATCGAGCGAAGGTAAAGAATAGGAATGCTTCTATTTGGCGCAATACCATAATCTCAAGTTCTCCACGAATGAAAATTATTCTGAAAAATCTTAGATTAGTTGAAAAGGAGAATGTTATTTTATTTATACTTGCATTAACCTTTACTTTATTGTTGCTTACTTACATTTAGAAAAAAATTTATTAAACTTAAAATCTAAATTTTGAAAAGAAATAAAAATTATAATTACTTTTAATTTGAAAATCAAATAAATTCCTTCAATTCATTTTCTATTAATCTTCCCCGTGGGATCGATAATCAGGACTCCAATAGAGCCCTGTATTACTTGAAACAATACGTATACTTGCGTTTGAAATTAAGACTTAACAACATTATTATAAAAATTTGAATATAAATTCAAAAATTCTTGCATATACAGATACTTATAAAAGTCGGTTCAAGTTTTTGACACATTGTTCAGGGAAGATAGAAAAGAAGATAAAAGAAATTAAGAAAGACAATTTTTAGATTTTTCAAATTAAAAATATTTTACACTTTTATTTCTTTAAAATATAATAAAAAAACAATATATATATATATATATATATATATATATATATATATATATATATATATAATTAAAATACAAAAACATTTACAAAAACAAAAATACAAAAAAGATTTTATTTTATTTTATGCGTAGTTCTGGATCCGAAGGATTATTACCTTTTGATTATGAATTAGAAAGAACTGTTAAAAGAATTAGAAAAGGGAAAAAATTCAAAAATATCACGAAATGACTAACTTACATAACAATAATCAAAATCCAATAGAAATTAATGAACAAAATGTTCATAAACCATTAAGGGATTATGCACCCTACAGTTGATGAACTTCATATTAGTATTCAAACGCCTATTGTAGATGCTAATTTTTTTTAGCTTAAACCTTCTATTATTCAAATGGTTTAAAATAATCAATATGGAGGAACACCAAACGAGAATCCAAACTTACACCTTGCTAGTTTCTTATAACTTTGTGCTACCTTTAAATATCATAATGTTTCTGATGATGCTATTAGGCTTAGACTCTTTCTTTTTTCCTTAAAAAATAAAGCAAAGATGTGGCTTAACTCATTAGCAACTGGTTCTATTAAATCTTGGGCAGATATGGCACAAAAATTCCTTGCTAAATATTTTCCTCCTTCTAAAACTGCTAAATTAAGAAATGATATTAATTCATTTATGCAATTTGATGGAGAGACAATTTATGAAGCATGGGAAAGATTTAAAGAACTATTAAGAAAATGTCCTCATCATGCTTACCAGTTTGGTTAATTATTCAAACATTTTATAACGGACTTATTGGATCACTTAGATCTATTATAGATGCTACTGGTGGTGGTTCTTTAATGGCTAAGACATTTGATGAAGCTTATACTTTAATTGAAGAAATGGATAACAATAATTTTCAATGCCCTTCTAAAAGGCTTAATCCTAAAAGAGTGGCAAGCATTCAAGATAATGAAGTCTTTTCTATTTTAGCTTCACAAGTGGCTGCGATATCTAAGAAATTGGATAATTTTGTTATTAACGTGCCGCATGTATGTAATGATAATTCTACAAATATTGATGATTCTCAAACATGGAGACTTTGCAAGCTATTTCTAGTAAAACTAATAACCCTTATTCGAATTATTATAATCCAAGTTGGAAAAATCACCCTAATTTTAATTGGAATAATGGACATCAACAATGGAGTAATAATTAAGTTAATCCAACCAGAAATTGGAACAATCAAGAAAATTCAAACTTTAGACCAACTTATCCTCCTGGTTTTAATAATCAGCAGGAAAAGCTATCTTTAGAAGAATTGATCTTGCAGCTAGGTAATCAAGTACAAAGTCAAAAAGGTGTTATTCGAAATATCGAGAATCAAATGGGACAAATTGCTAATTTAATTAATTACAGACCTCAAGGAACACTGCCTAGCAACGTCAAAATTAATCCTAAAGAAAAAGGAAAATACCATGAACAAGCAAAAGCTATAAACTTAGAAGTGTAAAGGAATTAAAAGAAAAAATTCAGAATGAAAATGAAAAAGAGAGAGAGGTTGAAGAGATTGAAAAACCTCAAGAAATTCTTTCTCCAAGTAAAAATCAGACTGTAATTCCTATTGAAGTGGAAGTTGAAGACCACCACCACCTTTTCCTCAAAGACTAAAACAACAGAAGCTTGATCATCAATTTTCTAAATTCTTTGAGATTTTTAAGAAACATACCATCAACATTCCTTTTGCTGAAGCTTTGGAACAAATGCCGAGTTATGTAAAATTTATGAAGGATATTTTAAGTAAGAAAAAGAAAATTTAAAGCTTATGAAACTGTTGCATTAAGTGAAGAATGTAGTGCAATAATTCAAAAGAAACTACCTAAAAAACTTAAAGATCCTGGAAGTTTCACTATATCATGTGCTATTGGAGAAAAATTTTGTGGAAAAGCCTTATGTGATATAGGAGCTAGTATTAATCTTATGCCATTTTCTATTTTTCGAAGGTTAGATTTAGGAAAGATTTATCCCACCACTGTAACCCTTCAGTTAGCGGATTGATCTATTACTTATCCTAAAGGAGCTATAGAGGATGTTCTTGTTAAGGTGGATAAATTTATCTTTCTTGTGGATTTCATTGTACTGGATATGGAAGAAGATAAAGAAATAATTGTTATTTTAGGGAGACCTTTTCTAGCTACCGGACGTGCTATGATTGATGTGCCAAAATGAGAATTAACAATGAGAGTTAATGATCAAGAGATAACATTTAATGTTCTGAAATCAATGAGGTATCCTGACAAAGAAAAATGCTATCGAATGGATATTTTTTTATTATATAATTGAAAAGCATTATCAAGAAAAATGTAAAGTCATTTCTAAAGAAAAAAATGATGAATTTGTGATATGTAATGAGTCATTAACTAAAGAAACTAAAGAAGTGAATGAAAATTTATTTGAAGAAACTCATTATATTCATGATAATTGGGAAAGTTTAGACACAACTAAAAATGATATACTTTTACTCGCAATTGAAAAAGCCCTTGAACTAGAATTAAAAATGTTACCTGCACATTCAAAGTATACATTAATTGGAAATTCATTAACTTTACCTGCGATTATATCTTCAGAACTAAGCAAAGATCAAGAAAAAAAATTAATAAGAGTTCTAAAGAATTATAAGAAAGCTTTTGGTTGGACTATTGCAGATATAAGAGGAATAAGCCCTTCAATCTGTATGCATAGAATTTTAATGGAAGAAAATTGTAAACCTACTATTGAATCTCAAAGAAGATTAAACCCAATTATGAAAGAGGTTGTTAAAAAAGAGATTTTAAAATGGTTAAATGCGAGAATTATTTATCCTATTTCGGATAGTCAATGGGTAAGTCCTATTCATTGTGTTCCAAAGAAACGAGGAGTAACTGTCATTGTTAATGATAAAAATGAATTAATCCTTACAAGAAAAATTACTGGCTGACGAATTTGCATTGACTATCAAAAATTAAACAACGCCACTAGAAAGGATCATTTTCCTTTACCTTTCTTGGATCAGATGCTGGATAAATTAGCTGAACACTCATATTTCTATTTTTTGGATGGATATTTTGGTTATCATCAATTACTCGTTGCTCCTGAGGACCAAGAGAAAACAACATTTACAAGTCCTTATGGAACATTTGCTTTTAGAAGAATGTCTTTCGGTTTATGTAATGCACCTGCAACTTTTTAGAGATGTATGGTGTCAATATTTTGTGATTTAATTGATAAAGGAATTGAAGTATTTATGGATGAATTTTCAGTATTTGGAACATCTTTTGAGTCTTGCTTGGAAAATATAACAAAAGTTCTAAAAAGATTTAAAGAAACAAATTTGGTTCTAAACTGGGAAAAATGTCAATTTATGGTCACAGAAGGAATTGTACTTGGACATAAAATTACACAAAAAGGGATGGAAGTTGATTAGGCAAAAGTAAAAAATTATTGCTAAACTTCAACCACCTACTACTGTTACTGATGTGAGAAGTTTTATGGGTCATGCTGGATTTTATAGAAGATATATAAAGGATTTTTCTAAGATTGCTAAACCTCTTTGTCATTTATTAGAAAAAGAAACTAAGTTTGAATTTAATGAAGATTGTCTGAATGCTTTCAATATTTTAAAAGAAAAACTAATCACTGCACCTATCATTGTTGCACCTGATTGGAATAAACCTTTTGAATTAGTGTGTGATGCAAGTGATTATGCAATTGGAGCTGCATTGGGAGAAAAATATGAGAAATTTTTCAAAGTTATACATTATGCTAGCAAAACTCTTAATGAAACTCAAAGAAATTACACTACTACTGAGAAAGAGCTCTTAGCAATAGTATATGCCTTTGATAAATTTAGACCTTATCTTTTTGGGACCAAATGTATCGTACATACTGATCATTCTGCTATTAAATATTTAATGTCTAAAAAAGATACTAGACCTAGATTGATAAGATGGGTTTTACTTTTACAAGAATTTGATTTTCAAATAGTGGGCAGAAAAAGAGCTGACAACCAAATTGCTGATCATTTATCAAGAATTAAAAATAATAGTGGGAAAATTACTGAAGAAAATATAAATGAGAAATTCTCTGATGAACAGTTATACGTTATTCAAGGATTACAAACGCCTTGGTATGCAGATATAGTTAACTATTTGGTTAGCAATATTTTACCATATGGATTGAATAGCAAGTATATTAAGAAATTCAAGAATGATTCTAAATCATATATCTGGGAAGATCCTCATTTATTTAAAATAGGCAGAGATTCTATGATTCGAAGATGTGTACATGATGAAGAAACTTTTGCAGTTATTCAAAAATGTCACAATTCTGAATATAGAGGACACTTTGAAGTGGATAAAACTACGTTTAAAATTCTAAATTTTTGATTTTATTGGCCTACATTATTTAAAGATGTTGGATATTATGTTAAAACTTGTGATCGATGTCAAAGAATGGGGAATATATCCAGAAAAGATGAAATGCTTCTAAGCTATATATTAGAAATTGAGATTTTTGATGTATGGGGTTTAGACTTTATGGGACCTTTTATGCCATCATCTGGAAAGATTTATATTTTATTAGCAGTTGATTATGTTTCAAAGTGGATTGAAGTTGTAGCTTTACCTAGCTTGTGATTTCAAAAGTGTTTCGAAATTTTTAAAGAAGATGATTTTTACAAGATTCGGAATGCGAGGGTAATTATCACGGATGGGGGAAGTCATTTCGAAATATAAGAATTCAATCATTATTGGAAAAATTCGGAATTAAACATAGAATTGCAACTGCTTATCACCCACAAACAAGTGGAATGGCTGAAGTATCAAACAAAGAAATTAAAAGAATATTAGAAAAGACTGTTTATCCTAAAGGAACTGACTGGGTTGATAGACTTGATTCTGCATTATGGGCTTATAGAACAGCTTATAAGACACCTATTGGAATGTCACCTTATCGGTTATTTTATGGTAAGCATTATCACTTACCTGTTGAACTGTAACATAATGCTCACTGGGCGATAAAGGAGTTCAATTATGATTTGAATGCTGCAGAAGAAAAACGATTGTTACAACTGAATGAAATGGAAGAAATAAGAAATGAGTCCTATGAAAATGAAAAAAATTATAAGGAATGAATGAAGAAATTGCATGATAAAAAGATTTCAAGAAAAATATTTGAGCTACGGACAAGAAGTATTATTTATTAATACTCATTTAAGACTTTTTCCTGAAAAATTAAGATCTAAATGGATGGGACCATTTATTACTGAGAAAGTATACCCTTATGGAGCTCTGGATATTAAAGATCCCAAGACTGGAAAAATATTTAAAGTTAATGGATTAAGACTGAAGCCTTATATGGGGAAATGAAACTGAATTACAATGAGGCTTACGAACTGTGTCTACATTAATATAACTGATTAGGTCGAGCTGATGACGTTAAACCAAGCGCTTTGTGGGAGGCAACCCATATTTTATCATTGTGATTGTGTGTGATTTACATTTATCTTAATCGTTGTTTGTGTGCTGATCATACAATTTTAATGGACATATTTTAAGACCGAAACTTTGTTAATTTGATGATAGGTGAAACGCAGTCAAACGTGGTTCCGGCGTCTAGGCGCCTATGCGCCAGCATAACCAATATGTATCGATTATCCGGCGCCTAGGCGCCAGATTCCGGAGCCTAAGCGCCCCAGTTAATGTTCGTACAAAAACTAAAAAATCTTCAGTTTTTGATATGAAATCTCCTTATAAATTGCCCTATCCTCATCCCCAATCCATAAGCAAACCTATTTTCAAACAGAACACTTCATTTTTGAGGAGAAAAAGAGAGTTTGGAAGCAATAGAGAGAGGAGATCAAGGCAATGCATTAAGAGATAAGTCTTCTAAAGATCCTCAACCATATTTTAATGGATTTATTGATATATGTTTGGAGAAATTGTTTAGTCGTTTAGATAAGATTGAGGCAGAACTACTAAGCGTTGGGAATCGTCTGCATGAGATGTATCATCAAATTGAGCATTTGGAATGGAAGATGAAACTTTAATTCAATCACATGGTGGCCTATCAAGATGCTCAAGTAGCGATCTATGCAAATAACAAATGGATTGATGAGAAGACGACTTTAGAATTTCCAAGGGCGTTGGTTTTCTATCCATGTGGGCCTAGCGAATTTCATTGTGAGAGGGATGGAAATTAAAAGTTCGGTGATGAATAGATATTTTGTGTGCTTTAGGTGTTATTGAGTCATGTTCTAGTGTGTCGAATATCTAGTTTGTGTGTTTGTTTTATTTGTTCATGTTGACCTCACTTTTTGTCGAGGTTTAGTATTCCTCCTAGATTTAGGATTCTAGCCTCAGGAGCTTCCCCGACGATCCTAGATTCCTAGTGATGGGACCCACCTCGTTTTAGAGTGTCTGGAAGCCTCTTCGTTACTCTTTGAAATCCTGTGCGAGATTCCATATAGCTAGTCTATAGCCGGTCGAAGTTGACGTCAGGAGTTCAAAATGAGCCCCTATAGGACCCGTGGACATTAGGACAGCCTCGTGCACATCTTACACACTTGCAATATTCTGATCGATCGTGCTCGTGTTAAAATTTTGCGACGATACTAAATTTAGACGTAATTTTGACGCGATCATCGACGAGGTTGCCCAGACAACCTCGAACGATGGAACGGACTGCGCCGATGCGTCTGGAACCTCGATGTCACTTAAAATTGACGTTAAGTTTGTGAAGACAGCCTGTCGGGGACTAAAATTGTGATTTAGGGTTTAATTTTTTAACAAAATAATAATAAATATGTATTAAAATAAACCTAAGCCCTAAAACCTACTTACCCCGCTCGGTTGACTTTGTCTCTCCCGCGTGAGCTCCCTGGAAGCTTAGCTCGATGCCTCTCCCGCGCCCGATTGTTCTCCCTTTACGGCCGTTACTCCTCAAGCCTCTCGCGATCACTCCTATTCTCATCCCTGCGACATCCCTGTGGCATTTCTTGCACGAGGGTTATCCCTGCGGCGCGTGCGCAAGTGGCCCGATCCTCCTCGCGGCATTCTCCCCCATTCTCTTGTACCTTACCCGAGCCTACTCGACTCCACAGGTATGGAGCGTCACTCCTCTTCCCCCTTCGCCTATAAGAACCCCATTCTAGGATGGTTTAGGGTTGGCCCGAAAATCCTTGTGAGGAAGGGGAGGTACTGTTGGATTGTTACCTGAACTTGCTATTCATTTTGTGTGCTTCCTCTTGTCTGGTAACTTCCCTTTACCCCTCTCTTACTCTTGGTTTTGGCCTAGGGAGGCTGTCACTTGTGCTGTTAGCTTGATTTGCCCTGTTTATGGTTTCAGCTAAGTATTTATATGTCATGGAGAGCTTTACCTACTTGCTTAAATGGTGTTTTCTCATTCTCCCTCTTTAGTAGCATGTTAGTTTATTCTTATATGAAAATTTGAGGGGTTTATTACATGAAGCATGTGTGGGAGTGGGGGATATGGCATGATATTATGTCCTCCATTTGCTTTATTTGCTTAACATGGTGAAGTTTTAGCATGGCTTTAGCTTCTATTTTCTTTTGTTTAAAGCAAGTTGAGATTGATGGAATATGGTTTTGAGGTAAAGCTAGCCTCTCTTGATAGCATATGAGAATATTGGGTTTAAATGTTTTAAGCTTCACTCTTTAAAAAGGAAAGTGCATACTAGGAATGTTGGTAAGGAGATCCTATGCGTGTTCTTATTTCAAGCATGTGCTGGTCTTTTAGTTCTGATGTATTAAAAGCATAAGCTTGAGGCAATGAATAATTTCTTTTGCAAGCATGTTGAAACAGATATTAGAATAGTTTCTTTGCTTACCTTGGTATGAAGCATGGAAGGATTCATTTGGCTTTTTCAATATGCATGTGGGGCTCGGCTTTTGCCCTTTGTAACTTTTCTTTATCAAAATGGCATGTTGGAAAGAAGCTTAGTTTAATTTGAGAAGTTTCATGCTTGTTCTTATATAAAGCATATTGCGGCTCTATTTTTTGAATATTTGGAAGCTTAATTCTTGGGCTTCTTGTATCTTAGCCCTTCATGAAGCATGATTAACTAATTTGAAAAGCATCTATGCTCATTCTTTCTTGCAAGCATATGGTAGTTGAGTTTTTAAAGATATATATGTGTTTTGAGCTTTAAAAGGGAGAATTTTCTTCACCTTTACGTTGGATTTGGATTTAACTGTGGTTGGAATCGGTTTTAGCCTCATATGGCTCAATTTTGTTGAGTCCTGCTGTATTCTTTGTTTTAAGCTTAATTTGGGACTTAGTTTTAGCCTTGCATGGCTCGGTCTTCTGTTAGCACTGCTGTATTCTTGTTTTAACTTGAGGTCGGGCCTGTTTCCAGCCAGTACGTGGCTCGGATTTGGTTCTATACAGGCTCAGGTTGGCTCCTTTAGCCCCTCCTTTTGCTTTGGCTTTGAGTCAGGATTGCTTGTCGGCATATTTATAGGTTGTGTGTTGTATTTTGAAAAGAGGTCGCCTACAAAAATTGTCGGTTAATTTTTTATTTTAAATTTAATTTATATATATATAATTTAGAAAGTAGCATTTTATTTTTGAAAATAATTTTAAGTTTGAAAATTTTAAGATATGAAATTAAACTGATCTCACATCCCAAATAGTTTATAAAAACGAGCACCACATCATAAACCGTATGTCTATCCCGAAGAATAGACACACTGTTTGATGATGGGGCTCGATTAAATAAACTAGAAGATTTGTGACATCCGTTTGGTCTGCGAACCAATTTTATAAGCCGACAAGTTCTCCTAAATGAATTAAGCAAGGTTTATATTATCTAGGTTCTTAAAGTTCCCTATAAGGGCAAACCCCTATAGTTGTATACATCTTAAATGACCAGAATCGCTTAAGAAAACTCTCGATAATGATCAGTGGTTTTGCTCTCAAGAATTTCAAAGTTTAAGGTTTTCAAAGGATTGAATTTTGGAAATTTCAATTGGGAATTGACCAAATTTGGAACAATTTATTTTGGGAATCGAAGGAAGAAAAGTAGGAGAAGGCGAGGATCCAGAAGAATCTTGCGACTTCCCGAACTTTCATATTGTTTGGCTTCAATTTGGGAGTTTATTTAATGTTGCAATCCTGCCAATTTTATTTATTTATGTCTTATATTTGTATGACATTATCACACAAATAGCCTCGAAGATGTGAGAGTTTATGTCGTACCAAACAACTACCTCGGAGTCCTAAGACCGGTTAGGGCTTAATTTGCATAACATGATTATACAAATGCCTAACAAAAAGTTGAGGAATTATGTTGCACTAAGCAAACTACCTCGAAGTCCTATGGCTCGTTTATTTAAAACTAAGAAAGGTTTTGTTGAAGTAGACCCGAGTTTTGCTGATGACGATGGTCGTGCTGCCCACTATGCTCCAAGTTCCTTGTTGTTGCAGAGGTTTAGTTTTAGAAGTCATAAATCAGGAGATGAGAGAAGTGTTTTGGTTTAGAGAAAATCTTAAAATCCAAGTGTTTTTTAATATTTTAATTAAAACAAATCTTAAAGTTGTTTAAATAGAGCCGATTAAGATCCCACGGTTCCGTCATCCCAACATCATTATTTTCATCGAATTCACTTAGTCAGGATGAATTTGCTAAACTCGATTGAATGAGTTCCACACTTTCATTTAGGCTGTGGGAAATCCCGTTAGCAACACGTGGGTTACATCATCCGAGGTATTCCCGATCATTCAATAAGACATTTTAATTTAGTTGTGATTATAGTTTTGTTGTTCTGTTTGTGATTAAATTTTGAGTTGTTTTATATTTTGGAGTGTTGTGGCGGTGAATTTTATCTTACAATGACTTTTAATTTAGTTTTGGTTTCAGTTCAGGGACTATCCTAAAGGTTTTGGTTTTCATGCAACAGTCTTATTTATCATGCAAGAAAAAGTAAAGCGCAATGCATGTAAGTAAATTGCAATAAAGTAAATTGCAATAAAATAAAAGCGTACCTGAATGGTCTTCCCGTCATTCCAAGCTGCACTTAAAACACATGTTAAGACATTTAAATATTTCAACAAGTACCTAGGTAAAGCTAAGGGAAGGGTTTTGGTTGTCTACCAAATTCCTAATCCTATAACTAGTCATCTCCTATGACGTCTAGGTTCATGGTTTGGTTTAAGGATGATTTTCTTCAGCAAAGAAAAATTAAATTCAATTGTTCTTCTAAAACATCCCGTCATATTGAGGAAGTGCTTAGGACGAGTCCTAAACATCTTTTCAATACTTCTGGGATTATTTGAAGTCCAAGTAAATTTAATTGCACAGTTGAATTAATCATCCCGGAGTTTAGTTTAAGCTTTGTCTCTTGCTCAGTGAACTTGGGTATTTGATTACCTGATGAATGAAGTGACATCTCACTTAATACTCTATTTAAGAGTTATAATAATTAAAGCCTTTAAAGGCAAGTTGGTTTATTGAGAGTTTTAATCATCCTTAATTAAAGTTTGAGTTAATGATTTAAAGTGATTTAATTTAATAATGAGGTTTCAATTAATAAATTTAAGTTTGGAATAGTGTTCAAATTATTTTAGATTTAATTTAAATCTTTATACTTTTAATTATCTTAGTATTTCAGATTAATGTTTATGTTTTAAATTTACATAGATAGAAAGAGGTGTTGAAATTATTGATATATTTTGATTTAACTCTTAATGATTTCATTTAGGTTTGTTGTTAAGTGATTTTAATTTAATTTAATTTAATTTGATTTTAATTTAGTTTAATTTCATTTCATTTAATTTAATCTAATTTTAATTTAATTTTAATTTTAGTTTAATTTTAATTTTAATTTAATTTTAATTTTAATTTAATTTTAATTTAATTTAATTTAATTTAATTTAATTTAATTTAATTTTAATTTTAGTTTCAATATTTTAAATTTAATTTAATTTAGTTGTTAAGGTGTTAATTTAATTTAATTTAAAATTTGACTTGACTTAATTTAATTTAATTTAATTTAATTTAATTCCAAGATTTTAAGTTTGATTTTAATTATTGGACCATTTAACACTTTAAGCTTTAATTCATTTAAGGGTTATCTTCTTTTAATTTTTAATTTATTTAATTTCGATTATTATCTTAATTTTTAATTAAGAACTAAATATTATTGAAGTAACTTATTTAGGGATTTTTAAATTAAAGAATGAATATCCTCTTAATAATATCCCTATTTTAATAATTCAAATTTTAAATATATTCTTTCCAAAATTTAAATTATTTAATTAATTAGGGTTTCATTTTGATATTTTCAAAGTGTTTAATGGGTTTCTACCTTTTAATTTCCCTAAGTTTCAATCATCCAAGAGAAATTTAAAAATCAAATATTTTACCTCCCCCTTTTATTAAACCTAAAGTTTTCATTAAGGGTTAAAATTCTTTAATTACCTTTATGCCCTTTTAGGCTTATTTATTTCATAACTCACTAAATTGATCTCAAATAAATTTGAAATTTTTATGCCACCTCACTCACATATCAATTAAGACATTAGAGGAGAAAATGTGATTTTTCTGAATTTAATTTACTTATATAATTATTTTTGGTAGAAAATAGGAGTTTTCAAAGAAAATTCAACAACATGACCAAGGAAAGGTTTCTGTCCTTAAGAAAATTATGGGATATTACTAATGACTAGAGGACCACTTGGACCAATTTTTGTGATTTTTTGAATTATATTTTATTTATTATAATTATTTTGAGTTTATAATATTAATTAATTTTAAAATAAAATAAAAATTGAAAAATAGATTTTATATTTTTCATAAATTTCTCTGACCTCAAGGAGTCAAGAGAAATAAATTTTATAATTTTCTAATTTTTCTTTGATTTATTAGAATTATTTTAGTGAAAAAAGGTTGAAATTTTATTTTTTAATATTAAAAATTACATTAATCCTTTAAAATTCAATATCTTATCCTAGGAACTTAGGAAAAATATTTGGTTTGTTCCTAAGTGATTAGGAGTCAAAATGTGACATTTTTATGATTTTTATTATTTTTTTAATTATTAAAATATTAAAATATTGTGAAAAATCAACTTTTTTAGAAAATTTAAATTTTAATTTTTCTGAACTCCCACGATATCGGAGAAGCTCCAAAACTATTTTTGTGAATTTTTGAAAAGTATTTTTGGAGTTATGAATTTTTAAAGTTCCATTTTGCTTATGAGGCTTAATCAATCCATTTGGTGGTGTTAATCAAGTCCAATTGATTTCAAAATTTTATGTAAGGTTCCTCTGACCCTAAAGAGCAATGGAGAATTGTTTTTAAGTCAATTTGGTGTGTGGTTAATCCTAATTAATTCAAATTCAATTTTGTGAGTTTAGGCCAATTAGAGTTATTATGAATGAAGTAACTCAAAATATATTTTTCATAGGGTCCTCTGGTCCTAAGAAACATCACCAAGATTTTCCTAGAATTTATTTTACAACATGCTAATTATGGAAATTAAAATACCTAAAACGGTGACATGAACTTGAAAAATCAATAACTTTCACGAGAGATGGCCTCTAACCTTGAAAAATTCGGAGAATGTTCCCAAGATCGGAGGCTTGAAAAGCACTATGGTCTCATACCATGGTGAATTGTACTATGCGAAATAGAGAATCAAAACATTGGAAACGAGTAAATAAATTATTACAAATAAAATACTCATCCAATTAACTTGATTTCTTTTCCACATTATTCTCCTCTCGTTCACTTTGAGCGAGAGGGTATTTTTATTTTATTTTTGTGATTTTTTATGCAAAGATATGAATTTTTGAAGTTCTGGTATTTAAATAATTCAAAAATACCCTAATTTCCTACTTATCCGACTCGGCGCCGCGTCATCCTACTGCGGATCGAAAGCCCACGCGTCGCTCTGTGATTCGGCGCCGCCATCTAACAGTGCTCCAGGGGCCCTCGGTTTACGTAACATTTCGCTGTCCAGCTTGATCTCGACCGTCCGCTCGATACAGGCGCGATTCAACGGCTCCTGGTCATCGTCTACGACTGGTATGCACCCGTGACCGTCCACACTCAAACCCTAATATCTCTCTCGATTCTCAATGGATTTTCGAGTTCTTATACTCTATCGATTCTTCTTGAAGAGACGAACACATCCATATGGTTTATAAGCTATGAAATTAACCCAAAGAAAATGGAGAATTTCTGGAAGCTCGAGAGGAAGAATGAGTTCATACCTTTGCTCAGAGAAGTGAAGCTTCGATCTGAGGGTTGTGTCACCTTCGATTGAGTCCAAGCAAGCTCCAGATGAAGTCTCTAACTCTAGGGATTTGTCTAAGTATGAAAGTGACCAAGGCCAGTCACAAAGCTTGGAGGCTGGAAACAAAGGCTGGCCTGGTGAGGGGGCTTTTGCTGGGGAACTTCTCCTCTTGGTTTGGTGAAGGTGTAGGGTCAATCAATTTGAAGATTGGCTCACTGTGGTGAAGTGTCCTATTTTTTGGGTGGATTTTCAACTCAGAAATTGAGCTACGGTAATGGGGTTTAGAGGCGAAGGAACACTTGGGGATCAACTTCTGCGGGTTAGGAGAAGGTCTCGGAGCAATTTTGGCAAAGTTTCCTTAAGGTGCGGTTCATCACCTTGTTTGGCGAGAGGTGAGTGGGTTTAAATAGAGGTGGCTGGAGGGCTTCCCGAGGGCGATTGGAGGTTTGGATCCATTTGCTCGGGAGCGAGGGAAGCACAGCTGTAATGGCCATTTAGGTTGGGATAAGTCAGCTAATTCAAATTGAAATTTTGATTCAAATTAAGCCTCTCGGCCTGGTGGTTTCCAGCGGCTGTGGTGGCTGGCCGGCCAGGCATGGGTCACCCTCAGGGTCAGGGAGGTGAGTGCTCTAGTTTGGTACCAACAATTGGCTTTGGACATGTGTAAAGGAGTTGGATTAAAATGGCATGGGGAGAAGGTTATTTTGGGTTCAAATGGGTCAACCCATGGTTTTGGGCTTGGTGCACCACCCAAGGCCTGGATTTAGGCTGAAAAGGTTCATTTGGGTCAGCCAAGAGGAAATGGTATAGTCTCCATCAAGGATTAGGTGGCTAACTTGGTTTAGTGTGTATCATGGATGTGGTTAAAAAGGGTTAAGGAAGGCTTAAGAAAGGGGCCCCTCCATTTGCCATAAATGACATGGTGAGGTGTCAAAAATCTCATGGCTTCATATGGCTTGTAAATGGCTCACATTTGGCTTACATTTGGCTTGGAAAAGGTTGGCTTGTTTCATGAAAAAGGGTTTTAGAAATTTTTGGCATTTAGGGGTAATTTGGCATGTGGCTTGATTTGGAATGGCTTGATTATTGATTTAGGACTTAGGGATGATTTCAATTAAAGGTATGATGAGAAGAATTTGTCATGTGGGCTTTGGATTGATTTTGGGCTTTTTTGAAATCATTTTGGATGGGCTTTTAAAGTGGTTTAAGGAAGTGGGCTTTTGGATTTAAAGTAAATTTAGGATAAAAACTTTGTAAAGGATTGTGCCAAATAAATGTTGCAATTGGTTTAGGCATGTGTCATGAGTGATTTGAAACAAGTTTAAAGTGATTTTGAATTGAATTGGGTTAAATTTGGGCTTTTTAGTTAAAGGGGCCAAAGTGGGTCAAATTGGGCTATCTTGGGCTAAGGTTGGGCTAATGTTGGATTTGATGTAAAATTAATGTTGGGAAATGTTTATGGGAGTGTTACAAAGAGTTTTCAACTTTTGTTGGGCTTTAATTTTGGGATTGGGCCCATTTGGGTTAGGTTTGGGCTTAGGTCAATTTAAGAGATTTTGGTTTTGGGTTAGGTTTAGGTCATGGGCCAAAATTGGGCCTTAGGCTTCAAATTAAAATTGGGCACAAATGTCAATCAAATTAGAGTTGGATTTGGTCTAAATGGATATTAGGGATATTGAGTTGAAGTTTAGAATTGAATTGGACAAAAATTGAAGTCAATTGGGGTGGTTTGGTTTGACATTGGGTTCACTTGGGTTAAAAATGGGTCAAATTGGGGGCTTTCGTAAAAGTGGGATAAATTGGCAAAATTGGCCCATGGTGTAGTTAAACAAAATGAAATTGGGAATATTTGGGATTTTCTGGAATTTTCTGAGAATTTTTAGAATTTTAGAATTTTTGGGGTAAAAGGGTATTTTGGTAATTTTGGGGGGTTTAGGGGCATTTTGGGAAATTTTGGTATTCTTGGCTAAAGATGATCAATTTGAGTGGTGGGAAGTGTTTAGGATTGATTTTAAGGGATCTTGGGTAATTTAAGTTATTTTGCAAATTTTTGGTTATTTCAAGGGTATTTGGTAGGTTTGGTGGGTCCGGGGCCCTAGGGGTCAAAAACTGAAATTTTGAAAAAAGGAAGATTGATCAAATGTGAGTGAAATGGGATCCCTTTGGTTGAGCCATGAAGCCATATTAAGCCCATATGAGCCATGAGAGGACTCATTTGAGGCATTCAACTATGTTGTTCCTAACCCTCTTAGCACGGGGCTTAGGGGTTAAGGACCATCCATATGAATTACCTACATGAGTCAGGAAGTCAAGTTGGGTGAGAGTGTGGTTTTAGGACTTGGGATGTGTGTGAGAGTGTAGTGTATGTGCAAGTCAACCCTCACCAGACCAGGCCAGCCAGGCCATTCCTAAGGCCAAAAAGTCTTATAGGGAACTCATCCTTTAAACCTCCACATTTGATTTCAACACTCTTGGTGATTAGGGGTCTACAATCAAGCTTGTCTAAGATTAGTCAAAGGAAAAGCCTAAGGCTAGATCCTAAGTACTAAAGAGAGAAGCAAAAGACCTCACCAAAAATGAGGTCAACATTGCTGTAATCTGATTTCATGCTTGTCCCTAGCCTTGCTATGGCTCGAGTTGGGCCGGTAGTGTCTCAGTTTTGCTCTTATGATATTTATCTTTGCCTTGGCTTTGTTGTGAGTGGGCTGTAGTTGAGTATTGGCTTGGTTCTTACCTCATGGTGACTCGGGCTTATGTTTTGTGTTGGCTTTCTTATAGAGTGAGGTGATTAACGATTGTATGTGGGGCATTCTCCTTATCTGAAGTTAAAAAAAATTTTGTTTGGGTGGCTCTATCGGAAGTTGTATGTTCATCTTCTTATATGTTAAAATCTATATTTGGGGCGCCCCCTTTCTTCCCTATCTTGAGCTTGCACTTTGGCCGTGAGCCTCCTCTCCTGTTTGTGCTTTGGACATGAGTCTATAGTGGAGTAATGGAGGTGAGGGTGATCTTGCTTTTTGCCATTCTTGCCCATGGAGTTGATTAAAATAATTTGGAAATACTCCTTGATTCATTTGTGAGAGGAAGTGAAATGCCACACTTGGGAGGTTTTATGTGATGGAATTGGAATTGATTTAAATAAATTTTGAAAAGCTTGTCCATTCACTTTCTTATAAATTTGGAAGTTTGTCTGCTCACCTTCTTTGTATTGAAAGTTTAGGGATCTTCTTGTTGTTGTTGACTTGGTCCCGAGCCAGATGGTGGTTTTACTTTTTAGTCACCCTTGCCTATGGAGTTTATTGTGGTGATATGGGGTTTTCTTTAGCTTGCTTGTGAGGAAAGATTACAAGAAGTTGTTGATTTCTTTGAGGTTTGGAGAGTTTGACTCTAGTATGGGTTTGGAAATGTTAGCAGCCAATGTTTTCCCAAGCCATTTTCTCTTTGTTTGATTTTAAAGGTCTTGAACGATTTTCTTGGATTTTGTTTCTAAACACACTTTTGATATAATTGCACCCAAGCGAGAAAGTGACACCCTCGGGGTCGATTCAAGGGGTTTGGGCTTTGCTTTCAATGCTTTATTATCACATGTCTTAGGGGAGTTTTAGATTAACCCATCTGTCGACTTAACCCTTCAAATTCAAAGATGGATTAGTCTTCTTCTTTTCCCCTCTTTGTTGCTTGACACGTCTTCCCCGCTCCACTCGGAGTTTAGTTTTGTTTTGTTTTGGGGCAATGACGGCGATGATGCTAAAGGCACGCCAGTGATAGAGTAGAATGATATCCCATCCTACGACACCAGGACTCGCTCCAGGGCCCCGGTGAACCGTAGGATGACGGTATCATTCACCGCTATAAGGCTAGCGGGGCACCCATACCTTCTTTGGATTGTTTGTGATCCTACACCCAACAAAATAATCGACTCGTGGACAATCCTAATTTTCAAAGAAAATCTGATAAGAATATGATACTACATTTTGCAATAAAAACATGTTTCTACCACGATCAAAAATTAATATAAAACTCTCTTTTGTATGCTTGAAATCCACGTGCATGCTAAAACAATAAATTTTAAAACCATATTATAAATCTGGTTTTCCACTTGTTGATTAGCAGTTCTGGGTTGAGGAACACCGTCCTGAGTCAGGTTTAGTAGGACACCCTTCTAGCTGAATAGCGGGCTCTATACACTCGTGTGACCGAGTAATCTTAGACGACCCTTCGAGCAGTACTACACAATTCTGAGCCTAGCCCCGACCCAAGTGCTTGCGGTTTTCTTCGTGGTCCTTTTTTCAGGACTTTCCCGAGGTTTTTGATGATTTGATTTTGATTTTTGTTTATTTTCTCCGAGTTTTCGAGTCATTCGCCGTTCTTTTTCGGGTTTTCTGGACGATGTTTCTTTTTCTGCCTGGCTTTCACTTGTGCGACACACTCTAGCCTGCTGCATTCAAGAAAATAACGAATCTCCCAGGTATACAGGTTTGTTTACATTTACAGCGTGTTACTTTTTGCGTACCTGCTACTGTACTGTTTAGCACGTTGTACCATACTCTGCTGCATGTTTTACTGTTTTCCTGTGCTACATACCCTGCTATACACTGTACAACATCTAAACATACTTGCATAGGATGTTTAGGAGAACTCAACCATAGGGCCACCTGATTGAACATTTTAACTTGCCACCTTAGAAAACTCAACCTCTTCACGGCAAGGAGCTTGGAGCTAGCGTGGTGGGCAGCACGACCATCTTCAACAGCAAGACATGTCTACATCAGCTAAACCATTCCTTAGTGATTAAACAACAATCCATAGGATTTTGAGGTTGTTCGCCTAGTGTGACATAAATCCTCAACCTCTTGTTGGGCCTTTGTATAGCTTTGCTGTACAATATAAGTGATCCACTTTTCGATATTTATACTTACAACTATGATATTAAAAGTTAGTAACGGCACCAAAAACTTGATCTCGCACTGAATATATATAGATATTGATGATTCTGTTATGGATTTATGATTTATATTGTGGATACTACGCAAGTATACGTATCGTTATCAAGTAATATAGGGCTCTAATGGAGTCCTAGATATCGATCTCACAGGGAAGTTAGAGAATTTCAAAGACAAATTAAAGTAAACTTACTTATTAATCTAGTATATGAAAATTAAGAACACTTAGATTAAAATAAACTAATGCTTTTAAAGGTTTAATATAAGATTTCAGAAAAAGTATCTTTCTCCTTGTTTTTAGAGAATTAAGTGAATGAAGAATTAAATGAGTTTTTAATTGTATTATGCCAAATAGGAGCATTCTTATTCTTTACCCTTTCGTCCAGGTGCAAAGAACATTGACTAGTCTTATGTTTGATTGCGAATACTGCGGCTAGGCTAGGAGGATACCGACTGCCACTTCAGAGCTCCCACGTTCCCCTCGCCTGAGGGCTAACATCTACACTTCAGCTCTCAAACATTAAGACTGAATTGAATATTTTAGTCTGTCACACTAAAATGCCCAATTCTACGGCCGTTAGTTAATATTTCCCTATTTATTTGCTCCCTCCTTCCATGTCTTTTGACTTCCTTGAATCTTGGATGTAATCTTTTCTATAGTTGATAATTCAACATATGTTAACAAATCAATTGGCCAGATTGAAAGTAAATTAAGATTTAAGTGAAAGATTAGCACAATTTCTATATTTTTAAGGCACAACTACTTTAATTCATCATTTCACAAAATCTCAATAACAAAGAGAAAGACTAAGGAAACTACTCAGAATGCATGGGAAGTAACACAAAGCATGGATTTCATTAAAGTAATTAAACAAATAACAAATATACTTATCTCAATTCTTCTCCCCAAGCAGACTCCTTGAAGTTCCTTTGACTCTTCCTTCCAGTACAGCACACCAAAAAGCTAAACACTTTATCTACTCACTAAGAAGCTCTTAAATTACACTTAACTTCCACACAAATGACACAAAACTGACACACAACTGACTAGAATTCATCTCTATTTATAGAAGGGGTCAAATCTTCAAAGGTTGCTTAAGCACCTCTTCAAAAAGTGTCCAGGTTCAATGTATTTTGGCTCTTTTCAACTGTCTCGCAGTTGGCAGCTTGATCTCGCCATCGGCGGGCTTCTAGAAGATGGGCTAACCGCGTCGATCTCATTGTCGGCGGGCTCGATCTCGCCGTCAGCGGGCTCCTTATAATATATTCAAAACTTTGGGGAAAAACTCGCCATCAACGGCCTTTTCCTCGCCGTCGGTGGGATAGTTCAATTTTCATCTAATTGAGTCCTTTTTGCTCGAAATCCGCTTCTTTTGTGCTTTTTTCTTTCAGTACTTATAAATCTTCATTCATGCAATAAAACAAAGAAAATACCTTTCTTTAAAGTGAAATTTCATATAAAATTGGTATGAAATTGTTAATATATTTTTCTGTGGTCAATAAGCCCCGACTCGTTTTAGGATTCTGAGATTGTCGTTCATCACGATTTAAATCCTCACATCTTCTAGGCTATTCATGTGATCGTTTCACACAAATGTAAGCCCTGATTTAATAAAATTGGCAAGATGAAACATTACAATAATATCTCCCCTAAATCGAAGCTAAACCATAGGATAGCTTGGGAAGTCACCGAGGTTCACCTCCGGATAGACGACATCCTCTAGTTCTTCTTCCTTTGGATTCTACAATAAAATGTTCCAAATTTGAGCAAATCCCCTTTCACACCTCTTTGTCCGATTTTGTTGAAAAGTCCTATCCTTTTGACCTCCTTGAAGATAATATTTCCTGATTTTTATCGAGAGTTTTCTTAAGTGATTTTGGTCATTTAAGATGTAATTAACTATAGGGGCTTGCCCTTATAGGAAGCATTTCCGAACCCAGCTTAAAATAAACCCTATTTAATTCTTCATATTAAATAGGGGAACTTGTCGACAAATAAAATGGTTTCGCAGACCAAACGGACGTCATATATTTCTTAGTTTATTTGATCGAGCCTCACCCTCAAGTCTTGTGTTTGTCTTTCGGGATAAATGCATGACTTGAGGTGTAACGCTCTTTCATTTAAACTATGAAAAATATGGGGTCAGTTTGATTTCATATTTTTCTAAAATTATATATATATGTAAATTAAAGCGTCCTTCCGAAGCGGGCGACGGGATCTCGATTCCGGCGACCGACAGCTTCCTACAGACACTCCACACCCAAAACAATGCCGACAGCTCCTGGCGACTGCGCTAGGGACATGCTTTTCTTTCCATTTAAATTAGGAAATCTTATCTTTATACATCAGTAATGTGTCCATGTCCCTTATGGACCAGATTACCCTTCTTCTGTTGACATGCTTCACCCATTTCTTTCTTGGGTAAGCACAGTCAACTCTTTTGGACTTCAGGACCGTCTGTTCAATCACCTTTTGAACGGGGAGGTTCAGGAGGCCATTAAGGACTTTTTGATCCTTGTGTGGGGTCAGACCCCCAATAGGTGTGTCGGTAGACTAGTTCCACCTGGGCATTGTGCGTTGTGGAGTTGGTCCCGCACTGGGTCCTAAACTTCGCACTTTCTTCGTCTCCTTTGGGTTTGTTTTGCTTCTTGCGAATCAATCCATGTCGCATCTCTTCACTCTTGTTAATTTGTTAATCGCAACTCTTCGATGTTTCAATCACAAATAAATAACAAATTTGAAAAATAAAATAATAGTGGATGCCCAGTTCATAAGACAAGTGCGTCATCTTGAGTACTTCTATCGAAACCACAAGGCACGGGACATCGCTGACTTTTAGAAATTCTTCAAATGACAGGGACAATGTCTTTGCCAAAGTTGATCTTTTCTTTTGCCTCTGAAATGAAGTTCGCTGTCAACAGGGATGAACTGCCTGACCTGGCAATTATTAAGTTTGGACAAGGGTTCGATGATATTGGAGTTAAGTTCGGAAAGATTCCCGTCACAATAATGAAGTTCAAAACAAAAATAGGTCCGTACAACCTATCGTAGAGTTTGACTTGAAGTCTGCCAAAGAATTCTCTCCTTCAAAGGTATTGGTTGAAAAGAGCTCTACTAGTGCTAAAAGGACTATCGTTGGGAGCGTTGATATTTCTCCAAGAACTGTTTTCTCTCCTACTACCGGATCCATGCTCACCGCACCAACTATTTTACTGAGTAAGGGAAAAGAGATTCTATATGAGGAAAAGGCAGTGGACGCTTATACCCCACCATTTTCTGGATTCGAGATTGACCCGACCGCAAATAACGCAGTAATGTTTGCTTCCAAAAGATAGCCAAAAGCTTTGACTCAATTTATAAATAGCGGCTAGTGTATAAAATTAATATTATATAATTTAGAAAATATTTTTACACACTAGGGGTACTACGCAAGTATACGTATCGTTTCAAGTAATATAAGGTTTTTAAACAAAGACCTCGATATCGATCCCACGAGGAAGATTTATTGAGAAAAATAAAATAGTAAAAATATTTTTATTTTATCTTTTAGATAAATTACTATTAATTAACTAGATGCAAATAAAGACAACAATAATAAGAAAATGATTTTATGAATTCTATATAAAATAAACAAAGACCCCGATATCGATCCCATGGGGAAGATTTATAGAGAAAAATAAAATAGTAAAAATATTTTATTTTATCTTTTAGATAAATTACTATTAATTTACTAGATGCAAATAAAGACAACAATAATAAGAAAATGATTTTATGAATTCTATATAAAATAAACAACTTTCTTTCCTTCAATTAATCTAAGATTTTTATGATAATTTAATATTCGTTGGAGAATTTGATTTATGGTATTATGCCAAATAGAAGCATTCCTATTCTTTACCCTTTGATCCAGGCGCCAAGAACATTGACTAATTTACAGAAAAGGTCCGGATGTATTGTTAGTAGAATGGGTTAATCTAGGCTCACACTTCTGGATGTCCGAGGGTGGCTTTGGTCGGCCTCTACTAGTGACCCTTTCCTAGTCTATAAATCAAATTATAAGAATTTAGTCTGTCACTCTAAAAACTTATCAATTCTACGCCCTTTAAATCTTATCTTCTTATTTATTTGCACTTCACCTTCAATAGCCCGCTCATGGCCTTCGACTACCCAAGGATTCATGTGACATTTACAAGTTAAGAGTTCTTCTCCTTGAGGTCTCAAAACTCTTCAACGAGTTTTAACAATTCGAACGACCAATTTAAAAAGTAAAGTAAGATCAGGTATTAATGTCATCACAATGTTTTGAAAATATTTTGAATTTTAATTCTCCATCGAATCTTTATATTATCTTATCTATCTCTTCATAATTGATGGAAGAAACTAAACTAACTACTCAAAACACATTGAAAATAAATAGCGAAACATGATAATTAAACTTTGAATCAAATGTAAAAATATACTTATCTCAAATATTTCTTCTACAGATCTTCTGATTCCAACTGACTCCACAGTGTAATGAACTCCAAATGCAATAACTTGAAAATAAACTCACTAAACAAAACAAAAGTGGCCCTAAATTTCTCTCTCTAAGTCTCTCTCTAAGGATGAGAGATCCTAAAGTAGATAAGAGAAAGGGGTACAATGGGAGGGGCACGTTTTCTGAAGAAATGGACCTCTATTTATAGGCTTCAAGGGTTACCTTGAGGCACCTCTTCAAAACATGTCCACATTCAATGAATCTTCTAGAAGGTCAGTCTGGCGCCAGAGGCGCCGGAATCTGGAGCCTAGGCGCCGGACACCGCGTCTAGTTCTTCGCACCTCTTCACTTTGGCTCGCACCTCTTTGCGATTAAAACCGTTTTGGAGCGGCCAAATGCAATGTATCACATGTCCTATTATCAAGGAACAACTGCCAGCCTTCTAGAATGTCCAATAACCGCTCTCTCCGTCAAAATAACTGATCAAACGTTGTCAAAAACTTGACAGTTAATTTTTGTATACTTTTGGTATTTTGCTCCATTTTTGCTCCTTTTTGCTCATTTTTCCTTCTTAGACCTTTTTACATTACCTACATCCAAAAACACAAAAAAATACCTTTCATTAAAGCATAATATCCTTAGAAATTAATAAGAATTAAGATATAAAGAAATAGGTATTTTTTTATAGATCAAAATCCCCCAAACTTAAATGTTACTTGTCCTCAAGTAACTCTTTCTACTATATATAAAAAATATAACCTTTGGAAATAAAGATAAATATTTAAGATTCCTTATAATTTTTTATTTTATAAAGTCTTTAGTAAATTATTAACCAAATTTCACTAAATAGGTTTAATTTTAAGAATTTAAAGAATATTTAACTACCAAATCATAAGATTTCAAACTTTTCATTCATTTTGAAAATAATAGAAGTCTATTATATTAAGCTTTCATAGATTATTTACAAGAAAAAGATCTTCTTGAAAAATCTTTTCTAAATAAATATTTATGTATAAAAATTAAGTAAAGTATGTAATTAGTTTTCTTCCTATAAGATAATTCAAGTGAAGCCAATTTTTTATTAGGCATTTCCTCAAGCTTCTCCTCTCTATCTCTTTTTTTTTTTAATTTATAGAGAGGATTTCTATATCTGGATAGCCTGTTAATAGTTTTGAACTTCACTATCCTTAACTTATATTTTCAAAACTTATACATTTCTACTTAATTATTATAACATAAATAAAAATTCAAAAGAATTCCAATCTTTTCTTTTTCAAGTGATAATTTTTTATTACTTAATAATTCTAAAATTCTATTATTTCTACCATGAATAGAAAAATTCTTTATCTCGTTCTTCTTTAAGTTAAATAATTCTATTCTTAAAATCAATCAAAGTTAGTAAAATTTTGGTTAATTTCACTAAATTGTTTATAATTTAAAAAATAAAAGTGATCTCAAATAAATTCTTCATTCCTTAAGTTATGTTAAATAATATTAGCTCTTTAAGGACAAATAAAATTTAATTTTGAATGGATTTTCCCTTCCCCCAAACTTAAGTTTTGGTATACTATGATAATTTGAAAGTATGAGAGAAAAAAACTCATAAGAATTTTTAATAAGTATGTAAAAACAATCTTAAAAAGAAAAATTAACTTCTAATCATGTTTTTATGAATAATTAAGATAAAATTGAAGCATGTATATAAAAGTAAGCAGACTAATTTTATGATGATATTAAATTTGAAACAGAATTAAAACAGAGCAAAATAATTAAGTACTAAACATTAAACTAAAACAACATATAAATGAATTCTAACTTCAGCCTCAACATAACAAAATCCTAACTCTAATCAGTCAACATACATCAAATATAAAACTAACAAACAATCCAAATAAAACAAACTAACAGAATAACACATCATAGAATTCTATAACTACTAATCACTAGCTGTAGCCTCATCATCATCTTCATCACCAAAGGGAAATTCTACGTCCTTAGGATCTATAAATGGTGTGAAACTAGGAAAAGTAGGAAAACTAACATCATGTTCACCCTTCAGAAATCTGACTAGGGCTTCATCATACTCAGCATCATAACTACTCTTCCTCTGGGTATAATCGGATAAATGATCTAGTTTTCTATCAATAGTATCAATCCTGCAGTGAGTTTGAAATAACTCCTGTTGCTGCTCTAAAAACTGATCATGCATTGATTCCCAGAAATCTGATGGTGGCTCAGCAGAAGTAGAGGGTCTAGAAGTAAAAGGAGCGGTTGATCTCTTCCCTCGAAGACGATCATAGATACTAACACTCTCCTGCCCAATTGGCTTAGTAGACTTCAGCTTCTCCTCAGAAATATCAGCAGTGACTCCATTACTAACACATAGTGAGTAGATCAGAGATGGAAATCCCAATCCAACAGAAGTGCTGGACCTCGCAGTAGACTCCACAGAATCATAAATAATGCTCCCGACATCAATAGGCTTCCTCTCCTGAATGCAGTAATTTAAGATCTCTCGATCTCTACTCACTTCACTCAGGTGGTTGGAAGGTAACAATCTTGTCGAAATAAAATAATTCCATGCTTTAGATACACCATTTAATTCAGAGGATTTGAAGTTTACCCTTTTTCCGTTCCTGATCTTCCAAGAACCAGTACCGTCAGTCAGACAAGTAATAATCATATCCAAATCTCCCTCAAATGGTGATAATCCAGAATAATAGCACTCAATAGTCGGTGGCAGGCCATAAAATATGTTGATTCTTTACGGACTAAATCCTACTACGATTCCTCCGACAAAGACTTCATAATCCTCGGCATCCAGAAAATTTTCATAAAATTCTCAAACAATTGGGATAACAGCAACAACAGTAAAATAACAGAATCGTTGCCAGTTGTGCGCAACAATAATGTTTTCGATCATTTCTCCAGGATGGTAGAAACTTCGTTCAGAAATGAACTTTCTGGACGTCACAAATTCATGAAAGCGAAAATGCTCAGCCGCAGTAGAGAATTTGCTGCTATCAAAGTTATCTCGTGCCTTCTCGCGTTTAGATTTTGGAGCCATGTAAACGTGAAAAAAAACAAGAACAAATTTAGGAATCAAAGATTTAAACTCTTTTTTAAGTTTATAAAACTTAAAATAAGTTTAGAAATCCAAAGAAATCACTAAAAATTGAATATTTTGTTTCAAAATTTTTGGTTCTTAGCAAAACTTAGGGAAATCTATGGTGAAAATCTTAAATAAATGGTTTAAAGTGTAGATCTAACCTTGAGACGAAGAAATCGAGTGGTTTCACGCTCAAATCCTTGATGTTTTGACCTCAAAATGGATCTAGAGGATGTATTTTAGTGAAAATGGGGAAGAAGATGAAGCTTAGGCGTCAAAAATAGCTTTTGTGGGTTATTTAAGTAAATTTTTTTGGTACAGGCCGAACTGGCGCTTAGGCGCCGAATTCTGGCGCCTAGGCGCCAGACTCGCCTTTCACAAAAATTTTTTTTAAAAATTTATTTTTCCACCAAAATTCATAAATTCAACTTTCAATTACTCATATCAGAGTAGAGCTTCAGTTCTAACTTCCACTACATTTTCAAAAATTTATAAAAATTAAATATTAAATCCATCAATCAAACATAAGGTTTCAATCAAACTCACTAATTTCCATTTAAAATCTTCAATATTGACTCAATACATTCCAGATAAGTACTACATTTGATTCAAGTTCCTAATACACACTCAAACATAACAATTTCAAAGCAAAACAACACACATTGAACATGAAAGCAAATACACAAACAAACACAATCGATTCTGTAAATCGATACAACGACTCAACAAACCATAATAACTATCTCATTACTAGAATATTCTAATCTTCACAAGGGAAATTGTGTATTCCACTTGGAAAGAATACTAACGCTCTCGGGAAATCCGTAGCTGTCTTTTCGTCAATCCATTTGTTCTTCGCATACATTTCAACTTGAGCATCTTTATAAGCCGCAAAATGATCAAATTGAAGTTTCATTTGCTATTCTAGATGTCCAACTTGATGAAACATCTCATGAAGGCGATCTCCAATCCTTTTAAAATCTTCTTCAAACTTATCCAAACAACTAAAAATTTTCTCTAAACTTACAGCGATGAAACCATTGAAGTAGGGTTGAGGATCCCTTGATACCTTGTCCCTAGCCTCTTCTCCATGATTTCTTCTTTCCATTTATCCAAAAATTTCTCAAATCTCTCAAGAATGAAGTGTAAGGGACGTAATTTTGATTGCTTGATGGTTAGGGAAGAAGATGGGTTGATTTAAAGGTGAAAATCGTGTGAAAAACAGAAAATTTTCGGTTTTTGCATGACCCAGTAACCGTGGCGCTTAGGCGCCGGACCTATTGATACATAGTTGATTCTGGCGCTTAGGCGCCGAATTCTAGCGCCTAGGCGCCGGAACTATGTTCAACTCCGTTTCGCCTAATCGTAAAATTTTCAAAATTTCGTTCTCCAAGATAGGTAAATTATACTGGTAAGAGTAATTTAGACTTGATAACTCACTTTGTAAACTATCATAATGAAGGTTAAATTGATCTCCTTTTTACTCACATTCAAAATAGAGTGATCCTATTTTTAAATCTTACATACTTCAAAATAATTTTCAGCCTAAGTCAAATAAGACTTATAAGCATCAAATTTTTCTAAAGTAATATAAAATTAATCAAGATCGAGGCATAACCTTACATTAAAACACAAAAACACAAGATAATTATGGGTTGCCTCCCACAAAGCGCTTGGTTTAACGTCGTCATCCCGACTTAAGTAAATCTTTAATCAGGTTGACTCAATTCATAAGCCTTTTTATAAATCTTCTTAATATCTCCCAGATAAGGCTTCAATCTTAATCCATTTACTTTAAAAATTTTTCCTGTTTTGGGATCTTTGATATCCACAGCTCCATAATGGTATACTTTCTCAACTAAATAAGGTCCAATCCATTTAGATCTTAATTTTCCAGTAAAAAGTCTTAAACGAGAATTAAACAGTAATATTTTTTGTCCAGGCTCAAAAATTTTTCCTGAAATTGTCTTATCATGCAACAACTTCATTTTCTCTTTATAAATTCTCGTATTTTCATACGATTCGTTTCTAATTTCTTCCATCTCATTTAGTTACAATAATCGTTTTTCTCCTGCTTTATTCAAATTAAAATTAAACTCCTTTATCGCCCAATAAGCTTTATGTTCAAGTTCTACAGGTAGGTGACAATGTTTACCACAAATTAACCGGTAAGGTGACATTCCGATCGGTGTCTTATAAGCTGTTCTATAAGCCCATAATGCGAATCAAGTCTATCAACCCAATCGGTTCTTTTAGGATTAACAGTCTTTTCTAAAATTCTTTTAATTTCTCTATTTGATACTTCGGCCATTCCACTAGTTTGAGGGTGATAAGCAGTTGCAATTCTATGTTTGATTCCAAATTTTTGTAGTAATAATTGAATTCATATATTCCTGAAATGACTTCCACCATCAGTGATAATTACCTTTGGCATTCCAAATCTTGAAAATATCATTTTCTTTAAAAATTTTGAAACACTTTTGGAATCACGGTTGGGTAAAGCAACGGCTTCGATCCACTTTGAAACATAATCAGCTTGCTAATAAAATATAAATTTTTCCAGATGATGGAACAAATGGTCCCATAAAGTCTAATCCCCATATATAAAAAATTTCAACTTCCAATATATAGTTTAAAAGCATTTCAACTTTCCTAGATATATTTCCCATCCTTTGACATCGATCTCATGTTTTCACATATTGTCTCACATCTTTAAATAAGGTAGGCCAATAAAATCCAGAATTTAAAATTTTAAATGCGAGTTTTATCTATGCCAAAGTGTCCTCCAAAATCAGAATTATGACATTTTTGAATAATAGCAAAAGTTTCCTCATAAGGTACACATCTTCGAGTCATAGAATCTTTACCAATTTTAAATAAATGAGGTTCTTCCCAAATATAAGATTTAGCATCATATTTAAATTTCTTAATAAATTTGTTATCCAAGTCGTAAGGCAAAATATTGCTAACTAAATAATTAATAATATCGGCATATCACGGTGTTTTGTATCTTTGAATAACATATAAAGATTCATCGGGGAATTTCTCATTTATATTTTCTTCCGAAATAATATCATTTTTAATTCTAGACAAATGATCAGCAATTTGGTTTTCAGTTCATTTTCTATCTACTATTTGAAAATCAAATTCTTGTAGAATTAAAACCCATCTTATAAGTCTAGGTTTAGAATCCTTCTTAGATATTAGAAATTTAATAACAGAATGATCAGTATGAACTATGCATTTAGTACCAAGAAGATAAGGTCTAAATTTATCAAAGGCATATACTTTAGCTAGAAGCTCTTTCTCAGTGGTAGTGTAATTTCTTTGTGTTTCGGTGAGAGTTTTACTAGCATAATATACAACTTTGAAAATTTTCTCATATTTTTGTCCTAATACGACTCCAATTGCAAAATCACTTGCATCACACATTAATTCAAAAGATTTATTCCACTCGGGTACAACGATGATAGGTGCAGTTATTAATTTTTCTTTTAGAATATTAAAAGCATTAATACATTCTTTATTAAATTCAAATTGTGCATCTTTTTCTAATAAATGACAAAGAGGTTTAGCAATTTTAGAAAAATCCTTTATATATCTTCTATAAAATCCAGCATTACCTAGAAAACTTCTCACATCAGTAACAGTAGTAGGTGGTTGCAATTCAGCAATAATTTTCACTTTTTCTTGATCTACTTCCATCCCTTTTTGTGATACTTTGTGACTAAGTACAATGCCTTCTGTGACCATGAATTGACATTTTTCCCAGTTAAGAACTAAATTTGTTTCTTCACATCTTTTCATAACTTTGGCTATGTTTTCCAAACAAGATTCGAAAGAAGTTCCAAAGGCGAAAAATCGTCCATGAATATTTCAATTCCTTTGTCAATCAAATCACAAAATATTGACATCATACATCTTTGAAAAGTTGCAGGTGCATTACATAAACCAAAAGGCATTCTTCTAAAAGCAAATTTTCCATAAGGACTTGTAAAAGTTGTATTTTCTTGGTCCTCAGGAGAAATAGGTAATTGATGATAACCAGAACATCCATCCAGAAAACAGAAATATGAGTGTCCAGCTAATTTATCGAGCATTTGATCCAAGAAAGGTAAAGGAAAATGATCCTTTCTAGTGGCTTTATTTAGTTTCACTATAGTCGATACAAATTCGCCATCCAGTAACTTGTCTTGTAGGAATAAGTTCATTTTTATCATTAACAATGACAGTTACACCTCCTTTCTTTGGAACACAATGAATAGGACTTACCCATTGACTATCCGAAATAAGATAAATAATACCAGCGTCTAACTACTTCATAATTTCTTTTTTAACAACCTCTTTCATAATAGGATTTAATATTCTTTGCGATTCTATAGTAGGTTTAAAATTTTCTTCCATTAAAATTCTATGCATGCAAATGGAAGGACTTATTCCTCTTATATCAGCAATAGTCCAACCAAAAGCTTTCTTATAATTCTTTAACACACATAGTAATTTTTCTTCTTGATCTTTACTCAGTTCAGAAGAAATAATAATAGGTAAAGTTAACGAATTTCCAAGAAACGCATATTTTAAATGGGAAGGTAACATTTTTAGTTCCGGTTCGGAGTGCTTTTTTAATTGAGGGTAAAAGTATATCATTTTGAGTTATGTCTAAAGTTTCCCGATTATCTTTAATAAAATGAGTCTCATCTTCTTCTATTACTTCATCTTCATCGGTTAAAAATTCAAATTTTTCTTTAGAAATAACTTTACATTTTCTTGATAATGTTTTTCAATTAAATAATCAATTATATCCATTTGATAACATTTCTCTTTATGAGGGTACTTCATTGATTTAAGAACATTGAATTTAATTTCTTGATCATTGACTCTCATGGTTAATTCTCCTTTTTGCACATCGATCATAGCTCGTCAGGTAGCTAGAAAAGGTCTTCCTAAAATAATAGGTATCTCTTTATCTTCTTCCATATCAAGTACTTATGAAATCTACGGGGAAGATAAATTCATCCACTTTAACAAGGACATCCTCTATAACTCCTTTAGGATAAGTGATAGATCTATCGACTAAGCTGAAGAGTTATAGTGGTGGGAGTAATATCTCCTAAATCCGATCTTCGAAAGATAGAAAATGGCATGAGATTAATACTTGTTCCTAAATCACATAAAGCTTTTCCGCAAAATTTTTCTCCAATAGCACGGGGTATAGTGAAACTTCCGGGATCCTTAAGCTTTTCGGGTAATTTCTTTTGAATTATTGCCTTTGCATTCTTCACTTAATGCAACAGTTTCAAAAGCTTCAAATTTTCATTTTTTGCTTAAAATATCCTTCATAAATTTTGTGTAAGTTGGCATTTGTTCCAAAGCTTCAGCAAAAGGTATGTTAATAGTAAGTTTCTTAAAAATTTCAAAGAACTTAGAAAATTGATGATCAAGTTTCTGCTGTTTAAGTCTTTGAGGAAAAGGTGGTGGTGGTCTTTCAACTTTCACATTAATAGGTATAACGATCGATCTTGACTAGGAGAGAGAGTTTCTTTAGGTTTTCGATCTCTTGACCTCAATCCCTTTTTCAATTTCATTCTGCAATCTTTCTTTTAATTCCTTTCCACTTCTAAATTGCACAGCTTTAACTTGTTCATGTTCTTTTCCAATTTCTTTTGGATTGATTTCAACATTACTAGGAAGTGTTCCTACAGGTCTGTTATTAATCAAAGTAGCAATTTGCCCCATTTGATTTTCAATATTACAAATAGCGGTATTTTGATTTTGTAATTGATTATTCATTTGCATAATTAATTCTTCTATTGATAACTTTTTCTGTTGATAATTAAATCCGGGAGGTTTATAATTTGAATTAACTTGATTATTCCAATTTCCGGTGGGATGAGATTGATTATTACCCCATTGTTATTGTGAATTATTTCGGTTAAAATTAGGATGATTTTTCCACCCGGGATTATAATAATTTGAATAAGGATTATTTTTACTTGCAATAGCTTGTAAAGTTTCAATAGTTTGAGAATCTTCGATATTAGCGAGTTATTATGTGAAATATTAATTGCAAAATTATCTAATTTCTTAGACATTGCTGCAACTTGTGAAGCTAAGATAGAAAAGGCTTCATTATCTTGAATGCGGCCATCTTTTTAGGATTAATCCTTTCGGAAGGCCATTGAAAATTATTATTAGTCATTTCTTCAATTAAAGTGTAAGCTTCTTCGAATGATTTAGACATTAAAGAACCTCAGATGACGGCATCGATAATTGATTTTAAAGATCCAATTAATCCATTATAAAATGTTTGAATAGTCAACCAATCAGGTAAAACATGATGAGGACATTTTCTTAATAGCTCTCTAAATCTTTCCTAAGTTTCATATATTGCCTCCCCGTTAAATTGACCAAATGAAGTAATATCATTTCTTAATTTAACAGTTTTAGAAGGAGGAAAATATTTAGCAAGGAATTTTTGTGCCATTTCAGCCCATGTTTTAATAGAACCAGTTGCTAATGAGTTTAACCACATCTTTGTTTTATCTCTTAAAGAAAAAGGAAAGAGTCTAAGTTTAATAGCATTATCATAAACATTCTTATATTTAAAGGTAGCACAAAGTTCTAAAAAACTAACAAGATGTAAATTTGGATCCTCATTTGGTGAACACCAAATTGATTGTTTTGCACAATTTGAATAATAGACGGTTTAAGTTCAAAAGAATTAGCATCTACAGTGGGTATTTGAATACTACTATGAAGTTCATCAACTGTAGGGTTAGCATAATCCCTAAATGGTTTATAAACATTTTGATCATTAAGTTCAATTGGATTTTGTAAAGTAGCCATTTCTTGATATTTTTTAATTTGTTTTCCCTTTTTAATTTTTCTAATTGTTCTTTCCAATTCAGAATCTAAAGGTATTAATCCTTCAGAACCAAATCTTCGTATAAAACAAGGAATATAATATAAAATTTAAACTATTATATTTCTTACTTTGATCCCCGACAACGGCGCCAAAAACTTGACCCGACCGCAAATAACGCGAGTAATGTTTGCTTCCAAAAGATAGCAAAAGCTTTGACTCGATTTATAAATATCGGCTAGTGTATAAAATTAATATTATATAATTTAGAAAATATTTTTACACACTATGGGTACTACGAAAGTATACGTATCGTTTCGAAGTAATATAGGGTTTTTAAACAAAGACCCCGGTATCGATCTACGGGGAAGATTTATAGAGAAAAATAAAATAGTAAAAATATTTTTATTTTATCTTTTAGATAAATTACTATTAATTTACTAGATGCGAAATAAAAACAACAATAATAAGAAAATGATTTTATGAATTCTATATAAAATAAACAACTTTCTTTCCTTGATTAATCTAAGATTTTTAAGATAATTTAATATTCGTTAGAGAATTTGATTTATGGTATTGTGCCGAATAGAAGCATTCCTATTCTTTACCCTTTGATCCGGGAGCAAAGAACATTGACTAATTTACGAGAAAGGTACGGATGTATTGTTAGTAGAATGGGTTAATCTAGGCTCACACTTCTAGTGTCCAAGGGTGGCTTTGGTCAGCCCTACTAGTGACCCTTTCCTAGTCTATAAATCAAATTATAAGAATTTAGTCTGTCACTCTAAAAACTTATCAATTCTACGCCCTTTAAATCTTATCTTCCTATTTATTTTCACTTCACCTTGAATAGCCCGCTCATGGCCTTCGACTACCCAAGGATTCATGTGACATTTACAAGTTAAGAGTTCTTCTCCTTCAAGGTCTCAAAACTCTTCGACGGGTTTTAACAATTCAAACGGCCAATTTAAAAAGTAAAGTAAGATCAGGTATTAATGTCATCACAATGTTTTGAAATTATTTTGAATTTTAATTCTCCATCGAATCTTTATATTATCTTATCTATCTCTTCATAATTGATGGAAGAAAGTAAACTAAATACTCAGAACACATTGAAAATAAATAGAAAAACATGATAATCAAACTTTGAATCAAATGTAAAAATATACTTATCTCAAATATTTCTTCTACAGATCTTCTGATTTCTACTGACTCCACAGTGTAATGAACTCCAGATGTAATAACTTGAAAATAAACTCACTAAACAAAACAAAAGTGGCCCTAAATTTCTCTCTCTAAGTCTCTCTGTAAGGATGAGAGATCCTAAAGTAGATAAGAGAAAGGGGTACAAAGGGAGGGGCACGTTTTCTGAAGAAATGGACCTCTATTTATAGGCTTCAAGGGTTGCCTTGAGGCACCTCTTCAAAACATGTCCACATTCAATGAATCTTATAGAAGGTCGGTACGGCGGCGCTGGCGCGCGGACACCGCGTCTAGTTCTTCGCACCACTTCACTTTGGCTCGCACCTCTTCGCGATTAAAGCTGTTTTGGAGCGTCCGAATGCAATGTATCACATGTCCTATTATCAAGGAACAACTGCCAGCCTTCTAGAATGTCCAATAAACGCTCTCTCCGTCAAAATAACTGATCAAACGTTGTCAAAAACTTGACAGTTTTCGTTTCTGACGCCTAGGCGCCAAGCCATAATTTTTTATAATTTTTGTATTTTGCTCCATTTTTGCTCCTTTTGCTCCTTTTTCCTTCTAGACCTTTTTACATTACCTACATCCAAAAACACAAAAAAAATACCTTTCATTAAAGCATAATATCTTTAGAAATTAATAAGAATTAAGATATAAAGAAATAGGTTTTTTTTTATAGATCAGAGATTGGGTCCAATTCAAGGACTGTGCAGCTGATGAAGGCACAGAAAAGGAGGCGCAACTAAGAAATTTTGAAAACCAAACAACCCCACCAACAACAGACACAACGATATGGCTAATCTAGCCAACAACTACATCAGTTAGGATCCCACCAAACAAGGAATTAACAGATGTCCATTGCAGAACGACAGAAAGTGGTGTATTGCTTCAGGGAGGAAACCGTGTCAAAGATGTTCTACGACTTGCTATTGAGACCAGAATTCAAACTTCCAATGTAAAAAAAGCCAGAAGCGGCCAACATGAAAGATCATCCTCAATACTGCCCATACCACCAGTTGCTTGACCACACAATAGAAAATTGCTTTGTTTTCAAGGATTGGCTTGAGAAGAATTTCAGAAGTGGAAACTTAATGATCCCAAATGAGTATTTAAAAGAACCTGAAAAAGGTTCTATAAATATGATTTAGAGTGATTCCATTAGCTTTTACATGATGATACCGCTGCTCGAGGAAATAAGTGATGTTTGTCGAAAACCTTCAACTAACCTTAAAGCTATCAAAGGAAAGTCAATTGAATCCGCTGTGGAAAGGCTTCAAGCTGACATTGCACAACTGTTTAAAGATCAAAAAAGAGATATCAAAGATGAAGATTACAACATAGCAGATTACATGGAAAGTGAATTCACAGAAATCAATGTCGTCGAGATCCTAGCCATGTTAGCTGCGAGCGACACTTCTCTTCGTGAGGGGAACGCCGCAGATGAGTGGCAGAGGGCCATCCAGCAAAGGGACGAACAGATCAGTTGTCTCGAAAAGAAAACTGAAGAATTGACAACCGCCATGATTGCGATGCAAAGACCATTACAATTACTGCAGAAGACACTTCCAGAAACAAACCAACCAAAAACCATTCGTGATGCAGATGAAATAAAGGAGTTTACCTCTGACAAAAGAACGAAGGACTCTGTTCGAAGCGTCATACCAGAAAATGAATTTAAACAAATGGTCGAACAAGTTCGGGAGGCCATAGCCCAGTATAAGAGTGGTGCATTGATTTTAAAGGGTAGACCCTACCCGAAGGAATTCGATGCCGTACCCTACCCTAGAGGTTTTGTGTCACCGAACTTCAAGATATTCAATGGAACTGGAAATCCCAGACAGCACATAGCACATTTTTGAGCTGGTTGTGGCAACACAGAAGGTAAGGAAGCATTGCTTTGCTGTCAGTTCGTCAGCAGCTTGTCAGGGATAGCGTTTGATTGGTACGCTGAATTACCTAATGAATCAGTGAAGACATTCGATGAGTTAGAATAGTTATTCGTGAAGAGATTTGCCGGAGCGCAACATTATGTTTCTATTGGAGATCTCGTGATAGAAAGACAAAAGCCTGACGAAACTTTAGTGGATTATATCTTGAGGTGGAGAAACCTTAGCATGAAATGTAAACCTCAGCTACAGAAACATCATGTGATTGAGATCTTTCTCAAAAGCATCCCTGGACCGATAGCATTCATGCTCAAGGGACTCACCATCAAGTCTTTCGAGAAGTTACTCAGCAAAACCAACAATCTGCAAGAAGAAATCAAGCATATGAATTCTTATGAGAAGGTCGAGAAGTCCAGGACAACCAAGATAGATGAAAGGAAATCTGGAACAGTTGTAGTGGTTAACAGGGGAAACCGACCGTTGCAAATACAAGCTGAACAACCTCAACAGACCTTTTAATGTCCTCGTCAGAATATTCAGCAATCATCTCAGCAGAAACCTTACCAGACATACAAAAGAAAAATTTCAACTATACCCCACAGAATATACTCTTTTAATGATGAAGCAGTGAAAAAGATGTTCCGCATTCTGATCAAGAATCCCGAGTTCAGGTTGCCTAAGCCGAAGAAGCCTAACGAGGTCAACAAGAAAGGACATCCGAGATATTGCCCGTACCACATATTCGTTGGACATCCCATAGAGGAGTGTTGCAGTTTCAAAGACTAGCTCGAGGAGCACTTCAAGAGTGGAAGCGTAACAATCCTCGATGAATATTTGAAAAGAACTTAAAGAGGTTCTATCAGTATGATTTCGGTGATTTGTTTGATTCAATTGATTCCTACGCAACTGACAACGGACGAGACACTTTTTGATTACTATTGTACTACTTTTGTTACAAAAAGAAGATATTAGTATGATCAGTATTGGTCTGTACCATCTCTCCTACTGCAATGAATGAAAGACAAGAAGTTTTTTCTTGTCCAGAATTGTTCAATATTTGGAAATCTCAAATTTGGATATTTTGCTAAGCCTACGAGTTCAAAAAGAATGAATTTAAGGCCCTAATAACTGAGTCGTTTATTTTAAGGAATTCAGACTGGGTCCTAAGTGGATCTCAAAATGAAACAGTGTGCTTGAAATACGAGTCATTGACTCGGGATATCAAGAGCCTTTTAATTTTCTGCAATGTGGCTAGGTCCGGACTTTCAAAAAATTATAATATCTCAGGATTCATATTAAGGGACATTTCAGAATTATTAATTAGGGGAGTTTCGACATTCAAAATCTTTATTAGAAATATGCCTTACCAGATACAGCAATTCTCAGAAAAAAAATGAAGATTCAATTGAGGAGAAGCTTGAGGTGAGAACAAATAAAAAATTGGTGTCCCAATACAGACATTTAAAATCTCTAACATGTGCTCTACCAGATATAGTAATCCTCAATAAAGAAAAGGAGAGCGAAAAGCTCAATAAAAAAAAATGCTCCTTGAGAAGATGCTCGAGGCAAGCATATAATCAAAAATTGGTGTCTTAATCTTCCCCCGATTAATGAAACTTGAAAGGCAACCTTAAGAAGTTTCCTCTGATATTATGCTTTGGAAAGAGTCAAGTGATTCTATGCCTTTTGGTTGATCATTAATTAGCTCAGAAATATCTTCGGACAATGAAAAATATTTTGATCACATGACCGGCAATTCTGAAATCTGCTTAGGCTCAGAAAGAAAGAATTAAATGAATGATGATGATAATAGCAATTAATGGAAATTTGACCCTGAAATCGTATCCTTCAGTGTCCAACAAATACAACTCCAACTTCAACTCGAAGAACGTTAGAAAGATTTCTCGAAGATAACTTCAACAACATCTACAGAATCTGCAACAAATCAAATGATGACTATTACAAACAAAGCTACGAAATTACAGCCACTTCAGTTGTGGCGTCCTTAGAGATAACACACCTTTATAGGTACTTGAAAGAATATAATTTCGATAGCACCTTAAAGAGTGAGTTATTTTCTAGCACTGGTCCTTAGTCAGTGGACGATACTTCAGGAAGCATTGTACCTTGTGTTTCAAAGACAAAGACTCGTTCTTAGAACTCATATGACGCGCTTGTCTAAAACTGGGTCTAAATCCTAAAACAAATGCAAAAAAATAAAAGTCAACATTCAAAAAAATTCTGCTTGAAAAAAAATTCTTTTTCAAAAATCTCTTCACAGGCTTTTCAGCAAATTTCTGCACTGCACAAGTTGCACGAATTTCTCCCAAATTCAAATATCAAATTTCAAATATGAATTCCTCAGTCCGAGACTGTGATTGATATCCCTTCAATTCTCTTGCTCATTTGAGAAAGGATCAGCTGATCCTATCGACATGGAACCGCGAGTTTCGATTGGTTCTGTTGGTGTGGAATCACATCCTTTCCCAAACAAGATCCTTTTCGGTCAACTCTTTGAGTGGGATATGAAACATCCTCATATTCTCACTTAAGTTGTTTCCTTTGACGAAAATCTTTCAAATCATATTTTAGGGGATGAGGATTTTACATCCCATTCCGCATTGCTTTAGGATCTCCTCCTATCGCAATCCTTTATTTCCATATTGTAGAGGTAGAGGATCTCAGTGTCTGATACCGCATTACTTTGCAATGATCTCCTGATATATTTTAGAGGTAGAGTATCCCAATATCTGATACCGCATTGCCCTGCAATGATCTCCTGATATATTTTAGAGGTAGAGGATCCCAGCATCTGATACCGCATTTCTTTGCAATGATCTCCTGATATATTTTAGAGGTGGAGGATCCCAGCACCGATACCACATTGCTTTGCAATGATCTCCTATCATATTTTAGAGGTAGAGGATCTAAGCATCCGATATCGCATTGCTCTGCAATGATCTCCTGATATATTTTAGAGGTTGAGGATCTCAGCATCCGATACCGCATTGCTTTGCAATGATCTCCTGATATATTTTAGAGGTAGAGGATCCCAGCATCCGATACCGCATTGCTCTGCAATGATCTCCTTCGATATTTTAGAGGTAGAGGATCCCAGCATCCGATACCGCATTGCTTTGCAATGATTCTCACGATATTTTAGAGGATGAGGATTCCATATCCGATCCGCATTGCTTTGCAATGATTCTCACGATATTTTAGAGGATGAGGATTCCATATCCGATCCGCATTGCTTAGCAATGATTCACACTACATTTTCACACGATATTTTAGAGGATGATGATTTTATGTCTGATTCTGCGTTGCTTTAGGAGCCTCTCCTATTGCAATCTTTCCTACGATATTCTAGAGGTTGAGAATTTCACATTCGATACTGCGTTGCTTTAGGATCTCGCCCTATCGTATTCTTTCAAATTAAATTCTACAATATTCTAGTGGATGAGGATTTTTTATCCGATTCTGTGTTGCTTTAGGAGCCCCTCCTATTGCAATCTTTCAAACAATATTTCTGAGGTTGAGGGAATAAGCCCTTCAATTAATTCAAGGCATCCTATCCCAATCTTTTGAGATTGGTATAAGACCCCCTTAAATGGAATATGGCGTCCCTTCTCTTCCTTCTACCACAAATTTTACCTATATTTCGATCCACACCTCGGGATCAATACCTGATGTTATTTCCCATTCTCGATACACATTTGAAATTTGATAACTCCAATCCCACTCTCCAATCCAAAGCGAGAGTTTCTACTCCTCGATTTCGATCGAATATCCACTTGTTCTTTCCCCAGCGAGAGTTCTGGAATCTTCAGTTTTGGAGATTTACCTGTCATTCCCCAGCGGAAACCTTCGTCACTCTTTCTTTATTTTGTTCCGAGTGTCTTGGCTTGGAACGCCTGTGTTGGTTTTGTTGATCTTGTCAATCAACGCCAATACGCGTGGTGTGCTTGCCCAGCACACCACACCTATTGGGGGTCCATTTGTTGACCTCACTTTTTGTCAAGGTTTAGTATTCCTCCTAGATATAGGATTCTAGCCTCAGCAGCTTCCCAGACGATCCTAGATTCCTAGTGATGAGACCCACCTCATTTTAGAGTGTCTGGAAGCTACTTCGTTACTCTTCGAAATCCTGTGCGAGATTCCATACCGCTATTCTATAGCCGGTCGAAGTTGACGTTAGGAGTTTAAATCGAGTCCCTATAGGACCCCTGGACATTAGGACAGCCTCGTGCACATCTTACAGACTTGCACCATTCTGATCGATCGTGCTCGTGTTAAAACTTTGCAACGATACTAAATTTCGATGTAGTTTTGACGCGACCGTCGACGAGGTTTCCTAGAGGACCTCGGACGACGGAACGGACTGCGCCGATGCGTCCGGAACGTCGATGTCACTTAAAATTGACGTTAAGTTTGTGACGACGGCCTGTCGGGGACTAAAATTGTGATTTAGGGTTTATTTTTTTTAATAAAATAATAATAAATATGTATTAAATTAAACCTAAGCCCTAAAACCTACTTACCCCGCTCAGTTGACTTTGTCTCTCCCGCGTGAGCTCCCTGGAAGCTTAGCTTGATCACTCTCCCACGCTCGATTGTTCTCCCTTTGCGGCTGTTACTCCTCGAGCCTCTCACGATCACTCCTATTCTCATCCCTGCGACATCCCTATGGCATTTCTTGCGCGAGGGTTATCCCTGTGCCGCGTTCGCAAGTGGCCCGATCCTCCTCGTGGCATTCTCCCCCATTCTCTTGTACCTTACCCGAGCCTACTCAACTCCACAGGTATGGAGCGCCACTCCTCTTCCCCCTTCGCCTATAAGAACCCCATTCTGGGATGGTTTAGGGTTGGCCCGAAAATCCTTGTGAGGAAGGGGAGGTGTTGTTGGATTGTTACCTAAACTTGCTATTCATTTTGTGTGCTTCATGTTGTCTGGTAACTTCCCTTTACCTCTCTCTTACTCTCGGTTTTGGCCTAGGGAGGCTGTCACTTGCGCTGTTAGCTTGATTTGCCTTGTTTATGGTTTCGACTAAGCATTTATATGTCATGGAGAGCTTTACCTACTTGCTTAAATGGTGTTTTCTCATTCCCTCTCTTTAGTAGCATGTTAGTTTGTTCTTATAAGAAAATCTGAGGGGTTTATTACATGAAGCATGTGTGGGAGTGGGGGATATGGCATGATATTAGGTCCTCCTTTTGCTTTATTTGCTTAACATGGTGAAGTTTTAGCATGGCTTTAGCTTCTATTTTCTTTTGTTTAAATCAAGTTGAGATTGATGGAATATGGTTTTAAGGTAAAGCTAGCCTCTCTTGATAGCATATGAGAAGATTGGGTTTAAATGTTTTAAGCTTCACTTTTTAAAAGGGAAAGTGCATACTAGGAATGTTGGGAAGGAGATCCTATGCGTGTTCTTATTTCAAGCATGTGCTGGTCTTTTTTTCTGATGTATTAAAAGCATAAGCTTGAGGCAATGAATAATTTCTTTTGCAAGCATGTTGAAATAGATATTAGAATAGTTTCTTTGCTTACCTTGGTATGAAGCATGGAAGGATTCATTTGATTTTTTCAATATGCATGTGGGGCTCAGCTTTTTCCCTTTGTAACTTTTCTTTATCAAAATGGCATGTTGGAAAGAAGCTTAGTTCAATTTGAGAAGTTTCATGCTTGTTCTTATATAAAGCATATTGTGGCTCTATGTTTTGAATATTTGGAAGCTTAATTCTTGGGCTTCTTGTATCTTAGCCCTTCATGAAGCATGATTAACTAATTTGAAAGGTAGTTGAGTTTTTAAAGATATATATGGCTCGGTTTTGTTGAGGTTTTAAAGATATATATGTGTTTTGAGCTTTAAAAGGGAGAATTTGCTTCAGCTTTACGTTGGATTTGGATTTAACTGTGGTTGGAATCGGTTTTAGCCTCATATAGCTCGGTTTTGTTGAGTCCTGCTGTATTCTTTGTTTTAAGCTCAATTTGGGACTTAGTTTAGCCTTGCCTGGCTCGGTCTTCTGTTAGCACTACTGTATTCTTGTTTTAACGTGAGGCCGGGCCTGTTTCCAGCCCAGCTGTGGCTCGGGTTTGGTTCTATACGGGCTCGGGTTGGCTCCATTAGCCCCTCCTTTTGCTTTGGCTTTGAGTCAGGATTGTTGTAATCTGATTTCATGCTTGTCCCCAGCCTTGCTATGACTCGGGTTGGGCCGGTAGTGTCTCAGTTTTGCTCTTATGATATTTATCTTTACCTTGGCTTTCTTAAGAGTGGGCTGTAGTTGAGTATTGGCTTGGTTCTTGCCTCATGGTGACTCGGGCTTATGTTTTATGTTGGATTTCTTATAGAGTGAGGTGATTAACGATTGTATATGGTGCATTCTCCTTATCTGAAGTTAAAAAAAATTTGGTTTGGGTGGCTCTATCCGAAGTTGTATGTTCATCTTCTTATATGTTAAAATCTATATTTGGGGCACCACCTTTCTTCCCTATCTTGAGCTTGCACTTTGGCCGTGAGCCTCCTCTCCTGTTTGTGCTTTGGACGTGAGTCTTTAGTGGAGTAATGGAGGTGAGGGTGGTCTTGCTTTTTGCCATTCTTGCCCATAGAGTTGATTAAAATAATTTGGAAATACTCCTTGATTCATTTGTGAGAGGAAGTGTAATGCCACACTTGGGAGGTTTTATGTGATGGAATTGGAATTGATTTAAATAAATTTTGAAAAGCTTGTCCATTCACTTTCTTATAAATTTGGAAGTTTGTCTGCTCACCTTCTTTGTATTGGGAGTTTAGGGGTCTTCTTGTTGTTGTTGAATTGGTCCCGAGCCAGATGGTGGTTTTACTTTTTAGTCACCCTTGCCTATGGAGTTTAATGTGGTGATATGGGGTTTTCTTTAGCTTGCTTGTGAGGAAAGATTACAAGAAGTTGTTGATTTCTTTGAGGTTTGGAAAGTTTGACTCTAGTATAGGTTTGGAAATGTTAGCAGCCAATGTTTTCCTAAGCCATTTCCTCTTTGTTTGATTTTAAAGGTCTTGAAAAATTTTCTTGGATTTCGTTTCTAAACACACTTTTGATATAATTGCACCCAAGCGAGAAAGTGACACCCTCGGGGTCGATTCAAGGGGTTTGGGCTTTGCTTTCAATGCTTTATTATAACATGTCTTAGGGGAGTTTTAGATTAACCCATCTGTCGACTTAACCCTTCAAATTCGAAGGTGGATTAGTCTTCTTCTTTTCCCCTCTTTGTTGCTTGACACGTCTTCCCCGCTCCACATAGAATTTGGTTTTTTTTTTGTTTTGGGGAAATGACGGCGATGATGCTAATGGAACACCAGTGATAGAGTAGAATGATATCTCATCCTACGACACCAGGACTTGCTCCAGGGCCCCGGTGAACCATAGGATGACGGTATCATTCACCGCTATAAGGCTAGCGGGGCACCCATACCTTCTTTGGATTGTTTGTGATTCTACACCCAACAAAATAATTGACTCGTGGACAATCCTAATTGTCGGCATATTTTTAGGTTATGTGTTTTATTTTAAAAAGGGGTCGCCTAACAGAAGTTGTCGGCGAATTTTAATTTAATTTAAATAAATAATTTGAAAAGTAGTATTTGATTTTGAAAATAATTTTAAAATTTGAAGATTTTAAGATATGAAATCAAACTGATCTCACATCCCGAATAGTTTATATAAACGAGCGCCACACCATGAGCCGTGTATCTATCTCGAAGAATAGACACACCGCTTGATAATGGGGCTCGATTAAATAAACTAGAAAGGTTTGTGACATCCGTTTGGTCTGCGAACCAATTTTATAAGCCGACAAATTCCCCGCTTAATATGAAACTATTAAACGGGGTTTATATTACACAGGTTCTTAAAGTTCCCTATAAGGGCGAGCCCTATAGTTAATTACATCTTAAGTGACGGGAATCACCTAAGAAAACTCTCGATGATAATCAATAATTACGCTCTCGAGAATTTCAAAGTTTAAATTTTCAAAGGATTGAATTTTGGAAATTTCAATAGGGAATGGATCAAATTTAGAACATTTTTATTTTGGGAATTCAAAGGAAGAAAAGTAGGAGAGATCACGGATTCGAAGCGGACTTCGGTAATCTTCCGACTATCCTATTGTTTGGCTTGGATTTAGGAAAGTCCTAATGTTTATTTAATGTTTTAATCTTGCCAATTTTAATTAATTAGGGCTTATATTTATATGATAGAATCATACAAATTGCTCGGAAGATATGAGGGTTTGTGTCGTATCGGACGACTACCTCGGAATCCTAAGACCGGTTAGGGCTTAATTTGCAATGCAAATGCCTAACGAAGAGTTGAGGATTTATGTTGCACTAGGCAAACTACCTCGAAGTCCTATGGCTTTGTTGTTTAATTCTAGGAAAGTTTTGTTGATGTAGGTTCGAGTTTTCGTCGATGACGATGGCCGTCTTGCCCACCATGCTCCGAGCTCCTTGTTGTTGCGGAGGTTTAGTTTTAGAAATCATAAATCAGGGAATGAGAAGAGTGTTTTGGTTTAGAGAAGTCTTAATTTCCAAGTGTTTTTGTGTTTTAATTAAAACAAATCTTAAAGTTGATTATAACGACACCGGTTAAGATCCCACGGTTCCATCCTTCCGGCATCATTATTTTTATCGGATTCACTTAGTCCGGATGAATTTGCTAAACTCAATTGAATGAGTTCCACACTTTCATTTAGACCGTGGGAAATCCCGTTAGCAACACGTAGGTTACATCATCCGAGGTATTCCCGATCATCCAACAAGACGTTTTAATTTAGTTGTAATTGTAGTTTTGTGTTCGTTTGTGATTAAATTTTGAGTTGTCTTATATTTTGAAATGTTGTGGAGGTGAATTTTATCTTGTAGTGTCTTTTATTTTAGTTTTGGGTTTCGGTTTTGGTTTACGTCCTAAAGGTGTAGGTTTTCATGCAATCGTTGTTTATCATGCAAGAAAAGTAAATGCGATGCGATTAAATAAATTGTCGTAAAGTAAATCGCAATAAAATAAAAGCGTACCTGGAGGATCTTCCCGTCATCACAAGCTGCACTTAAAACACAGTTAGAATATTTAAGCAAGTTCCTAGGTAAAGCTAAGGGAAAGGTTTATGGTTTTCTACCAAATTCCTAATCCTATAGCTTAGTCGTTTCCTATGACGTCTAGGTTCTTTGTGTTTTTAGTTTGAAGACGATTTTCTTCATCGAAGAACAATTAAGTTCGATTGTTCTTATCAACATCCTATCATATTGAGGAAGTGCTTAGGAGAGATCCCAAACATCTTTTCAATATTTCTAGGATTGTTTTAAGCCCAAATGAATTTAATTGTGTAAATGAATCGATCGTCCAGAGGTTTTCAAGTTTTGTTAACTTGCTCGATGAGCTAGGACATTTGAATGTCCTATAAGTGAAGTAACATTTCATTTTAATGTTCTATTTAGGAGTTATGATAACTAAAGCTCCTAAGGGCAAAATGATATTTAATGATTTGTGATTCAAATTTAAGTTCAAATTAATGATTTAAGTTTGGAATAGTGTTCGAAGTTATTTTAGATTTATTTCTTCATGTCTTAAGTAAGGTTATTTAATTCGACTTAATTTAATTTAATTTAATTTATTTTAATTTAATTTATTTAATTTAATTTGATTTGATTTAATTTAATTCAATTTAATTTATTTGATTTAATTTCTTAATTTAATTTAATTTAATTTTAATTTAATTTAATTTAATTTAATTTAATTTAATTCAATTTATTTATTTAATTTAATTTAATTTAATTTAATTTAATTTAATTTATTTAATTCATTTAATTTAATTCAACTTGTTTATTTAATTTAATTTAATTTAATTTAATTCAACTTTTAATCTTAATTTAATTTAATTTAATTTAATTGAAATTTTTGAAAGAGTTTAATGATTTAATTTTAGTTTAATGATTAAGTCTTTTAATATTTTAAATTTGAGTTATCATTTTAATTAAGAGTTGAGTATTAATGAGATGATTAATTTAGGGATTTTTAAATTAAAGAAAAAATCTCTTCCTAATAATATCCCTATTTTAATAATTCCAAATTTATTATTCTTCCAATTTCAATTAATTATTTAATCAAAGTTTAATCATTTTAAATTGCTTAATGGGTTTCTACCCTTTAATTTTTTAAATTTCAATCATCCAAATCAGGTTAGGATCAAATATTTTACTTGTTAATTTTTTATTAAACCTAAAGTTTTAATTAAGGGTTAAAATTTTAATTACCATTTTGCCCTTTAAGCCTAATAATTTCATAACTCACTAAATTGAACTCAAATGAACTTGAAATTTTTATGAGACTTCACTTATGTGTCAATGAAGACATGAGAGGAGAAAATGTGATTTTTCTGTATTTAATTTATTTATATAATTATTTTTGGTAGAAAATAAAGATTTCCAAGGAAAATTTAATAACATGACCAAGGAAAATTTTCTGTCCTTAAGAAAATTATGGGACATTCCTAATGACCAGAGGACCATTTGGACCAAATTTTGTAATTTTTTGAATTATATTTTATTTATTAGAATTATTTTAAATTCTGGAGTATTAATTAATTTAAAAATAAAATAAATGTTGAAAAATAAATTTTATAATTTTTAAAATTCTCTCTGATATCAAGGATTCCAGAGAACCAAACTTTGCAATTTTCTGATTTTTCTTTGATTTACTATAATTATTTTGGTGAAAATGCTAGAAAATATATTTTTTTAATTTTAAAATTACCCTAGAGCTTTAAAAATTAATATCTCACTAAATAGACCTAGGAAAAATATGGGACTTGTTCCTAAGTGATTAAAATTCAAAATATGACATTTTGGTGAATTTTATTATTTTTGTGATTTTTATTATTTTTTAATTATTAAAAATATTAAAATAATATTAAAAATCAACTTTTTAGAAAATTGAAATTTTAATTTTCTTACACTCCCCTGATATCAGAGAGACTCCAAAACCAATTTGGTGAATTTTTGAAAGATATTTTGAGAGTTATGAATTTTTAAAGTTTAAAATGACTAAGTGGCTTAATCAACCCGATTAGTGGGGCTAACCAAGTCCAATTGACCTCAAATTTTTATGATGGGTTCCTCTGACCCTAAAGGTCAGTGGAGAATTGATTTCAAGTCAATTTGATCTATGGTTAACTCTAATTAATTAGAAACCTATTTTGGGTGTTTAAGCCAGATTAGGGTTGATCTAAGTGAATTAACTCAAATCCTATTTTTCCTAGGGTTCTCTGGTCATAAGGAACATCACCAAATTTTCCTAGAATTTATTACACAACATGCTATTTATTGGAATTAAAATACTTAAAATAGCAACATGCATTTGAAAAATCAATAACTTTTCATAGGGATGGCCTCGACTTTGGAAAATTCGGGGAATGTTCCCGAATTCGGAGGCTTCAAAAGCCCTATGGTTTCATGCCATGGTGAATTGTATGAATGCATGGAGAATTAAATGTATGCAGAGAGTAAATAAATTACTAAAAATAAAATGCTTGGACAAAATTGAATGATTTCTTTTCACATTATTCTCTCTCGTTCACTTTGAGCAAGAGGGTATTTTTCTTTTATTTTTCTGATTTTTCTACACAAAGTTATGAATTTTCCAAGTTTAGGGAATTAAATAAATAGAAAATACCCCTAATTTTCTACTTATCCACGCGGCGCCAGCGCATCCTTAGCCTCTCCGAAGCGGTACGTGTCGCGCCGTGATTGGGCGCCGCCATCCGAGTCGGCCGTCCGGGACCCGCGGTTCACGTAACGTTCTGCGGTCCGGCGCGATCGATCCGTCCGCTCGATACACGTGCGATCCAACGGCTCCTGGTCATCGTCTACGGCCGGTGTGCACCCGTGACCAGTCGACCTTCTAACCCTAATTTCTCGCTCGATTCTCGATGGATTTTCGTGTTCTTATGCTCTATGGATTCGTCTTGAAGAGACGAACACATCCATACGGTAAACATGCATTGAAATTTACTCAAATGAAATGGAGAATCTCTGTAAGCTCGGGAAGAAGAATGAATTCATACCTTTACTCAGAGAAGTGAAGCTTCGATGCGAGAGTTGTTGCACCTTCGATTGGATCTAGCAAGCTCCGGATGAAGTCTCCCGGTGCAGTGAATTGTGCTAGGTTGGACTTCGACCACGGTCGATCACAAAGCTTGGATTCGGAGCAACCGGGTGGCCCGGAGATGGGGCTTTTGCTGGTGGACACCTTCCCTTGGTACGGTGAAGGTGTAGAGACAATCAATTTGGGGATTGGCTCGGCTGTGGAGGAGTGTCCTGGTTTTGGGCTTGGATTTCGGCTACGAAATTGAGCTCGCAGAGAAGAAATGGCGGGGGGATCTCACTGGGGATCAAGTGCTCGTGTATGAGGAGGGGTACGGAACAATTTTGGCGAGTTTTGGCAAGGTTTTTGCAACTCTCCTTTCATGGCCGTGAGGGGGTGGTGTTTAAATAGGCATGGCTGGAGGCTCTCCGGGGGGTTTAATGGTTGGGATCGAGTGCTTAGGTCAAGGGAAGAACGACCATTCTATCCATTTGGAGTGGGGCGGCTCGGCAGGATGGAATTTCAAAGCTTGGCTTCTCCCAAGGTTTCGGGCATGGTGTTTTCCCGTGACCGGGTGGCCGGCCGGCCGAGCATGGGTCACCCTCGAGGTCGGTGGGTCGGGGCGGGACTTGGTGCAATCGATTGGCAAATGCCATGTGTAAAAGGCTTGGATTAGAATGGAATGGGAGAGGGCTTATTTTGGCTCAAATTGGTCAACCCCTCCACTTGGGCTAGGTGCACCACCCGAGGCTTGGTTTTGGTCGAGGGAAAAGTGATTTGGCTCGGCATAATCGGTAGGGTCAAGTCACCATCCAAGCACGATTAGGCATAAGCATGGTTAAGGGGAATCATGGGAGTGGTTAATCACCTTTAGGAATTAAGGAAAGAGCCTCCTCCTTTTGCCCAAAATGGCATGGTGACATGTAAAGAGGCTCTCATGGCTTGCATATGGCTTGTGCATGGCTCCATGGCTCCATTTGGCTTGGGAAAAGGTTGGGTCGATTTCATAAAAATGGGTTTTAAGAATTTTGGATATTTTGGTGTGAATTTGTATGGGGCTTGATTTGGAATTGTTTGATGATGGAATTATAACTTAGGGAATGGCTTTGATTAAATGGATGGCAAATGAAAATGTCATGTGGGCTTTAGGGCCAAATTTGGGCTTTTATATTTAGTGGAAATGGGCTTTTAGGGAGGTTTAGGGAAGTGGGCTTTTTAAATTTAAAATGGATTTTGGGATGAGATTTTGGTAAAGGCTTGGGCCAAATAATTGTTGAGTTTGGTTTAGGGATGCTTCATGAGTGGTTTGAAACAAGTTTGAGGTGATTTGGGTTTGAATTGGTTTGAATTTGGGTTTAATTGGTAAGGAGGCTAAGGTGGGCCAAAATGGGCTACCATGGGCCAAAGTTGGGCTAGAGTTGAAATTGATGTAAAATTAATGTTGGGAAATGTTTATGGGAGTGTTTCAAAGAGGTTTTGGCTTTGGTTAGGTTTTGATTTTGGGATTTGGGCTCATTTGGGCTAGGTTTAAGTTTAGGTCAAAATTGGGTTTTTTGATTTTGGGTTGAATTTGAGTGGGGTTTGGATCAAAATCTTGGGCAAATCATGTTAGTGTTTTGTTTATGGGGATGTTAAGGAAGGTTTAGAAAAGATTTGGGGTTAGTTGGAGTTGAATTGGGTGAGTTTGGGTTAGGTTTGGGTCATAGGTCCAAATTGGGCTTTAAGGCCAAAAGTGAAATTGGATCCCAATGCCAATCAAATTGGGCTTGTATTTGGTCTAGATTGGTGTTGGGGATGTTGAATTGAAGTTTAGAATTGAATTGGACCAAAATTGGGGTCAATTGGGTAGATTTGGTTTGACATTGGGTTTACTTTGGGTTAAAATGGGTCAAATTGGGGGTTTTGATAAAAGTGGGGTAAATTGACAAAATTGGCCCATGGTGTAGTTGAATAAAATGAAATTGGGAATATTTGGGATTTTCTGGAATTTTCTGGGAATTTTCTGAATTTTTAGATTTTTGGGTTAAAAAGGGTATTTTGGGTATTTGGAAGGTATTGGGGGGTATTTTTGGAATTTTTGATATTTTTGGATATGGATGATCAGTTTGGGTGATGTGGAAATGTTTGGGATTGATTTTGGAGAATTTTGGGTAACTTGGAAATTTTTGGGAAATTTGGGCTATTCAGGGCTTTGGGTAGGTTGGCGGGTGTTGGGTCCCGGGGGTCAAAAATTGAAAATTTGGAAAATTGAAGATTGGGTGGATGTAAGTGAAATGAAATCATTTTGGTTGAGCCATGAAGCCACATCAAGCCCACATGAGCCATGAAGGGACTCATTTGAGGCATTCACCGTGTTGTTCCTAACCTGCTTAGCGAGGGCTTAGGGGTTAAGGACCATCCATGTGAATCACCTACATGAGTCGGGAAGTTAAGTTGGGTAAGGGTGTGTTTTAGGAGGTGTGTGAAAGTGTAGTGCATAGGTGTAGTGTATGTGTAAGTCGGTCCTTTACCGGACCGGGCCACCTGGGAGCGATCCTAAGGCGAAAGAGTCCCATAGGAACTCATCCTTTAAACTTCCACATTTGATTTCAACCCTCCAGGTGATTAGGGGTCTATAGTCGAGTTTGTGGAGTTTGCGGGGAGTTTAGAAGTGGTTTGAATTTCTAAAAGGTGGGTCCCGATTCTAGTCCTCTAAGATAGTCGAAGGAAAAGCCTAAGGCTAGATCCTGAAATACTAAAGAGAAGAAGAGAAGACCTCATCAAAAATGAGGTCAACAAATGGACCCCGATAGGTGTGGTGAGTGACGGAGCACACCGCGCGTATTGGTGTTGACCGAAACGATCAACAAAACCAACACGGATGTCCAAGTAACAAACTTAGGACGAAGTAGAAGAGCTTCAGCTGGGGAGTGTCGAGTATATCTGCGGGACGGGAGATTCTTGAACTCTTGTCGGGAAAGGAAAAAGGAGGTGAATCCCAAATCACATGATCTGGGAGAATTTCGATTTAGATTTTATTTCGTTTCATGTTCAAGTCATGATGTGTGAGTTTAGATTTCAATTTGGAGTTTTAATTTAGATTGAAGTTTAGTTAGGATTAATTTGAAAGAATCTGATTTGAAATGAAAATTGGAATTTTTGAAGTTTTAGATGTAACATCTTCAACCCCAAAAGAAGATCGAATCGATTGGATTGAGTCATTGCAATGAGGAAAGACCTCGGAATAATGCGGTATTGGATGTAAAATCCGTAACCTCGAGAGTTTGATTTGATGTATTTCGGTGCGATAGGAAAAGAATCCTAAAGCGGTGCGGTCTTGGATGTAAAATCCTCGACCCAAAAGTTTGGATTTGATGTATTTCGGTGCGGTAGGAAGAGAATCCTAAAGCGGTGCGATCTTGGATGTAAAATCCTCGACCCAAGAGTTTGAATTTGATGTATTTCGGTGCGATAGGAAGAGAATCCTAAAGCGGTGCGGTCTTGGATGTAAAATCCTCGACCCAAAAGTTTGAATTTGATGTATTTCGGTGCGGTAGGAAGAGAATCCTAAAGCGATGCGGTCTTGGATGTAAAATCCTCGACCCAAAAGTTTGAATTTGATGTATTTCGGTGCGATAGGAAGAGAATCCTAAAGCGAGTGCGGTCTTGGATGTAAAATCCTCGACCCGAAAGGTTTGAATTTGATGTATTTCGGTGCAATAGGAAGAAAATCCTAAAGCGGTGCGATCTTGGATGTAAAATCCTCGACCCAAAGGTTTGAATTTGATGTATTTCGGTGCAATAGGAAGAAAATCCTAAAGCGGTGCGGTCTTGGATGTAAAATCCTCGACCCAAAGGTTTGAATTTGATGTATTTCGGTGCGATAGGAAGAAAATCCTAAAGCGAGTGCGATCTTGGATGTAAAATCCTCGACCCAAAAGTTTGAATTTGATGTATTTCGGTGCAATAGGAAGAGAATCCTAAAGCGATGCGGTCTTGGATGTAAAATCCTCGACCCAAAAGTTTGAATTTGATGTATTTCGGTGCTGATAGGAAGAAAATCCTAAAGCGGTGCGGTCTTGGATGTAAAATCCTCGACCCGAGAGTTTGAATTGATGTATTTCGGTGCGATAGGAAGAGAATCCTAAAGCGGTGCGATCTTGGATGTAAAATCCTCGACCCAAGAGTTTGAATTTGATTGAGGTTTGATGTGAGATCTGGAAAGATCGAATTTGAGATTTGAAATTTGAGTGAGATTTGATTTAAGATCTGGAAGATCGAATTTGAGATTTGAAATTTAACTGAGATTTGATTTAAGATCTGGAAGATCGAATTTGAGATTTGATAGAGATTTGGAATCTGGAAAGATTGAATTTGAATTTTGATTGAGAATTTGATTTAACATTCTTGTTGATTTTGTTTATCCTTTAATGATTCAAATTTTATTTTGTTGTTTGTTTAATGTTCATGTGAATTTGGTGTTTGTATTTTTTTTTTTTTTTTTTAACTTAACAGGAATGAGGTGGGATAAGATCAGGTAAGAGATTTTGATTTGGAAAAGAGAACAAGGAAAATTTTATTGTCAGGATTTTATTTATTTTAGCACATTTTATTATTTTTGGGTTCGGACTCATTCATAAGTAATCACTTCACCCGTGTTTCTAGGGATGGAAAGTTCATTCCTTCGAAACATCAGGTAGCGTAATACTTTTTCAAGTATCGTCCATTGATCGGAAGCATATGTCGTTCTCCTTAGCAATTCACTAGCTGGTAGGAGCCTCTCGAGTGGATCGCCTCAACTACGAATGGTCCTTCCCAGTGGGTTCAAATTTTCCTCCTATCTTGCGGTGTGCGAGAATAGGTCTTTGAGAACGAGAACTAAATCACCAACTTTGAAGGTTCTTGGGCGGACCAGTTTGTCATGGGCTTGAATCATCTTAGCTTGGTATAGTTCTAGATTACGTTGTGCTGCAAGTCTTTTCCCTTCCAGGCTCTCTAATTCTTCGAGTCGTAATTTGGCGTTCTCTTCGTTGTGATTTTATTTGCAAGCTGCAATTCGAGTGAAGGGAGCTGAACCTCTAAAGGTAACACTTGCCTCGGACCCATACACCGGAGCGTAAGGTGTAGCTTGCGTAGGAGTTACGAAGGTTGTCCGGTAGGCCCATAAGGCTTCTAACAACTTCTCGTGCCAATTTCTCTTATTGTCGTCTAAAGTCTTCTTTAAAATTTGAACGAGAGTTTTATTAAAAGCCTCGGCAAGGCCGTTTGCTCTTGGGTAGTAAATTGTTGAATATCGCCGGTCGATTCCGTGTCTCCGACAAAATTGTTGATTTGTGTGCTTCGAAGGCTGACCCATTATCCGAGATGATCTGCGCGGCACCCGAAACGGTAAACAACTTGGTTCTTGAAAAATTGTAGTACGTGATGTGCTTTCACTTCTCTTAGTGGAGCCGCCTCTGCCACTTGGAAAAGTAGTCTGTAGGCTGCAAGAATGAAGCGATGTCCTTTTGACGACGGCGGTTCATTGGACCCACTATATCCGTGCCCCAACATTCAAATGGCCATGATGCGATTGTCGGATGTAGCACATTTGGAGGTTGGTGTAGAACCACTCCGTGCACTTGGCATCGGTGACGGCTCTTGGCGATTTTCATGCGGTCGGTCATCATCGAGGGCCGGTAGTACCCTAGTCTTTTAATTTTTATTTTCATCTTTGGACTCGGTGGTGAGCGCCACGGAGTCCCGAATGCACCTCTTTAACAATTTCACGGGCTACGGACCCACTTAGGCACCTTAGCCACATTTGATCAAAAGACCTTCGTATAATGTGTTGTTTATTAGTGCGTAGGACGAGTTCTTTTCTTGATACGATGGGTTAACGACACATCATCCGGTAGTTTTCCTGTCTGCGGGTAATCCATTAATGGTCGTCGCCGATCTTCCGTGTTTTTACATCACTGCTTGCAATTGATTCTTCTTCCTTATCGATCCGCGTATCGTGTCGATGTCGAGCTGTGATAGGACACGGCGTCAGTGAGCCGACACTTCCATCGATTCATCTTGCAAATAGGCAAATTCTTTTGCGAGACGAGCTAGCGCATCCGCTAGAGCGTTTTCTTTTCTGGGAATTTTGTAGATTGTCACATTTGGAATTTGTTCCAACAGCTTTATGGCATACTGGAAGTATTGCTCGAGTCTTGGTTTTAAAATTACATGCTTGTCCGACGATCCGTTGAATGATTAGCTGCGAATCCCCGTAGATGTTGATGTCCGTTATCCCCATTTGAATGGTTAATTCCGATCCCGTTATGAGGGCTTCGTATTACGCTTCGTTGTTTATACACGGCTCGTCGAGTGGTAGGAGTATCTTAACATCCCCCGCTCCGGTGTTATAAAGATTAGCTCGATTCTGCCTTACAGGCACTATCACTTGCGATTCTTCGTCTTTGTGCGTCGAAGATGCTCCGTCGAAATATAATTCCCAACGTCGATCATCAAGGTTTTCTAGGTTCATTATTTGTTCATCGGCGGATCGTCGTTGAGAGGAGACTGCGCCGAAAGGGTGTCTTTGCGAGGAAATCTGCTAAGATTTGTCCTTTTACGGCACGGAGAGGCACGAAAGTTATATCGAATTGCGATAATATCATTGACCATCCGGCAAGTCTACGGAAAGCGTTGGACGAGTCATCGAGTATTGCAATGGATTAAACTTCGAGATCGGGTTGACCTTATGAGAAAGCATGTAATGCACGAGCTTTTGAGCGGCGAAGATCGAGGCGAAACAATGCTTTTCGATTGCGGGATACCTTATTTCCGTTGGCGATAAACGACGGCTTAGGTAATAAAGGGCATTCTCTTTACCCTCATCATTGACACAGGCTAACGGGGCTCAGAGAGAAGTCGTCTAAAGCCGCGGTATAAAGTATTAGCGGTCTACACGAGGCTGAGGCTGCTAAGACGGGAGGTGTCATTAAATATTGTTTAATGTCCTCGAAGGCCTTCGGCATTTCTCTTCCCAAATAAATTTGGCGTCCTTTTTAACTAGTGCGAGAAAGGTCGACACCTACACGACGGGTTCGAGATAAAGCGTCGAAGATATGCCAGCTTCCCTTGAAAAGATCGTAGTTGTTTTAAGGTTTTGGGAGGCGGCATTTCTAAGATGGCTTTTATCTTTTCCGGATCGATTTCAATTCCATGATGTTGGACAACGAATCCTAAGAATTTCCCGGAGGCGACGCCGAAGGCGCATTTTAAGGGATTCATCTTAAGGTTAAATTGTCTTAATCGTTCGAAAACAATTCTCAAATCATACAAGTGGTTGTCCTTTACTTTGCTTTTGATGACCACATCGTCCACGTAGCATTCGACTTGATTATGGATGAGATCATCAAAAATCCTTGTCATTGCTCTACGGTAGGTTGCTCCTGCGTTCTTCGATCCGAATGGCATCCTTTGTATAGCAATATACTCCGATCGGCGTTCGAATGCTTGTAAGTTTTTCATCTTACGGAGCCATTTTTATTTGGTTGTATCACGAAGATCCATCCATGAATGAGAATATTTCGTGTGTTGAAGCGATGTCGATCATTAATTACGGGATCGGTAGAGGAAATTCATCTTTTAGGCATGCCTTGTTTAAATCTACGAAATCCACACAAATTCGATCGACCATTCTTCTTCACGGTCGGTACCACGTTGGCTAACCAAGTCGGGTATTGTTCTTCACGGACAAATTTAGCGTCTATTAGCTTTTTAACTTCGGCTATGACTTGTTGTTCGATTTCTAGACGCATTCTTACGGGAGCTTGTCGGTCGGAACGAAGTGGGGTCCACTCCTAGTTTATGGACCGCGACCTCTGGAGCTAAACCTGGCATCTCATCGTAGCTCCAAGCAAAACAGTCTTTAAACTCCATTAATAACTTGATTATTTCTTTGGAGTCTTCTTTATTGAGTAAAGAGCTAACAAAGGTAGGTCTAGGCTCTTTGCTTAGTACCTAAGTTAACTTCTATTAACTCATCTATTGTAGATTTGATTTCCTCTTCGAATTCGGTGGAGCGTCTCCGATTTGTAAATCTTCGAGTTCGTCGTAGTTTCCATGCGGTTTTCGCAAGTGACAACCAAGCAAAATTCGGTATCATCGATCGACCCTACGTGCCGAATCCGAGACCATGTTTTGAGTTGGGTGGACGGCGGAGTTATTCCATAAATTTTCAAAACGTTGTGATTGACCTTTTGTCCATTGTCGAGGTAAGAAACCACGTTGAATTAAATTTTGAACACGGGGAGAGTACCACTCGAAAGGCAATTCCATTAATTCGATGAAGTAGCATCTTGAATTGTACATTATTTTCGGTTTTGGAGGAAGGAGCACCACGAGTAGAATTTGATTGGCTTTGCACCACCGCTACGTACCTCTTTGACCTCCATACCCTCGATCTTATTAGAATGGATCGGGGTCAGGGTCATAGTATGTACATAGTGGTTAATCTTCTCGTACATTGATTTGTATTCTTCGTTTCTTTCATCTTCGAGAGGGATTCGAATTGCGGCTTCTTCGACTTATTGTCGTTGCTTCTTGTTTGATTTCCTTTTCTCCTTCGGAACTATCTTCCCGATCAACATTGATGGTTGGTTTCCTCGTCCGATCGTCCTAACGTCTCTACCACGACCTCGTCCCCGGCCTCGACCTCGGATGCGAGTTGTGGAGAAACCTTCACCATCTCGCCGTAAGGGAGTGGTGAGTGACTGTTGGACTAGAATTTCGAGTTCTTCGTTGTCCGAACTTTCTTTGCTTCATTTGTTATGGTATCTCCGGAGAAGATCGTTTTCTTCGGTGGTGCATAATAAGCTGCATCCTCGTGGATTCCAATTTCATGTACGGAGAATGGTTGTAAGTCACCTTTGATGCCTTGTTCCCCTCCATCGTAGTACTTGATGCAGCGATGTAGAGATGATGGTACCATCCTGTTTTCATGTATCCATGGTCGGCCTGAGTAGAGCGTTGAACGATGTTTCGAATCGATTATGTGAAATTTCGCGGTTGTCTTTGCTAAGTCACCGGTCTTCATCGATAGCGTTATCGAGCCGAGGGCTCTTTCTCCTTTACGGTTGAATCCTCTTAATAACATTTTGTACGCTTCGAGCTCGCGGGCATCAATTTCCAAGTATGCTTAGCGTTCGAAGATTCATTATATTGATTGATGCTCCTGGATCCACCAATACTGCTGGAGAGTGTAAATTTTCCGATTATGGCCGAAATGTACAACGGTCGGTTGTGATCTGTCGTTCCAAGTAGTAGGTCGTCGTCCGTGAAGGTAACACCTCGTTGTTCTTTTAACGAGCAAACCTCATCTAAGGACTCTCCGGCCATTTGAGCTAAGCAAATTTCCGGATCAAGTAAGGCTTTGATCGAGCTTCTCTCATCTCCTTTGATAAGATGAGAGCGTCGTAGATGCTCGGTTTGGTGCGCAGTTTCCTAAGATGGGCTAGCACGTTGTAGTTCACTTTGTTTTCATGTGTCTCTGCTTCTTCTCGAATGGGTATTTCTTCTGCGGGGTTGGTTCTTCACGAACAACCACCGCTTCCCTTTGTCTTTTGGACCCATTCTCGGAGGTAGAACTTTTCCACTCCTTAAGTTGACTTCGTAATTTCTTCGAATCTATTGTTGAGCTTCGCGGTGTCTCTTCTTGAATCGGAATGACGGGCTCTTCCGGATTAGCTTCGAGTACGAAGGCTCTAACTCTCATCGTGATTGGAGCTCCTCGAAACTCGCGAGATAGATTCGTTGCTTGTTGAACTCTCGTAGCCTCCTTGATGGATGTCTTCTTTGTTATTTTGCTTGTCGAGATCGTGTATGATTTGAGAATTGTCGTTGGTATCGAAATCGATATCCGGATTATCGTTAGTTACGTAATCGTTAGAAACGATCAAAACGTAGCCAACGCCATCACCCTTATCATTATATGATCCCACCGAAGTGAGCGGATAATCATACGAGTCGGGGGTTCGAGGGATTTCTCCCCGAATCGGAAACAACTATCCTAGGATAAGCGGCCCCTAGTCCAGCCTTAGGTGCCTCGGTCTTCTCTTCTTCGTCAATTTTCTTCTTCTCTTCGATCGTCTCCTGTTGAGGTGGTTCTTCTATCGCAAGTGATAGTACCGGCTTAACGGGTTTCAAACTACGAATTGAAGCTTGTACCGAAGCGGTCCGGATCTTCGTCTAAAATCTTTTCGAAGACCTCGTCCAAGCGGTAGTCCATCCATCGTCGGTCGTATAGGGATCATCGGAATGATGGGATCGATCGAGATAACATTGACGGAACCTCCTTTACGGGGTTCCTTCATGTACTCCTTCGGGATCATTATATTCCCTTTCCGCGAGTTGTCATTGAGCCAACTTTTGAAGGTAATGCAATCTTCATTTTGTGTCCGAAGCATTTGGTGGTAAGGGCGAAAGTTGGGATCACCCTTCTTGTTGACTTCCTCCGGTCTTTTAGGCTCGGCAGTTGGAAATCCGGAGTCTTCATCGGATTTGCGGAACATTTTCGGACTTGCTTCATTCTTGAACGGATATTCTCTCGCTCAAAAGCTCTCTTAATGTACGTTGCGGACGAGGTGGTTGTTCATATTGCGGAGATGGTGATCGTCTAGGCGGGGTTCGTTAGTAATCTGTTGTGGTTCTTTGCGGCCGTTACGGTGGTATTTGCATCGGTTGCTTGCCTTTGTCAGCTCGCTGCGACGATCCGGATTTCTTTTCAAAAGTCTTTACGAGGCTTTTGTTTATCCGTCTTGTCGGTGAAACTTAATTGCTTTGCCTCCTCTTGCAAGCTTCCGGCCTTGCTTAACAACTTCTCGAAAGTCTTAATAGTGAATCCCTTGAGGAGAAGTGCTTATCGGGCCGTGAATGCTTTTTAGCAAAATGCCGATCGCATCTTGTTCTTGCGGTTGTGGTTCACACTTCATACTTAAGTTCCTCCATCGGAGTATGTAATCCACCAAAGTTTCATTCGGCTTTTGTTTCTCTACCACTAAATCACCTATAGTGATGTGGTGCGGAGCTCCGACGAATCGCTTGATGAAGAGGTTCTCTAGCTGCGAGAATGTCTTTACCGAACCGTTTGGTAATTACGCATACCGGTCGAAGGCGATTCCGACGGACTGGCGACGAGCTGTCGGAAGAGTAATGCATCGCTCCCGCCGGCATTGCAACAAGCGGCACGAAAGTGTGCCACATGCTTGTCGGGGGTTCCGGTTCCGTCGAAGGTCTTGAACGGAGGTGGTACGAAGCCTTTCGGGTATTGGACGGCGTCGAATTCTTCGGGGTAAGGTCTACCCGTCCGAATGGATGTCCCGCTCTTTGATTGTGCTAAGGCTTCTCGCACTTCTTTGTTCCACCAAGTTCTTGATATCCTTTTCGGGAATCATACTTTGTGTTGTATCCTTTTTAGTGATCATCCCCATTGACGGACGTAATCTCCTTTCCTCCGTCTACAATGTGAATGACCTCACGGGGTGTTTCCCTTTGTGGTTGTACTTGACTGCGGAAGTGGCCGGAGCTACGGCCATCTCTTCCATCCTTTTCGCCATTTGAGCGATCGTGTCGTCTTTCTCTTGAAGGCTGTCTTCTCATCGGTTACGGCTCCTCTCTTCTGCGCGGCTGCGGGAGCACCTTGCGAAGGCGATGAAGCTCGTGTCTCAACCATGTTGATTTCGCGTATTCGTCGTCCATGAATTCCGATGAATCAATCTCGTCTCCGAACTTTTCTTCTCTTTCTTTTGCCAATCGTCGGATATCGGTTCTCGGCTTTTCCATGGCATCTTCTAGCGGGGCTTTACGTGTGTCTTCGTGGTTGTCGTGCGATAGGCTGTCGGGTCCCCTTCTCACGAGTCCCCTTCATCGTGGTAGCACTTTCTTCGGATTCGAGTCTCTGGCGAGACTTTCTTTCTCGAGCCGCTGTTTCGATCTCAGCTGCCCGAGTAGTGGGACGCCATACCATCCTTCGGCGACGGAAGGTCTAGGACCGGACGATCTGTCGGCCAAATCTTTGGAAGGTGGTATCCTCCCTAATCTCTAATCCCGAGACGACAACGGGCGGACTAGCCTTCATTCTTTTACTTGGCTTTTACGTCATGATGGCGGGTTCTACTCGGGGCCCAAGACGGGATTTGAGCGGCACCCGCCCTATCCTTCGTAGAATTTCGATACGGGGCGGTTTTCCTTCTTCGCTAACTTTTCACCAAAGTTTGCGGTCGAAGCAAACGGCGTAGTTCTAGTTCTTTTCTTGCGGCTATCGTTGTAATATGCGGAGCTGTGGTAATGTGGCGGCAATCTTGCGAATGTTTTCTTCATCTTCGCGGCGGAGAGGGGATGAAACTCGCTTCCTCCCAACGGTGGTATGTATTCGGGCGGTGGTGTATATTCGCGCGATTCCGGAATTTCCTCTAGGAAAGCAATTTCGGCGGCCACGGCTTCTTTAGCGATCCTTCATTTCGTTTCTTCTGCGGGTCTTTGTTAGTGACGGAATCTTTGAAGCTCGGACCCGATCTCGAAAACGAAGGTCTTACGAGGAAGATCTGTACCCTCCACGGTAACGAGTCCATCATAATTCCGGATTTCTTTCCCCTTTGATTTGGCGAAAGTCGGGGCGGGTGCGAGAACAACTAGACCGGTGGGGGTAGAAAGAACGGTCCTCCTGTGGACATCGGTACTCCTCTTAGTCGGGATCCTTTGCGAGAGGAGGGAATTCTTGGGTTGACCTAAGGTTGAATTCGACGGCGGCTCTTCGACTTCGGGTACCTTGTTCATCGGTGCGAAGAGGGAGACGTCGGTGATCTTGACGTTCGTGTTTTCAAATCCTTGTCCGAATCGGATGATTCCATTGTCGGGCGGCTCATCCTTATAGACAGCGAGGTCCGAGTCCGTTGGTGAAGGAGAAAATCGGTTTTGGGGCTTCCATTTCGCAGGGTAGATTTTGGTTGTCGGTCCCGAGTTATGCTTCTTTTCTTTAGGACGAAAAGAAAGGAATTGAAAGAGTCCGAACTCATTCTTGTGCATGTATTTATAGGAAGGAATCACTTATTAAAAGAATCACTTATTAGAGGGTTTGTTTATTTAGAACGGAGTGTTCAAAGGTGTAGAGAGGGTAAGGAATCCGAATCGGAGTTGGAAAGGAAAAGAGAGTCTTAAGCAAGACTTCTCGACTCGAAGGACCACTCCTAAACTAACACCTATTGGGGGTCCACCCCACCTCAGAAATGAGGTAAAAGGATCTCGGAACCTCTCTGTTTATGGGTGTCTAAACGAGTGGCTCCTAAATCCGAGAGAATGTTGGTTATACTTGTTCGAGGTAGAAATGAACATAGTATCCCAACGGAAAGAAGGGTAGTTTGATCCATAAAGGACATGGATGCATCTACCGATTTTTGAGAGCAGAATTATTTGATTAAGATGGAGAGAGGAACTAGTCCCCAGCGGAGTCGCCAGAAGTTGTCGGCATATTTTTAGGTTATGTGTTTTATTTTAAAAAGGGGTCGCCTAACAGAAGTTGTCGGCGAATTTTAATTTAATTTAAATAAATAATTTGAAAAGTAGTATTTGATTTTGAAAATAATTTTAAAATTTGAAGATTTTAAGATATGAAATCAAGCCGATCTCACATCCCGAATAGTTTATATAAACGAGCGCCACACCACAAACCGTGTATCTCATCCCGAAGAATAGACACACTCGCTTGATAATGGGGCTCGATTAAATAAACTAGAAAGGTTTGTGACATCCGTTTGGTCTGCGAACCAATTTTATAAGCCGACAAATTCCACAGCTTAATATGAAACTATTAAACGGGGTTTATATTACACAGGTTCTTAAAGTTCCCTATAAGGGCAAGCCCTATAGTTAATTACATCTTAAGTGACGGGAATCACCTAAGAAAACTCTCGATGATAATCAATAATTCTGCTCTCGAGAATTTCAAAGTTTAAATTTTCAAAGGATTGAATTTTGGAAATTTCAATAGGGAATGGATCGAATTTAGAACATTTTTATTTTGGGAATTCAAAGGAAGAAAAGTAGGAGAGATCACGGATTCGAAGCGGACTTCGGTAATCTTCCGACTATCCTATTGTTTGGCTTGGATTTAGGAAAGTCCTAATGTTTATTTAATGTTTTAATCTTGCCGATTTTAATTAATTAGGGCTTATATTTATATGATAGAATCATACAAATTGCTCGGAAGATATGAGGGTTTGTGTCGTATCGGACGACTACCTCGGAATCCTAAGACCTAGGTTAGGGCTTAATTTGCAATGCAAATGCCTAACGAAGAGTTGAGGATTTATGTTGCACTAGGCAAACTACCTCGAAGTCCTATGGCTTTGTTGTTTAATTCTAGGAAAGTTTTGTTGATGTAGGTTCGAGTTTCTGCGATGACGATGGCCGTCTTTGCCCACCATGCTCCGAGCTCCTTGTTGTTGCGAGAGGTTTAGTTTTAGAAATCATAAATCAGGGAATGAGAAGAGTGTTTTGGTTTAGAGAAGTCTTAATTTCCAAGTGTTTTTGTGTTTTAATTAAAACAAATCTTAAAGTTGATTATAACGACACCGGTTAAGATCCCACGGTTCCATCCTTCGGCATCATTATTTTTATCGGATTCACTTAGTCCGAGATGAATTTGCTAAACTCAACTGAATGAGTTCCACACTTTCATTTAGACCGTGGGAAATCCCGTTAGCAACACGTAGGTTACATCATCAGAGGTATTCCCGATCATCCAACAAGACGTTTTAATTTAGTTGTAATTTTAGTTTTGTGTTACTGTTTGTGATTAAATTTTGAGTTGTCTTATATTTTGAAATGTTGTGGAGGTGAATTTTATCTTGTAGTGTCTTTTATTTTAGTTTTGGGTTTCGGTTTTGGTTTACGTCCTAAAGGTGTAGGTTTTCATGCAATTGTTGTTTATCATACAAGAAAAGTAAATGCGATGCGATTAAATAAATTGTCGTAAAGTAAATCGCAATAAAATAAAAGCGTGCACTGGAGGGTCTTCCCGTCATCCCAAGTTGCACTTAAAACACGGTTAGAATATTTAAGCGAGTTCCTAGGTAAAGCTAAGGGAAAGGTTTATGGTTTTCTACCAAATTCCTAATCCTATAGCTAGTCGTTTCCTATGACGTCTAGGTTCTTTGTGTTTTTAGTTTGAAGACGATTTTCTTCATCGAAGAACAATTAAGTTCGATTGTTCTTATCAACATCCTATCATATTGAGGAAGTGCTTAGGAGAGATCCCAAACATCTTTTCAATATTTCTAGGATTGTTTTAAGCCCAAATGAATTTAATTGTGTAAATGAATCGATCGTCCGAGGTTTTCAAGTTTTGTTAACTTGCTCGGTGAATCTAGGACATTTGAATGTCCTATAAGTGAAGTAACATTTCATTTTAATGTTCTATTTAGGAGTTATGATAACTAAAGCTCCTAAGGGCAAAATGATATTTAATGATTTGTGATTCAAATTTAAGTTCAAATTAATGATTTAAGTTTGGAATAGTGTTGAAGTTATTTTAGATTTATTTCTTCGTATGTCTTAAGTAAGGTTATTTAATTCAGCTTAATTTAATTTAATTTAATTTATTTTAATTTAATTTATTTAATTTAATTTGATTTGATTTAATTTAATTCAATTTAATTTATTTGATTTAATTTCTTAATTTAATTTAATTTAATTTTAATTTAATTTAATTTAATTTAATTTAATTTAATTCAATTTATTTATTTAATTTAATTTAATTTAATTTAATTTAATTTAATTTATTTAATTCATTTAATTTAATTCAACTTGTTTATTTAATTTAATTTAATTTAATTTAATTCAACTTTTAATCTTAATTTAATTTAATTTAATTTAATTGAAATTTTTGAAAGAGTTTAATGATTTAATTTTAGTTTAATGATTAAGTCTTTTAATATTTTAAATTTGAGTTATCATTTTAATTAAGAGTTGAGTATTAATGAGATGATTAATTTAGGGATTTTTAAATTAAAGAATAAATCTCTTCCTAATAATATCCACTATTTTAATAATTCCAAATTTATTATTCTTCCAATTTCGATTAATTATTTAATCAAAGTTTAATCATTTTAAATTGCTTAATGGGTTTCTACCCTTTAATTTTTAAATTTCAATCATCCAAATCAGGTTAGGATCAAATATTTTACTTGTTAATTTTTTATTAAACCTAAAGTTTTAATTAAGGGTTAAAATTTTAATTACCATTTTGCCCTTTAAGCCTAATAATTTCATAACTCACTAAATTGAACTCAAATGAACTTGAAATTTTTATGAGACTTCACTTATGTGTCAATGAAGACATGAGAGGAGAAAATGTGATTTTTCTGTATTTAATTTATTTATATAATTATTTTTGGTAGAAAATAAAGATTTCCAAGGAAAATTTAATAACATGACCAAGGAAAATTTTCTGTCCTTAAGAAAATTATGGGACATTCCTAATGACTAGAGGACCATTTGGACCAAATTTTGTAATTTTTGAATTATATTTTATTTATTAGAATTATTTTAAGTTCTGGAGTATTAATTAATTTAAAAATAAAATAAATGTTGAAAAATAAATTTTATAATTTTTAAAATTCTCTCTGATATCAAGGATTCCAGAGAACCAAACTTTGCAATTTTCTGATTTTTATTTGATTTATTATAATTATTTTGGTGAAAATGCTAGAAAATATATTTTTTTAATTTTAAAATTACCCTAGAGCTTTAAAAATTAATATCTCACTAAATAGACCTAGGAAAAATATGGGACTTGTTCCTAAGTGATTAAAATTCAAAATATGACATTTTGGTGAATTTTATTATTTTTGTGATTTTTATTATTTTTTAATTATTAAAAATATTAAAATAATATTAAAAATCAACTTTTTTAGAAAATTGAAATTTTAATTTTCTTACACTCCCCTGATATCAGAGAGACTCCAAAACCAATTTGGTGAATTTTTGAAAGATATTTTGAGAGTTATGAATTTTTAAAGTTTAAAATGACTAAGTGGCTTAATCAACCCAATTAGTGGGGCTAACCAAGTCCAATTGACCTCAAATTTTTATGATGGGTTCCTCTGACCCTAAAGGTCAGTGGAGAATTGATTTCAAGTCAATTTGATCTATGGTTAACTCTAATTAATTAGAAACCTATTTTGGGTGTTTAAGCCAATTAGGGTTGATCTAAGTGAATTAACTCAAATCCTATTTTTCCTAGGGTTCTCTGGTCATAAGGAACATCACCAAATTTTCCTAGAATTTATTACACAACATGCTATTTATTGGAATTAAAATACTTAAAATAGCAACATGCATTTGAAAAATCAATAACTTTTCATAGGGATGGCCTCTGACTTTGGAAAATTCAGGGAATGTTCCCAAATTCAGAGGCTTCAAAAGTCCTATGGTTTCATGCCATAGTGAATTGTATGAATGCATGGAGAATTAAATGTATGCAGAGAGTAAATAAATTACTAAAAATAAAATACTGAACAAAATTGAATGATTTCTTTTCCACATTATTCTCCTCCGTTCACTCGAGCGAGAGGGTATTTTTCTTTTATTTTTCTGATTTTTCTACACAAAGTTATGAATTTTCCAAGTTTAGGGAATTAAATAAATAGAAAATACCCCTAATTTTCTACTTATCCACGCGGCGCCAGCGCATCCTTAGCCTCTCCGAAGAGGTACGTGTCGCGCTGTGATTGGGCGCCGCCATCTGAGTCGGCCGTCCCGGGACCCGCCGGTTCACGTAACGTTCTGCGGTCCGGCGCAATCGATCCGTCCGCTCGATACAAGCGCGATCCAACGGCTCCTGGTCATCGTCTACGGCCGGTGTGCACCGTGACCGTCGACCTTCTAACCCTAATTTCTCGCTCGATTCTCGATGGATTTTCGTGTTCTTATGCTCTATGGATTCGTCTTGAAGAGACGAACACATCCATACGGTAAACATGCATTGAAATTTACTCGAATGAAATGGAGAATCTCTGTAAGCTCGGGAAGAAGAATGAATTCATACCTTTGCTCGGAGAAGTGAAGCTTCGATCCGAGAGTTGTTGCACCTTCGATTGGATCCTAGCAAGCTCCGGATGAAGTCTCTGGTGCAGTGAATTGTCTAGGTTGGACTTCGACCACGGTGATCACAAAGCTTGGAGTACGGAGCAGCCGGGTGGCTCGGAGATGGGGCTTTTCTTGGTGGACACCTTCCCTTGGTGCGAGTGAAGGTGTAGAGACAATCAATTTGGGGATTGGCTCCGCTGTGGAGGAGTGTCCTGGTTTTGGGCTTGGATTTCGGCTACGAAATTGAGCTCGCGAGAGAAGAAATGGCGGGGGATCTCACTCGGGGATCAAGTGCTCGTGTATGAGGAGGGGTGCGGAACAATTTTGGCGAGTTTTGGCAAGGTTTTTGCAACTCTCCTTTCATGGCCGTGAGGGGTGGTGTTTAAATAGGCATGGGCTGGAGGCTCTCCCGGGGGGTTTAATGGTTGGGATCGATTTGCTTAGGTCGAGGGAAGAACGGCCATGCTATCCATTTGGAGTGGGGCGGCTCGGCGGGATGGAATTTCAAAGCTTGGCTTCTCCCGAGGTTTCGGGCATGGTGTTTTCCGGCGACGGGTGGCCGGCCGGCCGAGCATGGGTCACCCTCGAGGTCGAGGTGGGTCGGGGCTGGGACTTGGTGCGATCGATTGGCAAATGCCATGTGTAAAAGGCTTGGATTAGAATGGAATGGGAGAGGGCTTATTTTGGCTCAAATTGGTCAACCCCTCCACTTGGGCTAGGTGCACCACCCAAGGCTTGGTTTTGGGCTGAGGGAAAAGTGATTTGGCTCGGCATAATCGGTAGGGTCGAGTCACCATCCAAGCACGATTAGGCATAAGCATGGTTAAGGGGAATCATGGGAGTGGTTAATCACCTTTAGGAATTAAGGAAAGAGCCTCCTCCTTTTGCCCAAAATGGCATGGTGACATGTAAAGAGGCTCTCATGGCTTGCATATGGCTTGTGCATGGCTCCATGGCTCCATTTGGCTTGGGAAAAGGTTGGGTCAATTTCATAAAAATGGGTTTTAAGAATTTTGGATATTTTGGTGTGAATTTGTATGGGGCTTGATTTGGAATTGTTTGATGATGGAATTATAACTTAGGTAATGGCTTTGATTAAATGGATGGCAAATGGAAATGTCATGTGGGCTTTAGGGCCAAATTTGGGCTTTTATATTTAGTGGAAATGGGCTTTTAGGGAGGTTTAGGGAAGTGGGCTTTTTAAATTTAAAATGGATTTTGGGATGAGATTTTGGTAAAGGCTTGGGCCAAATAATTGTTGAGTTTGGTTTAGGGATGCTTCATGAGTGGTTTGAAACAAGTTTGAGGTGATTTGGGTTTGAATTGGTTTGAATTTGGGTTTAATTGGTAAGGAGGCTAAGGTGGGCCAAAATGGGCTACCATGGGCCAAAGTTGGGCTAGAGTTGAAATTGATGTAAAATTAATGTTGGGAAATGTTTATGGGAGTGTTTCAAAGAGGTTTTGGCTTTGGTTAGGTTTTGATTTTGGGATTTGGGCTCATTTGGGCTAGGTTTAAGTTTAGGTCAAAATTGGGTTTTTTGATTTTGGGTTGAATTTGAGTGGGGTTTGGATCAAAATCTTGGGCAAATCATGTTAGTGTTTTGTTTATGGGGATGTTAAGGAAGGTTTAGAAAAGATTTGGGGTTAGTTGGAGTTGAATTGGGTGAGTTTGGGTTAGGTTTGGGTCATAGGTCCAAATTGGGCTTTAAGGCCAAAAGTGAAATTGGATCCCAATGCCAATCAAATTGGGCTTGTATTTGGTCTAGATTGGTGTTGGGGATGTTGAATTGAAGTTTAGAATTGAATTGGACCAAAATTGGGGTCAATTGGGTAGATTTGGTTTGACATTGGGTTTACTTTGGGTTAAAATGGGTCAAATTGGGGGTTTTGATAAAAGTGGGGTAAATTGACAAAATTGGCCCATGGTGTAGTTGAATAAAATGAAATTGGGAATATTTGGGATTTTCTGGAATTTTCTGGGAATTTTCTGAATTTTTAGATTTTTGGGTTAAAAAGGGTATTTTGGGTATTTGGAAGGTATTGGGGGGTATTTTTGGAATTTTTGATATTTTTGGATATGGATGATCAGTTTGGGTGATGTGGAAATGTTTGGGATTGATTTTGGAGAATTTTGGGTAACTTGGAAATTTTTGGGAAATTTGGGTACATTCAGGGCTTTGGGTAGGTTGGCGGGTGTTGGGTCCCGGGGGTCAAAAATTGAAAATTTGGAAAATTGAAGATTGGGTGGATGTAAGTGAAATGAAATCATTTTGGTTGAGCCATGAAGCCACATCAAGCCCACATGAGCCATGAAGGGACTCATTTGAGGCATTCACCATGTTGTTCCTAACCCTTGCACGAGGGCTTAGGGGTTAAGGACCATCCATGTGAATCACCTACATGAGTCGGGAAGTTAAGTTGGGTAAGGGTGTGTTTTAGGAGGTGTGTGAAAGTGTAGTGCATAGGTGTAGTGTATGTGTAAGTCGAGTCCTTTACCGGACCGGGCCACGCAGGGCGATCCTAAGGCCGAAGAGTCCTATAGGAACTCATCCTTTAAACTTCCACATTTGATTTCAACCCTCTAGGTGATTAGGGGTCTATAGTCGAGTTTGTGGAGTTTGCGGGGAGTTTAGAAGTGGTTTGAATTTCTAAAAGGTGGGTCCCAATTCTAGTCCTCTAAGATAGTCAAAGGAAAAGCCTAAGGCTAGATCCTAAGTACTAAAGAGAAGAAGAGAAGACCTCATCAAAAATGAGGTCAACACTAATTTTCAAAGAAAACCTGATAAGAATATGATACTACATTTTGCAATTAAAACATGTTTCTACCACAATAAAAAATTAATATAAAACTCTCTTTTGTATGCCTGAAATCCACGTGCATGCTAAAACAATAAATTTTAGAACCATATTATAAATCTGGTTGTCCACTTGTTGATTATCAGTTTTGGGTTGAGGAACACCCTCCTGAGTCAAGTTTAGTAAAACACCCTTCTAGATGAATAGCGGGCTCTATACACTCGTGTGACCGAGTAACCTTCGACTACCCTTCGAGCAGTACTACACAGTTCTGAGCCTAGCCCCGACCCGAGTGCTTGCGGTTTTCTTCGGATTTTTGTATGATTTTGATGAGCTACTCGTGGTTTTTTTTAGAGACTTTCCCGAGGTTTTTGATGATTTGATTTTGATTTTTGTTTATTTTCTCCGAGTTTTCTACCGCGAGTCAATCGCCGTTCTTTTTCGGGTTTTCTGGATGATGTTTCTTTTTCTACCTCGCTTTCACTTGTACGACACACTCTAGCCTGCTGCATTCAAGAAAATAACGAATCTCCCAGGTATACAGGTTTGTTTACATTTACAGCGTGTTACTTTTTGCGTACCTGCTACTGTACTGTTTAGCACGTTGTACCATACTCTGCTGCATGTTTTACTGTTTTCTTGTGCTACATACCCTGCTATACACTGTACAACATCTAAACATACTTGCATAGGATGTTTAGGAGAACTCAACCATAGGGCCACCTGATTGAACATTTTAACTTGCCACCTTAGAAAACTCAACCTCTTCACGGCAAGGAGCTTGGAGCTAGCGTGCTGGGCATCACGGCCATCTTCAACAGCAATATATATCTACATCAGCTAAACCGTTCCTTAGTGATTAAACAACAATCCATAGGATTTCGAGATTGTTCGCCTAGTGCCACATAAATCCTCAACCTCTTATTGGGCCTTTGTATAGCTTTGCTGTACAATATAAGCCCCGACTCATTTTAGGATTCTGAGGTTGTTGTTCGTCACGATTTAAATCCTCACATCTTCTAGGCTATTCGTGTGATCGTTTCACACAAATGTAAGCCCTGATTTAATAAAATTGGCAAGATGAAACATTTAAATAATATCTCCCCAAAATTGAAGCCAAACCATAGGATAGCTTGGGAAGTCACCGAGGTTCCCCTCTGGATCGCCGACATCTCCTAGTTCTTCTTCCTTTGGATTATACAATAAAATGTTCCAAATTTGAGCCAATCCCCTTTCACACCTCTTTGTCCGATTTCGTTGAAAAGTCCTATCCTTTTGACCTCCTTGAAGATAATATTTCCTGATTTTTATCGAGAGTTTTCTTAAGTGATTTCGGTCATTTAAGATGTAATTAATTATAGGGTCTTGCCCTTATAGGAAGCATTTCCGAACCCAAATTAAAATAAAACCTATTTAATTCTTCATATTAAATAGGGGAACTTGTCGGCAAATAAAATGGTTTCGCAGACCAAATGGACGTCATATATTTCTTAGTTTATTTAATCGAGCCTCACCCTCAAGTCTTGTGTTTGTCTTTAGGGATAAATGCATGACTTGAGGTGTAACACTCTTTCATTTAAAGTATGAAAAATATGGGGTCAGTTTGATTTCATGTTTTTCTAAAAAAATATATATATGTAAATTAAAGCGTCCTTCCAAAGCGGGCGACGGGATCTCGATTCCGGCGACCGACAGCTTCCTACGGGCACTCTACACCCAAAACAACGCCGACAGTTCAAAGTGTGTTGTTGGATTGAGAATTTCCTTTGAATTTTTATTGTTTGTGTTATTTATAGAATGATGAACCTTATTATAGTCTTTTTCTGGAATTTATTGAGCTTGGAATGAAAAATATGAAATGGAATTGAAGAGTTTGATTGTATATTGAGTTTTGAAATGTGGATCTAATTTATCATTTTAATTAATTGTGAAAATGTTTGGATGTTAGAAATTGGAGTAATACTCATATATGAGTAATTAGAAGTTGAAATTGATAAGTTTTGTTTGAAAAGATAATTTTTAAATCGATTTTTAGAAAGGCGAGTCTGGTGCCTAGGAGCCAGAACTCGGCACCTAAGCACTGGTTCGGCCTACACCCGAGAATAGGGATTTTAACCCCACCGATGCCATTTTTAGCGCTTGAGCTTCTTCTTCCTTCCTTTTTCGCAAAAAATATACCTAGAGATCCTATTTGAAGCCGATTTTTTGAGTCTTTGAGCTTGGAATCACTCGATTTCTTCATCTAGAGGTTAGATCTACCTTCAAAACCATTTATTTTCAAATTTCACCTTGGATTTTGCTCTCTTTGAAGAGAACCAAAATTTTGAGAGAATTTTGTTTTTTAGAGTTTAATCCATGGATTTTTAAACTCTTTCAAGTTTGAAAAGCTTAAATAAGCCTATTTCTTTGATCTTTTAATTTATTTTGTGTTTTCTTTCTCTTACGTTTAGATGGCTCCAAAATCTAAGCAAGGGAAGGAACGAGAAAATTTTAATCGTAGCAAGTTTGCCACTGCCACAGCACATTTTCATTACAACGATTTTGCTACGACAAGAAAGTTTATCTTCGAGAGGAGTTTTTACAATCCTGGTGGAAGGATTGATGATACGATCATTGCACTGAACTATCAACGATTATATTATTTCACTGTTGTTGCTATTATCCCTATCGTCAGGGAATTTTATGAAAATTTCTTGGATGCCAAAGATTTTGAGATCTTCATGAGAGGAGTTGGAGTAGGATTTACTCCAGAGAGAATCAACATTTTATGCAGCCTGCCACCGAACATCGAGTGCTATTACTCTGGATTATCTCCATCTGAGGGAGATTTAGAGATGATTATTGCGTACTTGACAGATGGTACTAGAGCTTGGAAGATCTTGAACGAAAAATGGGTCATTTTTTCATCTTCTAAGTTAAATGGTGTTTCTAAGGCTTGGCATTACATTATTTCTGCTCGCCTCCTTCCATCCAACCATTTGAGTGAGGTTATCAAGGACAGAGCTATCCTCAACTACTACATACAGGAGAGGAAGCCGATTAATGTTGGGAGTATTATTTATGAATCTGTAGAAGCCACTGCTCGTTCTAGCACTTCTGTAGGACTGGGATTCCCATCTTTGATTTATTCTCTATGCGAGAATGCTGGAGTTGTTGCTGAGCTTTCAGAGGAAAAGCTCAAGTCCATAAAGCCCATTAGACGAGAAAGTGTCAGTATTTATGATCAACTCCAAGGTAAGAGTTCTACCGCACCATATAGTTCATTACCTACTTCTGGTAGACCTTCTACTTCTACTACTAAGCAACCATCTAGTTTTTGGGAGAATATGCATGAGAAATTTATTGAGCAGCAGAATATGTTATTTTTGACCCAGTGTAGAGTCGATACAATAGATTTGAAATTAGATCATCTTTCTGAGTACACCCAGAGGACGAGTGATTATGATGCTGAGTATTCTGAGTCTCTTGTTAGATTCCTGAAGGGTGACCATTCAGTTCAGTTCCCAACCTACCCTAGATTCTCACCATTTGATATTCAGAACAAGAATGTAGACTTTTCCTTTGATGACGACGAGGATGAGGAGACTGCTATTGATGATTAGATTTTTAGGATTGTTTATTTATATTGTTTATGTTATGTTTTGTGTTAGTTTTGCATGTGTGTGATGATTTGTTTGTTTTTATGTTTAATGCACTATTCTAAGACATTTATTGATGTACTAATGATTGTTGGATAGCTGAAGTTTATTTCTGTTATGAAATGTTTTATTTCTATGTTAGTATAGTGATCATAACACATTTTTAGTTTAGTTAATTTTGTTTTAAATTATTATATTAAAAAAATAATAAAAAAAATTAAAAAACAAAAATATATGATTTTTGTAGAAATTGATCCTGCTTACTTTTTTTTTTTTTTTCTATAAATGCTTAAAACAATACTTTATATTCATAAAAAGCATGTGTAGAAATAAAATTTTTCTTTCTTGATTATTTTTCATATACCTAGAAAAATTCCTGATAAAAATATGCTATTCTTTCTCTCATGCTTTAGAAATTTTCATGTTTATACCAAAACTGAAGTTTGGGGGAAGGGAAAATTCTTTGAAATTTAAATATTATTTGTCCTTAATGTACTAATAATTTCTTTAAAAATATTAATATAACATAAGGAATGAAAAATTTATTTAAGATTACTTAAATTTTTGAATTTATAAATAATTTAGTAGACTTAACTAAAATTTCAATAATTTTGATTAACTTTAAGAATAAAATTATTTAACTTGAAGAATAATAAGAATAAAAATTTTTCTAATTAAAGTAAAGAGAATTGTGTTTTTGAAATACTAAGGAATCAAGATTATTACTTGAAAAAGAAAAGATTGAAATAATTTTTGAAAAATACTTTTTAAGAATGTTATATTTATTAAGTAAAAATGTATAAGTTTTTAAATATAAGTTAAGGATAGTGAAGTCCAAAATTATTAATAGGCTATCTAGATATAGTAATCCTCACAAATTAAAAAAAAAAACTAAAAATAAAAAAATGGAAGATTGAAAAATATCCTTAAAAAGAAAAAAAAAGAAGAAAAGAGCAAAAAAGAAATGTGAGGATAAGCTTGAGGAAATCCTAATAAAAAATTGGCTTCACTTGAATTATCTTATAGGAAGAAAACTAATTACACTTTTAACTTAATTTTTATGTAGAAATATTTTTACTAGAAGAATTTTCATGAAAGACTTTTTCTTGTAAATTATCTATGTGACCTTAATATGATAAATTACAATTATTCTTGAAATAAATGAAAAATTTTAAGTCATATGATTTGGTAGTTAAATATTCTTTAAATTCTTAAAATTAAACTTAATTAGTGAAATTTAGTTAATGATTTGTTAAAGCATTTATAAAACCAAAAATTACAAGGAATCTTAAATATTTAAACTTCATTCCAAATGTTATACATTTTATGTAATAAAAAGGGTTACTTGAGGACAAGTAACGTTTAAGTTTGGGGGAATTTGATCCACTTAAAAAGTACCTATTTTTATGTCTTATTTATGATTTAATTTTTAAGGATATTATGCCTTAATGAAAGGTATTTCTATGTTTTTGGAAGTAGGTAATAAAAAAAGAGTTCAAGAAGGAAAAAGGAGCAAAAAGGAGCAAAAATAAAGCTAAAAAGCAAAAGTGTTGAAATTATAGGTCTGGCCCCTAGGCTCCAGAATCCGGCGCCTAAGCGTCAGTTCGATACTGAAGTAGATAAGATTTTTGACAACTTTGGGCAATTATTTTGATGGTGTTAAGTGGTTATCAGACCTTCTAGAAGACTGAAAGATACTCTCAATACATAGGACATGTGATACAATGCATCTGGACACAGGAAAACGGTTTTAATCCCGAAGAGGTGCGATCCAAAGGGAAGAAGTATGAAGACTTGGTCACGGACTCCACCGCCTAGGCGCCAGATCCCGGCTCCTAGGCGCCACAATTACTTTCTAGAAGATTCATTGAATTTGGAAGAATTTTGAAGAGGTGCCTTAAGAAACCCCTGGCCATTTTCAGAGCTCTATAAATAGGAGACATTTCTACAAAAAAGAGCTCTCTCTCTCCATCCATCAAGTCCCCCCTAAGTCTCCAACATCCGGAGATAGATTTAGAGAGCCACCATATTTTCTTCTTGAGTATTTAATGAGTTTATCTACTCAATTCCTTGAGCAGCAAGTGTGAGTTTATAAGTGTTGTTGTTGTTGAAGTCTTGTACCTTTCATTGGAGTCAGTAGGAGTCAAAGGATAACTTGAAGGAACATTCCAGATAAGTATTTGTAACTTGGTTCAAAGTTTTATAAATATGTTTTGTTGTGTGAACTCAATGTGTTCTGAGTAGTTAATTTTCTTTCTCCTTTCAACTATGAAAAGACAATAAGATAATTTGAATTTGTTGGTGAACTTAACTTCAAATATTTAAATTATTGTGATGATATTAATACCTGATCTTAATTTACTTTTTAAACTGGCCATTTGAATTGTTAAAACCCGTTGAAGAATTATGAGACCTATCCGAAGATGTGTTATTAATTAGTAGATATCACATGTATCCTTGAGTAATCGAAAGCCTTGAGCAGGTTATTCAAGGTGAAGTGCAAATAAATAGAAAGATATTGTTTATTAGGCATAGAATTGATTAGTTTTTAGAGTGACAGACTAAATTCTAATAATTTGGTTTATAGAAAGGGAATGGATCACTAGTAGGGCCGACCATAGCCACCCTTTGACATCTAGAAGTGTAAGCCTAGATTAACCCATTCTACTAATAATACATCCTGAACGGATTTATAGATTAGTCATCGTTCTTTATACTGTCGAATGAAGGTAAATAATATGAATGATTCTATTTGGCACAATACCATAATCTCAAGTTCTCCACGAATGAAAATTATTCCGAAAAATCTTGGATTAGTTGAAAAGGAGAAAGTTGTTTTATTTATACTTGCATTAACATTTACTTTATTGTTACTTACTTACATTTAGAAAAAATTTTATTAAACTTAAAATCTGAAATTTGAAAAGAAATAAAAATTATAATTATTTTTAATTTGAAAATATAATAAATTCCTTCAATTCATTTTCTATTAATCTTCCCTGTTGGATCGATAATCAGGACTCCAATAGAGTCCTGTATTACTTGAAACGATACGTATACTTGCATTTGAAATTAATAATTTATGAAATTATTATAAAAATTTGAATATAAATTCATAAATTCTTGCATATACAGATACTCGTAAAGGTCGGTTCAGGTGCCGACGGCAAGGTCGATAGCGCCGACGGCGTGTTTTTCCCGAGAGTTCAGAGTATATTACAAGGGAGCACGCCGACGGCAATGATCGAGGCCGCCGACAGTGGGGCTTATGCAGAAGGTTCCAAGGCTAAGTATTCTAGAAGGCCACCGATGGCGAGCTTGAGGCCGCCGATGGCGAGATCGACGGTTCTCTACCAAGGTGCATTGAATTTAGACGATTTTTGAAGGGATGCTTGGAAAACTCTTGGAAACTCTTCAATTACTTTAAAAGGAACAATTTAGGGCCGTAAAAAAGGTCCACTAGCATTCATTTGTGTCCACCACGTGTCTATCTAATCCATTAGAGAGTCAACTGTGTGAGCTAGTGAGCCCATAGAGTTTCTAGAGTGTTAATTAGTGAGTTCAGATAGTGATATTTGTGAGGAATTCTTCGAGAGATTGTAAGAGTGGAAGGGAAGTGAGAGATCTCTTCTTCATTGTCGTTTTAAAGGAGAATTCTGCGTACTGTAAAGAAAGGAAGAGATTCAGAGGAACTTCAAGGAGTTTGCTTGGGGAGGAATTTAATATAAGTTGTGTTTATTTACTTTAGTTTGTAGAACTTTGCTTTTATATATGAAATCTAAGTTTTATTGTATCCTCTCCATGAAATCTAAGTAGTTTTTCTGGCTTTCTCCTTGTTTTGATATTTTTGTGAAATGGTAAATTGAATTAGTGTGCTAAGAAAAGTGTAAGAAGTTGTGATAATCTTTTACTTAAATCTTAATTTACTTTCAATCTGGTCAATTGATTAGTTAAAATATGTTGAGTTTAACAACTATAGTGAAGATTTCATCTGAGATTTAGGGAGGTCAAAGTCCTTGGAAGTATGGTGCAATTAAATAGGGAAATAATATTCATCGGGGGTAAAATTGGAGATTTTAGAGTGACAGGCTAAAATTCTCAATTCGGTCCTATTGTTTGGGTGCTGAAGTGTAGATATTATCCCTCAGGCGAGGGGAATGTGGGAGCACCGAAGTGAGAGTCGGTATCCTCCCAGCCTAGCCACAGATTCAGTAACCAAGCATAGGATTAGTCAATGTTCTTTATGCCTGGACCAAAGGGTAAAGAATAGGTATGCTCCTATTTGGGACAACACCGTTTTAAACTAATTCAAATTATCCATTCACTTAAATTTCTTAACAAAGGAGAAAGATTCTTGCTTATATATTTGAACTTCACTTTATTAGTAGAATTAGTTATCTGTTAGTAAAACTAGTTTATTAAAACTTCATATTATAGTCAATTGTATATTATTGACAGATAGGCAATTTTGATTTCCTAGTTGTGATTCTAAATTGATTTCTATAATCTTAGTTCGCAGGCTATAAAATATTCCCTGTGGGATCGATATCCAGGACTCAACTAGAGCCCTGTATTACTTGAGCGATATGTATACTTGTGTTGAATTGTAACTCTGCGATTAAAAGAATATATTATATACTTGTTACAAAAATAGAATTACGCTAAGTGCGCAGAGTGGTTCAACTACCACATGGAATTAACACATAAATTGGTAAGCATGAAATGAAACATGCTCTTTTTTTCAAAAGATAACCATAGGGCTTTCTTGTACACGTGACATATATGCACATACATATACCTAACAACCCATATAGATGTTAAATATATTAATACATACTTGTATATTCAAACCTGCATATACAAAAATGATATTGCTTCCAGATGCAACTACACTCTAATGGGTCACGCAAGTGCAAGTGTTGTATTAGTAAGATCGGATTTTTGAGTCTGGATTGTCGACCCCGTAGGGAATGATGGAATTTGACATAAGAAAAGTTCCAGCTTAGAGATTTTGGTCATTGCCTAAAATTTAGAATATGATATAATCCTACAAATGATCCTAAACTATTACAAGAGATGTACAGAAAAGAATGCTTGAATTCCTTTATATTTGTACATTTTTATGGATGAAACTGCACTTCAAAGAAATGAGTTTTTTGTATTTTTATTGCAGGAACAATAGGAATTAGAAGTGGACCAAAGTAGAGGAGACTTAGAGCGAAGTGGAGGAGACTTGAACCTAAGGAGGCTACAAGGGGCTGGCGCCTAGGCGCCAGTTTTCTTGGGGGCCTAGATGCCAGTCCCAGTCCTGGGAAATCGATCACTAATGCCTTAGCACCAAATTTTTTGGGCGCCTAAGCACCCATAACAGAACAGGCAAACAGAAAGACTGGTGCCTAAGAGCCAGAAATTTTCTGGATAGTCTTCAACAGTTCGAATCCACGATTTGGGCATTTTTCGAGCCTAATAAAAGAGCTATTTTGTAAGGAGAAAAGGGAGTCTTTTGGAGATACGAAGGCAAGGTTTGTTTTAGGAAAGAAAAGGATAGGCTTCATTAATCATTTGGTGAGGATTTTAAGTTGTATTATGGAGAGGTGATTCACGGGACTTATATTGCAAGAATTTATGAACTCAAATTTATATATTTTTTATGATTTTGATAAGTCCAAGCATTCAACACAAGTATACATATCATATCAAGTAATACAAGGCTCTAATGGAGTCCTGGTTATCAATCCCACTGGGAAGTTCAAAGTTTTAAGAAAGAAATCTTAAGATAAGTAAGATAGCACTAAAGTCCTATATTTAAATAGCAATTAAAGTTTAACACAAACTCCTGCTAACACTATGCAGAAAACAGTAACAGTTAACAAAACTACAAATACTTCTAACTATTTTAATGACAGAATTAACTAATAGACACACTAAATTAAGTTTTTGAAAGGTTTTTGATATATAAGAAAAGTATTGTTGACCTCATTTTTGATGAGGTCTCCTCTTCTTCTCTTTAGTACTTAGGATCTAGCCTTAGGCTTTTCCTTTGACTAATCTTAGAGGACTAGAAGTGGAACCCACCATTTAGAAATTTCAAACCACTTCTTAACTCCCTGCAAACTCCACAAACTTGATCGTAGACCCCTAATCACCTAGAGGGTTGAAATCAAATGTGGAAGTTTAAAGGATGAGTTCCTATAGGACTCTTTGGCCTTAGGATCGCCCTACAGGTGGCCTGGTGCAGTGAGGGCTGACTTACACATAAACTACATTTATACACTACACTTTCACACACCTCCTAAAACCACACCCATACCCAACTTGATCTCCTGACTCATAAAGGTGATTCACATGGATGGTCCTTAACCCCTAAGCCCTTGGCTAAGAGGGTTAGGAACAACATAGTGGATGCCTCAAATGAGTCCCTTCATGGCTCATGTGGGCTTGATATGGCTTCATGGCTCAACCAAAATGATTTCATTCCACTTACATTCACCTAATCTTCAATTTTGCAAATTTTCGATTTTTGACCCCGGGACCCTACACCCGCTTACCTACCCAAAACCTCGAAACTACCCAAAATTTGCAAAATCACCTAAATTACCCAGAATTCCTCAAAATCAATCCCAAACATTCCCACATTACTCAAATTGATCATCCATACCCAAAAATACCAAAAATTCCAAAAATACCTCCCAATACCCTCCAAATACCCAAAATGCCCCTCTTAGCCAAAAAATCCAAAAATTCAGAAAATTCCCAGAAAATTCTAGAAAATCCCAAATATTCCCAATTTCATTTTGTTCAACTACACCATGGGCCAATTTTGTCAATTTACCCCACTTTTATCAAAATCCCCAATTTGACCCATTTTTAACCACTAAGTGAACCCAATGTCAAACCAAACCTACCCAATTGACCCAAATTCTGGTCCAATTCAATTCTAAACTTCAATTCAACATTCCCAACACCAATCTAGACCAAATCCAAGTCCAATTTGATTGACATTTGGATCCAATTTCACTTTTGGCCTTAAAGCCCAATTTGGACCCATGACCCAAACCTAACCCAAACTAACCCAATTCAACTCCAATTAACCCCAAATCTTTTCTAAACCTTCCTTAACATTCTCACAAACAAAACACTAACATAAGTTGCCCAAAATTTAGACCCAAACCCCACTCAAATTCAACCCAAAGCTAAAAGGCCCAATTTTGACCTAAACCCAAACCTAACCCAAATAAGCCCAAACCCCAAAATCAAAACCCAACCAAAGCCAAAACCTCTTTTAAACACTCCCATAAACATTTCCCAACATTTATTTTACATCAATTTCAACCCTAGCCCAACATTGGCCCAAGTTAGCCCAATTTGACCTATATTGGCCCATTCACCAAGGAAGCCCAATTTCAACCCAATTCAAACCCAAATCACTCCCAACTTGCTTCAAATCACTCATGACACATCCATGAGCTAAACCCAACATTTGTTTGGCCCAATCCTTCACAAAATTCCCATCCATAAATTTATTTTCAAACCAAAAGCCCACTTTCTTAAACCTTCCTAAAAGCCCAAACTTCATGCTAAAGCCCATATGACAAATTCTTCTCATCATACCCTTAATTAAAATCATCCCTAAGTTCAAATCAATCATCAAATGGTTCCAAATCAAGCCATGTGCCAAATCCCATCAAATCACTCCTAAATTACCAAAATTCCTAAAAACCTCTTTCATGAAAGTTGACTTAGCTTTTTCCAAGCCAAGGTGAGCCATGAAGTCATGCATGAGCCACATGTGAGCCATGAAAGCCTTGGACACTTCACCATACCCAAAATGGCAAGAAGAGGGGAGCCTTTAATGATTCTCTTAAGAGTGATTAACCACTCACATGTCTCCCCTAACTCTTGCTTAAGCTTAATTGTACTTGGATTGTGACTTGACCACACTAATTAAGCTGATCCAAGTGACTTTCCCTTCAGCCCAAATTGGCCTTGGAGGGTGAACCTAACCCAAAACCAAGGGTTGACCAATTTAGACCCAAAACTAGCCCTTTCCCATTCCACTTTGATTCAAACCCTTTACACATGTCCATGGCCAATTGACTGCACAAATCTCCAGCCCTAACCCACCTGGACCTGAGGGTGACCCATGCCTGCCGGCCAGCCGCCTGGGTCGCCGGAAAACACCATGGCCGAGACCTTGGGAGGAGCCAAACTTTGGAATTCCGCCTTGCTGAGTTGCCCCATGCCCAATGGCCACAATGGCTGTTCTTCCCTTGACCTAAGCAGCTGATCCCAAGCCCTAACTCCCCCTGGGAGGCCCTCCACCCTCTCCTATTTAAACATCACCTCCTCTCGGCCATGTGGGGTACTGAACCAGACCTTACTGAAACTCTGCCAAAATTGTTCCAGATCATTCTCCATACTTAGAGCAGTTGATCCCCAGTGCCAATTTGCCCTAATCCCCACCAACAGAGCCCAATTTCTCGACCAAAATTCCACCCAAAACCAGGACACTTCTCCACAGTGGATCAATCCTCAAATTGATTGGTCCTACACCTTCACCAGACCAAGGGAAGAAGTCCACCAGCAAAAGCCCCCTCTCCAGGCCACCCATCTATTCCAGACTCCAAGCTTTGTGATCGAGCTTGGTCGAAATCATACCTAGGCAATTCACCAGACCAGGAGACTTCATCTGGAGCTTGCTGGGATCCAATCGAAGGTGACACAACCCTCGGATTGAAGCCACACTTCTCTGAGCAAAGGTATGAGCTAACTCTTTATCCTGAGCTTCTGGAGATTCTCCATTTCAAATGCTTTAATTTCAATGCATGATCACCGTATAGATGTATTCGTCTCTTCAAGACGAATCCATAGAGCATAAGAACACGAAAATCCGTTGAGAAATGAGTGAGTTCTTAGGGTTTTAGTGTGGACGGCTCTCGGGTGAGGACGCTTGGGGACGATGAACGGATGCCGTTCATTCCATACACGCGCGGACGAACGGTCAGGATCGCGCCGGATGAGGAGACGGAACGATACAGCGGGCCCCTGGAGCGCTGAGTCGGATGGCGGCGTCGAATCAGAAAGCGCCATGCGGCGCTTCGAAGATGCTAAGGTTGACGCGGCGCTGATTCGGATAAATAGAAAAATAGGGATTTTCTTATTTATTTAATTCCCTAAACTTCAAAAATGCATAACTTTGTGTAGAAAAATCAAAAAAATAAAATAAAAATACCCTCTTACTCAGTGAATAGAGGAAAATAATGTGGAAAAGAAATCATTTAATTTCATCAAGTATTTTATTTTTAATAATTTATTTACTGTCTGCATTGTTTTAATTCTCCATGCATATAGGAAATTCACCATGGCATGAGACCATAGGGCTTTTGAAGCCTCTGAATTTGGGAACATTCCCTGAATTTTCCAAAGTCAAAGGCCATCCCTATGAGAAGTTATTGATTTTTCAAATTCATGTTACTGTTTTGAGTATTTTAAATCCAATAATTAGCATGTTGTGAAATAAATTCTAGGAAAATTTGGTGATGTTTCTTATGACCAGAGGACCCTAGGAAAAATAGGTTTTGAATTAATTCACTTGGAATAATCCTAATTGGCTTAAACAACCAAAATAGGTCCTTAATTAATTAGAGCTTATCATACACCAAATTGACTTGAAATCAATTCTCCATTGACCTTTAGGATCAGAGGAACCCACCATAAAAATTTGAAGTCAATTGGACTTGGTTAGCCCTACTAAATGGGTTGATTAAGCCATTTAGCCAATTTAAACTTTAAAAATTCATAACTTTCAAAATGCTTTTCAAAAATTCACCAAATTGGTTTTGGAGCCTCTCTGATATTAGGGGAATTTAAGAAAATTAAAATTTCAATTTTCTAAAAAAGTTAATTTTTTGCATTATTTTAATATTTTAATAAATAAAAATAATAAAAATCACAAAAATAATAAAATTCACTAAAATGTCACATTTTGAATTCTAATCACTTAGGAACAAACCCCATATTTTTCTTAAGTCTCTATAATGAGATATTAAATTTTAAAGCCCTAAGGTAATTTTAAAATTTAAAAAAAATGTATATTTATAGTGTTCCCATTAAAATAATTCTAATAAATCAAAGAAAAATCAGAAAATTATAAAAATTGATTCTCCGATTTCCTTGATATTAGAGAGATTTTTGAAAAATATAAAATTCATTTTTCAACCTTTATTTTATTTTTAAATTAATTAATACTCCAAAACTCAAAATAATTATAATAAAAAGAATATAATTCAAAAAATCACCAAAATTGGTCCAAGTGGTCCTTTGGTCATTAGGAATGTTTCATAATTTTCTTAAGGACAGAAACTTTCCCTTGGTCATATTATTAAATTTTCCTTGGAAATCCCTATTTTCCACCAAAAATAATTACATAAATAAATTAAATACAGAAAAATCACATTTTCCCCTCTCATGTCTTTATTGACATATGAGTGAAGTTACATAAAAATTTCAAGTTCATTTAAGCTCAATTTAGTGAGTTATGAAATTATTAAGCTTGAAGGGCAAAATGGTAATTAAAATTTTAATCTTTAATTAAAACTTTAGGCTTAATAAAATTAAAGAGTAAAATATTTGATCCTAATCTGATTTGGATGATTGAAATTTAAATAATAAAGGGTAGAAACCTATTAAACAATTTAAAAATAATTGAAATGAACTTTAATTAAATAATTGATTAAATTTGGAAGAATAATAAAATTGGAATTATTAAAATAGGGATATTATTAGGAAGAGATTTGTTCTTTAATTTAAGAATCCCTAAATTAATCATCTCAATAATATTTAATTCCTAATTAAAATGATAATTCAAATTTAAGATTTAAAATGCTAAAAGACTTAATCATTAAATTAAATTAAAGATTAATTATTTAAATCAAACCCTTTTAAAATAAAATATTAAATTAAAATTAAAAATAAAATTAAATTAAAAATTAAATTAAATTAAATTAAATTAAATTAAATTAAATTAAATTAAAACATAATAAATTAAATCAAATTAAATTAAATTAAATTAAATTTAATTTAAATTAAATCAAATTAAATCAAATTAAATCGAGATTAAATTAAATTAAAGTAAATTAAATTAAATTAAATTAAATCAAATTAAATTAAATCAAATTAAATTAAATTAAATTAAATCATATTATATTAAATTAACTTAAATTAAATTAAATTAAATTAAACCACATTAAATTAAATTAAATTAAATTAAATTAAATTAAATATAACATCACCTAAGACATAAAGAATTCAAAAATAAATCTAAAACAACTTGAACACTATTCCAAACTTAAGCACATTAATTGAAATTAAGTTAAATCATAAATCATTTGAACATCCATTTTCCCTCGAAAGCTCTTGTTGTCATAACTCCTAAATGGAGTATTAAGTGAAGTGTTACTTCATTCATAAGATATTCAAATGTCCTAGTTCACTGAGCAAGATAATAAACTTGAACTCCTGGACGATTAATTCATTTGTATAATTAAATTCTCTTGGACTTAAAATAATCCTAGAAATATTGAAAAGATGTTTAAGACTCGTCTTAAGCACTTCCTCGATATGATAGGATATTTATAAGAACAATTGAACTTAATTGTTCTTTGATGAAGAAAATCGTCCTCAAACCAAAATACAAGAACCTAGACGTCATAGGAGATGACTAGCTATAGGATTAGGAACTTGGTAGAAAACCATAACCCTTCCCTTAGCTTTACCTAGGAACTTGCTTTAAATGCTTAAATATTCTAATTGTGTTTTAAGTACAGCTTGGGATGACGGGAAGACCCTCCAGGTACGCTTTTATTTTATTGCAATTTACCTTATTGCAATTTATTTAATCGCATCGTACTTACTTTTCTTGCATGATAAACAATCTGTTGCATGAAAACCCACACCTTTAGGATAGTCCCTAAAACCGAAACCAAAACTAAATTAAAAGTCATTACAAGATAAAATTCACCGCCACAACATTTCAAAATATAAAACAACTCAAAATTTAATCACAAACAGAACACAAAACTACAACTACAACTAAATTAAAACGTCTTGTTGGATGATCGGGAATACCTCGGATGATGTAACCTACGTGTTGCTAACGGGATTTCCCACGGTCTAAATGAAAGTGTGGAACTCATTTAGTTGAGTTTAGCAAATTCATCTGGACTAAGTGAATCCGATAAAAATAACGATGCCGGAAGGATGGAACCGTGAGATCTTAACCGGTGTTGTTATAATCAACTTTAAGATTTGTTTTAATTAAAACATAAAAACACTTGGAAATTAAGAATTTCTCTAAACTAAAACACTTCTCTCATCTCCTGATTTATGACTTCTAAAACTAAACCTCTGCAACAATAAGGAGCTCGGAGCATGGTGGGCAGCACGACCATCGTCATCAGCAAAATCTGAGTCTACTTCAGCAAAACTTTCCTAGAATTAAATAACCAAGCCATAGGACTTCGAGGTAGTTTGCCTAGTGCAATACAAATCCTCAACCTTTTGTTAGGCATTTTGCATTGCAAATTAAGCCCTAACCGGTCTTAGGATTCCGAGGTAGTTGTCTGATACGACATAAACCCTCACATCTTCGAGGCTATTTGTATGATCATGTCATACGAGCATAAGCCCTAATTAATTAAAATTAGAAAAATCAAAACATTAAATAGACATTAGGACTTTCCTAAATCCAAGCCAAACAATAGGATAGTCGGGAAATTACCGAAGTTTGCTTTGAATCTGTAATTTCTCCTACTTTTCTTCCTTTAAATTCCCAAAACAAAATGTTCCAAACTTGATCCATTCCCTATTGAAATTCCAAGATTCAATCCTTTGAAAACTTAAACTTTGAGATTCTTGAGAGCGAACTACTCGATTATTATCGAGAGTTTTCTTAGGTGATTCCCGTCACTTAAGATGTATTTAACTATAGGGGCTTGCCCTTATAGGGAATTTTTAAGAACCTGAGTAATATAAACCCCGTTTAATGTTTTCATATTAAGCGAGAGGAATTTGTCGGCTTATAAAATTGGTTCGCGGACCAAACGGATGTCACAAATCTTCTAGTTTATTTAATCGAGCCCCATCACCAAACAATGTGTCTATTCTTCGAGATAGATACACAGTTTGTGATGCGGTGCTCGTTTATATAAACTATTTGGGATGTGAGATCGGTTTGATCTCATACCTTAAAATTTTCAAATTTAAAATTATTTTCAAAATCAAATACTACTTTTCAAATTATTTATTTAAATTAAATTAAAAATTCGCCGACAATTTCTGTAGGCGACTCCTTTTCAAAAATACAATATTCAACCTAAAAATATGCCGACAAGTATCTTTTCTCTTGCAAGGAGAATATGATGTGTGGATTGATACGGAACAAATATTTATATTATTGTGCCGAATAGGAACATAGATGATTCTTTACCCTTAAAAGAGTACCCCCACTTCTAAGTAGAAAAAAACATTGACATATTTAAAGTTTAGTCACTAACTCTAAGGCTAGGCTGGGAGGATACCGGCTCTCACTTCGGAGCTCCCACTCACCCTTCACCTGAAGGCTAACCTTTGATATTTAGTTACTAATCTTAGAACTAATTTGGGGATTTCAGCCTGTCACCCTGAAATCTCCACATTGAAGTCCATCAAACACATTTCCCTATTTATTTGCACTCAATTCCCATGAACTACGCAGTTCATCCATGGAAATTGAATGGATCTTTCAGTATTGTTGTAAGACATTAAATCCTTTCAAACTTAATGTTCAATAACACATTTTAACTTTTCAATTAGCCAGATAGAAAGTAAATTAAGTTCCAAATGAATAACCATCACAATTTCTTCATCTCATTAAAAGCACATCAAATTCATATCAATCCATCATCACATCTTTTATGCAAGAAGAAAGACAAGGAAACTACTCATAATTCATGGAGAAGATATAATAAAACATGGATTTTATATATATAAGAAAAGTCATACAAACCACAAAAGAAAATACAACTTATCTCTTTCTCTTCCCCTATGCAATTCCCTTGAAGTTCCTTTGAATCCTCTTCTCTTCCTCTTTACAACACTTGATTCTCTCTTTAGAATGGAAATGAAGAAGCAATCTCTCACTTTACCTCTCCTCCTCCCCTCCTTAGAGAAAAATCCCTCTCAAATCCTCACTCTACACTCTCTACTCCTAAACCCTAACACTTCACTCTCATTAAACTTCTCTAAAACCCCTGAAGAAGCAGACTATTTTTGTCCAAAAATAGTTACTTACAAGATAGGGACGAATTTCCAAGAATTTGAATTGAACCGACTTCAGGAGCAGGCGGCGCCAGATAGGGGGCCGGCTTCTCTCTATCGTGCCAATTAATTCTGTGCTCTCTGGATTTGGGCGCCGGCGGCGCCAGAACACTTTTTCCACCATTTTTCTCCTTTTTACTCCTTTTTGCTTTGGATTCCTTCCTTTTTGCTTCTTTTCACTCCAATCACCTAAAATCATCATACCTGCAACAAATCATGAAAAATACCTTTCTTTAAAGTGCAATATCACAAAAAATGGGTAAAATTAGATAGCAAAACCGTATATATTTTTCAATGCATCAGAATCCTCCAAACTTAAACTATTACTTGTCCTCAAGTAATCCTTTTACTACATAAAATATAACTCTAGGCAATGTATTTTTCAATTGTAAGAAACTAAAATTTTTCATTCAAAAGAATATAGTGATTAGATTTTCAGAAAAAGTTTAGTAACTCAGGTCAACATTACAGGTATAAGAATATTCAGTAATTAAGTTTAAGAGTTCTAGTCTTCTATTTATTTCAAGATGAACCATAATTTGTCACATTAAAAGTGCCTTAAAAGACCATGTGAAAAAAGAGTTCATGCAAACTTCATTAGAATGTAGGCTAGTACTTTAAACATAAATTCAGAAATGAAATCAAGTTTTCCCTTTAGGATGACTCAATTGAAGCCAATTTTTGATTAGGCATCTCCTCAAGGTTCTCCTCATAAATATTTTTTCTTTCTTTTTCTTTTCTTTTCTTTTTCTTTCTCCTTTTTTTTGGGATTGTTTTTCAATCCTTCTTTTCTTTTCTCTTTTTCTCTTTTTTTTGATGATTACTATATTTGGATAGCATTTAATGATTTTGAACTTCACTCTCCTCTTTCTAAAGTTCAAATTTAAGTCACCTCCTTACTTTATAGTTAAGTACAAGCTTTATTATTCATCATAAAGTCACAATCTCTTCTTAACACACAATACTTTAAGTCCCTTAATATTTCAAAAATACAGTTTTCTTTACTTTAAATAGTTGACTATAATCAAATCCTTTCATACCAAATATCTTACTCCTATAAAATTAGCCTTTATTACCAAAAATTTCCATCCTATCATTCCATAAAATTCAACTGAAATAAAAAGTTTTAGTGATCTTACAATGAGGTTCAACTGCTTGAAGTTATGCTAATAATTTTTTAAAATATAATAATTGAGAACAAATAAAATTTTAGCATTTCTCTACCCTCCCCCAAACTTAAGTTTTTCAATAAATTTGAAATAGTTGAGGGTAAAAGAAGCTAACCTTTATGTACTAGGCTTCTGAAATCTTCAACAGCTATCTGGTATTAATCAAAATTTACATCTTGCAGACATGAATCAATTAGTAGCAGTGATATAACAATTTTAAATATTTGCATGGGCAAAGAGAAATTAACATTAAACGTCTAAATATCCAACAGAACACTATAACATGAAATAAACTATCACACTACTAACAGTACAACTAACAGTTCAACATGAAAAGTAAATAACACTACAACACACAGTACAGCATGGGTTACACATCACATGAAAAGTAAATATCCACTACATCACATCAATACAACACAACAGACTAAGAACAATAGAAATAAAGCAAACAAACTATCTACCAGTCTCCATCACCAGGATAAGCAGCAGGGTCATCAGCAGGGTCAGGTCTATATTATGTATAGCTGGGGCAAGTAGGAAATATCACATCGGACTCCCCCCTCATAAATCTGACCCTGAGCATCATAATAATCAATATCGAACTCAACTCTCCTATGTAGATAATCTTCATTCATATCACTCCTCACCTCAAATACATCCATCCGACCATGGAGTCTATCGATACTAAAACTATGTAGTCTCAGCCGCTCCATAATATCAGATAAGGTAGGCGGCTCGGAAGAAGATGGTACATCATAACTCGTAGTAGGAATATCAGTACTCCTACGCTCAGCTCTGGCTCCCACATGAGACTCATAATTACGGATAATATTCTTTATAATAGGTCTCAACGATATAGCCACTTCCTCAGAATTACTGAACTCCACTCCAGACTAAACATATAGGGCATGAATTAAGGTAGGATGTCCTAATCCTCCAATCGCCTCGCCTCTAGCAATTGTCTGAATATTCTTGTAAATAATAGCTCCAATATTAATCTTTTTCATCTTTTGTATACAGTAGTTCAGAATCGCTCTATCTCTAGTAACTTCGCTGTGGTGATAAGATGGTAATAATCTTGCAGAAATGAAATAATGCCAGACTTTTAAAGCAACATTCAAAGTGGAGGAGGGGAAATTTATCAATTGTTTTTTACTTACTTTCCATTCTCCTCGTCCGTTAGTCAGAAAAGCAATCACTTCTCTCATATTCTCCCTTCCAGTGTCAAAGTTTTCATATTCACATACGAATGGTTCCCGAGTCTGATAGAAAGCGTTGATGCGCTGAGGAGTAAACTCAACCATCTTTCCTCTAACAAGCACATACTCAGTCTCAGTCCAGGGTATGTTAGAATATAATTCTCTAACAAATCCCATAACAGCAATCGCAGTAAAATAACAAAATTGCTCCCAATTTTGCTCTGCAATTAACTGTTATACAGATCCGCCAGGACTATCAAAAGCTCGATCCTGGATACACTTCTTGTTCTAAAGGATAGAGTTATAGAGAAATTAGGCTTTGACATTAAACCTCTCCTCATTAAAATCCAATTTCCTCTTTCCTCTTGGAGCCATGTGATTTTCTAAAATTTAAAAGAAAATTCCAATAAATCCCAAATTCATAATGTAACAAACTTCAAACACTATTCTAAGCAAGTAAGAGCAAATCTCATCATGGAAATCTCCAAATCTCTTTAAAACTCCAAAATTTCCACCATAAGAAATGTGAGAGATTTCCATGGTGAAAATCCAAAAATTTTAACTTAAAGTGAAGCTCTTACCAAGAGAAGTACAAATCCGGTGTCGAATAGCCTTGAAAACTCCTTAAATCCAAGATCTAGCAAGCCCTAGATCTTCAAAATCGCGAAAATGGAGGAGGAAGACGAAGGAAATGGAAAAATTTTGCGGCTCCCAGGGTAAAAATCGCGAAATCGGGGGTATTAGACCTTTTCTGGGTTCGAGCGCCGGCGGCGCTCGATAGGGCGCTGGTGGCGCTCTATTTAAAATAAATGGCCAAACTCTCTGGAATTGGGCGCTGGCGACGCCAGTCCAAATATTTTCTTGGTCCGAAATTTTTTTCATAATTTTGATTGTTTCGACGTTCACAATGATGTTTAACACTTAAATAAGCATTTACATCATCCCATAAGCAATAATTAACACAATTTTCACACAAACAACACAACAATCTTATATATATAAAATCCAAGTTAAATCAATGACACTAAATATGTTCATTCAAACCAACTATTCTTAGATGTTTAGTGCAGCAAGTACTCTACAATAGGCAAGCACTAAGATCTAGGCACATAATGAAAGTAAACACAACAAAATCCAAGTTCAAAGCAAAGCAAATACTATACAAACCAAACATAACTAAGCAAAGCAAACTAAACACACAACATACATAAGTAGAATCCATCAATTACTCCACATCAGTTTCAGAACTATCCTCTCCTCTAATGTCTCCAATTGATTGTTGATGCACAAACAAGTTATAGAATGGATGAAATGGAAATTCATCAGATGATTCTTCAGCAATCACCACATTCTTCTTCATTAGATTGATCAAGCTCATCTCAATTCGACTAGTGTGATTGAATAGCTCTTTCATTCTCTAATCTATATGATAGAATAAATCAGAAATGTTGTTGATCACATTCATAACATTTCGTACCTCTTTCTCTAATTGTTTGATCCTCTGCAATATCATCCTAGAACCTTCAGGAAAGTAGGGTTGAATCGGTACGTGAAGTCTACGCTGGTTGATCAGCGAGTAAATTCATGTCATCTTCATCTCCAACTATCTGGTAGTTGTAGGGATTAGTTGGATCAATATGCCTCCATGGAAGAAGAAATTTTTCCCAACTTTCATAAGGAACCTGTGACTGACTACAAAACAGAAATATGGTGGACGGGTGTCCAAACCCATATTTAAAGCCATGCACAATTAATCCAAGTACTGATCTCACAATAATATTACCAATGTCAACCGGCCTTCCAGTTTGAATACAGAAATTCAAAATGGCGCTTTCCTTGCTTACCTTGCTAATCTTCAATGTCGGAAATAACTTTGCCGAAATAAAGTAATGCCACTGCTTCGATACTGGATTGAGAGATGCAGATGGGAAACTCATGTATCCATTCTCTCTAACGTCCCATTCTTCATTCTCATCCGTCAAATATTGATAAACATCATTCATATTGTCCTTAGTGGCATTGAAGGTAGAATAATGGAAAATAAGTATGTTCTCGATCATAAAAAGATCGTTGATTCGTGCAGGAGTGAATTGTACAATGCACAAATCTATCACGTACAAATATGAACCCTTGATTGATCCCGTGAAAATTTGCATAAAAATTTTTCACGACAGAAACAAGAACGGCGGCAGTAGTGTAGCAAAACACTTCCCAACGTCTCTCTTTAATAATTTCTTCAATTCTAGTAGTAGGATTATCCATACCTCAATTTATGAAGCCTCGTTCCTTGATAATTCTTCTTTTCATCATCACTTTATTGAACAAACGCTGCGCTTCAAAACTCATGAACTTCCTTCGGTTGAAAACACAAAATTGAGGGGTTTCAATGGGAAAGGAATCCATAGGATGCGAATTGGGATTGGTGGTTTTCATTTTTCTAGAGTTAAGAAGTCAAAAATGGAGTTTGGGGAGTTATAAGGATGAAGATCCTGCCAAAAACCACCACAACTCGCATTTTGAAACTTAAAAACCGTCAATCAGACTTTGGGCGTCGGCGGGGCTCGATAAGGCAGTAGGGCAGAAACGATAGGGCGCCGGCAGCGCCAGTGGTCAAAATTCTCACCGAACTTCGTTTGATCCAAAATACTCCAATATCTCGATTCAATCCATCATTTATCATTTTTTTAATTATTTAGGAGTAATTACGATTCAAAATCAACTATATAAAAAGGTACAACTACAACAAACAAACACTCAACAAAGATACATATGGGTTGCCTCCTATAAAGTGCTTGGTTTAACGTCGTCAGCCCGACAAACCATTTAGTTAATCGAGACGACTCAATATTAAAAACACTTTGAAATCAGGTTGAAACCCGTCAAAGTAAGGCTTTAATTGATGCCCACTAACTTCGAAAATATTTCCAGTATCAAAATCTTTAATATCAACAGCTCCAAAACAATGAACTTTTACAACTGTAAAAGGTCCTAACCATCTAGACTTGAGTTTTCCAGGAAATAACTTCAATTTTGCATTGTATAATAAAACTTTTTATCCATTTTCCAAGTTCTTTTTCAATATCTTCTGATCATGCCATAATTTCTTTTTCTCTTTATAGATCCTATCATTGTGATAAGATGCATTTCTAATATCTTCCAATTCATTCAATTGCGTAAATCTTTTCTCTTCAGCATTCTTCAAATTAAAATTTAACTCTTTTATTGCCCAATATGCTTTATGCTCCAATTCAACTGGTAAATGGCAAGTCTTACCAAATAATAGTCTATAAGGAGACATTCCAATAGAGGTTTTAAAAGAAGTTCTATAAGCCTATAAAGCAGTATCTAATCGAGTAGACCAATCTAATTTATGATTATCCACAGTTTTCTCCAAAATTATTTTAATTTCACGATTAGACACTTCTGCTAAACCACTAGTATGGGGATGATAAGCAGTTGAGACTCTATGAATAATATTATATTTCTCAATTAATCTCCTAATTTGATTATTCCTGAAATGGGATCTACCATCAGTTATGATCAATCTCTGGCATATATTTTTCTTTAAAAATTTTGAAACACTTCTAAAAAGGAGTAAATATATTTTTCTCTGGTATTCTGTATCCATACCTTGTAAATATATTTTTCTTTAAAAATTTTGAAACACTTCGAGCATCACATCTGGGTAAAGAAACAGCTTCAATCCATTTCGAGACATAATCAACAAAGAACCAATATATATAGATTTCAAATGAAGGAGTAAATGGTCCCATAAAATCTAATCCCCATACATCAAATATTTCAACTTCCAAGTTATAATTTAGAGGCATTTCATATCTTTTAGAGATATTACCTACTCTCTGGCATCGATCACATGATTTAATATATCTATAAACATCTCTAAAAAGAGTAGGCCAATAAAATCTAGATTGAAAAAATTTAAAAGCAGTTTTATAAACACCAAAATGACCTCCGAATTCAGAATCATGACATCGTTGAATAATCAAATTGTTTCTTCTTGCGGCAAACATTTCCTAATAATTAGATCCTTACACTGTTTATATAGATAGAGCTCATCCCAAAAATAGAATTTTGCATCATATTTAAACTTCTTTTGTTGTTGCTTTGCTAAATCAGGTGGTACAATATCTCTTACAATATAATTCACAGTATCAGCATACCAAGGCAAATTATTTCCCATAATAGTATAGAGTTGCTCATCAGAGAAAATTTCAGTAATTTCTTTTTCAAATTCAGATAATTTATCATAGTCTATTCTGGATAAATGATCAGCTATTTGATTATCAGCTCTCATCCTATCAACTATCATAAAATCAAACTCTTGCAGAAGAAGTATCCATCTAATAAGTCTAGGTTTTGGATCCTTCTTTTGCATTAAATATTTGATAGCTGAATGGTCTGTATGCACCATACATTTAGCTTCTATTAAATAAGGTCTAAATTTTTCAAAAGCAAACACTATAGCTAATAATTATCTTTCAGTTGTGGTATAGTTAATTTGAGCCTCATTAAGAGTTTTACTAGCATAGTAAATGACTTTGAAAACTTTATCATGCCTTTGCCCCAATGCTACACTGATTGCATAATCACTAGCATCACACATAAGTTCAAATGACTTCTCTCAATCGGGTGAAACAATTATAAGTGCAGTGATAAATTTTTATTTAATAATTCGAAAGCTCTTAAGCATTCATCATCAAAATCAAACTTTCTATCATTTTCTAAAAGTTGGCATAAGGTTTAGTAATTTTAGGAAAATCTTTAATATATCGCCTGTAAAGTCCAGCGTGTCCTAAGAAACTTCTCACCTCTCTCACAGTAGTGGGTGGCGGTAATCTCTCAATCACTCTAATTTTAGCAGGATCGACCTCCATACCATGTTCAGATATTTTATGCCCAAGCACAATGCCTCCTGCAACCATAAATTGACATTTCTCCTAATTCAGAACTAGATTTGTTTTCTCACAAAGCTCCAAAACTTTTGCTAAGTTTTCTAGGCAAATTTCAATTGAAGTCCCAAATGCAGAGAAGTCATTCATAAAAACATCTATTCCATTATCTATCATACTATTGAAGATAGACATCATATATCTTTGAAATGTTGCAGGTGCATTACACAGTCCAAAAGGCATTCTTCGAAAAGCAAAGGTTCCATAAGGGCTAGTAAAAGTTGTCTTTTCTTAATCCTCAGGAGCAATTTGTATTTGATGGTAACCAGAATATCTATCCAGAAAACAGTAGTACTTGTGTCCAGCATCTAGCATTTGATCGAGAAAAGGAAGAGGAAAGTGATCTTTTCTGGTGGCGGCATTTAATTTCTTATAGTCAATACAAATTTGCCATCCATTAATCTATCTTATGGGTATAATTTCATTATATTCATTCACTTCAATAGTCACTCCTCCCTTTTTCGGTACGCAATATATTGGACTTACCCAAGCACTATCCGAAATAGGATAAATAATTCCAGCATCCAGCCACTTTAAAATCTCTTTCTTAACTACTTCTTTCATTATAGGATTCAGTCTCCTTTGAGGATCAAATCTCGGTTTATGTTCTTCATCTAATAAAATTCTGTGCATACAAATTGAAGGACTGACTCATTTAATATCTGCCAAAGTCCATCCAAAAAGCTTTCTTGTATCTTTTTAAAGTTTCCAACAACTTCTGTTCTTGGTATTCGTTTAGTTCCGAAGATACAATAAAAGGCAAAGTATATGATTCTCCTAAAAATATATACTTTAAATGATTAGGGAGAATTTTCATTTCAAGTTCAGGAGGTTTTATGATAGATGGAATTAAGCTTTTATTTGCACCTTCCATAGTGTCTAATATTTCGAATCTCTCCTGAATATACTCTAAATCTTCATTCTTTTCATCATTTGAACTTTCTTCATCTTCACATTCTTCTTCAAACATATTCTTATATTCTTCTTCTTTTTCAAATATATTTTCAAAATGATCGTTTCTCAAGTAATCACAAACCTCCATTCTAAAACATTCATTTTCTTTTTCCATTGAAGGATACTTCATAGATTTTAAAATATTAAAGGTCACCTCTTGATCATTAACTCTCATAGTTAATTCTTCTTTTTGAATATCAATTACCACTCTTCCAGTAGCAAGGAATGGTCTTCCCAAAATGATTGGAATTTCTTTATCTTCCTCCATATTAAGTACAATAAAATCCACAGGAAAGAAGAATTTATCCACTTTCACTAACACATCTTCCACCACTCCTTTAGGGTAAGTAATAGAACAATCAACCAACTGAAGAGTCACAAATGTAGGCAAAATTTCTCCTATTCCCAACCTTTTGAAAGTTGATAAAGGCATTAGATTAATACTCGCTCCCAGATCATATAAAGCTTTTCCGAAAAATTTTTTACCTATAGCACACAAAATAGTTTAAGTTTTTCTGGAAGCTTCTTATGAATTATTGCACTAAACTCTCCGTTAAGTGCAACAGTTTCATGATCTGTAAACTTTCTTTTCTTTCTCAGAATATCCTTCATAAACTTAGCATAGTCAGGCATCTGTTCCAATGCTTCAACAAAAAGAATATTAATCATTAACTTCTTAAGGATCTCTAAAAATTTTCCAAATCGGTTATCTCTTTTTTGTTTCTTTAATCTTTGAGGAAATGGAGGTGGTGGCCTTTCAACAGTTATCTTCATTGGTTCAAGAGGATAATCTAAGTATGGATAAATCTTGTTTGAACCTTTTTCAATTTCCACCTTCTCCTTTACTACTTCAACTTCTTTTTGCACTTTAGTTTCTAATTCTTTTCCACTCCTTAATTGAATAGCCTTAAGTTGTTCCTTGCTTTGATCTTTTGGATTGATCTCCACATTACTTGGAAGTGTTCCAGAAGGTCTATTATTAAGTGCAGTGAAAATATGGCATAATTGATTTTCAATATTCTTCATAGCAACACCTTGAGCTTGCAATTGATTTCCCATATTTAGAATTATTTCTTTTGTAGAAAACTTCTTATCCTTAAATTGTGGATTACTATTGAATCCAGGGGATAAGATGGTCTAAAATTAGAATTTCCTTGATTGTTTGAATTTCCAATTGGATTCATAGAATTGTTAGCCTAATGCGGGTTAACATTAGCATTATTATTATTATTCCAATTGAAGTTTAGGTGTTTCTTCCAACCAAGATTATAATAAACTGAATAAGGATTGTTAGGTCTATTAATAGCTTTTAAGGTCTCGTAAGATGTTTGAGATTTTGTTATCTGTCCAAATGAATTTTCCTCTAACACTTGAGGTGGTTGAGAATAATTCATTTCATATTTATCTATTTTCTTTGAAAGAGCTGCAATCTGAGAAACTACCATAGTCATCATATCTGAATTATGAACACTAGCTACTCTCTTAGGATTTACCCGTTTAGAGGGCAATTGAAAATTATTAGTAGTCATTTCTTCAATTAATACGTTTGCTTCATCAAAAGGTTTTGACATTAATTATCCACCAGCAGCAGCATCTATAATAGATCTCAATGATCCCACTAATCCATTATAAAATGTTTGAATTATTAACCAATCTGATAAAGCATGATGTGGGCATTTCCTAAGAAGATCTTTAAATCTCTCCCAAGCTTCATATATTGACTCTCCTTCAAATTAACAAAAAGATGTAATATCATTTCTTAGTTTAGCAGTCTTTGATGGAGGACAATATTTTGATAGAAACATTTGAGATAATTCTCCCCAAGTTTTAATAGATCCAGGTGCTAGCTTTATCCCTTAATGAAAAAGGAAAAGGTCTAAGTCTGACAGCGTCACTATACACTCCATCATATTTAAAAGTAGCATACTGTTCTAACAAACTAGCGAGATGTAAATTTGGATTCTCATTAGGTGTTCCAAAGAAATTGATTGTTTTGTACCATTTGAATAATAGCAGGTTTAAGTTCAAATGAATTAGCAGCAACATCAGGATTTTGAATAGTTATATGAATTTCATCTGCTGTTGGGTTAGCATAATCTCTTAAAGGTCTTAGCATATTTCCAATTTCATTTCTCCGATTATCTTGAATATTCACCATTTTGCAAGGATTTTCAATTTGTTTTTTTTTTTTATTTTCTGATTTTTCTGACAGTACGCTCTAACTCCGAATCGTAAGGCATTAAATCTGTAGATCCGCTACTACGTATATACAAACTCAAATACTCTAATAAAAATAAACAAACACACAATTACACACTACTAAATAAGGTTTTTTTTAGTTACTTTTCTTTCTTAACTCCGTTACCTTCCCCGGCAACGGCGCCAAAAACTTGATGCACGGGACTTATATTGCAAGAATTTATGAACTCAAATTTATATATTTTTAATGATTTTGATAAGTCCAAGCATTCAACGCAAGTATACATATCCTATCAAGTAATACAGGGCTCTAATGGAGTCCTGGTTATCGATCCGACAGGGAAGTTCGAAGTTTTAAGAAAGAAATTCTAGGATAAGTAAGATGGCACTTAAGTCCTATATTTAAATATCAATTAAAGTTTAACACAAACTCCTGCTAACACTATGCAGAAAATAGTAACAGTTAACTAAACTACAAATACTTCTAACTATTTTAATGACAGAATTAACTAATAGACACACTAAATTAAGTTTTTGAAAGGTGTTTGATATATATAAGAAAAGTATCTTTCCTCTTGCAAGGAGAATATGATGTGTGGATTGATATGGAATAAATAATTATATTATTGTGCCAAATAGGAACATAGATGATTCTTTACCCTTAAAAGAGTACCCCCTCTTCTAAGTAGAAAAGAACATTGATATATTCTAAGTTTCATCACTAACTCTAAGGTTAGGCTGGGAGGATACCGGCTCTCACTTCGGAGCTCTCACTCACCCTTCACCCGAAGGCTAACAATTGATATTTAGTTACTAATCTTAGAACTAATTTGGGGATTTCAGCCTGTCACCCTGAAATCTCCACATTGAAGTCCATCAAAACACATTTCCCTATTTATTTGCACTTAATTCTCATGAAATACGCAATTCATCCATGAAAATTGAATGGATCTTTCATTATTTTTGGAAGACATTAAATCCTTTTAAACTTAATGTTCAACAACACATTTTAACATTTCAATTGGCCAGATCGAAAGTAAATTAAGTTCTAATTGAAAAATCATCACAATTTCTTCATCTCAGTAAAAGCACATCAAATCCACATCAATCCATCATCACATCCCTTATGCAAGAAGAAAGACAAGAAAACTACTCAGAATTCATGGAGAGAATATAATAAAACATAGATTTTATATATAAAAGAAAAGTCATACAAACCTCATAAGAAAATACAACTTATCTCTTTCTCTTCCCCTATGTAATTCCCTTGAAGTTCCTTTGAATCCTCTTCTCTTCCCCTTTACAACACTTGATTCTTTCTTTAGAATGGAAAGGAAGAAGCAATCTCTCACTTTACCTCTTCTCCTCCTCTCTTTAGAGAAAAATCACTCTCAAATCCTCACTCTACACTCTCTACTCCTAAACCCTAACACTTCACTCTCACTAAACTACTATAAAATCACTGAAGAAGCACACTATTTTTGTCCAAACATAGTTACTTATAAGATAGGGATGAATTCCCAAGAGTTTCCATAGGCATCCCTTCAAAAAGTCGTCAAAACTCTTCAAATTTGAATTGAACCAACTTCGGGCGCAGACGGCGCCAGATAGGGCGCCGACGATGCTCTATCGTGCCAATTAATTTTGTGCTCTCTGGATTTGGGTGCCGGCGGTGCCCATTCTGGCGCCGCCGGCGCTAGAATACTTTTTCCACCATTTTGCTCCTTTTTGCTCCTTTTTGCTCCAGATTCATGCCTTTTTGCTTCTCTTCACTCCAATCACCTAAAATCATCATACCTGTAACAAATCATGAAAAATACCTTTCTTTAAAGTGCAATATCACCAAAAATAAGTAAAATTAGATAGCAAAAATTGTATATATTTTTAGTGCATCAAGTGGATATTTAAGAAAGCAACAAGGGATGAGGACATCCTTAGGGAAGCATTCTCAGAGCGTTGTGAAGTGGAAGAAGCTAAGTATTTTGTATTTTTCTTATTGTATTTCTGTAAACATAATTATCTAGTGGACTTTCTTATTTCAAATGATGCTTTGTGGTATGCTCTTCATGTTTTCTGAGTAGATCTCTTTTACTTTTCCTTGTAATGATTAAGTAGGTTGTTGTTGACATCACTTTTGTTAAGGTATAGTATTTCTTTAGAAGAACCAAGGATCTAGCCATGGGACTTTCCAGATGAATTTCTTAGAAGATTAGTGATGGAAACCTCTCCCCCTAGAAATTCAAAATTCTTCTTTGCTTCACTTGGAGTTTCTTATGCTTAAGGCTAACCTCTAGCACTTAGTAGGATGTGGCTAAACATAAGAAAGCTCTAGGGGAGTCCCCTATAGAATGGTCAAGCCTTAGGGTAAACCTTGGGTAGTCTAATCTTGGTTAAGCCAGCTCACACATTCACACCTACACTGCACTTACACTCATTACCCCAAAGCCTAAACTAAACTTCTTCAACTTGATCCCCTACTCTTTTGGAAACTCATGAGGGTAGTTCCCCAAGCTCTTAGCTCTAGACTAGGGTTTGGCTAGGACCAACACATGGAGGATCCAAAATAGGACTTTTCTTTGGTCTACGGCTCCATTGGGTTAATATCATGATTGACATACTCAATTAACTCCAATTTCATCAAACTCCTAATTTTGACCATTTAGCCCCAAAACTTTACCCAAGCTGCCCAAACTACCCATAAACCCCCAAATTTAACCAAAATTACCTAAATTCTCAAATTCTTTCCACAAATCATTCCAAAATGTTCCTCACCACTCAAATTGACCAAGACATACCAAATTTACCAAAAATTTCCAAAAAGCCCCAAAGTTAACCAAAGTAACCCAAATACCCCTCATGACCAAAAAAAATCTCAAAAATTCCCAAAAATTCAAAAATCATTCCAAAAATTCCCAAAATTTAAAAACCATCCAATGAGTCCAATTTGACCAAATTGACTCAATTTGACCAAATCCCAAATTGCCCTTAAAGGCCTAAAATACACAAATCACCCCCAATGTCCAACTAATTGACCCCAATTTCAATTCTAAACCAAAATTCATCATGTCCAATCTCAATATAAACTAAATCCAAGTCACTCTGAACCAATTTACAAACCTAATTTCAAGCCAAAATCCCCAATTTTTCCCTAAATTAGCCACATACCCAAATGTCACCAAATTGAATGTTATAACTCCAAATATTCCACCCAATTTCTTTCCAAAACTATTCAAAATAATCCCTTAGATTAATGGAAAAGATCAATTGACCCTCAACCCAACCCTAGCCTAACCTAAACCCAAGTCTAACCCACATCCTCCAAGTTAACCCCAAGACAAATCTCACTAAAATGAACTTCCAACTCAATTCAAAATCACTCAAATCCTCTTCCAAATTCTTCATGAGAATAATCTACAATAAATTGATCAATTACTTTACCCCAAATCCAACCTAGCTCAAGCTTGACCAAAAAGACCCAAATTTGAACCCAAGTCCCAAATGTGACCAAACCTTGCCAAATTGACCAAGCCAAGCTCATCACAGCCATGATTTGAACCCTAAGAACCAACCTAGGTCCGCCTATCCCAACCTAGTGGAGCCATGGAGCAAGGGTCCCATGAATTAGAGGATTCCATCCCATTTTTTGCTTAACCAAGAAGATCTCTTACCCAAAGCCATCACCACTTTTGTTAATGACCATTAAGGTTTGCTCACTGCCTCGCTTAACCACCCTAGTTTGAGCACCACCCTATCTAATCTGCCTAGTCACCGAAGGAGCCAAAATTGAGAGCTAACCCTCACTAAATCAAACCCAAACTGACCCATCCTATGTGTCCAACCCCAATTGGCTAACTGTGTCACTCAGCCCTCCACCTCACCAAGCTTTTACACTCATCAGCCAGCCCTGAGCTCCTCCAAGTAGCCATGGCTATGATTGGACCACCTCACGGCCAAAAGGGGACAATGCACAAAACCTAGAGGAAACTTTGCCAAAATCTCACTAGAGCTCCTCCAGCTTTCCTGAGTTCAAGCCCACTGCCTTCCAGCCATTTCCCCCACTGTCCAGAGCTAATTTCCTCACCCAAGTTTCAGCCGAAACTAGGACATATTTCACCAAACCACCACAATGCACCAAATCCAAATTAACTTTGCCCACACCATCACAGGACCAAACGAAGTTGATACCCCATAGAAGCCCCATCAAAGAGCCCCTCTAACCTAGACTTCCATCAAGGCCCCCAAATCGGTCTGATCGAAGTCTTACCTAGACAATTCATGAGAGCCCAGAACCATTTTCAGGAGGTTCGTCAGAGTCCTCTAAAGCTTCTGCAAGCATCTGATTGAGGCCTCACCTCTCATACAAAAGTATTAAACTCTCCCCCAAAACGGAGTTCAGTTTGGGATTTCATGGTAGTAGGCTTGACTTCATACTGCATAAATTGTATAGATGTGTTTGTCTAAGCTAGAAGCATATATAGAAACAAACCCGAGGTGATTTAGTTAAGTCTAGGCTGAGATCTTAGGGTTTTAGTGTAAACGGTTCACAGGACACACCAACTGAGGACGAGGTGTTGACCTCATTTTACAATGGGTCAATACCTTATGACCTAAAAAGTCAACTTTGGTCAAATTGGTCAAACCAGACCTAATGACCTACCCTGTTGACCCCATAGGTGACCCTTATGACCTAAAAAGTCAACTTTGGTCAAATTGGTCGAACCAGACCTAGTGACCTACACTGTTGACCCCATAGGTCAACCCAATGACCTAAAAGTCAACTTTGGTCAAATTGGTCAAACCGGACCTAATGACCTACCCTATTGACCCCATAGGTCACCCTTTTGACCTAAAAAGTCAACTTTGGTCAAATTGGTCAAACAATACCTAATGACCTACACTGTTGACCCCATTGGTCAACCTTCTGACCTAAAAAGTAAACTTTGGTCAAATTGGTCAAATCAGACCTAATGACCTACACTATTGACACCATAGGTCAACCTTTTGACCTAAAAAGTCAACTTTGGTTAAACTGGTCAAACCAGACCTAGTGACCTACCATGTTGACCCCATAGGTCACTCTTATGACCTAAAAAGTCAACATTGGTCAAATTGGTCAAACCAGACCTACTGACTAACCTTGTTGACCCCAAAGGTCACCCTTATGACCTAAAAAGTCAACTTTGGTCAAATTGGTCAAATCAGACCTAATGACCTACACTGTTGACCCCATAGGTCAACCTTTTGACCTAAAAGTCAACTTTGGTCAAAGTGGTCGAACTCGCACCCAATGACTACATCCTGTTGACCCATAAATCAACTTTTTCACCCACCGACACATTTAAAACACCACAATGACAAAATCATAAGAATTGGACATCTTAAAATCAATTTGATCAATTTGAGTCGACTTGGTCAACCCAAGTCAAAATTGTCAACACCTATCTATTTTGATTAAAATAGATAAAAATGAAATAAATATAACAAAATTAATCAAATAATTAATTTCAAAATTACTTTGATTAATTAAAATGATTAATGATTTAATTTTCAAAATTTTAATTAAATGACATAATTAATTAAAATGAAAATTAAATTAAAATCATAAAATGACATAAAACAACAAAATTAATCAAATAATTAATTTCAAAATTATTTTGATTAATTAAAATGATTAATGATTTAATTTTCAAAATTTTAATTAAATGACATAATTAATTAAAATGAAAATTAAATTAAAATCATAAAATAACAAAAATGACAAAAATAATCAATTAATTAATTTGAAATTATTTTCAATTAATAAATTGATTAATAAAATAATTTCCACCAATTTTAGTTAATAAAATAATTAATTAAAATGGGAATTAAAGAAGAAATGAAATAACTTTTAGCCTCTTCATAATTAATTAGGCTAAACCATCTTAAAGGCTTATTTAACACTTAATTAAGCCCATCTTAAGGCCCATTACCCATGGCTTAACATCCATGGTTATGCATGGGGTGAGGTGTCACCACCTCCTTCACCCTAAGTACCATGTTTCCTTAAGGTGGCCGGCCAACACAAGGCCATCTTCTCCACCTCCGAAGCCACCCAATTGGAGGAAAACCACACATGAAACCCCCCCCTCACCATGTTTAAAGGTAATGATGAAGGCTAGGCATATGTGTCACCATTTGCCAAGCCTAAGAAGTGAGGTGTAAGCTTCTTAAGAGAGGTATAGGCAGCTCACCATTCACCTCCCACAATAGCCAATGGACAAGAGACAAAGAGATGAAACTCATCATGGAAAAATTAGGGAGAAGAATCCAAGCCTATCTTCAGCTAATTGATCACCCAATAGGCTGATAGAAGAGCTAAGTAATCCCCTAGAACAGCCTAAGCCAAGCCAACACCATCCCCTTGCTATAAATAGGCCCCATGGCCGAAACTAGAAAGGATGGAGAAAATTATTTAGTGAGGTCCATAAGGCGCTCAAACCCTCTTGCTCCCAACACAAAACTTCTTCCTAAGAGCTTCCATAATCTTTTAGGATCAATCCCAAGCCATAGTTTCAGCCCATTTGAGCTAATTTGACCAATTTTCAAAAACAGCCCAAATTAGGCACTTTTTCCAAATTCCTCCCTAAGCTCGACTTCGGAACAAATTGCCGCAAGCAATTATCTTCTATCGGGGTCGTAGAAGGCAACCATAAAGTCTGATCTAGCTTGATTTGCTTGTGGCCAAGGTATGGAATTCATCTTTGCAAAATAAATCGTATTTTTGATAAATCATGTGCCATACTGGTTCAAAAGTGTATCATCACCGTATGGATAGATACCTCTCATCCAGATGAGCATTAAAAAAAAAATCACTCAATTTCGTCAAGAAATGAGTAAGATATTAACATTTGAAGTTTAAGGGCCATGGAATTTTCTGGAATTAAATCCAAATTTCCTAAGCCGTCCGATCCCGCGCATCGCGGATCAACGGCTCAGATCCCGCCGTATGGTGTCCGCTATCCGCCAGTTGCACGGGATCTTCCCGCCCGTTCGACGCGTCCGAGGACACGCGTCGACAGCGGGAATCTTTGGCGGCGCCGAATAAAAAAAAAAGAAAAATTCTTATTTTTAACCCTTCAAACTTCAAAAATTCATTTCTTTTTAACCAGAGGTCATAAAAATAAAATAAAAATACCGCTGGAAAGCTCTTGAAGAGGAGAAAATTATGAGACCAAAATCATAATTTTATTCTCAGTATTTAATTTTTAATTAATTAAATACTCTCTGGAGTATTTTAATATTAAAAATTATTTACAAATCAAAAAATTATGAAACTTTGAGGCATTTATCTTTATGTTCTTAGGAACCTTCCATAATTTTTCTAAGAACAGAAAACATGCCTAGGATACCTTTCTTGAATTTTCATGTTTCTTTGTAATTATTTCAAATAATAATTATAAAAATTTGAAAATTAAGAAAATAAAAATATAAATGACTAGGAATGATAGGGCAACAGACAATGACCCTAGGAAAATTATTTCTAAGTCATATAAACAATCTTGAATGACATTTGGAAATTTAGGGTTAAAATCATTTATTAATTAAATAATTTTGATCCTAAAATGACCCTTTATAAAATTGAACTATTTTCATCAACAATCTAAGTTTTAAAATGATTCTAGCCTATGATAAAGCTAATAATAAACCTCACTCGAGTCTAAAATGACAAGATTAGATTCAATTAAGGCTTAAAATGACATTTAAACCCATTAAACCTTAACTAAATTAGGTTTAATAAAAATTAAACTTCTTTAATTAAGTTAAGGATATACTAAACTTAATTAACCAATTAAACCTTACCTAAATTAGGTTTAATAAAAATCAAACATTTTTAATTAAGTTTAAGGACACACTAAACTTAATTAACCCATTAAACCTTACTTAAATTAGGTTTAATAAAAATTAAACTTCTTTAATTAAGTTTAAAGACACACTAAACTTAATTAACCCATTAAGCCTTACCTAAATTAGGTTTAATAAAAGTTAAACATCTTTAATTAAGTTTAAGGACAGACTAAACTTAATTAACCAATTAAACCTTACCTAAAATAGGTTTAATAAAAATTAAACTTCTTTAATTAAGTTTAAAGACATAATAAATTTAATTAACCAATTAAACCTTAGCTAAATTAGGTTTAATAAAAATTAAACTTCTTTAATTAAGTTTAACGACACACTAAACTTAATTAACCCATTAAACCTTACCTAAATTAAGTTTAATAAAAATTAAACTTCTTTAATTAAGTTTAAGGATATACTAAACTTAATTAACACATTAAACCTTACCTAAATTAGGTTTAATAAAAGTTAAACTTTTTTAATTAAGTTTAAGGACACACTAAACTTAATTAACCCATTAAACTTTACCTAAATTAGGTTAAATATGATAATCAAACTTTTTAATTAAGTTTAAAGACATATTAAACTTAATTAACCCATTAAACCTTACCTAAATTAGGTTTAATATAAAAATCAAATCTTTAATTAAGTTTAAAGATGTATTAAACTTAATTAACCCATTAAACCTTACTTAAATTAGGTTTAATACAAAATCAAAACCTTTTAATTAAGTTTAAGGACATATTAAACTTAATTAATCAAACTGAAACCTTTAATTACGTTTAAGGACATACTAGACTTAATTAATCAAAATCAAACTCTTTAATTAAGTTTAAGGACATATTAAACTTAATTAACCCATTAAACCTTAACTAAATTAAGTTTAATACAAATTAAACCTTTAATTAAGTTTAAGGACATATTAAACTTAATTAACGTACTTAAACATTAGATTTAATCAAACCTAAACCCTAATTAGTTCTAACCCATCAGCCCTAATTAAAACATTAAACCTTAACTAACTAAGGTTTAATCAAACCTAAACCCTAATTAGGTCTAACACATTAGATCTAATTAAATCATTAAATCTTAACTAACTAAGGTTTAATAAAACCTAAACCCTAATTATGTCTAACCCATTAGATTTAATTAAACCATTAAACCTTAACTAACTAAGGTTTAATAAAACCTAAACCCTAATTAGGTCTAACCCATTATACCTAATTAAACCATTAGACCTTAACTAACTAAGGTTTAATCAAACCTAAACCTTAATTAGGTCTAACCCATTAGATCTAATTAAACCATTAGACATTAACTAACTAAGGTGTAATCAAACATAAACCCTTATTAGGTCTAACCCATTAGACCTAATTAAACCATTAGACCTTAACTAACTAAGGTTTAATCAAAATTAAACCCTAATTAGGTCTAACCCATTAGACCTAATTAAACCATTAGACCTTAACTAACTAAGGATTAATCAAACTTAAACCCTAATTAGGTCTAACCCATTAGACCTAATTAAACCATTAGACCTTAACTAACTAAGGTTTAATCAAACTTAAACCCTAATTAGGTCTAACCCATTAGACCTAATTAAACCATTAAACCTTAACTAACTAAGGTTTAATTAAACTTAAACCCTAATTAGGTCTAACCCATTAGACCTAATTAAACTATTAAGTTTTAACTAAGTAAGACTTAATCAAACACAAATCCTAATTAATTTTACAACATTAGACTTAATTAATTATTAAACCTTAATCAACTAAGGTTTAATTAGACCCAAATCCAACCTTTTAGTCCAAATTCAACATAACCTAAACATAAACTTAAACCTAACTTGAGTCCAATCTAACTTGAACTTAAGTTAACCTAAACCTTAGGTTCAACCCATATTGAACCTAACTTAAACCTATCCTAACTTGAGTCCAATCTAACTTGAACTCAAGTTAACCTAAACCTTAGGTTCAACCCACATTGAACCTAACCTAAACTTAAACATAACTTCGAGTCCAATCTAACTTGAACTCAAGTTAACCTAAACCTCAAGTTCAACCCACATCGAACCTAACCTAAACTTAAACATAACTCGAGTCCAATCTAATTCGAACTCAAGTTAACCTAAACTCTGTGGTTCAACCCACATTGAACCTAACCTAAACTTAAACCTAACTTAAGTCCAATCTAACTTGAACTCAAGTTAACATAAACCTTAGGTTCAACCCACATTGAGCCTAACTTAAACCTAACATAACTTGAGTCCAATCTAACTTGAACTCAAGTTAACCTAAACCTTAGGTTCAACCCACATTGAACCTAACTTAAACTTAAACATAACTTGAGTCCAATCTAATTTGAACTCAAGTTAACCTAAACCTTAGGCTCAACCCACATTGAACCTAACCTAACTTGAGTTCAACCAAACTTGAACTCAAGTTCACCTAAACTTTAGGTTCAACCCACATTGAACCTAACCTAAACATAACCTAACTTAAGTTCAACCTAACTTGAACTCAAGTTAACCTAAACTTTAGGTTCAACCCACATTGAACCTAACTTAAATTAATAACTTAGGTTCAACCTGACATGAACCTAACCCAAAGACCTAACTTAAGTCTAACCCATATTAGAATTAAGTGAAACCATACTTAGGTTCAACCTGACATGAACGTAAGTCTAACCCAAACCTAACTTAAGTCTAACCCATATTAGACTTAAGTCAAACCAAACTTAGGTTCAACCTAACTTCGAACCTAACTTAAACTCAAACCTTAACTTAAGTTCAACCCATATTGAACTTATGTCGACCTTAAGTCTAGGTTCAACCTGAATTGAACCTAATTTAACCTAAACTCAAAACATAACTTAAGTCTAACCCATATTAGACTTAAGTCAAACCATACTTAATTTCAACCCGACATGAATCTAAGTCTAATCCAAACCTAACTTATGTCTAACCTATATTAGACTTACGTCAAACCATACTTAGGTTCAACCTGACATGAACCTAAGTCTAACCCAAACTTAACTTAAGTCTAACCCATATTAGACTTAAGTCAAACCACACATAGGTTCAACCTAACTTGAACCAAACTTAAACTCAAACATTAACTTAAGTTCAACCCATATTGAACTTAAGTCGACCTCAAGTCTAGGTTCAACCTGACTTGAACCTAATTTAACCTAAACTCAAAACATAACTTAAGTCTAACTCATATTAGACTTAAGTCAAACCATACTTAGGTTCAACCTGATCTGAACCTAAGTCTAACCCAAACCTAACTTAAGTCTAACTCATATTAGACTTAAGTCAAACCATACTTAGGTTCAACCTGACATGAACCTAAGTCTAACCCAAACCTAACTTAAGTCTAACCCATATTAGACTTAAGTCAAACCAAACTTAGGTTCAACCTAACTTGAACTTAACTTAAACTCAAACCTTAACTTAAGTTCAATCCATATTAAACTTAAGTCGATCTTAAGTCTAGGTTCAACCTGACTTGACACTAACTTAATCTAAATTCAAAATTTAACTTAAGTCTAACCCACATTAGACTCAAGTCAAACCATACTTAGGTTTAACATGACATGAACCTAAGTCTAACCTAAACCTAAGTTAAGTTCAACTCATATTGAAACCTTAGGTTCAACTGACAGTGAACCTAACTCAACTTAGCTTAACATAAACCTTAGGTTCAACATACATGAACCTAATCTTAACCTAACTTAAGTTCAACCTACATCAAACTTAAGTCCAAACCTAAACCTTAGGTTCAACTCAACTTGAACCTAAACCAAAACCTAACTTATGTTCAACCTACATTGAATTTAAATCCAAATCTAAACCTTAGGTTCAACTAACAATGAACCTAACTCTACTAAACTGAACATAAACTTTAGGTTCAACCCAAATTGAATCTAAATCGACATAAACCTTAAGTTCAACCCAAATTGAACCTAAATCGACATAAACCTTAGATTCAACCCAAATTGAATCTAATTAGACATAAACCTTAGGTTCAACCCAAATTGAATCTAAATCGACATAAACATTAGATTCAATCCAAATCGAATCTAAATCGACATAAACCTTAGATTCAACCCAAATCGAATCTAAATCGACATAAACCTTAGATTCAACCCAAATTGAATCTAAATCGACATAAACCTTAGTTTCAACCCAAATTGAATCTAAATCCTCATAAACCTTATGTTCAACCCAAATTGAAGCTAAATCGACATAAACCTTAGATTCAATCCAAATTGAATCTAAATCGACATAAACCTTAGATTCAACCCAAATTGAATCTAAATCGAGAATCTAAATCGACATAAACCTTAGATTCAACCCAAATTGAATCTAAATCGACATAAACCTTAGATTCAATCCAAATTGAATCTAAATCGACATAAACCTTAGGTTCAACCCAAATTGAACCTAAATCGATATAAACCTTAGATTCAACTCAAATTGAACCTAAATCGACATAAATCTTAGGTTCAACCCAAATTGAACTTAAATCGACAAAATTGAACTCAAATCGACAAAATCAACATAATTTTAACATTTCAAACATAAATCGACATTATCAACATAAATTTGACATTCCAAACAATTAATCGACATAATCGACATAAATTCGACATTTCAAACATAACTGACATAAAATTGACATTTTAAACCAAATCGACATAAATTCGATATTTTAAACAATTAATCAACATAATCAACATAAATTTAACATTTCAAACATAAATTAACATGATCAACATAAATTTGACATTCCAAACAAAAATCAACATAACCGTCATAAAATCGACATTCTAAACCAAAATCGACATAATCAACATAAATTTGACATTCTAAACAATTAATCGACAAAACCGACATAAATTTGATATTCCAAACGTTTAATTGACAAAATCTACATAAATTTGACATTTCAAACAAAAATCGACATAACCGACATAAATTCGACATTTCAAACCAAAATCGACATAACCGACATAAATCTGACATTTCAAACCAAATTAAACAATCACCGATATTAAATGACATTAATCGATATTTCAAATCAAATTCAACATTAAATGACATTTCAATCCAAATTCAATAAACACCGACATTAAATGACATTAACCAACATTTTGAACCAAACTCAATAAAACTCAACATAAATTGATATAATTCGACATAAATCGATATGATCGAACTTAACACAACATGACTTGACATAGTTCTTAAGTTCGACCTTTATCGAATTTAACTTAACATATGACATCATAATTCTTATAGTTCGACCCACGTTGAACTTAACTCGACGTAAAATTAAACTAAAATTGACATAAAATCCAAAATCAAATCCAAATTGATATAAAATCCAAAATCCAACCCAAATCAATATTCAAGATAAATCAAAATTTAAACATAAATTGACATAAATCTAAACCGACATCTCAATCACTTTCGGACATCCGACAACTCTGGATCAACAGACACTTTGACCATGTAATCTAAATATCTTGATACGACATCGTTTCTAACTCTATTTTCCTCAGCAGATGAAGACATGAAGTTTCGTTTAGATTTTCTTTGTATGTTATAGGGTGTGCTAACTCTGTTTTGTAAGACGTCGACAACGGAACATTGACAACAAAACCAGGACTTTTAGGATAGCCACAAAACCTAAACTTTCTACAAACAACAAAGCAAAAATGACATGACAACACAGACAACTAGACTATTAGGTTAGCCACGAAATCTGAAATAAAACGACAAAATCATAAATCGTCATGACATCAACATACAATGACATTTCTATACCACAACAAAATGATGACATGACATTAAACCAAAATAAGAAAATGACAATATGACATGACAAAATAAAATTGAGATGGCCACAAAACCAAAACTTAAAACAAAAGGAAATCATAAACAAGATAACAAAAATAAATAAATAATGATATCTTCTTGACATCATAGAAGATATCTCATGACGTAATAACGACATCTTCTTATAGGAGATAAAATATCTCATGACAAATCGAGATATTAATCACGACATCTTATGGCATTACGACATCACACGACATAAAATGACATGACATTACGACATCACATTATGACATGACACGACATACAAAATATGACATCCCGATATATCACATGACATGAAACTAAAACAACATAACAAAACACAACAAAGCACACTGCCGCAACAACAGTTACACTTTTTTGAGGATAAATGTTAACCTTAATCAGGAGTTTTCCTAGGCAATATTAATTGCTCAAGATGTAATTAACTATAGGAGCTTGCTCCTATAGGAGATTAAAGAACTCAGGATAGGTATTTTACCTACAAGACCTCTCTGGTTATCCAAGATCTTCATATGATCTTCTTATATGAAAAACTTCAGTAATTACACAATCTGAAGATTTTTTTCAATGAGATTATCATTTTGATCTCTATTCTCTCAATCTCTATCATGATTAATCCTTCTTCAAATTCTCCAAAGACTTTTGATAATAAGTCTAGGAAGGATAAGAATTAAGGTGATAGATAGAGAAAGAGAGTGGCGACTCCTTGACATTGACATGATATAGGAATTGACGGCGACGACATGTTTACCAAATATATTTTCATCGCCATCAAAGAGGGGCGACTTCACTGGGGATATTCTCTCTCCCCATCTTTGGTTAATCAATTTGTCCTCGTGACTATGACAATTTGTCTTTTGAAAGACTAAATAATCTTTTCTTTAGTTCTATATCTTACTCAATCTCGAGTAAAATAGAACTAATACCTCTTCGATTCAAAGATTTGTTCACGACAGACAAATCCTAGAGTCTTACATTTCCATAATCGACAGACCAAAATGACGTAAAAGACATACAAAAACAACTTGTGTTCCCTCCCTTCCCACCCAGGTATGGAGTGTTCATCGATTCTGTTGTCAGACAGACCGATATTGCTGTTTTGAATAAGTTCAGGCAAATACTTCCTCAGCCAAACATATTTAGTTTATCTGGCTTGGTGGTTATGTTGTTTATAGCCTCTGAACCATTTCCCTAGGTTATGCCTTTATGGCCTCTGAACCTATTCTTCGTGGTTATGCTTTTTACAGCCTCTAAACCATTCCCTAAGGTTATGCCCTTATGGCCTCTGAACCTATTCTTCATGGTTATGCTATTTACAGCCTCTGAATCACTCCCCTAGGTTATGCTTTTTATGGCCTATGAACCTATTCTTCATGGTTATGCTTTTCACAGCCTCTGAACCACTCCTCTGGTTGATCTTTTTCTTACCCTCAAGGTTCTGATTTCGTCAATCTACCAAAGACTCTAAAAATCAAAATCATTAATCAAATTTTGGGAAGACGATCACTTTTGGATGAATTCCATCAAGGGTTTCCTTAGACGACTTTGCAGAAAGAAAGAAATCAACTGGAGTGAAAATCTGATCTATGTTTAGTCTAGTTCTATGACTAGTCAACTAGCATGTCCTTTGTAGAGAAATGAAAATTGATCTATGAGGTAGAATGAAATTTGAAATCTTTGGATTTAATATCTTTAGAAATATTCTTCTCATTCACCTATTGATAAAAAGATAACTTAGATAGGAAGAATCCAAGACAAAAAAAAATCTGACATTTTGACAAGAAAATTATGATTTCAATAACTGGGCCCTTTATCTTAAATTTTCAGACTGGGTCCTAAATGAAAAATAAAATATTCTGATCAAAATGCAAGTAATTGACTAAAGATGTCACGAGCCTCTTAATCTTCTGCCATGTGATCGGGTCCCGACTTCGAATGAGTTAAAATATCTCGAATTCGTCTTAAGAAATATTTCGAGAATTATTAATTAGTGGAGTTCGACATTCAAAACCCTTAAAACATGCTCTACCGGATATAGTAATTCTCCGAGAAGAAGCTTCGAGGTGAGTAGCAAATCAAAAATTGGTGTTTGAGTTCAGGTATTCAAAATCATTAAGTGAGCCCTACCAAAAAAAAAAGAAAAAGAAAAAAAGATGTTTCTGAAAAGAAACTTGAGGTGGGCACAAAATCAAAAATTAATGTCTCAATTCAAACATTCAAAATCTTTAACATGCTCCACCAGGTATAGTAATTCCCTGAGAAGAAGCTTGAGGTGAGCATAAAATTAAAAATTGGTGTTCAAATTCTCCCCTAATTGATAAATCTTGAAAAACGTCTTAAGAAAATTCTTCCGATATTATATTCGGAAAGAATTAAGTGATCTCGTCTTTTGGTCGACTATTAATTGGTTCGTACATATCTTTAGAAGATAAAAGATATTTTGATCACATTTTTGAAAAATTCCTTAGACCCAGAAAGAAAGAACTAAGGTAAATGGCTTTGTTATTGGAGATTAATGGAAATTATACTCTGAATTTATATTTTTCCAAAGATCCAACTCCAATCCCAATTTGGAAATGTTAAAGTGATTTTTGAAGGACAATCTGAATGATCTTTATAGAATTGGTGATTAATGGAAGCTTTATGAACCTACATGAACAACATCATTTGCTCTAAAGAACGGGCCCTAAGTTGTGCTTCCACTTAAGTGCAATGATCTTACCTATAAATGACATCCGTAGACGAAATAACAAAAAAATATGAAATTACAACTGGAGAACTTGGAAGCTTGGAAGAGTAGCAAGCATCAGTACGGGCCCATGATAAATTGGTTCACCCTAGGACACTCGCATCGTGGATTTGGATTTAGGACTTCAAACACCTATCATCATGGGAGGGCCCATATGCTTGTTAAGAAGACACATTTGGGGAAATCATGTCGGCTGACGAGACTACCAAGAAGACATAATACACCTAATCAATGAGTAGTATTTAAAAAAAGACGCGACATAAACAAAAAATGAATGACTTGTTTTGTAAATTGGGAAACAAACAACCAAGAAAAAAGCAAACGAAATCGACATTTCTAAGAGATAGTGTAAGACCTCCTTAAATGGAAGACGACATCTACTCTCTTTCTCGCTATTGGATGTAAGACCATCATGGCGTTGGCTTTCCTTTAACATTCTTTCATTGGATAGGATATAAGTCTTATATTCATTCCTATTCCAAAACCGACATATCCACATTGACGTTTCTAAGAGATAGTGTAAGACCTCCTTATATGGAAGATGGCATCTACTCTCTTCTCGCTATCGGATATAAGACCATCATGACATTGGCTTTCCTTTAGCAATCTTTCATTTGATAGGATATAAGTCTCATACGCATTCCTATTCTAGAATCGACATTTTGACATTGACATTTCTAAGAGGTAGTGTAAGACCTCCTTATATGGAAGATGACATCTACTCTTCTCGCTATTGGATGTAAGACCAACGGATATCAGCTTTCCTTTAGCAACCTTTCTTTGGATAGGATATAAGTCTTATATGCATTCCTATTCCAAAACCGACATATCCACATTGACGTTTCTAAGAGATAGTGTAAGACCTCCTTATATGGAAGATGGTATCTACTATCTTTCTCGCTATTGGATGTAAGACCATCAGACATTGGCTTTCCTTTAACAACCTTTCTTTGGATAAGGATATAAGTCTCAAACGCATTCCTATTCCAAAATCGACGTTTTGACATTGAAAATTTTTTTGAGAAAGTTGAATACGACATTTACTCTCTTTTCTCAATTGTCTACAATACATCGACAGTTCCAAAAATGCTAAAACAAGGATTATACAAACAGCTTGTGATGATTAATATCTTTCGACCTGTAAAGGTCAAATCCCCAGCGGATACACTCTTCGTCTTGAGTTTGCCACTCTTTTCTAGTTATTGGATATAAGTCATTTCTTGATACGAAATATGGCATTCCTCTGACTTGACACCGACATTTGACGTTCCCGAGAAATGGAATATGACAACCATATTTTCTTCCCAGTTATCGGATGTAAGTCCTTTCCTGATGAGGAAATCACGGCTTTCCTCTAACTAAATCTTAACATCGACATTTTGAGGAAAATAGAAAATGACATCTTCTTTCTCTCTTCGGTTATTGGATATAAGTTCTTTCCTGATGCGGAAATTACGACTTTCCTTTAACCAAATCTTAACATCGACATTTTGAGGAAAATAAAAAATGACATCTATTTTCTCGCTCCGGTTATTGGATGTAAGTTCTTTCCTGATGCGGAAATTACAACTTTCCTCTAACCAAATCTTGACATCGAAATTTCGAGGAAAATAGAAAATGACATCTATTTTCTCTCTTCGGTTATTGGACATAAGTCCTTTCCTGATGCGGAAATTACAACTTTCCTTTAACCAAATCTTGACATCGACATTTTGAGGAAAATAGAAAATGACATCTATTTTCTCTCTTCGGTTATTGGATATAAGTTCTTTCCTGATGCGGAAATTACGACTTTCCTTTAACCAAATTTCGACATCGACATTTCGAGGAAAATAGAAATCGACATCTATTTCTCTTCTGTTATCGGATATAAGTCCTTTCCCGATGTGGAAATCACGGCTTTCCTCTGACCAAATCTTGACATCGACACTTTGAGGAAAATAGAAATTGACATCTATTTTCTCTCTTCGGTTATTGGATATAAGTTCTTTCCTGACGTGGAAATTACGACTTTCCTCTAACCAAATCTTGACATCGACACTTTAAGAAATGGGAAATGACATCCATTTTCTCCCTCCTGTTATAGGATATAAGTCCCTTCCCGACACGGAAATCATGACTTTCCTCTAGCCAAATATCAACATTGACATTTTGAGAAATGGAAAATGACATCCATTTTCCCCCTCCTGTTATAGGATAAAAGTCCCTTCCTGACACGGAAATCATGACTTTCCCCTAGCCAAATATCAACATTGACATTTTGAGAAATGGAAAATGTCATCCATTTTCTCCCTCCTGTTATAGGATATACGTCCTTTCCTGACACAGAAATCACGGCATTCCTTTAGCATAATATCGACATCGACATTTTGAGAAATGAAATATGACATCCATTTTCCCTCCCAATAAATCTCTTTTCAAATGCATGAAGAAAATCTCTTCTTAAGAACCGACATAAAAGACATCTGACATCCTTTGGGAGCGATATGATGTCCTCTCCTTTCCTGACCATTACGAAACATCTCTTAGACCACTTCGGTCAACGCCAATATGTGCAGAATACTTATATTGTATTCTACACATATTGGGGGCCCTTTTGTTGACCTCATTTTACAATGGGTCAATATCTTATGACCTAAAAAGTTAACTTTGGTCAAATTGGTCAAACCAGACCTAACGACCTACCCAGTTGACCCCATAGGTCACCCTTATGACCTAAAAAGTCAACTTTGGTCAAATTGGTCAAACCATACCTAGTGACCTACACTGTTGACCCCATAGGTCAACCCTATGACCTAAAAAGTCAACTTTGGTCAAATTGGTCAAACCAGACCTAATGACCTACCCCTGTTGACCCCATAGGTCACCCTTTCGACCTAAAAAGTCAACTTTGGTCAAATTGGTCAAACCGTACCTAATGACCTACACTCGTTGACCCCATAGGTCAACCTTTCGACCTAAAAGTCAACATTGGTCAAATTGGTCAAATCGCACCTAATGACTCTACACTTTCGACCCCATAGTCAACCTTTCGACCTAAAAAGTCAACTTTGGTCAAACTGGTCCAACCAGACCTAATGACCTACCCTGTTAACCCCATAGGTCACCCTTATGACGTAAAAAGTCAACATTGGTCAAATTGGTCAAACCAGACCTAGTGACCAACCCTGTTGACCCCATAGGTCACCCTTAAGACTAAAAAGTCAACTTTGGTCAAATTGGTCAAATCACACCTAATGACCTACATCGTTGACTCCATAGGTCAACCTTTCGACCTAAAAAGTCAACTTTCGTCAAATTGGTCGACTGCATCTAATGACTCAACTCCCGTCGACCCATAAATCAACCTTTTCACCCACTCGACACATTTAAAACACCACAATGACAAAATCACAAGAATCGGACATCTTAAAATCAATTTGATCAATTTCAGTCGACTTGGGTCAACCCAAGTCAAAATTGTCAACACCTATCTATTTTGATTAAAATCGATAAAAATGAAATAAATAAAACAAAATTAATCAAATAATTAATTTCAAAATTATTTTTATTAATTAAAATGATTAATGATTTAATTTTCAAAATTTTAATTAAATGACATAATTAATTAAAATGATAATTAAATTAAAATCATAAAATGACAAAAAACAACAAAATTAATCAAATAATTAATTTCAAACTTATTTTGATTAATTAAAATGATTAATGATTTAATTTTCAAAATTTAACTTAAATGACAAAATTAATTAAAATGAAAATTAAATTAAAATCATAAAATAACAAAAATGACAAAAATAAACAATTAATTAATTTGAAATTATTTTCAATTAATAAATTGATTAATAAAATAATTTCCACCAATTTTTAGTTAATAAAATAATTAATTAAAATGGGAATGAAAGAAGAAATGAAATAACTTTTAGCCTCTTCATAATTAATTAGGCTAAACCATCTTAAAGGCTTATTTAACACTTAATTAAGCCCATCTTAAGGCCCATTACCCATGGCTTAACATCCATGGTTATGCATGGGGTGAGGTGTCACCACCTCCTTCACCCTAAGCACCATCTTTCCTCAAGGTGGCCGACCAACACAAGGCCATCTTCTCCACCTCCCAAGCCACCCAACGGGAGAAAACCACACATGAAACCCCCCCTCACCATGGTTAAAGGTAATGATGAAGGCTAGGCATATGTGTCACCATTTGCCAAGCCTAAGAAGTGAGGTGTAAGCTTCTTAAGAGAGGTATAGGCAGCTCACCATTCACCTCCCACAATAGCCAATGGACAAGAGACAAAGAGATAAAACTCATCATGGCAAACTTAGGGAGAAGCATCCAAGCCTATCTTCAGCCAATTGATCACCTAATAGGCTGGTAGAAGAGTTAAGTAATCCCCTAGAACAGCCTAAGCCAAGCCAACACCATCCCCTTGCTATAAATAGGCCCCATAGCAGAAACTAGAAAGGAGGGAGAAAAATATTTAGGGAGGTCCATAGGCTGCTCAAACCCTCTTGCTCCCAACACAAACTTCTTCCTAAGAGCTTCCATAATCTTTTAGGATCAATCCCAAGTCATAGTTTCAGCCCATTTGAGCCAATTTGACCAATTTTCAAAAACGTACCAAAATTAGGCACTTTTTCCAAATTCCTCCCTAAGCCCGACTTCTGGAACAAATTGCTGCAGCAATTATCTTCTATGGGGGTCCTAGAAGGCAACCATAAAGTATGATCTAGCTTTATTTGCGTGTGGCCAAGGTATGGAATTTATCTTTGCAAAATAAATCGTATTTTTGATAAATCATGTGCCATACTGGTTCAAAAGTGTATCATCACCGTATGGATAGATACCTCTCATCCAGATGAGCATTTAAAAAAAATCACTCAATTTCGTTAAGAAATGAGTGAGATATTAACATTTGAAGTTTAAGGGCCATGGAATTTTTTGGAATTAAATCCGAATTTCCTCAGCCGTCCGATCCCGCGCTTCGCCGATGAACGGCCCAGATCCCGCCGTATGGTGTCCGCTATCCGCCCGTTGCACGGGATCTTCCCGCCCGTTCGACGCGTCCGAGGACACGCGTCGACGACGGGAAGCTTTGGCGACGCCGAATAAAAATACAAATGACTAGGAATGATAGGGCAACAGACAATGACCCTAGGAAAAATATTTCTAAGTCATAGAAACAATCTTGAATGACATTTGGAAATTTAGGGTTAAAATCTTTTATTAATTAAATAATTTTGATCCTAAAATGACCCTTTATAAAATTGAACTATTTTCATCAACAATATATGTCCTATGATAGGCTAATAACAAACCTCACTTGAGTCTAAAATGACAAGATTAGATTCAATTAAGGCTTAAAATGACATTTAAACCCATTAAACCTTACCTAAATTAGGTTTAATAAAAATTAAACTTCTTTAATTAAGTTTAAGGATATACTAAAATTAATTAACCAATTAAACCTTACCTAAATTAGGTTTAATAAAAATCAAACCTTTTTAATTACATTTAAGGACACACTAAACTTAATTAACCCATTAAACCTTACTTAAATTAGGTTTAATAAAAATTAAACTTCTTTAATTAAGTTTAAAGACACACAAAACTTAATTAACCCATTAAACCTTACCTAAATTAGGTTTAATAAAAGTTAAACTTCTTTAATTAAGTTTAAGGACAGAATAAACTTAATTAACCAATTAAACCTTACCTAAATTAGGTTTAATAAAAATTAAACTTCTTTAATTAAGTTTAAAGACATAATAAACTTAATTAATCAACTAAACCTTACCTAAATTAGGTTTAATAAAAATTAAACTTCTTTAATTAAGTTTAAAGACACACTAAACTTAATTAACCCATTAAACCTTACCTAAATTAGGTTTAATAAAAATTAAACTTCTTTAATTAAGTTTAAGGATATACTAAACTTAATTAACCCATTAAACCTTACCTAAATTAGGTTTAATAAAAGTTAAACTTCTTTAATTAAGTTTAAGGACACACTAAACTTAATTAACCCATTAAACCTTACCTAAATTAGGTTTAATAAAAATCAAACTTTTTAATTAAGTTTAAGGACATATTAAACTTAATTAACCCATTAAACCTTACCTAAATTACGTTTAATATGAAAATCAAATCATTAATTAAGTTTAAAGACATATTAAACTTAATTAACCCATTAAACCTTACCTAAATTAGTTTTAATATAAAAATCAAATCTTTAATTAAGTATAAAGACGTATTAAACTTAAATAACCCATTAAACCTTACTTAAATTAGGTTTAATACAAAATCAAAACCTTTTTAATTAAGTTTAAGGACATATTAAACTTAATTAATCAAACTCAAACCTTTAATTCAGTTTAAGGACATATTAGACTTAATTAATCAAAATCAAACTCTTTAATTAAGTTTAAGGACATATTAAACTTAATTAACCCATTAAACCATAACTAAATTAGGTTTAATACAAATCGAACCTTTAATTAAGTTTAAGGACATATTAAACTTAATTAACCTCCTTAAACATTAGATTTAATCAAACATAAACCCTAACTAGGTCTAACCCATTAGACCTAATTAAACCATTAAACCTTAACTAACTAAGGTTTAATCAAACCTAAACCCTAATTAGGTCTAACCCATTAGACCTAATTAAATCATTAAACCTTAACTAACTAAGGTTTAATCAAACCTAAACCCTAATTAGGTCTAACCCATTAGATCTAATTAAACCATTAAATCTTAACTAACTAAGGTTTAATAAAACCTAAACCCTAATTAGGTGTAACCCATTAGATCTATTTAAACTATTAAACCTTAACTAACTAAGGTTTAATAAAACCTAAACCCTAATTAGGTCTAACCCATTAGACCTAATTAAACCATTAGACCTTAACTAACTAAGGTTTAATCAAACCTAAACCTTAATTAGGTCTAATTCATTAGATCTAATAAAACCATTAGACCTTAACTAACTAAGGTTTAATCAAACATAAACCCTAATTAGGTCTAACCCATTAGACCTAATTAAACCATTAGACCTTAACTAACTAAGGTTTAATCAAAATTAAACCCTAATTAGGTCTAACCCATTAGACCTAATTAAACCATTAGACCTTAACTAACTAAGGTTTAATCAAACTTAAACACTAATTAGGTCTAACCCATTAGACCTAATTAAACCATTAGACCTTAACTAACTAAGGTTTAAATAAACTTAAACCCTAATTAGGTCTAACCCATTAGACCTAATTAAACTATTAAGTCTTAACTAAGTAAGACTTAATCAAACACAAATCCTAATTAAGTCTACTACATTAGACTTAATTAATTATTAAACCTTAATCAACTAAGGTTTAATTAGACCCAAATCCAACCTTTTAGTCCAAATTCAACATTACCTAAGCATAAACTTAAACCTAACTGGAGTCCAATCTAACTTCAACTTAAGTTAACCTAAACCTTAGGTTCAACCCATATTGAACCTAACTTAAACCTATCCTAACTTGAGTCCAATCTAACTTGAACTCAAGTTAACCTAAACCTTAGGTTCAACCCACATCGAACCTAACCTAAACTTAAACATAACTTGAGTCCAATCTAACTTGAACTCAAGTTAACCTAAACCTTAGGTTCAAGTTAACCTAAACCTTAGGTTCAACCCAAATTGAACCTAACCTAAACTTAAACATAACTTGAGTCCAACCTAATTTGAACTCAAGTTAACCTAAACCTTGGGTTCAACCCACATTGAACCTAACCTAAACTTAAACCTAACTTGAGTCCAATCTAACTTGAACTCAAGTTAACCTAAACCTTAGGTTCAACCCACATTGAACCTAACTTAAACTTAACATAACTTGAGTCCAATCTAACTTGAACTCAAGTTAACCTAAACCTTAGGTTCAACCCACATAGAACCTAACTTAAACTTAAACATAACTTTAGTCCAATCTAACTTGAACTCAAGTTAACCTAAACCTTAGGCTCAACCCACATTGAACCTAAACTAAACATAACCTAACTTGAACTCAAGTTAACCTGAACTTTAGGTTCAACCCACATTGAACCTAACCTAAACATAACCTAACTTGAGTTCAACCTAACTTGAACTCAAGTTAAACTAAACTTTTGGTTCAACCCACATTGAACCTAACTTAAATTAAAAACTTAGGTTCAACCCTACATGAACCTAACCCAAAAACCTAACTTAAGTCTAACCCATATTAGACATAAGTCAAACCATACTTAGGTTCAACCTGACATGAACGTAAGTCTAACCCAAACCTAACTTAAGTCTAACCCATGTTAGACTTAAGTCAAACCAAACTTAGGCTCAACCTAACTTGAACCTAACTTAAACTCAAACCTTAACTTAAGTTTAACCCATATTGAACTTAAGTCGACCTTAAGTCTAGGTTCAACTCGACTCAACCAAACTTAACCTAAACTCAAAACATAACTTAAGTCTAACCCATATTAGACTTAAGTCAAACCATACTTAGGTTCAACCCGACATGAATCTAAGTCTAATCCAAACCTAACTTAAGTCTGACCTATATTAGACTTAAGTCAAACCATACTTAGGTTCAACCTGACATGAACCTAAGTCTAACCCAAACCTGACTTAAGTCTAACCCTTATTAGACTTAAGTCAAACCAATCATAAGTTCAACCTAACTCAACCTAACTTAAACTCAAACCTTAACTTAAGTTCAACCCATATTGAACTTAAGTCGACCTTAAGTCTAGGTTCAACCTAACTTGAACCTAACTTAACCTAAACTCAAAACATAACTTAAGTCTAACTCATATTAGACTTAAGTCAAACCATACTTATGTTCAACCTGACATGAACCTAAGTCTAACCCAAACCTAACTTAAGTCTAACTCATATTAGACTTAAGTCAAACCATACTTAGGTTCAACCTGACATGAACCTAAGTCTAACCCAAACCTAACTTAAGTCTAACCCATATTAGACTTAAGTCAAACCAAACTTAGGTTCAACCTAACTTGAACCTAACTTTAGTCCAATCTAACTTCAACTTAAGTTAACCTAAACCTTAGGTTCAACCCATATTGAACCTAACCTAAACCTATCCTAACTTGAGTCCAATCTAACTTCAGCCTAACTTGAGTCCAATCTAACTTCAACTTAAGTTAACCTAAACCTTAGGTTCAACCCATATTGAACCTAACTTAAACCTATCCTAACTCGAGTCCAATCTAACTCGAACTCAAATTAACCTAAACCCTAGTTCAACCCAAATTGAACCTAACCTAAACTTAAACATAACTTGAGTCCAATCTAATTTGAACTCAAGTTAACCTAAACCTTGGGTTCAACCCACATTGAACCTAACCTAAACTTAAACCTAACTTGAGTCCAATCTAACTTGAACTCAAGTTAACCTAAACCTTAGGTTCAACCCACATTGAACCTAACTTAAACCTAACCTAACTTCGAGTCCAATCTAACTCGAACTCAAGTTAACCTAAACCCCAGTTCAACCCACATAGAACCTAACTTAAACTTAAACATAACTTTAGTCCAATCTAACTTGAACTCAAGTTAACCTAAACCTTAGGCTCAACCCACATTGAACCTAACCTAAACATAACCTAACTTAAACTCAAGTTAACCTAAACTTTAGGTTCAACCCACATTGAACCTAACCTAAACATAACCTAACCTGAGTTCAACCTTACTTGAACTCAAGTTAAACTAAAATTTTGGTTCAACCCACATTAAACCTAACTTAAATTAAAAACTTAGGTTCAACCCGACATGAACCTAACCCAAAAACCTAACTTAAGTCTAACCCATATTAGACTTAAGTCAAACCATACTTAGGTTCAACCTGACATGAACGTAAGTCTAACCCAAACCTAACTTAAGTCTAACCCATGTTAGACTTAAGTCAAACTAAACTTAGGTTCAACCTAACTCGAACCTAACTTAAACTCAAACCTTAACTTAAGTTCATCCCATATCAACTTAAGTCGACCTTAAGTCTAGGTTCAACTCGACTTGAACCTAACTTAACCTAAACTCAAAACATAACTTAAGTCTAACCCATATTAGACTTAAGTCAAACCATACTTAGGTTCAACCCGACATGAATCTAAGTCTAATCCAAACCTAACTTAAGTCTAACATATATTAGATTTAAGTCAAACCTTACTTAGGTTCAACCTGACATGAACCTAAGTCTAACCCAAACCTAACTTAAGTCTAACCCATATTAGACTTAAGTCAAACCAAACATAGGTTCAACCTAACTTGAACCTAACTTAAACTCAAACCTTAACTTAAGTTCAACCCATATCGAACTTAAGTCGACCTTAAGTCTAGGTTCAACCCGACTTCAACCTAACTTAACCTAAACTCAAAACATAACTTAAGTCTAACTCATATTAGACTTAAGTCAAACCATACTTAGGTTCAACCCGACATGAACCTAAGTCTAACCTCAAACCTAACTTAAGTCTAACTCATATTAGACTTAAGTCAAACCATACTTAGGTTCAACCTGACATGAACCTAAGTCTAACCCAAACCTAACTTAAGTCTAACCCATATTAGACTTAAGTCAAACCAAACTTAGGTTCAACCTAACTTGAACCTAACTTAAACTCAAATCTTAACTTAAGTTCAATCCATATTAAACTTAAGTCGATCTTAAGTCTAGGTTCAACCTGACTTGACCCTAACTTAATCTAAATTCAAAATTTAACTTAAGTCTAACCCACATTACACTCAAGTCAAACCATACTTAGGTTTAACATGACATGAACCTAAGTCTAACCTAAACCTAACTTAAGTTCAACTCATATTGAAACCTTAGGTTCAACCGACAGTGAACCTAACTTAACTTAGCTTGACATAAACCTTAGGTTCAACATACATGAACCTAATCTTAACCTAACTTAAGTTCAACCTACATCAAACTTAAGTCCAAACCTAAACCTTAGGTTTAACTCAACTTGAACCTAAACCAAAACCTAACTTATGTTCAACCTACATTGAACTTAAATCCAAATCTAAACCTTAGGTTCAACTAACAATGAACCTAACTCAACTAAAATGAACATAAACTTTAGGTTCAACCCAAATTGAATCTAAATCGACATAAACCTTAGGTTCAACCCAAATTGAATCTAATTCGACATAAACCTTAGATTCAACCCAAATTGAATCTAAATCTACATAAACCTTATATTCAATCCAAATTGAATCTAAATCGACATAAACCTTAGGTTCAACCCAAATTCAATCTAAATCGACATAAACCTTAGATTCAACCCAAATTGAATCTAAATCGATATAAACCTTAGGTTCAACCCAAATTGAATCTAAATCGACATAAACCTTAGATTCAACCCAAATTGAATCTAAATCGACATAAACCTTAGATTCAATCCAAATTGAATCTAAATCGACATAAACATTAGATTCAACCCAAATTGAATCTAAATCGACATAAACCATAGATTCAACCCAAATTGAATCTAAATCGACATAAACCTTAGATTCAATCCAAATTGAATCTAAATCGACATAAACCTTAGGTTCAACCCAAATTGAACCTAAATCGATATAAACCTTAGATTCAACTCAAATTGAACCTAGATCGACATAAATCTTAGGTTCAACCCAAATTTAACTTAAATCAACAGAATTGAACTCAAATCGACATAATCAACATAAATTTGACATTTCAAACATAAATCGACATGATCAACATAAATTTGACATTCCAAACAATTAATCGACATAATCGACAAAAATTCGACATTTCAAACAAAACTGACATAAATTCGACATTTTAAACCAAATCGACATAAATTCAAAATTTTAAACAATTAATCGACATAATCAACAGAAATTTTACATTCCAAACATAAATTATCATGATCAACATAAATTTGATATTCCAAACAAAAATCAACATAACCGTCATAAAATCGACATTCTAAACCAAAATCGACATAATCAACATAAATTTGACATTCTAAATAATTAATCGATAAAACCGACATAAACTTGACATTCCAAACGTTTAATTGACAAAATCGACATAAATTTGACATTTCAAACAAAAATCAACATAACCGACATAAATTCGACTTTTCAAACCAAAATCGACATAACCGACATAAATCTGACATTTCAAACCAAATTATACAATCACCTATATTAAATGACATTAATTGACATTTCAAGTTAAATTCAACATTAAATGACATTTCAATCTAAATTCAATAAACACCGACATTAAATGACATTAACCGACATTTTGAACCAAACTCAATAGAACTCAATATAAATTGATATAACTCGACATAAATCGATATGATCGAACTTAACACGACATGAACTGACATAGTTCTTAAGTTCGACCTGTATCGAATTTAACTTAACATATGACATCATAATTCTTATAGTTCGACCCACGTTGAACTTAACTCGACATAAAATTAACCTAAAATTGACATAAAATCCAAAATCAAATCCAAATTGATATAAAATCCAAAATCCAACCCAAATCAATATTCAAGACAAATCAAAATTTAAACATAAATTGACATAAATCTAAACCGACATCTCAATCACTTTCGGACATCCGACAACTCTGGATCAACAGACACTTTGACCATGTAATCTAAATATCTTGATATGACATTGTTTCTAACTCTATTTTCCTTGCAGGATGAAGACATGAAGTTTCATTTAGATTTTCTTTGCATGTTATAGGGTGTGCTAACTCTGTTTTGCAGGACGTCGACAACAGAACATTGACAACAAAACCAGGACTTTTAGGATAGCCACAAAACCTAAACTTTCTACAAACAACAAAGCAAAAATGACATGACAAAACAGACAACTGGACTATTAGGTTAGCGATGAAATCTGAAATAAAACGACAAAATCATTAATCGACATGACATCAACATACAATGACATTTCTATACCACAACAAAATGATGACATGACATTAAACCAAAACAAGAAAATGACAATATGACATGACAAAATAAAATTGAGATGGCCACAAAATCAAAACTTAAAACAAAAGGAAATCATAAACAAGATAACAAAAATAAATAAATAATGATATCTTCTTGACATCATAGAAGATATCTCATGACGTAATAACGACATCTTCTTATAGGAGATAAAATAATCTCATGACAAATCGAGATATTAATCACGATATCTTATGACATTACGACATCACATGACATAAAATGACATGACATTACGACATCACATTATGACATGACACGACATACAAACTACGACATCTCGATATATCACATGACATGAAACTAAAACAACATAACAAAACACAACAAAGCGCACTGCCACAACAACAGCTACACTTTTTCGAGGATAAATGTTAACCTTAATCGGGAGTTTTTCTAGGCAATATTAATTGCTTAAGATGTAATTAACTATAGGAGCTTGCTCCTATAGGAGATTAAAGAACTCAGGATAGGTATTTTACCGACAAGACCTCTCTGGTTATCCAAGATCTTCATATGATCTTCTTATATGAAAAACTTCAATAATTACACAATCTGAAGATTTTTTCTATGAGATTATCATTTTGATCTATATTCTCTCAATCTCTATCATGATTAATCCTTCTTCAAATTCTCCAAAGACTTCTGATAATAAGTCTATGAAGGATAAGAATTAAGGTGATAGATAGAGAAAGAGAGAGACGACTCCTTGACATTGACATGATACAGGAATTGACGACGACGACATGTTCACCAAATATATTTTCATCGCCATCAAAGAGTGGCGACTCCGCTGGGGACATTCTCTCTCCCCATCTTTGGTTAATCAATTTGTCCTCATGACTATGACAATTTGTCTTTTGAAAGACAAAATAATCTTTTCTTTAGTTCTATATCTTACTCAATCTCGAGTAAAGTAGAACTAATACCTCTTCGATTCAAAGATTTGATCACGACAAACAAATCCTAGAGTCTTACATTTCCATAATCGACAGACCAAAATGACGTAAAAGACATACAAAAACAACATGTGTTCCCTCCCTTCCCACCCAGGTATGGAGTGTTCATCGATTGTGTTGTCAGACAGACCGATATTGCCATTTTGAATATGTTCAGGCAAATACTTTCTCCGCCAAACATGTTTAGTTTATCTGGCTTGGTGGTTATGCTTTTTATAGCCTCTGAACCATTTCCCTAGGTTATGCCATTATGGCCTCTGAACCTATTCTTCATGGTTATGCTTTTTACAGCCTCTAAACCATTCCCTTAGGTTATGCCCTTATGGCCTATGAACCTATTCTTCATGGTTATGCTTTTAACAGCCTCTGAACCACTTCTCTGGTTGATCTTTTTCTTACCCTCAAGGTTCTGATTTGTCAATCTACCAAAGACTCTAAAAAATCAAAATCATTAATCAAATTTTGGGAAGACGATCACTTTTGGATGAATTCCATCAAGGGTTTCCCTTAGGACAGCTTTGCAGAAAGAAAGAAATCAACTAGAGCGAAAATCTGATCTATGTTTAGTTTAGTTCTAGGACTAGTCAACTAGCATGTCCTTTGTAGAGAAATGAAAATTGATCTGTGAGGTAGAATGAAATTTGAAATCTTTGGATTTAATATCTTTGGAAATATTCTTCTCATTCACCTATTGATAAAAAGACAACTCAGAAAGGAAGAATCCAAGACAAAAAAAATCTGACATTTTGACAAGAAAATTATGATTTCAATAACTGGGCCCTTTATCTTAAATTTTCAAACTGGGTCCTAAATGAAAAATAAAATATTGTGATCAAAATGGAAGTAATTGACTAAAGATGTCATGAGCCTCTTAATCTTCTGCCATGTGATTGGGTCCTGACTTCTGAATGAGTTATAATATCTAAGAATTCATCTTAAGAAATATTTGAGAATTATTAATTAGTGGAGTTCGACATTCAAAACCCTTAAAACATGCTCTACCGTATATAGTAATTCTTTGAGAAGAAGCTTGAGGTGAGTAGCAAATCAAAAATTGGTGTTTGAGTTCAGGTATTCAAAATCATTAAGTGTGCCCAACCAAAAAAAAAAAGAAAAAGAAAAAAAGATGTTTCTGAAAAGAAACTTGAGGTGGGCACAAAATCAAAAATTGGTGTCTCAATTCAAACATTCAAAATCTTTAACATGCTCCACCAGATATAGTAATTCCCTGAGAAGAAGCTTGAGGTGAGCATAAAATTAAAAATTAGTGTTCAAATTCTCCCCTAATTGATAAATCTTGAAAAATGTTTTAAGAAAATTCTTCCGATATTATATTCAGGAAAGAATTAAGTGATCTCGTCTTTTGGTTGACTATTAATTGGTTCAGACATATCTTTAGAAGATAAAAGATATTTTGATCACATTTTTAAAAAATTCCTTAGACCCGTAAAGAAAGAACTAAGGTAAATGGCTTTGTTATTGGAGATTAATGGAAATTATACTCTGAATTTATATTTTTCCAAAGATTCAACTCCAATCCCAATTTGGAAATGTTAAAGTGATTTTTGAAGGACAATCTGAATGATCTTTATAGAATTGGTGATTAATGGAAGCTTTATAAACCTACATGAACAACATCATTTGCTCTAAAGAACGGGCCCTATGTGGTGCTTCCACTTAAAGTGCAATGATCTTACCTATAAATGACATCCGCAGATGAAATAACAAAAAAATATGAAATTACAGCTCAGAGAACTTGGAAGCGTGGAAGACTAGCAAGCATTGTACGGGCCCATGATAAATTGGTTCACCCTAGGACACTCGCATCGTGGATTTGGATTTAGGACTTCAAACACCTATCCTCATGGGAGGGCCCATATGCTTATTAAGAAGACACATTTGGGGAAATCCTGTCAGTTGACAGACTACCAAGAAAACATAATACACCCAATCAATGGGTAGTATTTGAAAAAAAATATGACATAGACAAAAATGAATGACTTGTTTTGTAAATTGGGAAACAAACAACCAAGACAAAAGAAAAAACAAAATTGACATTTCTAAGAGATAGTGTAAGACCTCCTTAAATGGAAGACGACATCTACTCTCTTTCTCGCTATTGGATGTAAGACCATCATGGCGTTGGCTTTCCTTTAACATTCTTTCATTGGATAGGATATAAGTCTTATATTCATTCCTATTCCAAAACCGACATATCCACATTGACGTTTCTAAGAGATAGTGTAAGAGCTCCTTATATGGAAGATGGCATCTACTCTCTTTCTCGCTATTGGATATAAGACCATCATGACATTGGCTTTCCTTTAGCAATCTTTCATTTGATAGGACATAATTCTCATACGCATTCCTATTCCAGAATCGACATTTTGACATTGACATTTCTAAGAGGTAGTGTAAGACCTCCTTTTATGGAAGATGACATCTACTCTTCTCGCTATTGGATGTAAGACCAACGGATATCGCCTTTCCTTTAGCAACCTTTCTTTGGATAGGATATAAGTCTTATATGCATTCCTATTCCAAAACCGACATATCCACATTGACGTTTCTAAGAGATAGTGAAAGACCTCCTTATATGGAAGATGGCATCTACTATCTTTCTCACTATTGGATGTAAGACCATCAGACAATGGCTTTCCTTTAACAACCTTTCTTTGGATAAGGATATAAGCCTCAAACGCATTCCTATTCCAAAATCGATATTTTGACATTGAAACTTTTTTTGAGAAAGTTGAATACGACTCTTTTCTCAATTTTATACAATACATCGACAGTTCCAAAAATTCTAAAACAAGGATTATAAATTAAAAATGACAAACAACTTGTGATGATTAATATCTTTCGACCTGTAAAGGTCAAATCCCTAGCGGATACACTCTTCGTCTTGAGTTTTCCACTCTTTTCTAGTTATTGGATATAAGTCATTTCTTGATACGGAATATGGCATTCCTCTGACTTGACACCAACATTTGACGTTCCCGTGAAATGGAATATGACATCCATTTTCTCTTCCCAGTTATCGGATATAAGTCCTTTCCAGATGTGAAAATCACAGCTTTCCTCTAACTAAATCTTAACATCGAAATTTTGAGGAAAAAAGAAAATGACATCTATTTTCTCTCTTCGGTTATTGGATATAAGTTCTTTTCTGATGCGGAAATTACGACTTTCCTTTAACCAAATCTTGACATCGACATTTTGAGGAAAATAGAAAATGACATCTATTTTCTCTCTCCGATTATTGGATGTAAGTTCTTTCCTGATGCGGAAATTACAACTTTCCTCTAACCAAATCTTGACATCGACATTTTGAGGAAAATAGAAAATGACATCTATTTTCTCTCTTCGGTTATTGGATATAAGTCCTTTCCTGATGCGGAAATTACGACTTTCCTTTAACCAAATCTTGACATCGACATTTTGAGGAAAATAGAAAATGACATCTATTTTCTCTCTTCGGTTATCGGATATAAGTCCTTTCCCGATGCGGAAATTACGACTTTCCTTTAACCAAATCTCGACATTGACATTTCGAGGAAAATAGAAATCGACATCTATTTTCTCTCTCGGTTATCGGATATAAGTTCTTTCCCGACGTGGAAATTACGACTTTCCTCTAACCAAATCTTGACATCGACACTTTGAGAAATGGAAAATGACATCCATTTTCTCCCTCCTGTTATAGGATATAAGTCCCTTCCCGACACGGAAATCATGACTTTCCTCTAGCCAAATATCAACATTGACATTTTGAGAAATGGAAAATGACATCCATTTTCTCCCTCCTGTTATAGGATATAAGTCCCTTCCTGACACGGAAATCATGACTTTCCTCTAGCCAAATATCAACATTGACATTTTGAGAAATGGAAAATGACATCCATTTTCTCCCTCCTGTTATAGGATATACGTCCTTTCCTGAAACAGAAATCACGGCATTCCTTTAGCAAAATATCGACATCGACATTTTGAGAAATGAAATATAACATCCATTTTCCCTCCCAATAAATCTCTTTTCAAATGCAAGAAGAAAATCTCTTCTTAAGAACCGACAAAAAAGACATCTGACATCCTCTGGGAGCGATATGATGTCCTCTCCTTTCCTGACCATTATGAAACATCTCTTAGACCACTTCGGTCAACGCCAATATGTGTAGAATACTTATATAGTATTCTACACATATTGGGGGCCCTTTTGTTGACCTCATTTTACAATGGGTCAATACCTTATGACCTAAAAAGTTAACTTTGGTCAAATTGGTCAAACCAGACCTAATGACCTACCCTGTTGACCCCATAGGTCACCCTTATGACCTAAAAAGTCAACTTTGGTTAAATTGGCCAAACTAGACCTAGTGACCTACACTGTTGACCCCATAGGTCAACCCTATGACCTAAAAAGTCAACTTTGGTCAAATTGGTCAAACCAGATCTAATGACCTACCCTGTTGACCCCATAGGTCATCCTTTTCGACATAAAAAGTCAACTTTGGTCAAATTGGTCAAACCAGACCTAATGACCTACACTGTTGACCCCATATGTCAACCTTTTGACCTAAAAGTCAACTTTGGTCAAATTGGTCAAATCAGACCTAATGACCTACACTGTTGACCCCATAGGTCAACCTTTAGACCTAAAAGTCAACTTTGGTCAAACTGGTCAAACCAGACCTAATGACCTACCCTGTTGACCCCATAGGTCACCCTTATGACCTAAAAAGTCAACATTGGTCAAATTGGTCAAACCAGACCTAGTGACCAACCCTATTGACCCCATAGGTCACCCTTAAGACTAAAAAGTCAACTTTGGTCAAATTGGTCAAATCACACCTAATGACCTACACTGTTGACCCCATAGGTCAACCTTTTGACCTAAAAAGTCAACTTTGGTCAAATTGGTCAGACCAAACCCAATGACTAGTCCTGTTGAACCATAAATCAATATTTTCACCCACTGACACATTTAAAACACCACAATGACAAAATCACAAGAATTGGACATCTTAAAATCAATTTGATCAATTTGGGCTGACTTGGGTCAACCCAAGTCAAAATTGGTCAACACCTTACTATTTTGACTAAAATAGATAAAAATGAAATAAATATAACAAATTTAATCAAATAATTAATTTCAAAATTATTTTGATTAATTAAAATAATTAATGATTTAATTTTCAAAATTTTAATTAAATGACATAATTAATTAAATTGAAAATTAAATTAAAATCATAAAATGACATAAAATAACAAAATTAATCAAATAATTAATTTCAAAATTATTTTGATTAATTAAAATGATTAATGATTTAATTTTCAAAATTTTAATTAAATGACATAATTAATTAAAATGAAAATTAAATTAAAATCATAAAATAACAAAAATGACAAAAATAATCAATTAATTAATTTGAAATTATTTTCAATTAATAAATTGATTAATAACATAATTTCCACCAATTTTAGTTAATAAAATAATTAATTAAAATGGGAATTAAAGAAGAAAAGAAATAACTTTTAGCCTCTTCATAATTAATTAGGTTAAACCATCTTAAAGGCTTATTTAACACTTAATTAAGCCCATCTTAAGGCCCATTACCCATGGCTTAACATCCATGGTTATGCATGGGGTGAGGTGTCACCACGTCCTTCACCCTAAGCACCATCTTTCCTCAAGGTGGCCGGCCAACACATGGCCATCTTCTCCACCTCCCAAGCCACCCAATGGGAGAAAAACCACACATGAAACCCCCCCCCTCACCATGGTTAAAGGTAATGATGAAGGCTAGGCATATGTGTCACCATTTGCCAAGCCTAAGAAGTGAGGTGTAAGCTTCTTAAGAGAGGTATAGGCAGCTCACCATTCACCTCCCACAATAGCCAATGGTCAAGAGACAAAGAGATGAAACTCATCATGGCAAACTTAGGGAGAAGCATCCAAGCCTATCTTCAGCCAATTGATCACCCAATAGGCTGGTAGAAGACTTAAGTAATCCCCTAAAACAGCCTAAGCCAAGCCAATACCATCCCCTTGCTATAAATAAGCCCCATGGCAGAAACTAGAAAGGAGGGAGAAAAATATTTAGGGAGGTCCATAGGCTGCTCAAACCCTCTTGCTCCCAACACAAAACTTCTTCCTAAGAGCTTCCATAATCTTTTAGGATAAATCCCAAGCCATAGTTTCAGACCTATTTGAGCTAATTTAACCAATTTTCAAAAACAGCCCAAATTAGGCACTTTTTCCAAATTCTTCCCTAAGCCCGACTTCTGCAGCAAATTGCTGCAGCAATTATCTTCTATGGGGGTCCTAGAAGGCAACCATAAAGTCTGATCTAACTTGATTTGCTTGTGGCCAAGGTATGGAGATTATCTTTGCAAAATAAATCGTATTTTTGATAAATCATGTGCCATACTGGTTCAAAAGTGTATCATCACCGTATGGATAGATACCTCTCATCCAGATGAGCATTTAAAAAAAAATCACTCAATTTCGTCAAGAAATTAGTGAGATATTAACATTTGAAGTTTAAGGGCCATGGAATTTTCTGGAATTAAATTTGAATTTCCTCAGCCGTCCAATCCCGCGCTTCGCGGATCAACGGCCCAGATCCCGCCGTATGGTGTCCGCTATCCGCCCGTTGCACGGGATCTTCCTGCCCGTTCGACGCGTCCGAGGACACGCATCGACGACGGAAAGCTTTGGCGACGCCGAATAAAAAAAAAGAAAAATTCTTTTTTTTAACCCTTCAAACTTCAAAAATTCATATCTTTTTAACCAGAGGTCATAAAAAAAAATAAAAATACCTCTGGAAAGCTCTTGAAGAGGAGAAAATTATGAGACCAAAATCATAATTTTATTCTCAGTATTTAATTTTTAATTAATTAAATACTCTCTATAGTATTTTAATTATTAAAAATTATTTACAAATCAAAAAATTATGAAACTTTGAGGCCTTTATCTTTATGTTCTTAGGGACCTTCCATAATTTTTCTAAGAACAGAAAACATGCCTAGGATACTTTTCTTGAATTTTTAAGTTTCTTTGTAATTATTTCAAATAATAATTATAAAAATTTGAAAATTAAGAAAATAAAAATACAAATGACTAGGAATGATAGGGCAACAGACAATGACCCTAGGAAAAATATTTCTAAGTCATAGAAACAATCTTGAATGACATTTGGAAATTTAGGGTTAAAATCTTTTATTAATTAAATAATTTTGATCCTAGAATGACCCTTTATAAAATTGAACTATTTTCATCAACAATCTATGTTTGAAAATGGTTCTAGCATATGATAGGCTAATAATAAACCTCACTTGAGTCTAAAATGACAAGATTAGATTCAATTAAGGCTTAAAATGACATTTAAACCCATTAAACCTTACCTAAATTAGGTTTAATAAAAATTAAACTTCTTTAATTAAGTTTAAGGATATACTAAACTTAATTAACCAATTAAACCTTACCTAAATTAGGTTTAATAAAAATCAAACCTTTTTAATTAAGTTTAAGGACACACTAAACTTAATTAACCCATTAAACCTTACTTAAATTATGTTTAATAAAAATTAAACTTCTTTAATTAAGTTTAAAGACACACTAAACTTAATTAACCCATTAAACCTTACCTAAATTAGGTTTAATAAAAGTTAAACTTCTTTAATTAAGTTTAAGGACAGAATAAACTTAATTAACCAATTAAACCTTACCTAAATTAGGTTTAATAAAAATTAAACTTCTTTAATTAAGTTTAAAGACATAATAAACTTAATTAACAAAATAAACCTTACCTAAATTAGGTTTAATAAAAATTAAACTTCTTTAATTAAGTTTAAAGACACACTAAACTTAATTAACCCATTAAACCTTACCTAAATTAGGTTTAATAAAAATTAAACTTCTTTAATTAAGTTTAAGGATATACTAAACTTAATTAACCCATTAAACCTTACCTAAATTAGGTTTAATAAAAGTTAAACTTCCTTAATTAAGTTTAAGGTCACACTAAACTTAATTAACCCATTAAACCTTACCTAAATTAGGTTTAATAAAAATCAAACTTTTTAATTAAGTTTAAGGACATATTAAACTTAATTAACCCATTAAACCTTACCTAAATTAGGTTTAATATGAAAATCAAATCTTTAATTAAGTCTAAAGACATATTAAACTTAATTAACCCATTAAACCTTACCTAAATTAGGTTTATATAAAAATCAAATCTTTAATTAAGTTTAAAGACGTATTAAACTTAATTAACCCATTAAACCTTACTTAAATTAGGTTTAATACAAAATCAAAACCTTTTAATTAAGTTTAAGGAAATATTAAACTTAATTAATCAAACTCAAACCTTTAATTAAGTTTAAGGACATATTAGACTTAATTAATCAAAATCAAACTCTTTAATTAAGTTTAAGGACATATTAAACTTAATTAACCCATTAAACCTTTACTTAATTAGGTTTAATACAAATCAAACCTTTAATTAAGTCTAATGACATATTAAACTTAATTAAACTCCTTAAACATTAGATTTAATCAAACCTAAACCCTAATTAGGTCTAACCCATTAGACCTAATTAAACCATTAAATCTTAACTAACTAAGGCTTAATCAAACCTAAACCCTAATTAGGTCTAACCCATTAGACCTAATTAAACCATTAAACCTTAACTAACTAAGGTTTAATCAAACCTAAACCCTAATTAGGTCTAACCCATTAGATCTAATTAAACCATTAAATCTTAACTAACTAAGGTTTAATAAAACCTAAACCCTAATTAGGTCTAACCCATTCGATCTAATTAAACCATTAAACCTTAACTAACTAAGGTTTAATCAAATCTAAACCTTAATTAGGTCTAACCCATTAGATCTAATCAAACTATTAGACCTTAACTAACTAAGGTTTAATCAAACATAAACTCTAATTAGGTCTAACCCATTAGACCTAATTAAACCATTAGACCTTAACTAACTAAGGTTTAATCAAAATTAAACCCTAATTAGGTCTAACCCATTAGACCTAATTAAACCATTAGACCTTAACTAACTAAGGTGTAATCAAACTTAAACCCTAATTAGGTCTAACCCATTAGACCTAATTAAACCATTCGACCTTAACTAACTAAGGTTTAATCAAACTTAAACCTAATTAGGTCTAATCCATTAGACCTAATTAAACCATTAGACCTTAACTAACTAAGGTTTAATTAAACTTAAACCCTAATTAGGTCTAACCCATTATACCTAATTAAACTATTAAGTCTTAACTAAGTAAGACTTAATCAAACACAAATCCTAATTAAGTCTACTACATTAGACTTAATTAATTATTAAACCTTAATCAACTAAGGTTTAATTAGACCTAAATCCAACCTTTTAGTCCAAATTCAACATAGCCTAAACATAAACTTAAACCTAACTTAAGTCCAATCTAACTTCAACTTAAGTTAACCTAAACCTTAGGTTCAACCCATATTGAACCTAACTTAAACCTATCCTAACTTGAGTCCAATCTAACTTGAACTCAAGTTAACCTAAACCATAGGTTCAACCCATATTGAACCTAACCTAAACATAAACATAACTTGAGTCCAATCTAACTTGAACTCAAGCTAACCTAAACCTTTGGTTCAACCCACATTGAACCTAACCTAAACTTAAACATAACTTGAGTCCAATCTAATTTGAACTCAAGTTAACCTAAACCTTGGGTTCAACCCACATTGAACCTAACCTAAACTTAAACCTAACTTGAGTCCAATCTAACTTGAACTCAAGTTAACCTAAACCTTAGGTTCAACCCACATTGAACCTAACTTAAACCTAACATAACTTGAGTCCAATGTAACTTGAAATCAAGTTAACCTACACCTTAGGTTCAACCCACATCAACCTAACTTAAACTTAAACATAACTTGAGTCCAATCTAACTCGAACTCAAGTTAACCTAAACCTAAGCTCAACCCACATCGAACCTAACCTAAACATAACCTAACTCGAGTTCAACCTAACTTCAACTCAAGTTAACTCTAAACTTTAGGTTCAACCCACATCGAACCTAACCTAAACATAACCTAACTTGAGTTCAACCTAACTTGAACTCAAGTTAAACTAAACTTTAGGTTCAACCCACATTGAAACAAACTTAAATTAAAAACTTAGGTTCAACCTGACATGAACCTAACCCAAAAACCTAACTTAAGTCTAACCCATATTAGACTTAAGTCAAACCATACTTAGGTTCAACCTGACATGAACGTAAGTCTAACCCAAACCTAACTTAAGTCTAACCCATATTAGACTTAAGTCAAACCAAACTTAGGTTCAACCTAACATGAACCTAACTTAAACTCAAACCTTTACTTAAGGTCAACCCATATTGAACTTAAGTCGACCTTAAGTCTAGGTTCAACCTGACTTGAACCTAACTTAACCTAAACTCAAAACATAACTTAAGTCTAACCCATATTAGACTTAAGTCAAACCATACTTAGGTTCAACCCGACATGAATCTAAGTCTAATCCAAACCTAACTTAAGTCTAACCTATATTAGACTTAAGTCAAGCCATACTTAGGTTCAACCTGACATGAACCTAAGTCTAACCCAAACCTAACTTAAGTCTAACCCATATTAGACTTAATTCAAACTAAAACATAGTTCAACCTAACTCGAACCTAACTTAAACTCAAACCTTAACTTAAGTTCAACCCATATCGAACATAAGTCGACCTTAAGTCTAGGTTCAACCCGACTTGAACCTAACTTAACCTAAACTCAAAACATAACTTAAGTCTAACTCATATTAGACATAAGTTAAACCATACTTAAGTTCAACCTGACATGAACCTAAGTCTAACCGAAACCTAACTTAAGTCTAACTCATATTAGACTTAAGTTAAACCATACTTACGTTCAACCTGACATGAACCTAAGTCTAACCCAAACCTAACTTAAGTCTAACCCATATTAGACTTAAGTCAAACCAAACTTAGGTTCAACCTAACTTGAACCTAACTTAAACTCAAACCTTAACTTAAGTTCAATCCATATTAAACTGTAGTCGATCTTAAGTCTAGGTTCAACCTGACTTGACCCTAACTTAATCTAAATTCAAAATTTAACTTAAGTCTAACCCACATTTGACTCAAGTCAAACCATACTTAGGTTTAACATGACATGAACCTAAGTCTAACCTAAACCTAACTTAAGTTCAACTCATATTCAAACCTTAGGTTCAACTGACAGTGAACCTAACTCAACTTAGCTTGACATAAACCTTAGGTTCAACATACATGAACCTAATCTTAACCTAACTTAAGTTCAACCTACATCAAACTTAAGTCCAAACCTAAACCTTAGGTTCAACTCAACTTGAACCTAAACCAAAACCTAACTTATGTTCAACCTACATTGAACTTAAATCCAAATTTAAACCTTAGGTTCAATTAAAAATGAACCTAACTCTACTAAACTGAACGTAAACTTTAGGTTCAACCCAAATTGAATCTAAATCGACATAAACCTTAGATTCAACCCAAATTGAACCTAAATCGACATAAACCTTAGATTCTACCCAAATTGAATCTAAATCGACATAAACCTTAGATTCAACCCAAATTGAATCTAACTCGACATAAAACTTAGGTTCAATCCAAATTGAATCTAAATCGACATAAACCTTAGATTCAACCCAAATTGAATCTAAATCGACATAAACCTTAGGTTCAACCCAAATTGAATCTAAATCGACATAAACCTTAGATTCAACCCAAATCGAATCTAAATCGACATAAACCTTAGATTCAATCCAAATCGAATCTAAATCGACATAAACCTTAGGTTCAACCCAAATCGAATCTAAATCGACATAAACCTTAGCATTCAATCCAAATTGAATCTAAATCGACATAAACCTTAGGTTCAACCCAAATCGAATCTAAATCGACATAAACCTTAGATTCAACCCAAATCGAATCTAAATCGACATAAACCTTAGATTCAATCCAAATCGAATATAAAACGACATAAACCTTAGGTTCAACCCAAATTGAACCTAAGTCGATATAAACCTTAGATTCAACTCAAATTGAACCTAAATCGACATAAATCTTAGGTTCAACCTAAATTGAACCTAAATCAACAAAATTGAACTCAAATTGACATAATCAACATAAATTTGACTTTTCAAACATAAATCGACATGATCAACATAAATTTGACATTCCAAATAATTAATCGACATAATCGACATAAATTCGACTTTTCAAACATAACTGACATAAAATCGACATTTTAAACCAAATCGACATAAATTCGATATTTTAAACAATTAATCGACATAATCAATAAAAATTTGACATTTCAAACATAAATTAACATGATCAACATAAATTTGACATTCCAAACAAAAATCAACATAACCGTCATAAAATCGACATTCTAAACCAAAATCGACATAATCAACATAAATTTGACATTCTAAACAATTAATCGATTAAATCGAACATTTAATCGACAAAACCGACATAAATTTGACATTCCAAACGTTAATTGACAAAATAGACATAAATTTGACATTTCAAACAAAAATCGACATAACCGACATAAATTCGACATTTCAAACCAAAATCGACATAACCGACATAAATCTGACATTTCAAACCAAATTAAATAATCACCGATATTAAATGACATTAATCGACATTTCAAATCAAATTCAACATTAAATGACATTTCAAACCAAATTCAATAAACACCGACATTAAATGACATTAACCGACATTTTGAACCAAACTCAATAGAACTCAACATAAATTGATATAATTCGACATAAATCGATATGATCGAACTTAACACGACATGAACTAACATGGTTCTTAAGTTCGACCTGTATCGAATTTAACTTAACATATGGCATCATAATTCTTAAAGTTCGACCCACGTTGAACTTAACTCGACATAAAATTAAACTAAAATTGACATAAAATCCAAAATCAAATTCAAATTGATATAAAATCCAAAATCCAACCCAAATCAATATTCAAGACAAATCAAAATTTAAACATAAATTGACATAAATCTAAACCGACATCTCAACCACTTTCGGACATCCGACAACTCTGGATCATTAGACACTTTGACTATGTAATCTAAATATCTTGATATGACATTGTTTCTAACTCTATTTTCCTTGCAGGATGAAGACATGAAGTTTCGTTTAGATTTTCTTCGCATGTTATAGGGTGTACTAACTCTGTTTTGCAGGACGTCGACAACGGAACATTGACAACAAAACCAGGACTTTTAGGATAGCCACAAAACCTAAACTTTCTACAAACAACAAAGCAAAAATGACATGACAAAACAGACAACTAGACTATTAGGTTAGCGATGAAATCTGAAATAAAACGACAAAATCATTAATCGACATGACATCAACATACAATGACATTTCTATACCACAACAAAATGATGACATGACATTAAACCAAAACAAGAAAATGACAATATGACATGACAAAATAAAATCGAGATGGCCACAAAATCAAAACTTAAAACAAAAGGAAATCATAAACAAGATAACAAAAATAAATAAATAATGATATCTTCTTGACATCATAGAAGATATCTCATGACGTAATAACGACATCTTCTTATAGGAGATAAAATATCTCATGACAAATCGAGATATTAATCACGAGATCTTATGACATTACGACATCACACGACCTAAAATGACATGACATTACGACATCACATTATGACATGACACGACATACAAACTACGACATCTCGACATATCACATGACATGAAACTAAAACAACATAATAAAACACAACAAAGCGCACTGCCACAACAACAGTTACACTTTTTTGAGGATAAATGTTAACCTTAATCGGGAGTTTTCATAGGCAATATTAATTGCTCAAGATGTAATTAACTATAGGAGCTTGCTCCTATAGGAGATTAAAGAACTCAGGATAGGTATTTTACCTACAAGACCTCTCTGGTTATCCAAGATCTTTACATGATCTTCTTATATGAGAAACTTCAGTAATTACACAATCTGAAGATTTTTTTCTATGAGATTATCATTTTGATCTCTATTCTCTCAATCTCTATCATGATTAATCCTTCTTCAAATTCTCCAAAGACTTCTGATAATAAATCTAGGAAGGATAAGAATTAAGGTGATAGATAGAGAAAGAGAGTGGCGACTCCTTGACATTGACATGATACAGGAATTGACGGCGACGACATGTTCACCAAATATATTTTCATCGCCATTAGAAGGCTAGGGATCGTCTGATCTCGCGTGTATCACTTGGATGGATGAAATTGCACTATACGGAACCGCGGGACATAAAGTGTCAGCTAACTCAGAAGATGGCGTTGAATGGGAGCACGCTGCGTGGTCTTTCGGAGATTCTTAGGATCCAGTCAGCGCCGCGTGGATAAGTAGGAAATTTTGCATTTTCTGTATTTATTTAATTCAATCACCTTTATATATCCATTACTTGGTGTAGAAAAATCAAAAAAAAAAAAGAAAAACACAATTTTGCTCCGTGAACAGAGGAGAACAATTTGGAAATAAAATTGGAGTTATATAACTTATACTTATTTTTAAATTAATTAAATACAGTAAAAGTTGTTTAAATCATAACGCATCACAAATATTTCACTATGGAAAGAGGTTTGGAAGGCTTAGAAACTCTGTGGTTAGGGATCTTTCATAATTTTTTCAAGGCCAGGGGAGAACTCTAGCTAGCGATCCCTAATTTTCAAATTAATCCCCTCTATTTTGATTTAAAGATTATAATAGTTAAAATATAAATAAAAAAATGTAAAATTTATTTTTGCAGATTCATTGTAGTCAAGTGACCCTAGGAAAAATATCAAATGGATTTAAATAATTAAAAATCGCACTAATGGTAATTAACTCATTAAAACCCTTTAAAAATTAAATAATTAAAATATAAATGAAAAAAAGATAAAAACATTGCACACTGTGAATAATAAACAGAGGAGCTCCCCATAAAAATTTGGAGTCGATTGGAATTAATTTACTCACTAAAATGGATTTTTCAAGAAAAATGACATTTTTAAATTAAAATAATTATAATAATTAAAAATATAATTAAAAAATTATTAAATTCTTCTTGGGAGCTCCTAGTGACCAGAAGAACTTAATAGAAATAAAATTAGAATTAAAATAAATATTTCATTTTCAAGCCAATTTTGAATATTTAAATAATTAAAAAATCATTAAAAATCTAAAAAATTGCTAATATATAAAAACTCACCAAAATGTCATATTTAGTCTCCTGACCACTTGGGAGCAATTAAAATAATTTTCCTAATTTTCTAAGTAAAGATATTAATTTTTAAAAGCTTAAATTGAATTTTCTTTAATTTTCCACTAAAATAATTCTAATAATTAAAATATAAATAACAAAAATATGAAATTTGTGCCTTACGGTTATTTAACTCTAGAGAGATTTAGGAAAAATATGAAACTTAATTTAAACTTAAATAATATTTTATATTTAATTAATACTCAAAACCAAAAAATTATTATAATAATTAAAATAAAACTCACAAAATCATGAAAATTATTCTAGGTGGTCCTCTGACCCAGTTGAACCTTCAAAAATTTTCTTAAAAATAGATTATTTGTTTTGGTTAAATTATTGAATTAATTTAAAAATACTTTTTTGGCATTTAAATAATTATAAAAATTATATAAATACAGAAAAATCAGATTTTCTCTTTTGATATTTTAATTGACTTATAAGTGAGGTAACATAAAAATATCAAAGTCATCGGAGTTAAATTTAATGAATTATGGAGTTATAAGGCCTTTAGGGACAAAATTGTAATTATGGAATTAAGCCTTAATTAATATTTAGGCCTAATCATGAGTAAATGGACAATTAATGATCTTAATCAACTCTTTTAGATGATTTAAACATAAGGGTTAAATGGTAGAAATCAATCTCACACCTTTTCACATTAACGACATAATTGTAATTTCATAAATAATTAAAGAAATTTGGAAGATAATTAAATCAAAAGATGCTTAGGTGAGGGGTTTAATCTTGGAAGATAAAAAATCACTAATTTAGAACCTTAATTAATGTTTTAATGATAATTCATTTTTTTGATAAATATTAAGATCACATAACTCAATATTCCTAATATTACAAATCTACACATTAAGTCTTAAGGGCTTAGTAGTGAACTAGGCTTAATCCAGATTGGACTAACGAGGTTTAGAAAAGGAAATATAATCAGCTTCAAGTACTTTGAAACACTACAAGCCCAACTCTAAACTAATTGGTTAAAATTCTTAATAAATTAATTTGCCCATAGAGGTCTTCACTCACATAATTCATAAGTAAAATGTCAAATGATGATTACCCCACTTAAAGGGATAACTAAAACATCATGGTTCAATGAACATAAGGGTACAATGTGGATAAATTATTTAGCAATATAATAAGTTCAAATGAACTCGAGATGGTTCAAAAGAGTTGTGAAATGTCTAGGGTGTTCCCCAGACCTTTTCACAAGTCTTCTGGATATCTTGGAGGGCAACTGGACTTATTATGCTTTGCCAAAGAAAGACATCCTCTACATTAACAAATAGGGACCTACGAAGTTAAGACATAGATTCGGTATGCACACTTTAAACTTGTATTTCTGGCTTTTCTTTCATACAATTTTAATTCCCTGCATGCAAATACTAAACTTTCAACTAGAGTGCGAGAAGAGGACTAGTACGGATTTACATTTTATGTACTGCAATTTCCTTTGTTCACTTTATTGCACTTAACTTTCTGTACTTTTGCAAAAAAAATCTTACATTCTATAATCAAAACCAAAGTTTAAAGCCAAAAATCAATTCACAATAAGCAAAAATATAAGACAATTCAAAATTTAATCACAAACAAAAATAACAACAATTGCAACTAAATTAAAATGTCTCTTTGGATGATCGGGAATCCCTCGAATGAGGCAACCTACAGCTGCTAACGAGATTTCTCATGGTCTAGATGAAAGTATTGAATCCCTTTATTTAAATTTGGTAAATTCATCTGGACTAAGTGAATCCTAAGAAAATAGCGGTACCAGAACGAGGGAATCGTGGGATCCTAATTAGTGTCGCTATAATGAACTTAAATTCTCCCCTAATAAGACATATGACATTAAACTAGACACATTAAAAAATTTGAACTCTAAACTGATATTTATCTCAATCTCTTCAATTTGACATTTATAAATTTAAACCTACTGAGCGAGGAGCTTGGAGCAAATACCGTGGGTAGCACGATGAGGTATGCGGAATAAAATCTTCGAGAAAGTGAAATTTCAATGATTCAATAGTAATTTGACCCTCATGTCACATACAACCTTGGATATAATTTACAGAAAATATTTCCTTAAATAACTTCCATTGATTGGAGGTATTTGATGTTTTCCCATACAGTCTACCAATTGGTAAGAGCCTCCTTGATAAACTTTTTCTATTACAAAAGGCCTTCTCAGGTTGGTTCAAATTAGCTGCTAATCTTTCAATAGCTAAAATTAATTTTTTTACTAGAACAAATTCACCTATACGAAAAGTTTAGGGCCTAACCAAATTTTTGTGTGCTTGAATCATTTGTGATTGGTATACTTTGGGATTTTGCTTTTCGATCAGGAGAGCTTTGTCCAACCCTTCAAGTTCTTCCCATCATAATTGTTCTTCTCTAGGGGGTTTGCCAAGCATGTCGCAATTCTTAATGACGAAAGTTGAGCTTCTAAGGGAAGCATGGCTATAAATTAATGAAAAAGGAGTAGATTGAGTTAGGTTTCTCTATGTTGTTTGGTAGGCCCACGATGCTTCTAATAGCTTGTCATGGCAATGTTTTCAATTTTGATTTAAAATTTTCTTCAAGATTTAAACTTTTATTTTAATGAAAGCTTCAGGCAACCCATTTTTTCGAGAGTAGTAAAGTGTCGAATAGCTCCAATCAATGTTGTGTTGGTTCACGAAGTTACTAATTTTGGTACTTTTGAAGGTAGTACCATTATGAGATATAATTTTGTGAAGGATACCAAATCTATGAACTATATGTTTTATAAAGAAATAGAGTACGTGATAAGATTTTGACTTCTCTTAAAGTTATGGCCTTTGCTCATTTAGAGAAATACTTTGTTGTGATGAATATAAACCTATGTCCATGATATGTGAGAAGATCGATAGGTCCTATTATGTATGTGCCCAAACAATCAAAGAGCCAGGAAGCAATCTTTGGGTGTAGTGCATTTGGATTTTGATGTAGGACTACCCTATGTACTTGGCATTGGTGACAACACCTAGTTGTCTCCATTCAGTTGCTGATCATCTTTGATCAATAATAACCAATTCTTCTGATCTTCATTTTCTTATTGGGACTCAACTGATGGAAACCACATAATCTAGAGTGTACTAATTTAATAATCATCTGGGATTCTTATTTTTTCAAGCATTGTAGCCAGATATGATCAAAGGATCTTCAGTAAGGTGTATCATTTAAGAATGTAAAAGATAAAGCTCTAGACATTTTCTGCTGAGCAAGAGATTTATCCTTATAAAGCTTGCCATCATGCAGTTAATCTATGATAGGACTTTGCTAATTGAATCTTCCTTTTCAAGTGTTATTGTGATAACGTGCTCTTTGAACTTTGATTTCATTAGGTATTCCATATTGATTGGGGATAGGATCTGACAAACATGCACTTTAATTGAGATATTCTCTTCCTCTCAATAGACCATTTTTTTTTTGCTAGCCTTAGTAAATAATTGCAATGGTATTACTACTACGGGCCATTATGTACAAGGTAACGTATGATAAGTGCTCAATTACTTAGGATTACATAGGTCTAAGTGTGGTACCCTTTATTGTCCTTTGTTGTCTTGTTTGTTGGTTTTTTCTTTATAGATCTGCCCAATATATACATCATTATTTTATTGTACTTTTTGCTTGAATTTTTGGTAGGCTCATTAAGAACTAAATTTCTTACCCATCATAACAATTTCAACATAATTTTTCAAAATTATATGAAATTCATAACCCAAAACCAAAATATAGAGATAATTGCATTCACACCTTAGAACATCATGCATATAAAACATCAAAAAATAAAAATTAAAACAATTGAGTAGAAACTTGTTCATTATTTAGGAATAACTACAAAAAGATCATTTAGGAATATGCATTGCATATTGCATCTGTCTCTTATCTTCGGGCCCTCACTAATTGCATGAAAATGAGTGATCTTTCCTTTAAAGATCACCACCTTATAGAGTAAGTCTACCTCTGCATACTGATTGGCCTTACGAAGAAATATTTTGAGTATTCAGCGTCAAAGACATGCATATATATACACAGCTTATTATATTCATTTGACATTATGAGTTAATCAAAATAAAAAAAAAATACCATTGAGGTGAGCTATAAAATTTAATTTTAAATTGCAAAAATAAAATTGCTTTATTCTTAGGACATTGTGCATACCAATCATATTTAGGTATCTTGATTTTTATAATCAAATTGTATGACTTATTTTTTCTACTAAATAATATTTTATCATATTATGAATTCATTTAGATTGATCTTGCATGATTTTAGTTGTGGCTAGGCTGTTTATATGACAACCATCTCTAGGCAATGTTGTAAGTCCATTGCATTGTTTGCTTGTTTGATATGTTTTTCTTTTCTTTTAGACTAGGTTCTGATGTCTCACTTTCTTCAGTGAACCACACCTTTACTTTTAAGATTTAAAGGTGGTTCTTCTAGTTACAATGTAAATAATCATCTTTGTTTACTTTCCTGTGATCATATATCATGTGATATAAATCTTAAAATTTCTAATAAAATATCACGATTGAAACATCAAATAAAATTTTTCTACAAAATATATAAAGCCAAATAATATGTTAATTGAGATGCCACTGATTGGTTTGTATCTTCGAGATCTCCTACTCTTTCTTTCTCTTGAATTCCAAAATAACTATTAAACTATTCAGATTTCTCATTTGATATTCCAAATTATCAGTCGTGGAAATTAAACTTTGAATTTCTCGAAGACGAAATTACAACCTTAATCGAGAGTTTTCTTAAATAATATCGGTTGCTTAAGATGTAATTAATTGTAGGTGATTGCCTTAAAGAAAGGTAGTAACCCAAATTAATATAAACACTATTTAGTTTTCAGATTGGGAAGACCTAAGATCTATTTGTATAACGCAAACCAGACAAATATCATAAATTTCTTTATTTGAAAGTTTGTACCCATTGCAAAGTGATATTTTCATCTTTCAACTGGATTAAGCCTCTTGATTTTTTCCCTTTCCGAGTTATCCACGTAAAAACTTCTGATGTTTCTACCAATCATTTTTATTACCCGAGTATGTGATAAATTCTCATGCAATGTTACGATGTAAATCATTACTCTTCCACCGTGAATTCTCAAGAACGGATCAATTTTGTATTTGAAATTCGAATTATATTTTGATTCCATGATAAAGTTGATGATGGAAATTTTAAATTTAATGTTGATGCAAAATAAATTTTCACCTTTCTTCTCTGTATTGTATCATCAAGAATACTTTATGGCCGATGTCCTTCAAATTTAGTAGTTCAATGAAATACTATCCTGCTTATCTTTGATATTCACGCAGTCATGCAACTTTTTGTATGGATTGACAGTACTCATTGTATTGATATTCACTCTCTTCTTTTTATCTGAAAAATTTGAGTAGCTAGTATTTACCTTATTTCTCTGGTACTTTTTAGAAGCAGCCTATATATTCTTCCAAACTCTTCGTTTAGATTTTTAATTTGTAATGGTATCCTGTTGGACCTGGTCCTTATTTTACAAATAAAACAAAGAACTCTATGTATCGTTGCCAAAAAATCAAAATGGTTTGAATTTACATTGGTAAATCTTGTCGACTTTATAGCTTCAATAAAAATAATTTATTTTTATTTTTACGGTATCGTGAAAACACTGTAAGATGTTTATTGATTGAGTTAAAATGACTTTCACATACATGCCATAATTTAACAATGTAATTAAGAAACATAAAATATACTTTAAAAAATGTTCATTAAAATTATTTGAGATCATACAATGCGATGTCGCTCATATAATATGATATACATGGAACTATAGTTATTGCCTATCCAATGTAAGGGAACCTAATTTATCAATCAAATCCACCTATAATCATATTGTATGATGACAACGCACACTACGATCTCAATCATACTTTATTTTTTGTACGACAGAAATTCTCCTTCACAATTTAAAGCTTTGAGATTGTTCAAAGGGCTAGTTGAACTTAGCCAATCGCCACTTAAGCCTCTCCAGTCAGCCATAGTCAGTCGCCCTCTCCAGTCGGCCTTTCCAATCAGCCCCTATCAGTTGGCCTCCCCCTATCAGTTGGCCTCCTTCACTCAGCCCCCGGCACAAGGTGAGATGTTACCAAAAATTCCTAGGGATTTTAATGTAATTATTACCTATGTATAGTTAATACAAAATGTCATATATTAATGGGGAAGAGTAATTGTAATTTATTACCTTTTTTCCTGGAAATTCAGCACCTATTTGAAAATTAATAAGTCTCCAATAATAAAATAAATAAAAATAAATAAATAAATGGGCTGAGTAGCCAGGATCGGCTATCATGGGCTGACTCGAGAGCGTCGAGTGATGATTCGCTGAGTTTAACAGATTTTGTAGATAATCTCCACACTTTAAACAGTGAGAGAGAATTTCTTTCAGACAATTTTAATCCAAATTATCATTACCTACCGAGTTGAACTCACATATATGTCACCGATTGTGGCTCGCTCGCTCACTAATGTGCTTGATGTCATGCATTGAGCTTGCACCAAAGCACAATGTGTTGCATGCTTATTCCTGCTATAACATACTCATCAATGATATACAATAAATTAAATGTATTATTATTATGATTAAACATCAATTATATTTTAAAACTAATTATTAATCATTTATATTTTTCTATTAATATTGGCATATTTATTATATCTTGACTATATGCAAATGTCATAAGTACATTAATTAACTTAAATAATTTAGTTTATAAATTATGTTAATAAATAAAAATTTAATCAATTATTCAATTTAATTTAAAAAGTTATCTAATTACTTTTATTTTTTTTCTTGTTTTTTATTTGTCATCGTTTCTTTTAAAGATATGTTTGTTTATTACATTTTTGACATAATTTTTATTTTTTATTTTAAAAAATAAAATAAATTATTTTAAAAATATTCAAACCATCTAAAAGTTAATTTAAGTGGTTTTAAAAATCAATAAATATATTATAATATATCAAACATATTTCATTTAAAAAATTTAAAAATAAAAAAATAATTAATAATTAATTAATAATTAAAATTAAAAGTGATGCCACATGGCCAATAAATTATTGAACCTCCAGATTCTCAAAAGTCATTCCACATGCCACCAGCCCCATATAATAATGTGCTCATCTTCCATACTCCAATTTGCAAAATCTTGGAGTGATTTCCTTTCGACCCCCAAAGTTGTTAAAGTTTTATCATTCTCTCCTTTTGCTACCAAATTTTAAAAACGCTACTTCTTCTCTTTTAACCCCAAATTCTCGAACATTATTGTATGACAGGATCGCAACAGCATGAATCTCAAAGAAAAATAGAGATACACGATAAATAGAAGGGACCTACAGTCAAAATATAAAAAAACTCGGTAAAATATTGATTTACTTTATTGAAGTAAAAACTAAGGCCAAGTGAACAGAGAAGTATCTCAATGTTTCGATATGTCACTTCCTTCTGTAGGCTATTCAACCAATATGACAGGTCGAATGGGGGACAGCTGTACATCGAGCCGAACGAAGGATAGTTGCATACCTAGCTGAAGGAAGGATGATTCTATGCAAGGCCAAACGAAAGACAACACATTGCAAAAGAAACGAGGGAGTTCTGAGCGAAGGTCAAGAATTAGCTTGATCAATAAGTCTTCATGTCATCCACATGTGTTTTACTCTATCATCACCCAACGAATAAACGTGTCCTGACAACCAAAAGTCATCATGATTGTCCATTAAGTTCTTTTTTAGTATAGTTATATATGTTGTACAAATGATCTTAATTCCCCTAAGCTTCTTTGCATAGAAGGGGTCTTAGATGTAATTATATATTCTGAGTATCATCTATACCTATAAATAGGAGGTTATTTAATGAAGCAAAGCTCTGGATGGTCTTATTTTTAATGTTCACTTTGTCTTCCTTTCTTACTCTTTCGTTCTACAGGCTCTATATCTTGAGCGTGATTTCCCAAACATTTTATAATAGAACATCTTAAGCTTCTTTACATTGGTTAAGCTGGTACTTCAATATATTATATTTATAAAGTTGAAAGATCTTTCGATATACCATTTATATTAAAAAGTAATAATGTGCCTACTAGTTACATACAATTGAGTATATGCGATTTTCATATTATAATTTTTGTCAATAGATAGTCTTCAAACTTCTAATCATTTCTCTATAATTTTTTATACAATAAAGCAAAATATTTGCTAAGTTTAATATTTAATTACAGCAATTTTCTTGAGTACATGGGTTTATTTGAGATGTACTGCAAGAATGAAATACTTATATGCTGTTTTACACGAAGTAATTGACGGAAAAAAAATCACCAATTTTTGCTATTTTATGCAGTCGGATGTCTAATTTCATTTTATTTTAATACTTTTAGTTTGGCCATTGGTTTCTTTAGATCCCAATTCCATCACTGATTTGTTGATGTTAATTAATGCAAAATATATGGATAAATAAAATAAACAACAGAGTATTAAGTATGACTATGATATTGACTTGCATACCACCCAACTCCTATCTTTACCTAAATTTTACTTTTTTTACATTTATAACACCCATATATTTTATATACATAAAAAAAATCTCTACTTTGAGTTCTAAATTGACATAGACTTTTTTTCATGCGTAGGTAAAATTTTATATATATATATATATATATATATATATATATATATATATATATATATATATATATATATATATATATATATATATATATATAATTGAATTATAAGTATTAGATATGTGAATACAGAGAAATTAAACGGAATGCATGTAAATATTTCAAAAAATAAATAAAATTGCGTCCAAGTTAAGAAAAACAAGCAGAATTATCAATATGGCAAAAATATCATGCTTTGGTTAGCGTATGGCTATCTTTTTTATCGTGCGATAGCCCTATAAATTATTTAACCCGGAATGAGTAGTTAAGCTAACATGGCAAATTTTGTAAACAAATCACATTAAAAATAAATTTAATATTTAAAACACATTAAAATAAATAATAAAGGCATTTGAAGGGGTTCTATCTAAAAATTAAAATTTATTTCCTTAAAATAATTTGTACTTATTGTTAAAGAATAAAATGAAATTTCTTTTTTAAAAAGACATTTAAGAAAATAAATTTTAAAATTTTAAAATAATTTCATTTATATTTTTTCCTATTTATTTAATAAAATTATGTGATCATCTCTGTGGCAGTAAGAAAAATGCTAGTAGCCTCTGCTCGGGGAGCTGAGTCAACTGACCCATCAAAGAACTATTTCTAAGTCAACTGATTCTGTTTAAATTAGAAGAATGATTTGTACGTATACTTAATAAATTCCAATAAATTTAACATCATTATAGCATCATACGCACTGAATAAAGAAAAAACATTTGGTAGTGGATATTTTGATCTTAAATTAATAATGATAAATTTTCTGAGGATTGCATTTATTTTACAATGAGTATAATATATTTTTTTATTGAATAGTCATATATTGCATTCATCACAGCTAGGGCTGTCAAAACGGCTCGTTGCTCGCGAGCAGCTCGTGTTCTGCTCGTTCGCTAAGTTAACGAGCCGGACACAAACACAGATTTGTTCGTTCATGTTCAGCTCGTTTTGGCTTGAAATATTACTCATCAATTATTATAATCAATTAAAAGTATTAATTAAGAAAATAAAATAAAAATTATTAAATTAGATTCAAATGATGTTTTAATATAAATAATAATTTTTAAATCTTGTCTCAATCCGTAACATCTTATGGGTACGTGATTAGGTTTGTCAAAACAACTCTTTGTTCTTGAACGACTCATGTTCAGCTCGTTCGGCTCGCTAAGAAAACGAACATAACAAGAGCACACTTTTTGAGCTCGAAATATAAATGAGCCGAACACAAGCTGATCCTGACTCGCTCGTGATCCGCTCATTTACACCCCTAATCACAGCTTAAATTTAATGTTCATAAATTTTATCTTTCATTGACCCAATTTTCTTATAAAGCCATAGATATCCGCTCTTTTTGCCAAAACTATGATATATATATATATATATATATATATATATATATATATATATATATATATATATATATGTCACTAGTTTTAATAGGGGATACTAGACATTATTATCTTTTGTCACGTGTTTTTTTGTTTGTTATTGATTTTGATATCCTTTCATATATATGAACCTTTTAGTTAGAATGTCCTTGAGCGGTCAGTTGTCCTAAGTGTTGGTCGTCTGTTTTGTTTGGATTCAGATCGACCATCGCTCTGGGAAGTCGGTCGGTTTAGATGGTGGCAGTCGGTTGTCCCAAACATAGTTGATTGATTTGTCTGTTATTTGATCTTTAGGGGAAAAGTATTGCGAGAACCTCACGTTGATGCTTGTGAGATTGTTGGGGGTATTGGACCTTTGTTAGATCATTGGAGAGACTATTTGTTTTCATATCGGTCGTGGTAGCCCTTTGATCAGCTGGTTGTCGGTCGACTTACCGTCCTTCATCTGGTTGGCTTTATGAGTATTTAAATTGTGATTCTGGATAGTGATATTATCTCAAGATTTGTGCAGGATATTTTTGGATGTACATATTCAGTTCTCTAATTTTCTTGCTCTTTAATAGAGACAACTTTGAGTCTTAATTTCTTGCCCTCAACCCTTATATATAGGGTGCAGGGGGCAGTTCTATCATCAAGCCTATTCATTCTTAGTTTCACTCGGGTTCTGTGATTCTACAATAAAGAAAGTGTCTGATTTGGCTTTATAACTTATGGACCGGGCAAAAATGTTGGATTTCCTTAGTATTAAACAGCATCGGCCTGAGGGTGAGCTGAAAAAGAAAAGGCTAACAAAGAAATCAAACCCACTAAGCGAGTGGAGATAGAGGATTTGTCCACCTCATTTCTAGAGGCTCCAAAGAAGAATAATCCAGCATTGGGAAGAAGCTAGGTGGCTTGACATTTGATCCATTAATGAAGACTCCTACTAAAGTTTAGGCCCAATTAGGGGTTGCTAACATTATCTTATCGTCTGATGTACAAAGAGCGAAGGAAGTGGCCCTTCAAACAGTGAAAAGGGGTTGACTAATAACTTCCCATCTTTAGATTTAGGTGGAACAAACTTGTTCGAAGTGAATCAGAATTTGAGTATTTATTTCCCTTCATTCTCTCTTCATTAGTGTTTCTTGGTGTTCACTCAATTGATTTTTACTTCTTGTAGACAAGGATCTTCAAGTCAAGGGATTATTGAATGGTGGTGGTAGCCAAAGTCTGACCTTATTGGCAGACCCCTTTCTCTCAGTGCCAACTAGCAGTGAGGAGAACAAGGTTAATTGCTCGGTTGATCCTATAGACCATAGCCTAGAAGAAGTGGAGGCTGCTCTGGCTCAGTGAGATGAGGATCTTCACGTGATGTTGGAGGAAATATGGGGCAGGTAGTCTATCTTTGATAAAAGTTTGTAGAGCTCCATGAAGATGAATTTTTGAAGAGGGGTTATTTTGAAGCTGTTCGAGTGAATCAATTCAAACCCAATGGGAAAAAATGTATAAAAAGTTGGTTAGGAAAGGTTTTCTCCTTAACAAGGCGGTCAATGACTAATTTGTAAAATACATTTTATTCAGACTAGGGTCCTCTTGTAATTATCTTTTTGAAAAAATAAAATATTTTGTTTTTTTTTTCTATCTTAATTTTTGTATTTACACGATGTTTTCTTTCTAAATCCTTGCACGATGTTTCCACTTTCGTTGGATTGCAATAAATAAGGGTTGAGGGCCTTATTAATATTTATTCTGTCTTTTTTTCCTTGATCTTACCATGTAGTTTTTATTCATTTTTCTACTCGGCTTTATCCATTCATTCTTCTTCTCGACTTTCTGATGGCTCCCAAGAAAACTCCTAGACCTTTGTTTTGGTGGCTAAGGCCGAGCTTTCCATTTGTCCCCATCTAAAGTTTCTTTTGTTGCAGAAGCCTTTATCATTGATCCAACCAAGAAGCTGAGAACCGCTCGCCAAGAAGTGAGGGTGATTAGCAAATACGAGAAGGATTTTGTGGTTTGCCTGGAACTGCTTCGATATGACTTCCAATTTCCCTTATGTCATGAACTTGAGCCATCTTCAATAAGTACAGGGTTATGCCCACACAAATCAAACTGAATTCCCTTATTGCGATAATGATTTCATCATTTTCTGACAGCGAAAGGGAATCTCATGGTCAACCGATCTTTTCAGCCACATGTTCTTCTTTTGTGTGATGTCTGACGGTATGGCAAATTACGAGTAGTTGGCTGGTTTTAATTCTCTAGACTGGAAAACAAAATTAAGGATTGGTAATTTAAATTTTTCATTGTCTCTGAGAGCTAGCGTATAAGGACTATTCCAACTGATGACATCTTTCAAAAGAAGAAAGTCACTGATTGACATCGAATTGAGGGTTAACTACTATCAGTTCCTCTGTATACTAAGCCGATGACTATACATCAAATCTTGTTTCCTAGTGCTTTTGGCCAGAATACAGCAGAACTGTGGGCCGCCTCTGATGGAGCGGAAATCGGGTAGGAAAAGGTGGTAGCTGCTCGAACAGCTAGAAAGAAGGTTGTAGGAAAATCCTCCGAGCAAGAACTGATGGTAGCTAAATGGGCGCAGACAAAGCTTAATACGAAGCTGTTAGCTCAGCACTTTTGTAACCACATTATTGATTCAGTAGATTTTGGCTGCTGAACTGATCGTAATTATTAAAAAACATGCAGCTCATGCTAACTTTGATACATATCTCTTAAATGCAGCTCCTTCCAGTCAACAAGAAATTGAGGAGCAATTTAGTTTCCTAAAGCCGGGTATCGATGAAGAGGAATCTTTTGAGGACGAGAGCACAGCTGGATGCGCCTTGCTGATGCTTCGTTGATCAACCGTCCTACCATGAAAGTGGCTAGTCGGTCTACTATTCCTGCATAGATTGAGTTTAAAATCGATCCAAAAGTGGGATCTTTTATGAGTGTTCCACACAGTGAGGGAAGAAGTTGGTCGTAGAGTCAAGTCCTTAACTGCGATTTTTAATATAATTAAAAAAATAAGAATTCAACACCACTACTAGAAGATCTAAATCTTCAGTAACGACGTCGAAAACTTGACTTAGAGCGTAATTTTAATTTCAGTAACAATTATATTATAATTTTTTAATCGCAGAGTTACCTTTAAATGCAAGTATACGTATCGCTCAAGTAATACGGGGCTCTAATGGAGTCCTGGATATCGATCTCACAGGAAATATTTTAGAGGCTACAGACTAGGATTATAAGAATCAATTCAGAATCACAACTTAATCGAATTGCCTATCTGTCACTAATACGCAATCGACACTAATATGAAATTTAAATTAAACTATTTTTACTAACAAATAACTAATACTACTAAAGTTAAGTTCAAGTATATATAAGCAAGAATCTTTCTCCTTTGTTAAGATATTTAAGTGAATAGATAATTAGAATTAGTTTTTAATTGGTGTTGTGTCAAATAGGAGCATACCTATTCTTTACCCTTTAGTTCAGGCATAAAGAACATTGACTAATCCTATGCTTGGTTACTGAATCTGTGGCTAGGCTGGTAGGATACCAGCTTTCACTTTGGAGCTCCCACGTTACCCTCGCCTGAGGGCAAACAATCTACACTTCAGCACCCAAACAATAGGACCGAATTGAGGATTTTATCTTGTCACTCTAAAATCTCCAATTCTACATCCGACTAATATTATTTTCCTATTTATTTGCACCCTGCTTCTAAGGATTTTGATCTCCCTGAATCTCAGATGTAATCTTAACTATAGTTGTCAAAATCAATAAATTTTAACTATTCAATTGGCTGGATTGAAAGTAAATTAAGATCTAAGTTAAATATTATCACAACCAATTTTAACTATTCAACTTAGTGGGATTAAGGCTTTGTTGTTGTTGTTGTTGTTGATGGCACATTTATTTATTTATCATATCACAAAAATATCAAAACAAGGAGAAAGATAGAATAACTACTCATAATTTATGGAGAAGATGCAATAAAACTTGGAATTCATATATAAAAGTAAAGTACTACAAACTAAAGTAAATAAACACAACTTATCTTAAATTCCTCCCCAACCAAACTCCTTGAAGTTCCTCTGAATCTCTTCCTTCTTTACATTACACAAAATTCTCCTTCGAAATGGCAATGCATAAGAGATCTCTCACTTCCCTTCCCTTCCACTCTTACTATTCTTTGAAGAATTCCTTACAATCTCTACTTGAACTCACTAATTAACACTTACTAATAACATTTGACACTAATGGACTCTCTAATTGAACACTAAGTAACTATTAGAAAACTCTAATATTACTTTTTACAGACCTTTAGTGACTTTTAGAGGACTCCAAAAGGATAATTTTTTGGCCTAAAATGGTTCTTTTTAAAGTTGTTGAAGAGTCTCAAAGGTTTTCCAGGAATCCCTTCGAAAATCGTCCAGATTCGACGAATATTGTGAAAAAACCGCCAATCCAGCCGTCGGCAGCCTCGAGCTGTGCTGTCGGCGTCCTTCTAGAAGCTGTGCTTTAAAGTGACCTCGCCATCGGCGGCCTCCCTTGCAATTAATTCTGAACTCTTGGGAAAATCACGCCGTCGGCGCCCTCGACCTCGCCGTCGGCGCCCTAAGTCAAATTTGTATATTTTAGCCCTTTTGCTCCAAATTCACTCCGTTTTGCATATTTTTGCTCTTTTTCCTTAAATCTTCATACTGCAAAAAAACACCAAAAATACCCTTCTTTAAAGTGCAATATCATCAAAATCAGTGTAAAATAGACATGAAAATCTTAACCTTTTTTCCTTGGGTCAGTCCTCAACCACCTCTACCTTACCAAAAGAATTTAAAGGGTTCACAATCTAACTGGGCTCCCTTTCAGGATCAAGAGACCAAGATTTTGAACTCTTCAGATGGCTAATTCACTATCATTGACCGGAGGATTGGTATGTCAACCCTTCATTTTGTAAAATCTATCCTTCATCTTTTTTTGAGGTTATTTGGTTGTGCTCATTTGTAAAGTCTCTAAGAAAGCTTGAGAGGTCAGATATGTACAAGAAGGTTGATCACTATCACTTAAAAGCATGGGAGGTATCCCACCTTCAACCGATGACACTGGATTGGGCCGAAATAAAGTGGGCCGCTACTATAGAGAGGTTTGAGACTTCGAACCACTGAAAATATGTTAAAATTTTCATGCCTATTTTATATTGATTTTGATGATATTACACTTTAAATAAGGGTATTTTTTATGATTTGTTGCACATATGATGATTTATGGACATTGGAGCAAAAAAATATAAAAAGAAGCAAATTTGGAGCAAAAAGGACCAAAAATATGAAAATTTGATCTAGGGAGTCGATGGCGGAATTTTCCCGAGAGTTCAGAAAATATATTACAAGGAAGCCAACCGAAGGCGAGATCAAGGCCGCCGACAGCGGGCCTTATGAAAGAAAGTCCAAGGCCAAGTATTCTAGAAGGCCACCGACGGCGAGCTCGAGGCCGCCGACTGAGAGAAAGTCGGTTCTCTCACAAGGTGCATGCATGTGGATGATTTTTGAAAGGATGTTTGGGAAACTCTTGGAAACTCTTCAACTACTTTAAAAGAAACAATTTGGGGCCGAAATTGGTGTCCCCTAGAGAGTCAAGTGTGTGTGTCTAGTGAGTCCAAAGGGTTTCTAGAGTGTTAGTTAGTGTCTTGTTTTCCTTAAAGTTTTAGATAGTGAGTTCAGTTAGTGATATTTGTGAGGGATTCTTCGAGAGATTGTAAGAGTGGAAGAGAAGTGAGAGATTTCTTCCTCCTTTCTGTTTCGAAGGAGGATTCTGCATACTGTAAAGAAAGGAAGAGATTCAGAGGAACTTCAAGGAGTTAGCTTTGGGAGAAATTTAAGATAAATAGTATTTACTTATTTTAGTTTGTAGAACTTTGCTTTTGTATATGAAATTCAAGTTTTATCGTATCTTCTCCATGAAATCTGAGTAGTTTTTCTGTCTTTCTCCTTATTTTGATATTTTTTAGAAATGGTGATTTGAATTAGTGTGCCAAGAAAATTTTAAAAAAGTTGTGATAATCTTTTCACTTCAATCTTAATTTACTTTCAATTTGGCCAATTGATTAGTTAAAATACGTTGAGTTTAACAACTACAGTGAAGATTACATCTGAGATTCAGGGAGGTCAACATCTTTGAAAGTAGGGTACAAATAAATAGGGAAATAATATTCATCAGGCGTAGAATTGGAGATTTTAGAGTGACAGACTAAAATTCTCAATTCGGACCTATCGTTTGGGTGTTAAAGTGTAGATGTTAGCCCTTGATGCGACTTATTTATATGCAAGAATTTATGATCCCAGAGTTATATATTTATAATGATTTTGTAAAGTCACAATTTCAAACGCTAGTATACGTATCATATATAGTAATACAGGGCTCTAATGGAGTCCCGTTTATCGATCTCACAGGGAAACGAGGTAAAAAGGTCCTTAGTCAAATTCTAGTCTACTATCAGATTTTAGTTTGGAAGGTCGATATAAATGGTTTTTCTAACAACTACTCCTAAATGCAGATGATTATATGTAAGTATAATAACTACTCCTAAATGCAAATATTACTTCTAAAGATAACCCTTTTTAGGGAAATTGGTTTGGTGAATTTTGAGATAATAAAATCTACTAATCTTATGTAATGAATTGGATAAAGTTTAGGAATGAGATACTTTAAATATTATATTTGCCAATTAGGAGCATAAATGTTTCTTTACCCTCAAAATAGTACATCCTCTTTCAAGCATGTAAAGAACATTGACATATCCTAAGTTCAATCACTAAATCTAAGGCTAGGCTGGGAGGATACCGGCTCTCACTACGAAGCTCCCACTCACCCTTCACCCGAAGGCTAACCTTTGACTTTAGTTACCAATCTTAGGACAAAATTTGAGGATCTCAGTCTGTCACCCTGAAACCTCTAATTTGAAGCCCATCAAAATACGTTTCCCTATTTATTTGCACTCAATCCCCATGAACTATGCAATTCATTTACAGACATTGAATGTGGTTCCATTTTGTTGAGAATTACACCTCCCCTTTCGGGTCAATGCAATTACAAAAAATTTTAACACTACAACAGGCCTTTATTGTAATATAAATGAAGTGCAAGTAAAAACCATCACATTTATAATTAAAACATCTTTTAGCAAGCATTCCAATATCCTAATCATGAATCCTACTCATTGTAAAAGAAAAATAGAATGAAAACAATGACATAATCTTCTTATGCCACAAAGAAGAAGAAAGAGTAAGAGAAAGACATCGCAAAGCACGAAGAAAACACAACAGAAAACTTCATTTCAAAGCAAATCCACAAAATAAGTGTTTACAAAACCATAAGATGATGAAGAACACAATACTTGGCTTTTTTTCCTTGAAAGAAAGATGAAAATCTTCCACACAAAGTCTCCCGTCGATCCATGCAATGCTAGAACATTCCCTTACATATTCTCTCAAAATCCCCTCTCCAATCTCTCCAAAAAAGGTAGAAATCTACATTTGTACTCCTATTGTAAGATCTCTAATCATTCTCTACGTTTTTCTAATCTCTACTCCTCTCTTTTTGGCGTCAAATTCAGTTTAAAATAGAGTAGGGATGAGTTTCCCAAGAGGTGCATGAAGAAACCTTTCAAAAAGCATCCAGATTCAATGTATTTGACCAATAACCGCTCCTGGCACCGCCGGCGCCGTACCTGGGTGCTGCCGCCACCCAAAATCATTGTCGCAGGTTCCTGGCGCCGCCGGCGCCCTATTCTGCACAGCTCCACCATTTTGCTCCGTTTGGCTCCGTTTTAGCTCTGATTCGCCCCGTTTCAGTTACGTTGAGTTCATAATAGATATCCCTACAAATAAGCATAAAAAATCCTTTCTTTAAAATGTAATCTCATTCAAAAATATGCAATAAATGTAAAAGAGATTAAGCATAGAAAGACTTATTGAAAGGTGTTAGGCCAAAATTTGCTTTCTTACTCGTTTTTGCTCTAAATTGCACCGTTTTTGCTTCTTTTTCTCCAATCACCATTTCTTGTATCTAAAACAAAAAAAAATACAAAATACCTTCCTTTAAAGTGTAATATCATAAAAAATGAGTAAAATTATATAGCAAAAAGCGTATATATTTTAGGCGTGTAAAATACTCCTAAAATTAACGATTACTTGTCCTCAAGTAACACTTTTACTACATAAAAATATAACTCAAGGCAATGTACTTTTCACCTGTAAGACACTAAAATTTTTCATTTAAAAGAATATATTGGTTAGACTTTTAGAAAGAAATTTAGTAACTCGGGTTAACACTAAAAGTATAAGAATATTCAGCAATCAAATCTAAGGGTTCTAGTCTTTAATTTATTTCAAGATAAACCATAATTTGTTACATTTAGAATGCCTTGAAATATTATGTGAAAAAGGAGTTCATGCAAACTTAATCAGAATGTAGGCCAATACTTTAAATATAAATTCAGAAAATGAAATCAAGTTCTCCCTTTAGGGTGACTCAAGTGAAGCCAATTTTTGATTAAGCACTCCTCATAAATATTTTTCTTTCTTTTTTTTTAAAAAAAAACACACTTATCTTTTTCTCTCTTTTTTTTCTCTTTTTTTTTAATGAGGATTACTATATCTTGAGAGCCTGTAATGATTTTGAACTTCACTCTCCTCTTTCTAAAGTTTAAACTTGAAACACACCCTTACTTTATAATTAGTTATGATCTTTATTATTCATCATAAAGTCACAATCTCTTCTTAACACACAATACTTTAAGTCTCTTAATATTTCAAAAATGCAGTTTTCTTTACTTTAAATAGTTAACTATAATCAAATATTTTCATACCAAATATCTTACCCTTATAAAATTAACCTTTATTACTAAAAACTTTCATCCAATCCTTCCATAATATTCAACTGAAATAAAAAGTTTTAGTTATCTCAAGCAAGGTTCAATTGCCAGAAGTTATATTTTAAATTATAATAATTGAGAACAAATAAGAGTTAATATTTTTCTTCCTCCCAAACTTAAATTTTAAAATATTTTGCAATTAATTCTATAAAATATTACAGGAAGAAAAAGTAAAGGTTAAATTTACTTACTACTACAACATCCTATCAAATTCATATTCATGCATAATCAGAATAAAATGACTGTAGGAGAAAGTAAATTTAACCTAAATCATGTTTGTAATAAAATTACACTAAAATGAAGTATTTTCACATTAAAATTTTATTTTTCTTCCTACCCCCAAACTTAATTTTTAACATATATAACATTTAGTACAGAAAATATAAGCAGGAAGAAAAACAGTTTAGAAATTCTATCTACGGACAATTCTTCCTTTAACTTATCACATCTCACTAATTACCTCCAATTTCTAACGGAATCACTACACTAATAAATTAGGTACTTTTAAATGATTTTATATATTATAATCTCAAAGATAAAATTATCCCTGATGCATTGGCTCCTAGGCACCAATCTCAGGCATCATCTAATCTCTTTAATTAAGCACCTCTAACAATTATAAATCGTAGTGTAAGATCATCCACAAGTTATTCATCAAATAGGTTCGCGACTCCTACCAAATGAAATTAAAGTCATATAAAGGAAGTAACAAAATTAAGATGGATTTGTTACAGTTTAAATTCGTGATGTCTCTTGTAAAACTTAAATCCGGGTAAGACCCAAGTCAAAGTGGACTCATCAATCCAACTACTACAAGACAACATAAAAGTCTAACCATAATAAGATGTTAAGAAATCAACTCCCTCATGACACATAAAGATCAAATAAAACAACAAACAATCCAAACATCTATCAACAACAATCAAACTTGAACAATCCACACTAAAGCAAGCACAATACAACACTAACAATCGTGACTCTCAAGCACACGAAATCAAAGCACACTGATAACTATGGGTTGCCTCCCATAAAGCGCTTGGTTTTAACGTCGCAGGCCCGACAAATGATTCCTCCTGGATCAAAATTCTAATTAAGTAATCCTCGATCAATCGCCGAATCTTTTTCAGATCCAGAGATTCCTAAAGAATTCTCAAATTGTAATTTTTCATTCAGCTCTTCTTTTTCAGATTGATTCATACCATTGTTCCTCATATTTCTTTCTAGATCCATTATTCTTTGATTGATTTTCTCAATCTGAATATTAATATCATCCTTAAAATTTATAAGAAATGGATCTTTATATGATAATTCAATATCTCCCAAATTTTGGATCAGATTCTCTCTAGATAATTCAGCTTCTGGATCAAATTCTTCTACGTTACTCTTATGATTCAAGTTATCTTCCAATTCTTCCCCTTGGTACTGAGTGAAGAGTTGAGGTGGTCTTTCTATATATCTATCTAATTCCTTTGGAATTTCTTCCATTAGTCTTTCAATCTCCTTTTCTTCTTTTCTCAACTCATCATTTATTTGAATGATAACCTCAAATTCAATAACTTTAAATTGCTCATCATTCATCTGCTTAAGGAATATCTCAGGGTCACTAGGTAAAATCTCTTGGGGGTAACTGTTAATTGCATTCATAATCTGCCCCAACTGGTTTTCTATATTCTTCAAAGCAGCCCATTGACTTTCTAGCTTACATGCCAATTGAATCACATCCTTTTCTAATAGTAATTCCTTTTCCTCATCTTGTGGGTTAGAGTGAAATTTATAAGGGATAGAAATTCCTTCGCTAAAATTGTCCTGATTATTCCAATCACATATCTGATTAAATTGATTATCTTCCCAAAATTGGTTTTCCCCTCCAAAATTAGTATTCCAGTTAAAGGTTGAATAATCTTCCCAACCTAGATTGTAATAATCAGAATAAGGATTGTACATCTTAGGGCCAGTTTCAAAATAGTTAGGCTCAATCAATTGTCCAAATGAATTTTTCTTTATAACTTGGGGACCTTGAGAATAACTCTTTATGTATTGATCTATCTTCATCTCAATATCACTAACCTGAGAACTTAATAAAGTAAGCATATCATCTTGAAAATTCATTACTATCTTAGGGTTTACTCTTTCAAAATTACTAGAATTATAATCCAAATCTGAATATTCATTATATTGTCGATTCGCCATTTCTACATTAAATCCATGGAGTCTTTTCTGATTCATCATCCTCCTAAAAGTTCTCTCTAAATCCGAGTCGTAAGATTCAAGGTCTGCAGCTCCTGAACTACGCATACAAATTTAAAGACATAACAAATAGGACAGATATCAAAAATATTTTTGGTATTTTGGATTTTTTTCTTGAAAACAAATACATAATAATTAAACACACAATATAGTACTATAAATTCCAAATCTAAGTCTTATAGGTTTAACTAAAATTCTCCTAAAGTTCTTACTGAAGCTTCCCCAAAGAACGGTGCCAAAAACTTGATGCAACTTATTTATATGCAAGAATTTATGACCCCAGATTTATATATTTATAATGATTTTATAAAGTCACAATTTCAAATGCAAGTATACGTATCGTATCAAGTAATACAAGGCTCTAATGGAGTCCCGTTTATCGATCCCACAGGGAAGTGAGGTAAAAAGGTCCTTAGTCATATTCTAGTCTACTACTATCAGACTTTAGTTTGGAAAGTCGATATAAGTGGTTTTTCTAACAACTACTCCTAAATACAGATGATTATATGTAAGGATAATAACTACTCCTAAATGCAAATATTACTTCTAAAGATAACCCTTTTTGGGGAAATTGTTTTGTGAATTTTGAGATAATAAAATCTACTAATCTTATGTAATGAATTGGATAAAGTTTAGAAATGAGATACATTAAATATTGTATGTGCCAAATAAGAGCATAAATGTTTCTTTACCCTCAAAATAGTACATCCTCTTCCAAGCATGTAAAGAACATTGACATATCCTAAGTTCAATCACTAAATCTAAGGCTAGGTTGGGAGGATACCGGCTCTCACTACGGAGCTCCCACTCACCCCTCACCCGAAGGCTGACCTTTGACTTTAGTTACCAATCTTACGACCAAATTAGGGATCTCAGTCTGTCACCCTGAAACCTCCAATTTGAAGCCCATCAAAATACATTTCCCTATTTATTTTCACTCAATCCCCATGAACTATGCAATTCATTCACGGACATTGAATGTGGTTCCACTTTGTTGAGAATTACACCTCCCCTTTTGGGTCAATGCAATTACAACAATTTTAACAGTACAACAGGCCTTTATTGTAATGTAAATGAAGTGCGAGTAAAAACCATCACATTTATAATTAAAACATCTTTTAGCAAGCATTCCAATATCCTAATCATGAATCATGCTCATTACAAAAGAAAGTAGAATGAAAACAATGACATAATCTTCTTATGCCACTATTTCCAAAGAAGAAGAAAGAGTAAGAGAAAGACATAGCAAAGCACGAAGAAAACACAACGAAAAACTTCATTTCAAAGAAAATTCACAAAATAAGTGTTTACAAAACCATAAGATGATGAAGAACATAATACTTAACTTTTATTCCTTGAAAGAAAGATGAGAATCTCCCACACAAAGTCTCCCGTCGATCCATGCAATGCTAGAACATTCCCTTACATATTCTCTCAAAATCCCCTCTCCAATCTCTCCAAAAAGGTAGAAATCTACATTTTTACTCCTATGTAAGATCTCTAATCATTCTCTATGTTTTTCGAACTTCTACTCCTCTCTTTTTGGCTTTAAATTCGGTTTAAAATAGTGTAGGGACGAATTTCCTAAGAGGTGCATGAAGAAACCTTCCAAAAAGCGTCCAGATTCAATGTATTTGGCCAATAACCGCTCCTGGCACCATCGGCGCAGTACTTGGGCACTGCCGGTGCCCAAAAATCGTGGTCGCGGGTTTCTAGCGCCGCCCGCCGGTGCCCTATTCTGCACAGCTCCACCATTTTGCTCCGTTTGGCTCCATTTTAGCTCTGATTCGCCCCGTTTCAATTGTGTTGCATTCCTAACAGATAGCCCTACAAAATAAGCATAAAAACACCCTTTCTTTAAAGTGTAATCTCATTCAAAAATATGTAAGAAGTGTAAAAGAGATTAAGCATAGAAAGATTTATCGAATGGTGTTAGGTCAAAATTTGCTTTCTTGCTCGTTTTTGCTCCAAATTGCACCGTTTTTGCTTCTTTTTTTCCAATCACCATTTCTTATACCTAATACCAAAAAACATACAAAAAACCTTCCTTTAAAGTGTAAGATCATAAAAAATGAGTAAAACTACATAGCAAAAAGCGTATATATTTTAGGAGTGTCAGCCCTCAGGCGAGGGGAACGTGGGAGCTATGAAGTGAGAGCCGTTATCCTCCCAGCCTAGGCTTAGATTCAATAACCAAGCATAGGGTTAGTCAATGTTCTTTATACTTGGACCAAAGAGTAAAGAATAGGTAAGCTCCTATTTGGCACAACACAATTTTAAACTAATTCTAATTATTCATTCACTTAAATTTCTTAACAAAGGAGAAGGATTCTTGCTATATATTTGAACTTCACTTTATTAGTAGAATTAGTTAACTGTTAGTAGAACTAGTGTTTAAAACATCATCTTATTTTCAATTGTATAATAGTGACAAATAGGCAATTTCGATCTTCAAGTTATGATTCTGAAATAGTTTCTATAATCCTAGTTCGTAGCCTCTAAAATATTCCCTGTGGGATCGATATCCAGGATTCAACTAGAGCCCTGTATAACTTGAGCGATATGTATACTTGCGTTGATAAAAGTAACTCTGCGATTATTAAATATTTTTATATACTTCTATATCATCTTCTTGCAATATTAAAATTACGCTAAGTGCGCGAAGTGGTTTAAATTTTTGGCGTCGTTGTCGAGGAATATAACATAATTAGAGTAACAGACAAAATTAGGACTATTAGAAAACTTCTTTATAGAATTTGCAACATATTATCGTATTTTAGTTAACTATTTTTCTGTTTTTTGATTTCGAATGTATACGTAAATTTGGTTATCAAAATCTTATACCGTACGATTTGGAACTAGAACGCACTGTTATGAGAATTAGAAAATTGAGAAAAGAACCTAGAAATTCTGACAATCTTAACACAATGGAAAACAACGTAAACAACCAAATAATAGAAAATGAACATCAATATCGACCACTAAGAGATTACGCTAACCCTACATTAGATGAAATTCACTTAACTATCCAAAATCCTGATGTACCTTTTAATTCATTTGAGCTTAAACCTACAATTATCCAAATGGTACAAAATAATCAATTCAGTGGAACTTCAAATGAAGATCCTAATTTACATCTTGCGAGTTTTCTAGAACTTTGTGCTACTTTTAAATATGATAGTGGTCTGATGATGCTGTCAGAATCAGACTTTTTCCTTTTTCACTAAGGGATAAGGCTAAGGCTTGGTTAAATTTGTTAGCACCTAGATCTATTAGAACTTTGGGAGGAACTTTCACAAAAATTCTTATCGAAATATTTTCTACCATCTAAGACTGCTAAACTTAGAAACGATATCACATCTTTCAGTCAATATGAGGGAGAATCGATATATGAATCTTGGGAAATATTTAAAGAACTTCTTAGAAGATTCCCACATCATGCTTTACCAGATTGATTAATTATTCAAACTTTTTATGATGGATTAGTAGGATCCCTTAGATCCATCATTGAAGCTGTTGTTGGTGGATCACTAATGTCTAAACCTTTTGAAGAAGCTTATGCTTTAATTGAAGAAATGGCTACCAATAATTTTTCAATGGTCTGCTGAAAGGGTAAATCCTAAGAGAGTAGCCAGTATTTATGATTCAGATGCTTTAACTATGATAGTTTCTCAAATTGCTGCTCTTTTAAAGAAAATAGATCAATACGGAATGAATCGTTCTCAAACACCTCCAGTGTTAGAAGAAAATTCATTGAGACAAATTGTAGATCTTCATATGAAACTATATATTTAATAAAAAATAGAAAAAATAACCCTTATTCAAATTATTATAATCCTGGTTGGAAGAATCATCCAAACTTTAATTGGAATAACCAAGGTAATGCTAATTCTGTTAATCCTCAGTGGGGAACAATCCTGTAAACCCATTAGGAAATATAAACAATTAGGGTAATTCCAATTATAGACCTTCTAATCCACCAGGTTTTTATAATAATTCACAATTTAAGGAAAAGAAGTTATCTATGGAAGAACTAGTTTTGAATATGGGAAATCAATTACAAAACCAAGGAGCTACTATTAAAAACATAGAAAACCAATTGGGGCAAATTGCTACTACATGAGCAATAAACCTTTTGAAACTTTACCTAGCAATGTTGAAGTAAATCCTAAAGATTAAGGAAAAGAACAGATTAAGGCTATTCAATTAAGAAGTGGAAAAGAGTTGGAAACAAAAGCCCAAAATGAAACTGTAGTTGAAAAGGAAAAAGTGGAAATTTAAGGAGAAAATGAAAGTTTATATCCTGATTTTCCTCTGAAACCTATGAAAATTACTGTTTAAGGACCACTACCACCATTTCCTCAAAGACTAAAGCAACAAGACAAGGGAAAAAGATTTGTTTAATTCTTGGACATCTTAAAAAAATTATCAATAAATATTCCTTTTGTTGAAGCTTTGGAACAAATGCCTGATTATGTTAAATTTATGAAGGATATACTCAACAAAAAGAGGAAGTTACTTGATCATGAGACTGTTACACTCAGTGAAGAGTGTAGTGTTATAATTCAGAAAAAGCTTCCTGATAAACTTAAAGATCCTGGTAGTTTTACTATCTCTTGTGCTATTGGTGAAAACTTTTATGGTCGAGCATTATGTGATTTGGGAGCTAGCATAAATTTGATGCCTTTATCAAATTTTAAAATTTAGGAATAGGAGAGATTGCACTAACTTCTGTAACTCTAAAGTTAGCTGTTTGATCTATTACACATCCTAAAGGAGTTGTAGAAGATGTTTTGGTTAAGGTTGATAAATTTATCTTTCCTATGGACTTTATCATTTTAGATATGGAAGAAGAGAAGGAAATACCTATCATTTTAGGAAGACCATTCTAGCTACAGGAAGAGTCATGATAGATGTTCAAAAAGGAGAGTTGACTATGAGAGTAAATGATAAAGAAGTAACATTTAACATCTCAAAGTCAATGAAATATCCTTCAATAGAAAAAATGATGAATGTTTTAGAATGGATACATGCGATTAATTGAGAAAAGAATATTTCAAAGAAAAATTTGAAGAAAAAGAAGATATGGAAAATGATATATATGATTAAATTGATAGCGAAGAAGCTGAGTATATTCAGAAACAATTTGAAACGCTCGATTCAACAGCACCAGAGAACGAAGTATCAATTCCAACTGTTGTAAAACCCCCTGAACTTAAATTAAAAAATCTTTCAAATCATTTGAAGTGTGTATTTTTCGGAGAATTTTCAACATTACCAGTAATTGTATCCTCAGACTTAAATAAAATTCAAGAACAAAAATTAATGGATACATTAAAAAAGTACAAAAGAGCTTTTGGATGGACTCTGGCTGATATAAAGGGAATTAATCCTTCGATTTGTATGCACATAATTTTATTAAATGATGAACATAAACCAAGAATTGATCCACAAAGGAGACTGAACCCTATTATGAAAGAAGTAGTTAAAAAAGAGACTTTAAAATGGTTAGATGTTGGAATTATATATCCTATTTTGGACAGTACTTGGGTAAGTCTAACTCATTGTGTTCCTAAGAAAGGAGGAGTGACTGTTGAAGCAAATGAAAATAATGAATTAATACCTATCAGACAAGTTACTCGATGGCGTATTTGTATTAATTATAGAAAATTAAATGCCGCCACTAGAAAAGATCACTTTCCTCTTCCTTTTCTAGATCAAATGTTAGATAGACTTGCTGGACATAAATACTACTGCTTTTTGGATGGATATACTAGTTACCATCAAATTCCTATTGCTCCTGAGGATCACGAGAAAACAACATTTACTAGTCCTTATGGAACTTTTGCTTTTCGAAGAATGCCTTTCGGATTATGTAATGCTCCTGCGACATTCCAGAGATGTATGATGTCTATATTTAGTAAGTTAATTGATAGTGGAATAGAAGTATTTATGGATGATTTCTCTGTATTTGGAACATCATTTGATGCATGCTTAAATAATCTTGAAAAAGTTTTGGCGTTATGCAAAAGAACTAATTTTGTTCTAAATTGGGAGAAATATCAATTTATGGTTGTAGGAGGAATTGTATTAGGGCATAAAATTTCAAAAAAACTGCAAAAATTCAAGTTATAGCTAAACTACCACCTCCTACTACAGCGAGAGGGGTAAGAAGTTTTCTTGGACATGCTGGTTTTTACAGGCGTTATATTAAAGACTTTTCAAAAACTACCAAACCTCTATGCCAACTTTTAGAAAAGGACAAGAAATTTGAATTTACTGAAGACTACTTGAATGCCTTTGAGTTATTAAAGGAATAACTAATCACAGCACCTGTAATAGTTTCACCTGACTGGGAGAAACCATTTGAATTAATGTGTGATGCTAGTGCTTATAATATTGGAGTTGTTCTTGGTCAAAGATATGATAAGATTTTTAAAGTTATATACTACGCTAGTAGAACTCTTAATGATGTTCAAATTAACTATACAGTTACTGAAAAAGAGTTACTGGTTATTGTGTATGCTTTTGATAAATTCAGATCTTATTTAATTATGACTAAATGTATTGTGCATATTGATCATGCTGCTATTAAATATCTGATGCAAAAGAATGATACTAAACCAAGATTAATCAGATGGGGACTTTTGATGCAACGATTTTTGGTAATTGATAGAAAGAGAACTGATAATCAGATTGGTGATCATTTGTCGAGATTAGAATATCATGAATTATCTGACAACGACAATGAAATAACAGATAATTTCTCTTATGAACAACTTTATAATATTAAAGAGTGGAAAATACCTTGTTATGCTGATATAGTTAACTATATAGTAAGCAATATTTTGCCACCTATGCTAACACTGCAGCAACAACAAAAATTCATTCATGATGCAAAAGCATATTTTTGGGATGAACTATATTTATATAAGCAATGTAACGATCTTATTATTATGAGATGTGTGCCTTATGAAGAAACTGAACTGATTAATCATAAATGTCATGATTCTAAATTTGGAGGACATTTTGGGATTGACAAAACTGCGCACAAAATTTTACAAGCTAAATTTTATTAGCCTACTCTCTTTAGATATGTTTACAGATATATCAAAACTTGTGATAGATGCGAACGGGTAGGTAATATATCTATAAGAAATGAAATGCCTCTGAATTTCATGTTAGAAGTTGAGATTTTTGATGTTTGGGGATTAGATTTCATGGGACCATTTATTCCTTCATTTGGGAACTTATATATTTTGATTGCGGTTGATTATGTATCAAAGTGGATTGAAGCACAAGCTTTAACTCGTTGTGATGCTAAAAGTGTTTCAAGATTCTTAATGAAAAATATTTTCACAAGATACGGTATGCCGAGAGTGATTATCACTAACGGAGGATCCCATTTTAGGAATAAATATATTCAGAGATTGGCATAAAAGTTTAATATTATTCATAGATTCTCTACTGCTTATCATCCTCAAACCAATGGATTAGCTAAAGTTTCTAATCGTGAGATTAAACAAATTTTAGAAAAGACTGTAAACCCTAGTAGATTAGATTGTTCTGCGAGAATGGATACTGCATTATGGGCATACAGGACTGCTTATAAAACTCCTGTTGGTATGACTCCTTATAGACACATTTTTGGAAATACTTGCCACTTACCAGTAGAATTGGAGCATAAAGCATATTGGGCGATTAAAGAATTCAATTATAAATTGAAAAAAGCTTGTGAGAAGAGATTGTTACAATTGAATGAATTAGAAGAATTAAGAAATGAATCTTATGATAACGACATAATTTATAAGGAAAAGTTGAAGTTAAGGCTTGATCAGAAGATTAATCAGAAGAACTTTGAACCAGAATAAGAAGTTTTGCTTTATAATACAAGGCAGAAATTATTTTCTGAGAAATTGAAGTCTCATTGGTTAGGACCCTATATTGTGACTCAAATTTATACTTATGGAGCTGTTGAAATTGAAGATCCGAAGAATGGAAATAGATTTAAAGTAAATGGACATAGATTAAAATCATATTTTGAGGGTTAAAGACCAAACTTTAAAGAGGTTTTAATGCTCAGTCAACCTAAATAACACCTGAATAGGTCGAGCTGACGACGTTAAACCAAGCACTTTATGGGAGGCATCCCATAGTTATCTTTATTTGTTATATGTTTGTTTGAATTTATCATTAATTTGTGGTAATAATGAATTCTACTACTTGTATTTACCTTCTGATTATCATGAATTTGGATCCATTGAGAAAATTTGGAACATTTTTTACCACAATGTTTTTGTGCAAAATTTTTCCTAGGGCGCCGACGACGCGCTCGACGCCGCCGACGGTGGATTTTTCTCGAGGGCCCTGACATTTAATTGCACAAAGCTCGCGACAGCGCCATCGAGGCCGCCGACAGCGAAATTGGCGAGTGGATGATTTATCGATTTCAAAATAGCAGTTTTTGGCGGTTTTAGGCGAATTTATCCCTTATAAACTTCTACGGACGGTTCCTAAACTCTCCATTTTCCAAAAATAAATGGAAACTCCCTTGAATTCTTCTCTAATGGCTTCCAACTTAATAAATCACCTTAGATTTCAAGTGTTCAACCGGAGAAAGTTCATCAGTGCCGAGGCACAATGACTTTTCAACAAGGTGATGTCAACGAGGAGGCTAATCAAAGAATGAGATTTGTGAATCGAGGATTAAACAATCCTTCGATAACAATTTAAGAAATGATCGTGCGGTAAAGATGGGAAGTATTTTGCTACACTACTGCCGCAGTAGTCATTCCTGTGGTGAAGGAGTTTTACGCCAATTTGCATGGAATCAACCAAGGAAGCATCTATGTGCGAGGTAGGTGGATAACTTTTAATTCTGGACGAATTAATGAATTGTACATGCTTGAGAATGTTATGTCTACCATTATTCCAATTTCGTACTGACGAGAGATAAGATGAATGAAATCTACCAGTATTTGACGGATGAAACTGAAGACTGGTGTTGACCTCATTTTTTATGAGGTCTTCTCTTCTTCTCTTTAGTACTTAGGATCTAGCCTTAGGCTTTTCCTTTGACTATCTTAGAGGACTAGAATTGGGATCCACCATCTAGAATTTCAAACTACTTCTTAACTCCCTGCAAACTCCATGAACTTGACTGTAGACCCCTAATCACCTAGAGGGTTGAAATCAAGTGTGGAAGTTTAAAGGATGAGTTCCTATAGGACTCTTTGGCCTTAGGACGCCCCTGCGGTGGCTCGGTGCAGTGAAGGGGCTGACTTACACACACACTACACTCATACACTACACTTCCATACACCTCCTAAAACCACACCTATACCTAACTTGACCTCCTTACTCATGTAAGTGATTCACATGGATGGTCCTTAACCCCTAAGCCCTTGGCTAAGAGGGTTAAGAACAACATAGTGAATGCCTCAAATGAGTGGCTTCATGGCTCATATGGGCTTGATGTGGCTTCATGGCTCAACCAAAATGATTTTATTCCACTTATATTCACCCAATCTTCAATTTTCCAAATTTTCGATTTTTGACCCCCGGACCCTACACCCGCCTAACCTACCAAATGCCTCGAAACTACCCAAAATTTCCAAAATCACCTAAATTACCCAAAATTCCTCAAGACCAATCCTAAACATTTCCTCCCCACTCAAATTGATCATCCATAACCAAAATACCAAAAATTCCAAAAATACCCCCCAATACCCTCCAAATACCCAAAATACCCCTCTTAGCCAAAAAATCCAAAAATTCAGAAAATTCCTAGAAAATTCCAGAAAATCCCAAATATTCCCAATTTCATTTTGTTCAACTACACCATGGGCCAATTTTGCCAATTTACCCCACTTTTATCAAAACCCCCAATTTGACCCATTTTAACCCAAAGTGAACCCAATGTCAAACCTAACCCACCCAATTGACCCAAATTCTGGTCCAATTCAATTCTAAACTTCAATTTAACATCCCCAACACCAATCTAGACCCAATCCAAGCCCAAGTTGATTGGCATTGGGATCCAATTTCACTTTTGGCCTTAAAGCCCAATTTGGACCCATGACCCAAACTTAGCCCAAACTCACCCAATTCAACTCCAATTAACCCCAAATCTTTTCTAAACCTTCCTTAACATCCCCATAAACAAAACACTAACATGATTTGCCCAAAATTTAGACCCAAACCCCACTCAAATTCAACCCAAAATCAAAAAGCCCAATTTTGACCTAAACCTAAACCTAGCCCAAATAGACCCAAACCTCAAAATCAAAACCCAACCAAAGCCAAAACCTCTTTGAAACACTCCCATAAACATTTCTCAACATTTATTTTACATCAATTTCAACCCTAGCCCAACATTGGCCCAAGTTAGCCCAATTTGACCTACATTGGCCCATTTACCAAATAAACCCAAATTCAACCCAATTCAAACCCAAACCACCTTAAATCTATTTCAAATTACTCATGAAACATCCCTAAACCAAAACCAACAACTATTTGGCCCAACCTTTTACAAAAATTCCCATCCATGAACACATCCTTAAACTTAAAAGCCCACTTCCCTTAAACCTTCTTAAAAGCCCATTTCCTTCAAAATTCCAAAGCCCAAATCATCCTAAAGCCCACATGACACTTCCCCTCATCATCCATTTGATCAAAATCACCCCTAAGTTTCAAAATCATCAATTAAACCATTCCAAATCAAGCCACATGTCAAATTACCCCCTAAATGTCAAATATTTCTAAAACCCTTTTTCATGAAACAAGTCAACCTTTTTTCAAGCTAAATGCAAGCCACATGCAAGCCATAGACAAGCCACATGAAGCCATGAGGGGTTTGACTTGTCACCAAGCCATTAATGGCAAGTGGAGGGAGTCCTTTCCTAAGTCTTCCTTAAGCCATTTTAACCTCTTTAATGCAACACTATAACCCAAAATTAACTTAAACTATTTGGATAGAGACCACACCATCCTCTCTTGGCCGACCCAACCGATCCTCTCAGCCCAAAATCGGACCATGGGGAGGTGCACCCAACCCAAACCAATGGGTTGACCAAATTGAAGCCAAAATGGCCTCTTCCCCATTCCATTCCAAGCCACCCCCTTTACACATGGCAAGGCCCGATTGATCGCACAAGCCTCCAGCCACGACCCACCTGAGCTTGAGGGTGACCCGACCTCGGCCGGCCGACCACCACGGCCGCCGGAAACCACCGAGGCCGAGAGCTCGCATGTGAGCCCAAACTTGGAATTCTCACCTGCTGAGCTACCTCATGCCCAATGGCCACCATGGCTGTTCTTCACATGCCAAGAGCAGCTGATCCCAGCCCTCAACTCCCCCTGGGAGAGCCTCCAGCCATGCCTATTTAAACCCCTCACCCTCTCGGCCAAAGGAGGTGCTCGAACCTAACCTTAAGGAAACTCGCCAAAATCACTCCAGCATCACTCTCCACACATAGAGCACTTGATCCCCACCGAATTCCAGCCCAATTCCCTCCAGACTGAGCTCAATTTCGAGCTCAAACTTTAGCCCAAAAACCAGGACACTTCTTCACGGTGAGCCAATTCCCAAATTGATTGGTCCTACACCTTCACTAGACCAAGAGGAGAAGTTTCCCACCGAAAGCCCCATCTCCGAGGCCACCCGGTTGCTCCGGCCTCCAAGCTTTGTGATCGGCCGTGGTCACTTTCATAGCTAGACAATTCACCGGGCCAAGGGACTTCATCCGGAGCTTACTTGGACCCAATCGAAGGTGACACAACTCTCGGATCGAAGCTTCACTTCTCCGAGCAAAGGTATGGACTCCTCTTCTTCTTGAGCTTCCGGAGATTCTCATTTTAATTTGAGTCAATTTAAATGCATGTTTACCGTATGGATGTGTTCGTCTCTTCAAGACGAATCCATAGAGCATAAGAACACGAAAATCCGTTGAGAATCGAGTGAGAAATTAGGGTTAGAAGGTTGACGGTCACGGGTGCACACCAGTCGTAGACGATGACCAGGAGTCGTTGGATCGCGAGTGTATCGAGCGGACGGTTCGGATCGTGCCGGACCGGGGAATGATACGTGAACCGCGGGTCCCGGACGGCCGACTCGGATGGCGGCGCCCAATCACGGCGCGACACGTACCCCTTCGGAGCCGCCGAGGCCGACACGGCGCCGCGTGGATAAGTAGGAAATTAGGGATTTTTTCGATTTATTTAAATACCGAACTTTAAAAATCCATATCTTTGTGTAGAAAAATCACAAAAATAAAATAAAAATACCCTCTTGCTCGGTGAACAGAGGAGAATAATGTGGAAAAGAAATTAATTAATTTTGTCCAGTATTTTATTTTTAATTATTTATTTACTCCCTGCATTGTTTTAATTCTCCATGCATTCATACAATTCACCATGGCATGAGACCATAGGGCTTTTGAAGCCTCTGAACTTGGAAACATTCCCTGAATTTTCCAAGGTCAGAGGCCACCCCTGTGAAAAGTTATTGATTTTTCAAATGCATGTTGCTGTTTTGAGTATTTTAATTCCAAAAATTAGCATGTTGTGAAATAAATTCTAGGAAAAGTTGGTTTTGTTCCTTATGACCAGAGAACCCTAGGAAAAATAGGACTTGAGTTAATTCACTTAAGATAATCCTAATTGGCTTAAACATCCAAAATAGACCCCTAATTAATTAGAGCTAACCATACATCAAATTGACTTGAAATCAATTCTTCACTGACCTTTAGGATCGGAGGAACCCACCATAAAAATTTCAAGTCAATTGGACTTGGTTAGCCCTACTTAAATGGGTTGATTAAGCCATTTAGTCATTTTAAACTTTAAAAATTCATAACTTTCAAAATACCTTTCAAAAATTCACCAATTGGTTTTGGAGCCTCTCTGATATCAGGGGAATTTAAGAAAATTAAAATTTCAATTTTCTAAAAAAGTTGATTTTTCATCATTATTTTAATATTTTAATAATTAAAAATAATAAAAATCACAAAGATAATAAAATTCACCAAAATGTCATATTTTGAAATATAATCACTTAGGAACAAACCCCATATTTTTCTTAGGTCCATTTAATGAGATATTAAATTTTAAAGCCCTAGGGTAATTTTAAAATTAAAAAAATGTATTTTCTAGCATTTTCACTAAAATAATTATAATAAATCAAAGAAAAATCAGAAAATTGTAAAATTTGGTTCTCTGGAATCCTTGATATCAGAGAGAATTTTAAAAATTATGAAATTCATTTTTTAACTTATATTCTATTTTTAAATTAATTAATACTCCATAGCTTAAAATAATTCTAATAAATAAAATATAATTCAAAAAATCACAAAAATTGGTCCAAGTAGTCCTCTGGTCATTAGGAATGTCCCATAATTTTATTAAGGATAGAAACTTTCCCTTGGTCATATTATTAAATTTTCCTTGGAAATCCTTATTTTCCACCAAAAATAATTATATAAATAAATTAAATACAGAAAAATCACATTTTCTCCTCTAATGTCTTTATTGACATATGAGAGAAGTAACATAAAAATTTCAAGTTCATTTGAGCTCAATTTAGTGAGTTATGAAATTATTAGGCTTGAAGGGCAAAATGGTAATTAAAATCTTAACCCTTTAATTAAGACTTTAGGCTTAATGAAATTAATAGGCAAAATATTTGATTTTAACTTGATTTGGATGATTGAAATTTAGATAATTAAAGGGTAGAAACCTACTAAACAATTTAAAATAATTGAAATAAACCTTAATTAAATAATTAGTTAAATTTGGAAGAATAATAAAATTGGAATTATTAAAATAGGGATATTATTAGGAGGAGATTTATTCTTTAATTTAAAAATCCCTAAATTAATCATCCCAATAATATTTAATTCCTAATTAAAATGATAATCCAAGTTTAAGATTTAAAATGCTAAAAGACTTAATCATTAAATTAAATTAAAGTTAAATTATTTAAAACAAATTCCTTTAAAATTAAAAATTAAATTAAAAATTAAGAATTAAATTAAACTAAATTAAATTAAATTAAATTAAATTAAATTAAATTAAATTATATTATATTATATTATATTATATTATATTATATTAAATTAAATTAAATTAAATTAAATTAAATTAAATTAAATTAAATTAAATTAAATTAAATTAAATTATATTATATTAAATTAAATTAAATTAAATTAAATTAAATTAAATTAAATTAAATTAAAACTAAATTAAATCAAATTAAATTAAATTAAATTAAATTAAACTAAATCATATTACATTAAATTAACTTAAGTTAAATTAATTTAAATTAAACCACATTAAATTAAATTAAGTTAAATTAAATTAAATTAAATTAAATATAAAGACATGAAGAATTCAAAAATAAATCTAAAATAACTTGAACACTATTCCAAACTTAAATCATTAATTTGAACTTAAATTTGAATCACAAATCATTAAATATCATTTTGCCCTTAGGAGCTTTTACTTTTATAACTCCTAAATGGAGTATCAAGTGAAATGACACTTCACTCATAAGGATATTCAAACATCCTAATTCACCGAGCAAGAAATAAAACTTAACTCAAACACCCTGGATGATTAATTCACTTGAACAATAGAATTCATTTGGACTTAGGACAATTCCGAAATATTGAAAAGATGTTTAAGATTCGTCTTAAACACTTCCTCAATATGATGGAATGTCCTTAAGATCAAATTGAGCTTAGTTGTTCTTTGGTGAAGAAAATTATCCTTAAAACCAAAATTGGAGACCTAGACGTCATAGGAGATGACTAGCTATAGGATTAGGAACTTGGTAGAAAACCATAACCTTTCCCTTAGCTTTACCTAGGAACTTACTTTAAATGCTTAAATATTCTAACTCGTGTTTTAAGTGCGGCTTGGGATGACGGGAAGACCCTCCAGTACGCTTTTATTTTATTGCGATTTACTCTATTGCAACTTATTTAATCGCATCGCACTTACTTTTCTTGCATGATAAACAACAATTGCATGAAAACCTACACCTTTAGAACAGAAACCAAAACTGAAACCCATAACTAAATTAAAAGACACTACAAGATAAAATTCACCGCCACAACATTCAAAATATAAAACAACTCAAAATTTAATCACAAACAGAACAACAAAACTACAAACACAACTAAATTAAAACGTCTCATTGAATGATCGGGAATACCTCGGATGATGTAACCCACGTGTTGCTAACGGGATTTCCTACGGTCTAAATGAAAGTGCGGAACTCATTTAGTTGAGTTTAGCAAATTCATCCGGACTAAGTGAATTCGATGAAAATAACGGTGCTGGGATGACGGAACCATGGGATCTTAATCGGTTACGTTTAATCAACTTTTAAACCTCGTTTTAATTAAAATATTAAAGACACATGGAAATGAAGACTTTCTCTAAAACCAAACACTTCTCTCATCTCCCGATTTATGACTTCTAAAACTAAACCTCTGCAACAACAAGGAGCTCGGAGCATGGTGGGCGAGCACGGCCATCGTCGTCGCAAAACCGAAATCTACATCAGCAAAACTTTCTTAGAATTAAATAACCAAGCCATAGGACTTCGAGGTAGTTTGCCTAGGGCAACATAAATCCTCAACTCTTCGTTAGGCATTTGCATGATCATATCATGTAAATTAAGCCCTAACCGGTCTTAGGATTTCCGAGGTAGTCGTCCGATACGATATAAACCCTCACATCTTCGAAGTTTATTTGTATGATTTTATCATACAAATATAAGTCCTAACTAATTAAAATTGGCAGGATCAAAATACTAAATAAACATTAGGACCTTCCTAAATTCAAGCCAAACAATAGGATAGTCGGGAAATTACCAAAGTTCGCTTTGGATCTGTGATTTCTCCTACCCTTCTTCCTTTCGGACTCCTAAAATAAAATGTTCCAAATTTGATCCATTCCCTATTGAAATTCAAAAATTCAATCCCTTGAAAACTTAAACTTTGAAATTCTTGAGAGCAGAACTACTGATTATTATCGAGAGTTTTCTTAGGTGATTTCCGTCACTTAAGATGTAATTAACTATAGGGGCTTGCCCTTATAGGGAACTTTAAGAACCTGGGTAATATAAACCTCGTTTAATGTTTTCATATTAAACGAGGGAACTTGTCGGCTTATAAAATTGGTTCGCGAGACCAAACGGATGTCACAAACCTTTCTAGTTTATTTAATCGAGCCCCATCATCGACGGTGTGTCTATTCTTCGGGATAGATACACGGTTTGTGGTGCGGCGCTCGTTTATATAAACTATTCGGGATGTGAGATCGGTTTGATTTCATATCTTAAAATTTTCAAATTTAAAATTATTTTCAAAATCAAATACTACTTTTCAAATTATTTATTTAAATTAAATTAAAAATTCGCCGACAATTTCTGTAGGCGACCCCCTTTTCAAAATAAAACACATAACCTAAAAATATGTCGACAACTGGGAAGTTAGAGAAAATGGTTATGTTAGTTTTTCTACTACACTTTTAAATCCCGTTTCGAAACATTTGCACTTTTCATATCTGCAAAGTTATTACCGACGATGAAAATCGGTAAAGTTACCAAAGAGAGTGTTATATTGAACTACTGCATTCAAATGGGATGGCCAATTGATATTGGATCAATTATTGTGAAATCTGTTTTTGGCCTGATCGTTCAAGGATCATCTCAAGGACTTGGACATCCTTCAACAATTTTCTCAATATGCAGTTTGTTTCAAGTATCATACAAGATTTGGGAAAAGGTACTACTACCTTGGAAACCTTTAGACCCAACCAGAATGTTCCCAGCCAATGATGAAGAGAATGATATAAGCGTGATTATGGATCAATCATCGCAAAACTCTATTCCAATTCGACTTCTAGTAGTGGACAAGACAGCGATAATCTTACCTATGGGAAATCAGGTACAAAATTTAATGAATTCAACTAACAATATCTCTGATTTCTTTGATCATATCGATTGGAGGATAGGCATTTTGAAGAAAGTTTGATACACTTAATGAGAAGGATGGAATGGATTGAAGAAGATTCAACTGAAGAATTTCCATTCCAACCTTTCTATAACTTGTTCGTCCATGTTCAAGTGATGGGTGATATCAGAGGAGAAACCAACACTAATTTAGAAAAGTAGTGGAATTGCTTTACTATATTTGTTTCTTTATGTTGAGCTTGATTTGAACTATGTTTGTATGTTTGTTTGTTTGCTTTCAATTGTTTTCTTTTTAATCTCAGTATAGTTGAGATTATGTTTGGAATGTTTGTTTTCATCATTTAGAGTGTTGTGGCTTGGATTGTGACGCTGATTAGATGAATTTAGGTTGGAAAAATACCTGGCTTATGTGCGTTATGTAATGTGTATTGTAAGACTTGGATTTAATATATAATTGTGAATTTTTGTTGTGTGTATGTTTATTTGTGTTAATACATTACTTAATCACTTAAAATATATGATTAAAATGATCGAACGAATGACGACGAGGCTTAAAATTGATCAAAATCTTAAAAATAAGAAAAATGATCAAAATTTAAGAATCTCACCGACGGCGCGCTCGAGGCCACCAACGACGTGTTTTTCCCGAGGCTATTGAAATTAAATTCATTGGAGCCCGCCGACAGCGCGAACAACCCCGCCGACGGTGAGATCCCAAAAATCACCTTTTAACCGTAATTTTGACCAGTCAACCGCCACTATTCATCATCTTCTTCCCTTATTTACCGAAAATTTTGACCTAGGGCTTGAGAGATCTTGGATTTGGAGCGATTTCAAATCATTTTAACATCGGATTTCATCTTCCCTCGGTAAGAGCTTTCCTCTTATGTAAAAATTTTTTATTTTTACCATGATTTTCTTCTACATTGAGGAATTTCAGAAAAATTGAAAATGTGGAGAAAATACTTGTAAGAAATTCATGGAATTTGATTTAGATTACTTTAATTCACCTTTGGAAGCCATTGTATTATTATTTTGGAGTTTAGTTTGGGTTTTTGTAATTTTGGTAGATAAAAAAATGGCTCCCCATCAAAAGAGGCGACTTGAATTCGATGAGGCTCGATTTATAATGCTAAAGCCCAATCAAGATACACTTCAATCTTCTAAGGAAAGAAGTGTATTCAAGATGGAGGTTTTGATAATCCTGGAGGTGAGGTGAAATGAGTTATTATAGAAAGGAAATGGGTGAACTTCTATTACACTAAAAACAAAGCTTCTGTTGAAGTTGTGAAAGAGTTATATTCTAATCTAACTCAACTTGAGGATGAGCCTGTAAAAGTAAGAAGATTTTTTGTTGATTTTAATGCTGCCCGCATCAATTTTTTAACGAGCTTCATGATTTTTACCCTAGCGAGTATGAAACATTTGGAACTATAGAAGGTCCGTTAGACGATGTTTTTGACTTTCTCACTGATGGGAAAGGGACTTGTAAAATTAAGCATCGTGAAGGGATTAACTTTCCTCTTTCTATGATGAATGTCATAGCTAAGGCATGACATTATTTCATTTGTTCTACTCTGTTACCTACTTATCACCATAGTGAAGTATTAAGAGATAGAGCTATTCTGAATTTCTGTATTCAGAACAATAGAAGTATAAAGGTGGGTAATATAATTTATAAGAATATTTTTGCCACGGCAAAGAGTGAATCAAGTGGATATTTAGGACATCCTGACCTAATTTATGCATTTCGCCAATTATCTGGAGTGGAAGCTAAAGATAATGAGGAATGGGTGTACCCTATGAAACCCATTAGTAAAGCCAATTTGAAAACTTATGAATCCCATGGGGAATGGAGATCTGGGAGTAGGAGTAAAGCACCATCTACTAGTAGAGACGTCCCTACTACTAGTTATGACCCTCTTGCCTCTAGCCGCCCTACTCTTTATGATTTGATGAATGAAATGACCCTACAGCGGAAGAGTTTTGAAAAGTTTGATAAAAGACTTGAGAGAATATATCAAAGGATTGAAAGATTAGAGCGGAGACACGATCATGATAGTGAGTATCTTCAGCAACATTCTGATTTCGAGATTGCTTATTACGATGCTCAGACTAGATACTACAGAGGTGAGCCTAATGTCACTTTTCCTGAATGCCCCCAATATACTCATTATCAACCCAATCCACCTGCTAACCAGGGAGATGAAGGCATAATATGGGATTTTGATGCCTGATTTTTAAAATTTGATTGTGATGTGATGTTATGTGTTTTGTTGTAGTACTTTCATTTTGTTATTTGTATTTTGTGTATTGTATTGTTTCTGAGATGTGTGTTTTGTTTGTAGTTTGTATTTCATTTACGGATGATTGTGATGGATTGTGATTGTAATTGTAATTGTAGACTTTAAGTTAAAAATAGTAGACTATTTGTTATTGTACTGTGAAATGCAAATGTTATTTTGTATTGTCTTATGTAGTTAATTGTTGTTATTAAATGGTTTATTTTATATACTTGTTTTAAAATTTCATTACCCTAGTAAATTCTATAAACTTTTATATGTCTAGAAAAGTTTCTAATGTTACAGGTCAGTTGAAGTTAAAAAATTTGAGAAGAACCTGCAAAATTTCAGAGAAAAGAAAATGCTTAAAGTGCAAAGGTATGATTTATATTTAGAATTTTTCTTTCCACCCGTATTATTTCTATTATTGAAAACCTTAAGTTTGGGGGGGAGGAGAAAAATATTAACTATTATGTGTTCTCAATTAAAATATTTTGAAAATTTATAAATATGATTTTTGTGATAAAATTTAATTCAATTAATTATTTTTAGATTTTATCTAAATATTGTAGAAGATTCAAAGAAATATTTTTGGTACTGAAATTAATTTTATTTATAAGAGGATAAAAATATAGTTAACTATTAAAAGTAAAGAAAACTATATTTTGAAATATTAAGAATCTTAGGAATTTAGTTGAGAGAGAAAAGATTGGGTCTCAATGATGTAAAAACTATGAATTACATATAAGGTAAAGAATGTTTTAAGTTTCAAATTTAGGAAAAAAAGAGTGAAGTTCAAAATTATTAACAGACTATCCAAATCCTCACTTGAAAAAGAAAAAGAAAAGAAAGGATTGAAAAACAATTCAAAAGAAAAAAGAAAAGAAAAATTAAGTGAGGAGAAGCTTGAGGAGATGTCTTATCAAAAATTAGCCTCACTTGGATTAACCTAAAGTGAAAACTAAATACATTTATAAACTTATATTTATGGACTAGCTTCTTTACTAGTAGTGTCCTCATGAATTTCCTATCATCTGAATATTCTAATTGAATTAATATTGCAACATATAGTCATTATTGAAATGAATAGAAGACTAGAACTCTTAGATTTGATAACTAGATAGCCTTACATATGCAGAGTTAACCTAATTACTTGAAAATCTTTCTAATAATTCTTACTATGATATTTATTTAAATCAAAATTATAGTGTTTCTGAATTAAAACTTTACCACAATGAATCATAACTTTTATGTAGTACTAAAGATTACTTAAGGACAAGTAATAGTTAAGTTTGGAGGATTTTGACCCACTGAAAATATTTTAAGATTTTCATGCCTATTTTATATTGATTTTGATGATATTTCAATTAAAAGAAGGGTATTTTTTAATGATTTGTTGTAGATATGATGATTTATGGACATTGGAGCAAAAAATGTAAAAATGACCGAATTTGGAGCAAAAAGGACAAAAAATATGAAAAATTAATCTAGGGTACCGATGGCGAGCTCGACGACGCCGACGGCGGAATTTTCCCGAGAGTTCAGAAAATATATTACAAGGGAGCCCGCCGAAGATGAGATCGAGGATGCCGACAGCGGGCCTTATGAAAGAGAGTCCAAGGCTAAGTATTCTAGAAGGCCGCCGACGGCGAGCTCGAGGCCGCTAATGGTGAGAAAGTTGGAGTAGTTTGTAGAAATTTGGAGTAGAAGGAGAATTCTGCATACTGTAAAGAAAGGAAGAGATTCAGAGGAACTTCAAGGAGTTTGCTTGTGGAGGAATTTAAGATAAGTTGTGTTTACTTATTTTAGTTTGTAGAACTTTGCTTTTATATATGAAATCCAAGTTTTATTGTATCTTCTCAATGAAATCTGAGTAGTTTTTTTGTCTTTCTCCTTGTTTTGATATTTTTTTGAAATGGTGATTTGAATTAGTGTACTAGGAAAATTTTAAAGAAGTTGTGATAATCTTTTCACTTCAATCTTAATTTACTTTCAATTTGGCCATTTGGTTAGTTAAAATATGTTGAGTTTAACAACTAAAGTGAAAATTACATTCGAGATTCAGGAAGGTCAAAGTCCTTGAAAGTAGGGTGCAAATAAATAGGGAAATAATATCATCGGGCGTAGAATTGGAGATTTTAGAGTGACAGTCTAAAATCCTCAATTAGATCCTATCGTTTGGGTGCTGAAGTTTAGATGTCAGCCCTCAGGCGAGGGGAACGTGGGAGCTCCGAAGTGAGAGCCGGTATCCTCTCAGCCTAGCCGCAGATTCAGTAACCAAGTATAGGATTAGTCAATATTCTTTATGCCTGGACCAAAGGGTAAAGAATAGATATGCTCCTATTTGGCATAACACAGTTTTAAACTAATTCTAATTATCCATTCACTTAAATTTCTTAACAAAGACGAAGGATTCTTGCTATATATTTGAACTTCACTTTATTAGTAGAATTAGTTAACTATTAGTAGAACTAGTTTATTAAAACTTCATCTTATTTTCAATTGCATATTAGTGACAGATAAGCAATTTTGATCTTCAATTTGTGATTCTGAATTGATTTCTATAATCCTAGTTCTTAGCCTCTAAAATATTCCTTGTGGGATCGATATCCATGACTCCACTAGAGCCCTGTATTACTTGAGCAATACATATACTTGCGTTGATAAGAGTAATTCTGCGATTATTGAATATTTTTATATACTTCTATATCATCTTCTTTCAATATTAAAATTACGCTAAGTGCGCGAAGTGGTTTAGACTTCTTCCAGGCTTGCAAAGAAGGCAGAGAAACAATTCATGATGGCTTAGAAAAAGCTAGCAGTGGTCGAGGAGGAGCTCTCCACTACCTCGAATATTTTGTTAATTGAAACTAGAAAATTGTGAGTTGAAAGCAATGATGAAGAATGAGGAAGCCTATTTGAGTTACTTTCATTCCACCCAAGGCAAGAAATGATTTTAGGCAAGCAGCTCCGGATCATATCACAGCAATCAACAAGATCATTTGTTCATCCTTGTTCGATCTGAAGTATTCTTACTTAAATTAATTCACCGCTCTATACACCCAATATGAGGAGTCATCTTAAGATGACTTGGAAACTAAAGAGCAAAAAAGATCTTCTAGCCAGCTTCATGGCACAAAAAACATTTTTTTTTCAGGAGAAAATTTTGTAAAGTTTATATAGACAAACTCTCCTGTAAAAATGAACATTTTGTACATCTCATTATGTGTAACATTAAAATGAAATCATTTAGTTATTTTTCATACCTTTTGTTGTTTTTTACCTTTACTGTTTCTTTGTGATAATAACTCGGTGATGAGTATTTGTTCAATGGATGACTTAGACCTTGTGAAAGATCGTCAGTCGTTTTTTGGTTTGTTGTGGCACGACATAAGTCTTACTCTCGCTATCGCATTTTACTTCGATTTGATTTGTCTCTTTGATGGGCCCACACCTTTCAATAGGACATGGGCGGATATTTGTGCTGCCTTTGCGGGGGGTAACCATTGAGACTCACTACTAGGGAGGGAACCTCTTTCAGAGTGACATCAATGTTGAGCTTAGAGATTAGCTTCTTTGATGCTTAGTGCTTTGGGTTAGTTTTATTATTTCAGCACTGATCGAACTTCTATAGCATCATTCTCGGACTTCTTTACTTTGTCGGCATATTTTTAGGTTGAGGGTTATATTTTGAAAAGGGTTTGCCTACAGAAATTGTCGGCGAATTTTTAATTTAATTTAAATAAATAATTTGAAATGTAGTATTTGATTTTTTGAAAATAATTTTAAGTTTGAAAATTTTAAGATATGAAAAATCAAACCGATCTCACATCCCAAATAGTTTATATAAACGAGCACCGCATCAAAAACTGTGTGTCTATTCTTCGTGTATCTATCCCGGAGAATAGACACACTGCTTGACGATGGGGCTCGATAAAATAAACTAGAAGATTTGTGAAATCCATTTTGTCTGTGAACCAATTTTATAAGCCGACAAGTTCCCCTGTTTAATATAAAGAGATTAAACAGGGTTTATAATACCTAGGTTCTTAAAGTTCCCTATAAGAGCAAGCCCCTATAGTTAATTACATCTTAAATGACGGGAATCATTTAAGAAAACTCTCGATAATGATCAGTGGTTTTGCTCTCAAGAATTTCAAAGTTTCAGGTTTTCAAAGGATTAGATTTTGGAATTTTAATAGGGAATGGATCAAACTTGGAACAGTCAATTTCAGAAGTTCAAAGGAAGAAAAGTAGGAGAAGCTGAGGATCCAAGAAGAATCTTGGCAACTTCCCAAACTATCATATTGTTTGGCTTCAATTTGAGAGTTTATTTAATGTTGCAATCTTGTCAATTTTAATTAATTAGGACTTATATTTGTATGACATGATCATACAAATAACCTGGAAGATATGAGGGTTTATGTCGTACCGAACGACTACCTCGGAGTCCTAAGACCGGTTAGGGCTTAATGTGCATAATATGATTATACAAATGCCTAACGAAAAGTTGAGGATTTATGTTGCACTAAGCAAACTACCTCGAAATCCTATGGCTTGGTTATTTAATGCTAAAGAAGGGTTTAGCTAAAATAGACACAAGTTTTGCTAATGACGATGGCCGTGCTACCCACCATGCTCCAAGCTCCTTGTTGTTGCAGAGGTTTAGTTTTAGAAAGAGAAAATCAGGAGCTGAGAGAAGTGTTTTAGTTTAGAGAAAATCTTAAAATCCAAGTGTTTTTAATATTTTAATTAAAACAAATCTTAAAGTTGTTTAAATAGAACCGATTAAGATCCCACGGTTCCGTCATCCCGGCACCGTTATTTTCATTGAATTCACTTAGTCCAGATGAATTTGCTAAACTCAAATGAATGAGTTCCACACTTTCATTTAGACCGTGGGAAATTCCGTTAGTAACACGTGGGTTACATCATCCGAGGTATTCCCGATCATTCAACGAGACGTTTTAATTTAGTTGCAATTGTAGTTTTGTTGTTCTTTTTGTGATTAAATTTTGAGTTGTTTTATATTTTGGAATGTTGTGGAGGTGAATTTTATCTTTTAATGTCTTTTAATTTAGTTTTGGTTTCAATTCAGGGACTATCCTAAAGATTTTGGTTTTCATGCAACAGTCTTATTGAACATGCAAGAAAAGTAAATTACAGTGCATGTAAGTAAATTGCAATAAAGTAAATTGCAATAAAATAAAAGCGTACCTGGAGGGTCTTCCCGTCATCCCAAGCTGCACTTAAAACTCATGTTAGAGCATTTAAACATATTTCAACAGATACCTAGGTAAAGCTAAGGGAAGTGTTTTGGTTGTCTACCAAATTCCTAATCCTATAACTAGTCATCTCCTATGACGTCTAGGTTGTTGGTTTGGTTTAAGGATGATTTTCTTCATCAAAGAACAATTAAATTCAGTTGTTCTTCTAAAACATCCCATCATATTGAGGAAGGGCTTAGGACGAGTCCTAAACATCTTTTCAATACTTCTGGGATTATTTTGAGTCCAAGTAAATTTAGTTGCACATATGAATTAATCATCCAGGAGTTTGGTTAAACTTTGTCTCTTGCTCAGTGAACTTGGGTATTTGATTACCTGATGAATGAAGTGACATCTCATTTAATACTCTATTTAAGAGTTATAATAATTAAAGCTTTTAAGGGAAAGTTGGTCTATTGAGAATTTTAATCATTCTTAATTTAAAGTTTGAGTTAATGATTTGAAGTTTTTTAATTTAATTATGAGGTTTTAATTAATAATTTTAAGTTTGGAATAGTGTTCAAATTATTTTAGATTTAATTTAAATCTTTACATTTTCAATTATCTTGTTATTTCCAATTGATGTTCATGTTTTAAATTTACTTAGATAGAAAGAGGTGTTGAAATTATTGATATGTTTTTATTTAACTCTTAATGATTCCATTTAGGTTTGTTGTTAAGTGATTTTAATTCAATTTAATTTAATTTAATTTTAATTTAATTTAATTTAGTTTTAATTTAATTTAAATTTAATTTTATTTTATTTTATTCAATTTTAATTTTGATTTTAATTTTAACTTAATTTTACTTTAATTTTAATTTAATTTATTTTAATTTAATTTAATTTTAATTTTAATTTTAGTTTCAATATTTTAAATTTAATTTAATTTAATTTTAGTTTTAATTGTTAATTTGGATTATTATTTTAATTTTTAATTAAGAACTAAATATTGTTAAAGTGACTTATTTAGGGATTTTTAAATTAAAGAATAAATATCCTCTTAATAATATCCCTATTTTAATAATCCAAATTTTAAATATATTCTTTCCAAAATTTAAATTATTTAATTAATTAAAGTTTCATTTTGATATTTTCAAAGTGTTTAATGGGTTTCTACCCCTTAATTTCCCAAAGTTTCAATCATCCAAGAGAATGTTAAAATCAAATATTTTACCCCCCCCCCCCCACACCATTTTGATTAAATCTAAAGTTTTAATTAAGGGTTAAAATTTTTAATTACCTTTATGCCCTTTTATGCTTATTCATTTCATAACTCACTTAATTGAACTCAAATGAATTTGAAATTTTTATGTCACCTCACTCACATGTCAATTAAGACATTAGAGAAGAAAATGTGATTTTTCTGAATTTAATTTATTTATATAATTATTTTTAGTAGAAAATAAGGTTTTTCAAAGAAAATTCAACAACATGACCAATGAAAGGTTTCTGTCTTTAAAAAAATTATGGAATGTTTCTAACGACTAGAGGACCACTTGGACCAAATTTTGTGATTTTTTGAATTATATTTTATTTATTATAATTATTTTGATTTTTAGAGTATTAATTAATTTTAAAATAAAATAAAAGTTGAAAAATAGATTTTATATTTTTCTTAAATTTCTCTAACATCAAGGAGTCCAGAGAAACAAATTTTATAATTTTCTGATTTTTCTTTGATTTATTAGAATTATTTTAGTGAAAAAGGTTGAAAATTCGTTTTTTAATATTAAAAATTACTTTAAGCCTTTAAAATTCAATATCTTATCCTAGGGACTTAGAAAAAATGTTTGGTTTGTTCCTAAATGATTAGGAGTCAAGATGTGACATTTTTATGATTTTTAATATTTTTGTGATTTTTATTATCCTTTAATTATTAAAATATTAAAATATTGTGAAAAATTAACTTTTTTAGAAAATTTCAATTTTAATTTTCCTGAACTCCCCTGATATCAGAGAAGTCTCAAAATCTTTTTTGTGAATTTTTGAAAAGTATTTGTTGAGTTATGAATTTCTAAAGTTCTATTTTGCTTATGAGGCTTAATCAATCCATTTGGTGGGGTTAATCACGTCCAATTGATTTCAAAATTTTATGTAAGGTTCCTCTGACCCTAAAGAGTAATGGAGAATTATTTTCAAGTCAATTTGATGTGTGGTTAACCCTGATTAATTCAAATTCAATTTTAGGGGTTTAGGCCAATTAAGGTTATTATGAATGAATTAACTCAAAATATATTTTTCATAGGGTCCCCTGGTCCTAAAAAATATCACCAAATTTTCCTAGAATTTATTTTATAACATGCTAATTATTGTAATTAAAATACCTAAAACAGTGACATGAACTTGAAAAATCAATAACTTTCACAAAGAAGGCCTCTGACCTTGAAAAATTCAGGGAATGTTCCTAAGGTCAGAGGCTTCAAAAGCCCTATAGTCTCATGCCATGGTGAATTGTCTATGCAAATTGAGAATCAAAACATTGAAAACAATAAATAAATTATTAAAAATAAAATACTCATCCAATTAACTTGATTTCTTTTTCATGTTATTCTCCTCTATTCACTAAGCAAGAGGGTATTTTTATTTTATTTTTGTGATTTTTTATTCAAAGATATGAATTTTTGAAGTTCAAGGCATTTAAATAATTCAAAAATACCATAATTTCCTACTTATCAATGCGGCGCCGCGTCAAACTCGGCAGCTCTGAAAGCCCACACGTCGCGCTGTGATTCGGCGCCGCCATCTGACTCAACTCTCCAAGGGCCCGCGGTTCACGTACCATTGCGCTGCCCAGCTTGATCTCGACCGTCCGCTCGATACACGCGCGATCCAACGGCTCCTGGACATCGTCTACGACTGGTGTGCACCCGTGACCTTCCACACTCGAACCCTAATATCTCTCTCGATTCTCAATGGATTTTCGAGTTCTTATACTCTATCGATTCGTCTTGAAGAGATGAACACATCCATACGGTTTATAGGCTATGAAATTAACTCAAACAAAATGGAGAATTGCTGGAAGCTCGGGAGGAAGAATGAGTTCATACCTTTGCTCAAAGAAGTGAAGCTTCGATCTGAGAGTTGTGTCACCTTCGATTGAGTCCAAGCAAGCTCCAGATGAAGTCTCTGGCTCTGAGGAATTTTCTAAGTATGAAAGTGACCAAGGTCGATCACAAAGCTTGGAGGCTGGAAGCAATGGCTGGCCTGGTGAGGGGGCTTTTGCTGGGGAACTTCTCCTCTTAGTCTGGTGAAGGTGTAGGGATAATCAATTTGAAGATTGGCTCACTGTGGTGAAGTGTCCTGTTTTTTTGGTGGACTTTCAACTCACAAATTGAGCTCACAGAGAGAGTTTTAGGGCTGGATTTCAGTGGGGATCAAGTTCTCTATGTCTGGAGAGGGATCTGGAGTGATTTTGGCAGAGTTTTGGTAAGGTTTTGTTCAACACCCCTTTTGGCCGAGAGGTGGTGGTGTTTAAATAGAGGTGGCTGGAGGGCCTCCCAGGGGGGTTTAATGGCTTGGATCCACTGATCAGGGCAAGGGAAGAACAACTGCAATGGCCATTGGGCATGGGACAGCTCAGCAAGTTCAAATTGAATTTTTTATTCAAATTAAACCTCTCGGCCTGCTGTTTTCCGGCGGCTGTGGTGGCTGGCCGGCCAGGCATGGGTCACCCTCAGGGCCAGGGAGGTCAGTGCTTGAGTTTGGTGCCAACAATTGGCTTTGGACATGTGTAAAGGAGTTGGATTGAAATAGCATGGGGAGAAGGTCATTTTGGGTTCAAATGGGTCAACCCATGGTTTTGGGCTAGTGTGCACCACCCAAGGCCTGGATTTAGGCTGAAAAAGTTCATTTGGGTCGACCAAGATGAAATAGTATAGTCTCCATCGAGGATTAGGTGGCTAACTTGGTATAGTGTGTATCATGGATGGGGTTAAAAGGCTTAAGGAAGGCTTAAGAAAGGGGCCCCTCCATTTGCCATAAATGGTTTGGTGATGTGGAAAGTGGCTTCCAAGGCTTGCATATGGCTTATGCATGGATTCATGGCTCCATGTGGCTTGGGGCAAAGCTTGGTCAATTACATGAAAAAGGGTTTTGGGAATTTTGATGAATTTAGGGGAAATTGGCATGAGGTTTAATTTAGGATAATTTGATGATGAGTTTAAAACTTAGGGAATGATTTAAATCAAAGGGATGATGAGAGGAAATCTCATGTGGGCTTTGGAATGAGTTTTGGGCTTTTTGAATTTTGGTGAAAATGGGCTTTTAAAGGCTTCATGGAAGTGGGCTTTTAGATTTTAAAATGGGCTTTTGGGTGAAAGTTTTGTGAAGGACCATGCCAAATAAATGTTGGGTTTAGTTTAGGGATGTGTCATGAGTGGTTTGGAACAAATTTGAAGTGATTTTGAATTAAATTGGGTTTAATGTGGGTCTTTTAGTAAAGGGGCCAAAGTGGGTCAAATTGGGCTAACTTGGTTTAATGTTGGGCTAAAGTTGGATTGATGTAAAATTAATGTTGAGCAATGTTTATGGGAGTGTCACAAAGAGTTTTCAACTTTGGTTGGGCTTTAATTTTGGGATTTGGGCCCATTTGGGTTAGGTTTGGGCTTAGGTCAATTTAAGGGATTTTGGTTTTGGGTTAGGTTTGGGTGGAGTTTAGGTTCAAATTTTGGGCAAATCAAGTTAGTGTTTTGTTTATGGGGATGTTAGGAAGGCCTTAGAAAAGATTTGGGGCCAATTGGAGTTGAATTGGATTGGTTTGAGCTAGGTTTAGGTCATGGGCCAAAATTGGGCCTTAGGCTTCAAATTGAAATTGGGCTCAAATGTCAATCAAATTGGACTTGTATTTGGTCTAAATTGATGTTGGGGATATTGAATTGAAGTTTAGAATTGAATTGGACCAGAATTGAGGTCAATTGTGTGGTTTGGTTTGACATTGGGTTCACTTGGGTTAAAAATGGGTCAAATTGGGGGTTTGTAAAAGTGGGGTAAATTTGCAAAATTGGCCCATAGTGTAGTTGAACAAAATGAAATTGGGAATATTTGGGATTTTCTGGAATTTTTTGGGAATTTTATGAATTTTTGGATTTTTTTGGGTAAAAGGGTATTTTAGTAATTTTGGGAGGTTTAGTGGTATTTTTGAAAATTTTGGTACTTTTTGCCAATGATGGTCAATTTGAATGTTGGGAAGTGTTTAGGATTGATATTGAGGGATCTTGGGTAATTTAGGCAATTTTGCAAATTTTGGGTCATTTCAAGGGTATTTGGTAGGTTTGGTGGGTTCGGGGCCCCGGGGGTCAAAAATTGAACTTTTAAAAAAAAGGAAGATTGATCAAATGTGAGTGAAATGGGATCACTTTGGTTGAGCCATGATGCCATATTAAGCCCATATAAGCCATGAGAGGACTCATTTGAGGCATTCACTATGTTGTTCCTAACCCTCTTAGCCAGGGACTTAGGGGTTAAGGACCATCCATATGAATTACCTACATGAGTCGGGAAGTCGAAGTTGGGTGAGAGTGTGGGTTTTAGGACTTGGAATGTGTGTGAGAGTGTAGTGTATGTGCAAGTCGACCCTCACGGCACCGGGCCACCGGGGGTATTCCTAAGGCCAAAAGGTCCCATAGGGAACTCATCCTTTAAACCTCCACATTTGATTTCAACCCTCTAGGTGATTAGGGGTCTACAATCAAGTTGTGGGGTTTGCAGGGAGTTAAGAAGTAGTTTGAATTTTTAAAGGGTGGGTTCCATTTCTAGTCCTCTAAAATTAGTCAAAGGAAAAGCCTAAGGCTAGATCCTAAGTACTAAAGAGAGAAGCAAAAGACCTCATCAAAAATGAGGTCAACATACTTATTTAATATTATCATCCAACTAGCGTCCTATACCTTTCAAGGTCTAAATTACTCGGTCTGATATTGCCTCAGGCAGATCACACCTTTCGCCTAGTCTTAGGCGAAGCTTGTCGCTACACTCATGAGAATAACTACCGAGACTTACCATCGAGGTAATTTACATATTATCCTTCACGGAGCTTGTCTCTCATAGCTTTACCAGATTAAATTTTAGAGACTAGGAATTTTTTCTGTGGGGGTGTTGTGGAGTATTCTGCTAATTAGATCTCGTTGTAAACATGTTGTTTGGATTCAAGTTCCCCAAGTATCAATTAGACCGGCATAATGTTAGTGAAATTCATCATAACTTAAAAATGTTTCGCAATCATACTCCCTTTATGTTGTGAATAAAGTGTCAATCATCTAGGACAGGGTGAACAATGTGCTAGTAGGGTCGGTCGGCTCGTTTTGACTGTCAAGAGCCAAACATCAGCTTAAAGGTTCTTGCCTCATAGAAAAAACCTCTAGGATGACGGTGGAAATGGCAATATAGGCTTCAGATCTGTTTTATGAACTCCATATTGATCCGCCATAAAATTACTTAGAATTTTATATCAAATTTTTATTAATATTTTAAATATATTATGCTTTAATGAAAGGTATTTCTTATGTTTTGGTTGCAGGTACAACAAAATGATCTTATGAAGAAAAAGAGTTAAAATGGAGCAAAAATGTGCCAAAAAGAGTAAAAATGCAAAGAGGCTGATTTTGGCGCCTAGGCGCCAGACACAACAACTTGATTCAAGATATTTCTTGGTAGTTATTGACGCTTCCAAACCAATCTAGAAGCCTCTGGATATATTCCCTCATGTTATAAACAAGATTCAATGAATATAGACATGGGAGAGAGTAGTTATTAAACGAAGAGGTGCGACCTAAATGTGAAGGATGCGTCTATTCGCGCAGAGATCCTGGCGCCTAAGCGCCACAGTTAATTTCTAGAACATTAATTGAATATGGACGAATTTTGAAGAGGTGTCTTAAGCAACTCTTGGTCATTTATGGAGATCTATAAATATAGGACCATTTCTACAGCAAGGGAGAGAGGGAGAATTAATTAGCAAATAATTAATTAAGAGTTGTTAAGTAAAGAGTCTTCTTCTTTTCTTCTTCTTTATTTTATTGAGAGTTTAGTGTGAATTCGAGAGTCAAAGTCCTGTTAGAGTCTGTGGAGTCAGAGAAACTTTAAAGGATTGCTTGGATTATATTCCAAATAAGTATTTATATCTTATTTCTTAAGTTTAATGCTTTAGATTTGAGTTATATGAATATGATTTGTGGTGTAATTTCTATGATTTCTAAGTAGTCTTCTTTTCTATCTCCCTACGAATATGAAATGAATTGGTAACAGATTTAAATCAGATTTGAGAACTTAATTTCCTATTTTCTAAAAATTTGTGATGATATTGTACCTAATCTAAATTTACTTTACAAATTGGCCTGTTGTATTGTTAAAAACGATGGAGAATTCTTAAGATCTGACCGTGGACTAAGAATTCTTAACTTGTATGTATCACATTTCTCTTAAAAGGGAGGTGCAAATAAATAGGGAGATAATCTTTAATGGGCGTAGAATTGATTTTTGTTTTTAGTGTGACAGGCTAAATTCAATCAATTTGGCTTTACAAAAGAGGTGCCGGGTCATTAGTAGGTCAGACCATAGGAAACCATTTGGGGGGAATCTAGAAGTGAGAATCTATAAATTCATCCCTTTCTACTAATAATACATCCTAATTGATCACAGAAAAACACATTAAGAAATTCATATATATTTTTGATGAAATTACACTTTAAAGAAAGATATTTTCTTTATTTTATTGCAGGAATGAAGATTTATAAGTGATGGAAGCAAAAAACATGAAATGGAGCAAATTTGGATCAAAAAGGAGGAAATTCATGCAAATTGAACTGAGTCGTCGACGGCGAGATCGAGACCGCCAACGGCGAGATTGTGAGGAGAATTTTTGAAGGAATTATAACTACCTCGCCGACAGCGAGCCCGAGCCCGCCGACAGCGAGCCCGAGCCCTCCGACAGCGAGATCGTGCGGTTTGAAGACCTTCTAGAAGCCCCGCTGACGGCGATGTCTTTTCCCGCCGACGGCGAGATAGTTCAAAAAACAAATACATTAAACCTGGACACTTTTTGAAAAGGTGTTTAAGCACCCCTTGGACCTTTGCTTACCTCTATAAATAGAGGCCGAATTCTAGTGATTTAGTGTGTCTTTCTAGTGTCTTAAGTGTGTCTTTCTAGTGTCTTAAGTGTCATTTGTGTGTGTCTAATTTAGTGAGTTTGAGTGTGTTTAGTGAGTTCATTAGTTAAATTGAGTGTTATTTAGTTGTTGTACTAGAAGGAAAAGTCAAATGAACTTCAATGAGTCTGCTTGGGGAGGAAATTAAGATAAGTATCTTTGTTTATTGTTGTTAACTTTAAATGAAATCCATGCTTTGTTTTATTCCCATGCATTCTGAGTAGTTTTCTTAGTCTTTCTCCTTGTTTATGAAAATTATGTGGATTGATGAAATTAAATAGAAGCACCTAATATAATATAAATAAATTGTGATAATTTTTACTTAAAACTTAATTTACTTTCAATCTGGCCAATTGAGTAGTTAAAATATGTTTAATTATCAACTATAGTAAAGATTACATCCAAAATTCAGGGAAGTCAAAAGCCTTGGAAGGCGGGTGCAAATAAATAGGGAAATATTAATTATCGGACGTAGAATTGGACATTTTAGTGTGACGGACTAAAATATTCAATTCGATCTCATTGTTTGAGAGTCGAAGTGTAGATGTTAGCCCTCGAGTGAGGGGAACGTGGGAGCTCGAAGTGGCAGCACAGTATCCTCTCAGCTTTAGCCACGGATTCGTAATCAAACATAGGATTAGTCAATGTTCTTTGCACCTTGACCAAAAGGTAAAGAATAGGAATGCTCCTATTTGTCACAATACAATAAAAAATCCTATTTAAATTCATCATTCACTTAATTTTCTAAAAACAAGGAGAATGATACTTTTTCTGAATTATTTAAATCAACTTATTTCAAGCATTAGTTTACTTTAGTTTACTATAGTTACTTTGAATTTCCGTTCACTTTATTCGTAAGTAATTCCTTTAAATTTAGTTGATAACAAATCTGTTAAAAACTTCCCTGTGGGATCGATAACCAGGACTCCACTAGAGCCCTGTATTACTTGATACGATACGTATACTTGCGTAGAATCCACATTATACATCAATATTTAAAGCGGGATCAAGTTTTTGGTGTCGTTGTTATAAACATAAATTGCAAACATATTAAAAGTGGGTCACTAATCCAACCTTTAAAAATTAGCTAATGTTCTTTATGACCTGGACCAAAGGGTAAAGGATATATATGCTCCTATTTGTCACAAAACCACATTTTTAATGTTCTCAACTAATTTTAACTGCTTATTAACCATGAAATATTTCGTATGGGGAAATGATCTTTGTTCATTGTTTTATCACTTGCCAATTTTCATTTTCTGCATATTTTAATTATTTTTAAATTAAAAGATTTCTTTTAACTTTATTAATCCTCGTGGGATCGATATCTGAGGTTTTAAAAGGAAAACTCTATATTACTTGAAACGATACGTATACTTGCGTAGTACCCCTAGTGTGTGATTTATGTTTATTTATAAAAACTTTAGTCTTTAATTAACATACATTAGCCGCTTAATCAAATTCGGGGTCAGGTTTGGCCATAATTTTATAAGCTATTTTACTTACGTAATTGCGGTTGGGTCAAGTTTTTGGCGCCGTTGCCGGGGACTACAACTAATTAAAAGAAAGTAAATTATTAAATAAATATAAATATATATAAAAAAATAAATAAATAATAAAAATAAAAAATATAATAATAAAAAAACAAACAAAAATATATATTTAAAGAAATTAAATATCTTTCTCATATTTTTATGTGAAGTTCAGGAACTGAAGGATTAATACCTTATAATTTTGAATTAGAACGTACTATAAGAAAAATTACAAAGGAGAATAGATTTCATAATTTGCAAGAAATGGATAATATACCTCAAAATAATATTGATCAAAATATTGAAAATGAAAATCAAAATCAGCAAAGACCTTTAAGAGAATATGCTAACCCTACAGCTGATGAAATTCTTCTAAGCATTAAATTACCTGTTGTAGCTACAAATTCTTTTGAATTAAAACCTGAAATTATACAAATGGTTCAAAATAATTAGTTTGGAGGGTTTCCTACTAAAGATCCTAATTTACACCTAGCTAGTTTTCTAGATGTTTGTGCCACCTTTAAAAGTGATCGTGTTTCTGATGATGCTATTAGACTTACGCATTTTCCTTTTTGTTCAAGAGATAAGGCTAAGATTTGGTTAAATTCGTTAGCAACAGGATCTATTAGAACTTGGATAGAAATGGCTCAAAAAATTTTAGTTAAATATTTTTCTCCATCGAAAACTGCAAAACTTAGAAATGATATAACTTTATTTACTCAACTTGATGGGGAAACTATTTATGAAGCATGGGAACGATTCAAAGAACTTCTTAGAAAATGCCCACATCACTCTTTACGAGATTAGTTAATTATACAAACATTTCATAATGGATTAATAGGTTCTCTTAAATCTATTATTAATGTTGCTGCTGGTGGTTCTTTAATGTCTAAATCATTTTATGAAGCTTATTCTTTAATTGAAGAAATGGCAACTAATAATTTCCAATGGCCTTCTGATAGGATTAATCCTAAAATAGTGGCTAGTACTCAAGAAAATGAAGCCTTTTCGATTTTATTTTCTCAAGTGGTTGCTATATCAAAGAAATTGGATAACTTGTCACATTTATCACACTTAAATGATAATTCGGGAAATGCTGATGAATATCAAACATTAGAAACATTACAAGCTATTGCTAGCAAAATTAATAACCCATATTCTAAATATTATAATCCAGGTTGGAAGAATCGCCCTAATTTTAATTAGAATAGTGCAAATCCTCAATGGGGTAACAACCAACCTATCACAATTGGAAATTGGAATAATCAAAATATTTCTAATTATTAACCTTATTATCATCCTGGCTTTAATAATCAGCAATTTAAAGAAAAGAAATTGTCGATAGAAGAATTAATTTTACAAATGGAGAGTCAATTGCAAAGTCAAAATGCTGCAATAAGAAATATTGAAAATCAAATGGGGCAAATTGCAAATGCTATAAATAGTAGACCACAAGGAACACTACCTAGCACTGTTGAATTAAATCCAAGAGAAAATGGAAAAGAACCTGAGCAAATTAAAGTTGTGTTACTTAGAAGTGGAAAAGAACTAAGGGATGGAAAAGAGAGTAAGATTTGAAAGAAACTGAAGTGGTAGAAGTTGAGAAACCTAAAGAACAACTACCTGAAACAGAGAAAAAACTGTCATCTCAAGATGAATATGAAAAAATTTCCACCTCCATTTCCACAACGACTTAAGCAACAAAAACTGGATCAACAATTTTCTAAATTTTTCGAGGTATTCAAAAAGTTTACTATTAATATCCCATTCGCTGAAGCTCTGGAACAAATGCCTAAGTATGAAAAGTTCATAAAAGACATTCATAATAAGAAAAGAAAATTAGAAACTTTTGAAACTGTAACACTAAGTGAAGAATGCAGTGCAATTATTCAGAAAAAACTTCCACAAAAACTAAAAGATCCTAGAAATTTTACAATACCTTGTGCTATAGGAGATAGATTTCAAGGAAAAACCTTATGTGATTTAGGAGAAAGTATTAATCTCATGCCTTTATCCATCTATAAGAGATTGGATCTAGGAAAAATTGCTCCTACAACTGTAACCTTGCATTTAGTAGACCGATCTATTACTCACCCTAGAGGAGTAATAGAAGATGTTTTGGTAAAGGTGGATAAATTTATTTTCCCTGCTGACTTTATAATTCTGGATATGGAAGAAGATAAAGAGATTCCTATTATCCTAGGAAGACCTTTTTTTGCTACCGGACGTGCTATGATTTATGTACAAAATGGGGAGTTAACCATGAGAGTTAATGATCAAGAAGTAGCATTTAATGTTCTTAAATCAATGAGGTGTCCTAACAAGGAAAAGTGTTATATAATGGACATTTTGGATTACATTATTGAACAACATTTTCAAGAAAAATGTCAGATTTATTTTAAAGAAGAAGAATTTACAGACCCTGAAAGTTTAAGTGATGAAAACGATTCTAAAGAAACAGAAGAAAGAGAAGTTCATTACATTAATGAAAATTGGGAGATATTAAAAAATACTGAAAGTAATGAATTCAAACCATCTATTGAAAAGGCTTCTGAATTGGAATTAAAAGAATTGCCCTCTCATTTGAAATATGCCTTTTTAGAGAATTCATTAACTTTATGTTGACCTCATTTTTACAATAGGTCAACCTTATGACCTAAAAAGTTAACCTTGGTTAAAATGGTCAATCCTGACCCAATGAACAACCCTATTGACCCCATAGGTCTACCTTTTGACCTAAAAAGTCAACCTTGGTCAAAATGGTCAATCTTGACCCAATGACCAACCCTGTTGACCCAATAAGTCAACCTTTTGACTTAAAAGTCAACCTTAGTCAAAATGGTCAATCCTGACCCAACGACCAACCCTGTTAACAAAATAGGTTAACCTTTTGACCTAAAAGTTAACCTTAGTCAAAATGGTCAATCTTGACCTAATGACCAACCCTATTGACCCCATAGGTCAACCTTTTGACCTAAAAAGTCAACATTGGTCAAAATGGTCAATCCTCACCCAATGACTAACCCTGTTGACCCAATAGGTCAACCTTTTGAACTAAAAAGTCAACCTTGGTCAAAATGATCAATCCTGACCCAATGACAAACCCTATTAACCTTTTAAGTCAACCTTTTGACCTAAAAAGGTCAACTTTGGTCAAAATGGTCAATTTTTTTACTAAATCACCAATTAAAGACCCAATGACCTAGTTAAGACCCCAAAAATGACAAAATTAACCAAATAATTAATTTTAAAATTATTTTAATTAATTAAATGAAGTTGACTAATAATTTAATTTTCAATATTTTATTTAATTAAATGACATAATGAATTAAAATGAAAATTAAATTAAAAATCAGAAAATGATAAAATGCACCAAAATGAAATAAAAATCAAATAATTTCAAAAATTATTTTGATTAATTAAATTGACTAATAATTTAATTTTCAATATTTCAATTAATTAAATAACATAATTAATTAACATGAAAATTAAATTAAAAGTCATAAAATGATAAAATGCACAAATTAATTAAAAATAATGAAATTAATCAAATAATTAATTCCAAAATAATTTTTGATCAATTAATTGACCAATAATTTAAATTTTCATATTTTAATTAATGACATAATAAATTAAAATAAACATTAAATTGAAAAGCCATGAAATGAGACAAAATTCAGTTTTATGACATGATTATTAATCAAATAATTAATTTGAAATTATTTCCAATTAAGAATTGATTAATAAAATAATTTCCAACATTTAAGTAATGAAATAATTAATTAAAAATGGAAATTAGATCAAGAGGGGTATTAAATGGAATTTTTTATACCTATGACATTTTGGTTTCTAAAAATTCCAAAACTCCTTTATGACATCAAACTTGACCTCATATGGGTTAGACACAACCCATATGACCCATTAAAGAGAAAACAACCCATGGATGACTCATATTTAACCATGATAAAGGGACATAATGACATGAAAATGAGGTGGCAAAACCATGATGATTTGAAGTATGACTCACCCCTTTTGCAAAGTGAGGGGTCTTTCCATGGTGAGATGAGTTTAGCCACCTTCCTAGCCCCCCAATGATGAGAAGACACGGCTTTAACCATTCTCCACACCATGGTTAAGCTCATCATAACATTTTATAAAAAATGTTAAGGGAGGAGCTAATGTTTCACCACCCCATGAAATGATAAATGAGGTGTTGCAAGGAGAAGGTCTCAAACATTTGAGTCACCATTGACCTCTCTCTTAGCCAATGGAATGGAAACAAAGAGATCAAGAGCTTATCATGACAATTTGGATCCATAATTGCCATGAAATGTGCACTTGCTTAAGTGACAAAATTCTTATGGGATATGGAGAGGTGATGGTTGGATTACATGGGGGAGGCTATACTCCACAGCTCTAACCATACCATGATCAAATCCTAAGCTAACCAAGGTTGAAACATAGTCATTCATGGCTATAAAAGAACCCCTTAGCTGAAATTTTGAAGAAGTGAGAAAAAATCCATAAAAAAATATAAGCTGCCTAAATCCCTTAGCTCCCAACACAAAAAGTCTTGCTAAGGACCTTAGCAACCTTTTCCAACCAAGATCAAGCCATAAGATCAGCCCAATCAAGCCAATTTGGCCAAAACCCAAGTTCAGCCCAAACTAGCCATTTTGCCAAAATTGCTCACCAAGGCTAGCTACAAAACCAAATTGAAGTGACAAAGATCTTCTTTGGGAGTCCTAGAAGCTGACCATCAAGGCTGATCAAGCTCAAGATTATTGTGGCCAAGGTATGGATTTATTTTGTCCAAAATAATGCATATAATCAAAAAATTATGGGTTAAACTAGCCCAGAAATGTATCATCACCGTATAGATATAATCTATACATCCAGATGACTCCATAGGTTCAAAAATCACTCAAATTCATTGAATAACGAGTGAGATATTGAGCAATGAAGTTGGACGGTTCGAAATATTTTTGAATTTCTGGGAATTAATCTCCGCCGTCCGTTCCCGTGTTTTGGAACGGACGACGCTGATCTGGAGATCCTGTATCCGTTGTTCGGATCCGGACAACGGATCTTCCCTCCCTTCGACGCGTACGAGGACAAGCGTCAAGCCCTCGATTTTTCGAGCTAAGGTTAATCCAAATTAACCTTAAAAACTTCAAAAAATCATATCTTTTTATCGAGAGCTCCTAAAAATAAAATAAAAATACCTCTGGAAAGATCTTGAAGAGAAGACAATTATAAAATCAAAATCATAATTTTATTCTCAATATTTAATTTTTAAATAATTAAATACTCTCTGAGTATTTTAATTATTACAAATTATTTAGAAATCAAAAAAATGTGAAAATTTTAGGGAAGAACCTTTAAGTCCTTAGACACATTTCCTGATTTTTCTAAGCTAGGATAGCTCTCTAAGATAAGATTTTCTAATTTTCATGATATTTTATACTTATTTCCAAAAAAAATTATAAAGTTTGAAAAATTGGAAATAAAATTTCAAAATGTCTAGGAATTTTAGGATGACAGACAACAATCCTAAAACAACAATTCCCAAGCTAATAAATCAATTTAAAAAGACATTTTGAAATAAGGTTAAGATTTATTAATTATAAATTAATATTTCAAAACCTTTTCATCATTTACTTAACCCATTTCATAATGGATTAAACCAATGATGAATCTAAACTCAAAATGAAATAAAATCAAACATTAATTAGGGTTAAAGAAAACTTAAGCCTAATTAAAATCATTAAACCTTAGGGTTTAATACAAAAATGAAAACTTTAATTAAGTTTAAGGAAATATTAAACTTAATTAATTTATTAAACCTTAACTAAACTAGGGTTTAATACAAAAACCAAACTTTAATTAAGTTTAAGGACATATTAAACTTAATTAACTCATTAAACCTTAACTAAATTAGGTTTAATACAAAATCAAAACTTTAATTAAGTTTAAGGACATATTAAACATAATTAATTTATTAAACATTAACTAAATTAGGTTTAACACAAAAATCAAAACTTTAGTTAAGTTTAAGGACATATTAAACATAATTAATTCATTAAGCCTTAAGTAAATTTGGTTTAATACAAAAATCAAAACTTTAATTAAGTTTAAGGACATATTAAACATAATTAACTCATTAAACCTTAACTAAATTAGGTTTAATACAAAATCAAAACTTTAGTTAAGTTTAAGGACATATTAAACTTAATTAATTTAATAAACCTTAACTAAATTAGGTTTAACACAAAAATCAAAACTTTAATTAAGTTTAAGGATATATTAAACTTAATTAACCAATTAAACTTTAAGTAAATTAGGTTTAATACAAAATCAAAGCTTTAATTAAGTTTAAAGACATATTAAACTTAATTAACCCATTAAACCTTAACAAAATTAGGTTTAATAAAAAAATCAAAACTTTAATTAAGTTTAGGGACATATTAAACTTAATTAATTCATTAAACCTTAACTAAATTAGGTCTAATACAAAAAATCAAAACTTTAATTAAGTTTAAGGACATATTAAACTTAATTAATTCATTAAACCTTAACTAAATTAGGTTTAATACAAAACCAAACTTAAATTGAATTTAAGAACATGTTAAACTTAATTAACACTTTAAACCCTAATTACTTTAGGTTTAAGACAAACATAAACCCTAATTAGGTCTAACCCATTAGACCTACTTAAACCATTAAGTCTTAACTAAATTAGACTTAACCAAACCTAAACTCTAATTAGGTCAAGTCTTATCTAAATTAGACTTAATCAAACCTAAACCTTAATTATTTCTAACACATTAGACCTAATTAAACCATTAAGTCTTAACTAAATTAGACTTAATCAAACCTAAACACTAATTAGGTCTAACCCATTAGACCTAATTAAACCATTAAGTCTTAACTAAATTAGACTTAATCAAACCTAAAACTTAATTAGGTCTAACCCATTAGACCTAATTAAACCATTAAGTCTTAACTAAATTAGACTTAATTAAACCTAAACCTTGATTAGGTTTAATCCATCCTAAATCTTAATCAAATAAAACTTAATCCAACTTAAACTCTAATTAAGTCTATCACATTAGACTTAATTAAACTATTAAACCTTAACCAACTAAGGTTTAATCAAACATAAACCATAATTAAGTCTACCACACTGCACTTAATTAATCTGTTAAACCTTAACCAATTAAAATTTAATCAAACTCAAACCTAAAATAACCCTTAACTTAGGTTCAATTCAACTTGAACCCAAGTTTAATCTTTAACTTAGGTTCAGCCCAACTTGAACCCAAGTTCAACCTTTAACTTAGGTTCAACCCAACTTGAACCCAAGTTCAACCCTTAACTTAGGCTCAACCCAACTTAAACCCAAGTTCAACCTTTAACTTAGGTTCAACCCAACTTGAACCCAAGTTCAACCTTTAACTTAAGCTCAACCCAACTTGAACCCAAGTTTAATCTTTAACTTAGGTTCAACCAAACATGAACCTAAAGTTCAACCTTTAACTTAGGTTCAACCCAACTAAAACCCAAGTTCAACCCTTAAGTCTAGGTTCAACATAACTTGAACCTAACTTAACTCGAACTTAAACCTTAACTTGAGTTTAACTCATATTGAACTTAAGTCAACCTTAAGTCTAGGTTCAACCTAACTTGAACCTAACTTAACTCGAACTAAAACCTTAACTTGAGTTATTGAACTTAAGTTAACCTTAAGTCTAGGTTCAACTTAACTTAAACCTAACTTAACTCGAACTTAAACCTTAACTTGAGTTCAACCCATATTGAACTTAAGTCAACCTTAACTCAAACTTAAATCTAACTTGAGTTCAACCCATATTTAACTTATGTTAACCTTAAGTATAGGTTCAACCTAACTTGAACCTAACTTAAATCAAACTTAAATCTAACCTGAGTCCAATCCATATTTAACTTAAGTCAACCTTAATCTAGGTTCAACCTAACTTGAACCTAACTTAACTCAAACCCAAATCGAATCTAAACCATAATTAAGTCTACCACATTAGACTTAATTAAATCGTTAAACCTTAACTAACTAAGGTTTAATCAAACCTAAGATCATAATTAAGTCTACCACATTAGACTTAATTAAACTATTAAACCTTAACTAACTAAGGATAAACCATAGTTAAGTCTACCACATTAGACTTAATTAAACCATTAAACCTTAAACAACTAAGGTTTAATCCAAAACCATAATTAAGTCTACCATATTAAACTTAATTAAACCATTAAAACTTAACTAACTAAGGTTTTAATCAAACCTAAACTCTAATTAAGTCTACCACATTAGACTTAATTAAACCTTTAAACCTTAACCAACTAAGGTTTAATTAAACCTAAACCATAATTAAGCTAACCACATTAGGCTTAATTAAATTATTAAACCTTAACCAACTAAGGTTTAATCAAGCTTAAACCATAATTAAGTCTACCACATTAGACTTAATTAAATCATTAAACTTTAATCAACTAAGGTTTAATCAAACTTAAACTCTAATTAAGTTTACCACATTAGACTTAAATAAACCATTAAACCTTAACCAACTAAGGTTTAATCAAACTTAAATTCTAATTAAGTTTACCACATTAGACTTAATTAAACTATTAAACCTTAACTAATTAAGGTTTAATCAAATTCAAACCCAAACCTAACTTAAGACTAACCCATATTAGACTTAAGTCAAACCATACTTAGGTTCAACCTGACATGAACCTAAGTCTAACCCCAACCTAACTTAATTCTAACCCATATTAGACTTAAGTCAAACCATATTTAGGTTCAACCAAACATGAACCTAAGTCTAAACTAAATCTAACTTAAGTCTAACCCATATTAGACTTAAGTCAAACCATACTTAGGTTCAACCCGACATGAACCTAATTCTAACCTAAACCTAACTTAAGTCTAACCCATATTAGGCTTAATTCAAATCATACTTAAGTTCACCCTGACATGAACCTATGTCTAACCTAAACCAAGACATAAACCTTAGGTTCAACCCAAATTGAACCTAAATCGACATAAATCTTAGGTTCAACCCAAATTGAACCTAAATCAACAAAATTGAACTCAAATCGACATAAATGACATAAATTTGACATTTCAAACATAAATCGACATAACCAACATAAATTTGACATTTCAAACATAAATCTACATAACCAACATAAATTTGACATTTCAAACATAAATCAACATAATCGACATAAATTCGACATTTCAAACATAAATTTACATAACTGATATAAATTTAACATTTCAGACATAAATCAACATAAATTTGACATTTCAAACATAAATCAATACAATCGACATAAATTTGACATTTCAAACATAAATCAACATGAACGACATAAATTTGACAGTTCAAACATAAATCTACATAATCGACATAAATCTGACATTTTAACCAAAAATCGACACAACTGACATAAATCTGACATTCCAAATAAAATTCAACAAATTCGACATTTCAATCGAACTTGTTGGACATTAGTCAACATTCCAAAAAATAACATTAATCGACAATCACCGACATTAAATGACATTAATTGACATTTCAAACCAAACTTAACATAACTCGACATTCAACATAAATTGACATGATTTGATAAAAAAATGACATAAGTTTGACTTAAATCGAACTTAACACGACACAAACAGACATAATTCTTAAGTTCCACCTAAATCAAACTTAACACGACAACACTTACACTTTTTTGAGGATAAATGTTAACCTTGATCGGGAGTTTTCCTAGGCAGTATTAATTTCTCAGGATGTAATTAACTATAGGAGTTTGCACCTATAGGAGACTAAAGAACTCATGATAGGTATTTCACCTACAAGACCTCTCTGGTTACTCATGATTTTCTTATATGAAAAACTTCAGTAATTACACAGTCTGAAGACTTGTTCTATGAGATTATCATTTTCTCTCAATCTCTATCATGATTAATCCTTCTTAAAATTCTCCAAAGATTTCTGACAATAAGTCTAGGTAGGATAAGAATTAGGGTGATAGATAAAGAAAGAGAGTGGCGACTCCTTGACATCGATATGACACAGAAATTGGTAGCGATGTAAAATTGATAAAAAGATTTTCATCGCCATCAAAGAGTGGCGACTCCACTAGGGATATCCTCTCTCCCCATCTTTGGTTAATTAATATGTCCTCATGACTATGAAAATTTGTCTTTTGAAAGCCTAAATAATCCTTTCTTTTGTTATATATCTTACTCAATCTCGTTAAAATAGAACTAATACCTCTTTGGTTCAATGATTTGTTCACGACGAACAAATCTTAGAATCTTACATTTCCATAATCGACAAACCAAAATGACATAAATTACATACAAAAACAACATGTGTTCCCTCCCTTCCCACCCAGCTTACATTACAAGTCCTCACATACTGTTTCGAATCTAGTCAGGTACGGAGGTTTCATAGATTCTGTTGTCAGACAGATCGATATTGTTGTTTTGAATAAGTTCAGGCAAATACTTTCTCAGCCAAACATGTTCAGTTTATCTGGCTTCGTGGTTATGCTTTTTACAGCCTCTAAACCACTCCCCTAGGTTATGCCTTTATGGCCTCTGAACCTATTCTTCGTGGTTATGCTTTTTACAGCCTCTGAACCACTCCCCTAGGTTATGCCTTTATGGCCTCTGAACCTATTCTTCGTGGTTATGCTTTTTACATCCTCTGAACCACTCCCCTAGGTTATGCCTTTATGGCCTCTAAACATATGCTTCGTGGTTATGCTTTTTACAGCCTCTGAACCACTCCCCTAGGTTATGCCTTTATGGCCTCTGAACCTATTCTTCATGGTTATGCTTTTTGCAACCTCTGAACCACTCCCTAGGTTATGCCTTTATGGCCTCTAAACCTATTATTCACGGTTGTGCTTTTTACAGTCTCTGAACTACTCCCCAAGGTTTTGCTTTTATAGCCTATGAACCTATTCTTCGTGGTTATACTTTTGCAGCCTCTGAACCACTCCTATGGATTCCCTGAAGTTAATCTTTTTCCCTGCCTTCAAGGTTCTGATTTCTGAATCAACCAAATAGTCTACTATCAAAATCATTAATCAAATTTTGGATGAAGATCGCTTTTGGATAAATTCCATCAAGGATTTCCCTTTCAGACAGCTTAACAGAAAGAAAGAAATTAATCAGAATGAAAATCAGATATGTGTTGAATGTTGATTCTAGTTCTAGGACTAGTCAACTAACATGTCCTCTGTGGAGAAATGAAAATTGATCTGTGATGAGGGATGAAATTTGAAATCTCTAGATTAATATCTTTAGAAATAAAATCAAAATCTTTGAATTTAATATCTTTGGAAATATTCTTCTCATACACTTATTGACAGAAAAATAATCTGGAAAGGAAGAATTCATGACAAAAATTATGACATTTTGACAAGAAAATTACGGTTTCAAGTGGAAAATGAAATTAATGCCCTAATAACTGGGTCCTTTATCTTAAATCTTCAGACTGGGTCCTAAATGAAAAATAAAATATTGTGATCAAAAAACAAGTAATTGACTAAAGATGTCATGAGTCTCTTAATCTTCTGCCATGTGATTGGGTCCTGACTTCTGAATGAGTTATAATATCCCAGAATTCATCTTAAGAAATATTTAGAATTATGAATTAGGGGATTTTGGACATTCAAAATCATTAAAATATTCTCCACCATATATAGCAATTCTCTGAGAAGAAGCTTGAGGTGAGTACCAAATAGAAAATTGGTGTTTGAGTTCAGGCATTCAAAATCATTAAAGTGTGCCCTACCAAAAAAAAGTAAAAGAAAAGAAAAGAAAGATATTTCTGAGAAGAAGCTTGAGGTGGGCACAAAATCAAAAATTGGAGTCTCAATTCAAACATTCAAAATCCTTAACATGCTCCACCATATATAGTAAATCCTTGAGAAGAAGCTTGAGGTGAGCATAAAATTAAAAATTAGTGTCCAAATTCTCCCCTAATTGATAAATCTTGAAAAACTGTCTTAAGAAAATTCTTCTGATATTATATTCAGGAAAGAATTAAGTGATCTCGTCTTTTAGTTGACTGTTAATTGGTTCAAACATATCTTTAAAAGATAAAAGATATTTTGATCACATAATCAAAATTTTGGAAATTCCTAAGACCTAAAAAAGAAAGAACTAAGGTAAATGGCTTTGTTTTTGGAATTAATGGAAATTATACTCTGAAGTCATAATTTTCTAAAGATCCAACCCCAATCCCAATTTGAAAATGTCAAAGTGATTTTTGAAAGACAATCTAAATGATCTTTATAGACTTGGTGATTAATGGAAGCTACATAAACCTACATGAACGACATCATTTGCTCTAATGAATGTGCCTTAAGTTGTGCTTCCACTTGAAATGCAATGATTTTACCTATAAATGACATCAGCAAATGAAATAACAAAGGAAAATATGAAATTACTCGGAGAACTTGGAAGCTTGGAAGACTGACAAGCATTGTACAGGCCCATGATAAATTGGTTCACCCTAGGACACTCAGATTAGGGATTTGGATTTAGTACTTCAAACACCTATCCTCATGGGAGGGCCCATATGCTTGTTAAGAAGACACATTTAGGGAAATCCTGTCAGTTGGTAGACTTCGAAGAAGACATAATACATCTAATCAATGGTCAGTATTTGAAAAAGATGCTACATAAAAAAAAATGAATGACTTGTTTTGTAAACTGGGAAACAAACAGCCAAAACAAAAAGAAAACGACATTGACATTTCTAAGAGATAGTATAAGACCTCCTTAAATGGAAAATAACATCTATTCTCTTTCTCACTATTGGATATAAGACCATCAGACATTGGCTTTCCTTTAGCAATCTTCCTTTAGATAGGATATAAGTCTCATACGCATTCCTATTCCAAAATTGACATTTGACATTGACATTTCTAAGAGATAGTGTAGTGTAAGACCTCCTTAAATAGAAGACGGCATCTACTCTTTCTCTCTATTGGATATAAGACCATCAGACATTAGCTTTCCTTTAGCAATCTTTCTTTGGCTAGGATATAAGTCTCATACTCATTCATATTCCAAAATCGACATTTTGACATTGACATTTCTAAGAGATAGTGTAAGACCTCCTTAAATGGAAGACGACATCTACTCTTTCTCGCTATTGGATATAAGACCATCAGACATTGGCTTTCCTTTAGCAATCTTTCTTTGGATAGGATATAAACTCATACGTGTTCTTATTCCAAAATCGACATTTTGACATTGACAATTCTAAGAGATAGTGTAAGACCTCCTTAAATGGAAGATGACATCTACTCTCTTTCTTGCTATTGGATATAAGACCATCATGACATTGGCTTTCCTTTAGCAATCTCCCATTGGATAGGATATAAGTCTCATACGCATTCCTATTCCAAAACCGACATATTGACATTGACATTTCTAAGAGATAGTGTAAGACCTCCTTAAATGGAAAATGACTTCTACTCTCTTTCTCGCTATTGGATATAAGACCATCATGACATTGGCTTTCCTTTATAAATCTTTCTTTGGATAGGATATAAGTCTCATATGCATTCCTATTCCAAAATCGACATTTTGACATTGACATTTCTAAGAGATAGTGTAAGACCTCCTTAAATGGAAAATGACATCTACTCTCTTTCTCGCTATTGGATATAAGACCATCAAACATTGGATTTCCTTTAGCAATCTTTCTTTGAATATGATATAAGTTTCATACGCATTCCTATTCCAAAATCAACATTTTGACATTGACATTTCTAAGAGATAGTGTAAGACCTTCTTAAATAGAAAATGGCATTTACTCTCTTTCTCGCTATTGAATATAAGACCATCAGACATTGGCTTTCCTTTAGCAATCTTTCTTTGAATAGGATATAAGTCTCATACGCATTCCTATTACAAAATCGACATTTTGACATCGACATTTCTAAGAGATAGTATAAGACCTCCTTAAATGAAAAATGACATCTATTCTCTTTCTTAATATTTGATATAAGACCATCATGACATGGCTTTCCTTTAGCAATCTTTCTTTAGATAGGATATAAGTCTCATACGCATTCCTATTCCAAAATCAAAATTTTTGACATTGAAATTTCTAAGAGATAGTATAAGACCTCCTTAAATGGAAGACGACATCTACTCTCTTTCTTGTTATTGGATATAAGACCATCATGACACTGGCTTTCCTTTAGCAATCTTTCTTTGGATAGGATATAAGTCTCATATGCATTCTTATTCCAAAATCGACATTTTGACATTGACATTTCTAAGAGGTAGTATAAGACCTCCTTAAATGGAAAATGACATCTACTCTCTTTCTCGCTATTGGATATAAGACCATCATGACATTGGCTTTCCTTTAGAAATCTTTCTTTGGATAGGATATAAGTCTCATATGCATTCCTATTCCACAATCGACATTTGACATTGACATTTCTAAGAGATAGTGTAAGACCTCCTTAAATGGAAAATGGCATCTACTCTCTTTCTCTCTATTGGATAAAAGACCATCAGACATTGGCTTTCCTTTAGTAATCTTTCTTTGGATAGGATATAATTCTCATACGCATTCCTATTCCAAAATTGATGTTTTGACATTGACACTTTTTTTGAGAAAATTGAATATGAAATTTGCTATCTTTCCTCAATTGTCTAAAATACATCAACAGTTCCAAAAATGTCAAAATAAGGACTTTAAATTAAAAATGACATAATAAACAACTTGTGATGATTAACATCTTTCGACCTGTAAAGATCAAATCCCCAGCAGATACACTCTTCATTCTGAGTTCGCCACTCTCTCTAGCTATTAGATGTAAGCCATTTTTCCTGACACGGATATCATGGCATTCCTCTAACTAAATATCGACATTTCGAGAAATTGAATATGACATTCATTTTCTCTCTCTGATTATTCGATGTAAGTCCTTTTTTCTGACACAGAAATATGGAACTTCATTAGCTATAATTTTGAGACAGGATGTAAGTCACATATCATTCCTTCTCAAAATAGACATTTGACATTTCGAGAAATAGTTTATGATGTCCATTTTCTCTTTCCAGTTATTGAATATAAGTCCTTTCCTGACACGGAATATGGCATTCCTCTAACTTGACACTGACATTTGACATTTCTGAGAAATGGAATATGACATCCATTTTCTCTCTCCAATTATCGGATGTAAGTCCTTTCCTGACACGGAAGTTATGGCATTCCTATAACTCGACATTGACATTTGATATTTCTGAGAAATGGAATACGACATCCATTTTCTCTTTATAACTTTCAGATGAAAGTCATTTCCTGCCATGGAAATTATGGCATTCCCATAACTTAATATCTCCACATTTGACAGACATTTTGACATTTGACATATCGATAATTGTTATCGACATTTGAGATATCGATCTTTCGACATTTGACATATCAACAATTGTTATCGACATTTGAGATATCGATCTTTCCACATTTGACATATCGATATTTCAACATATCAACAATCGTTATCAATATTTGACACATTAACATTTCGACCTTTGACAATTGTTATCGACATTTGAGATATCGACCTTTCGACATTTGACATATCAACAATTGTTATCGACATTTGAGATATCGATCTTTCGACATTTGACATATCAACATTTCAACATATCAACAATCGTTATCAACATTTGACACATCAACATTTCGACCTTTGACAATTGTTATCGATATTTGAGATATCGACCTTTAGACATTTGACGTATCAACAATTGTTATCGACATTTGAGTTATCGATCTTTTGACATTTGACATATCGACATTTTAACATATCAACAATCGTTATCAACATTTGACACATTAAGATTTCGACCTTTGACAATTGTTATCGACATTTGAGATATCAACCTTTCGACATTTGACATATCAACAATTGTTATCGACATTTGAGATATCGATCTTTCGACATTTCAACATATCAACAATCGTTATCAACATTTGACACATTGACATTTCGACCTTTGACAATTGTTATCAACATTTAAGATATTGACCTTTCGACATTTGACATATTAACAATTGTTATCGACATTTGAGATATCGATCTTTTAACATTTGACATATCTACATTTCAACATATCAACAATCATTATCAAAATTTGAAACATTGACATTTCGACCTTTGATACATCAATAATTGTTATCGACGTCTGACATATCGACATTGCGACATTTGACATATCAACGTTTGACACTCATCCTCTCCTTTGTTATCGGATGTAAGTCCTTTCCTGACACGGAAATGGCATTCCTTTAACACGACATTGACATTTGACATTTCGAGAAATGGAATATGACATCACATTTTCTCTCTTCGGTTATTGGATGTAAGTCCTTTTTCTGACACGGAAATCATGGCTTTCCTCTAACCAAATATCGACATTTCGAGAAATGGAATATGACATTCATTTTCTCTCTTCGGTTATTGGATGTAAGTCCTTTTACTAACACGGAAGTCATGGCTTTCCTATAACCAAATATTGACATTTTGAGAAATGGAATATGACATCCATTTTCTCTCTCTGGTTATTGGGTGTAAGTCCTTTCCTAACACGGGAATTATGACATTACTCTAATTAAACATCGACATTGACATTTTGAGAAATGAAATATGACATCCATTTTCTCTCTCTTGTTATTAGGTGTAAGTCCTTTCCTAACACGGGAATTATGGCATTCCTCTAACTAAACATCGACATTGGCATTCAGAGAAATGGAATATAACATCCATTTTCTCTCTCCAATTATTCGATGTAAGTCCTTTACTGACACGGAAATCATGGCTTTCCTCTAACTAAATATCGACATTGACATTTTGAGAAATGGAATATGACATTCATTTTCTCTCTCTGATTATTGAATATAAGTCCCTTTCCAGACACGAAAAGGACATTCCTTCTCAGAACCGACATATGAGACATCTGACATTCCTTAAGAATGATATGACACCCACTCCTTTCCTGATTATTATGAGACATTTCTTCAGACCACTTCGGTCAACGCCAATATGTGCAGCATACTTATGTAGTATTCCACACATATTGGGGGCCCTTTTGTTGACCTCATTTTTACAATAGGTCAACCTTTTGACCTAAAAAGTTAACCTTAGTCAAAATGGTCAATCCTGACCCAATGACTAACCCTATTGACCTAATAGGTCAACCTTGTTCAAAATGGTCAATCATGACCCAATGACCAACCCTGTTGACCCAATTGGTCAACCTTTTGACCTAAAAAGCCAACCTTGGTCAAAATGATCAATCCTGACCAATGACCAACCCTGTTGACCCAATAGGTCAATCTTTTGACCTAAAAAGTCAACCTTGGTCAAAATGGTCAATCCTTACCCAATGACCAACCCTATTGACCCAATAGGTCAACCTTTTGACCTAAAAAGTCAATCTTGGTCAAAATGGTTAATCCTAACTCAATGGCCAACCCTGTTGACCTAATAGGTCAACCTTTTAACTTAAAAAGTCAACCTTTATTAAAATGATCAATCCTGACCCAATGACCAACCCTGTTCACCCCTTAGGTCAACATTTTGACCTAAAAAGGTCAACTTTGGTCAAAATGGTCAATTTTTGACCAAATGACCAATTATTAACCCAATGACCTGTTTAAGACCCCAAAAATGACAAAATTAATCAAATAATTACTTTCAAAATTATTTTGATTAATTAAATGAAGTTGACTAATAATTTAATTTTCAATATTTTAATTAATTAAATGACATAATTAATTAAAATGAAAATTAAATTAAAAATCATAAAATGACAAAATGCACCAAAATGAAATAAAAATCAAATAATTTCAAAAATTATTTTGATTAATTAAATTGACTAATAATTTAATTTTCAATATTTTAATTAATTACATGACATAATTAATTGAAATGAAAATTAAATTAAAAGTCATAAAATGATAAAATACACAAATTAATTAAAAATAATGGAATTAATCAAATAATTAATTCCAAAGTTATTTTTGATTAATTAATTGACCAATAATTTAAATTTTCATATTTTAATTAATGATATAATTAATTACAATGAACATTAAATTCAAAAGTCATGAAATGAGACAAAATTCAATTTTAATGACATGAATATTAATCAAATAATTAATTTAGAATTATTTCTAACTAATAATTGATTAATAAAACAATTTCCAACATTTAATTAATGACATAATTAATAAAAAATAAAAATTAGATCAAGAGGGGTATTAAATGGAATTTTTTAAACCTATGAGATTTTGGTTTTCTAAAAATTCCAAAACTCCTTTATGATATCACACATGACCTCATATGGGTTAGACACAACCCATATGACCCATTAAAGAGAAAACAACCCATGGATGACTCATATTTAACCATGGTAAAGGGGCATAATGACATGAATGTGAGGTGGCAAAACCATGGTGATTTGAAGTATGACTCGCTCCCTTTGCAAAGTGAGGTGTCTTGCCATGGTGAGATGAGTTTAACCACCTCCCTAGCCACCCAATGATGAGAAGACACAGCTTTAACCATTCTCCACACCATGGTTAAGCTCATCATAACATTTTATAAAAAAAGGTTAAGTGGGGGAGCTAATGTGTCACCACCCCATGAAATGATAAATGAGGTGTTGCAAGGAGAAGGTCTTAACCATTTGAGTCACCATTAAGCTCTCCCTTAGCCAATGGAATGGAAACAAAGAGATCAAGAGTTTATCATGACAGTTTGGATCCATAATTTCCATGAAATGTGCACTTTCTTAAATGGCAAAATTCTAATGGGATATGGAGAGGTGATGGTTGGATTACATGAGGGAGGCTGTACTCCACAGCTCTAACCATACCATGATCAAATCCTAAGCTAACCAAGGTTGAAACATAGCCATTCATGGCTATAAAAGGACCCCTTGGCCGAAATTTTGAAGCTGAGAGAAAAAATCCATAGAAACCTATAGGCTGCCCAAATCCCTTTGCTCCCAACACAAAAAGTCTTGCTAAGGACTTCAGAAACCTAATCCAACCAAGATCAAGCCATAGGATCAACCCAATCAAGCCAATTTAGCCAAAACCCAAGTTCAGCCCAAACTAGCCATTTTGCCAAAATTGCTCACCAAGGCTAGCTACAAAACCAAATTGAAGTGACAAAAATCTTCTATGGGAGTCCTAGAAGCTGACCATCAAGCCTGATCAAGCTCAGATTATTGTGGCCAAGGTATGGATTTATTTTGTCCAAAATAATGCATATAATCAAAAAATTATGGGTTAAACTAGCCCAGAAATGCATCATCATCGTATAGATATAATCTATATGTCCAGATGATTCCATAGGTTCAAAAATCACTCAATTTCGTTGAGAAACGAGTGAGATATTGAGCTTTCAAGTTGGACGGTTCGAAATATTTTCGAATTTCTGGGGATTAATCTCCGCAGTCCGTTCCTGTGTTTTGGAACATACGGCGCTGATCTGGAGATCCTGTGTCCACTGTTAGGATATGTACAGCGGATCTTCCCGCCCTTCGTTGCGTATGAGGACACGCGTCAAGCCCTCAATTTTATGGGCTAAGGTTAATCCAAATTAACCTTAAAAACTTCAAAAAATCATATCTTTTTATCCAGAGCTCTTAAAAATAAAATAAAAAGACCTCTGGAAAGCTCTTGAAAAGAAGAAAATTATGAAATCAAAATCATAATTTTATTCTTAGTATTTAATTTTAAAATAATTAAATACTCTCTAGAGTATTTTAATTATTAAAAATTATTTACAAATCATAAAAATGTGAAAATTTTAGGGAAGAACCTTTAAGTCCTTAGACACATTTCCTGAATTTTCTAAGCTAGGATAGCTCTCTAGGATATGAGTTTCTAATTTCCATGATATTTTATAAATATTTCCAAAAAAATTTATAAAATTTGGAAAATTGGAAATAAAATTTCAAAATGGCTAGGAATTTTAGGATGACAGACAACAATCCTAAAACAACAATTCTCAAGCTATTAAATCATTTAAAAAGACATTTTGAAATAAGGTTAAGATTTATTAATTATAAATTAATATTTCAAAACCTTTTTATCATTTACTTAACCCATTTCATAATGGAATAAACCAATGATGAATCCAAACTCAAAATGAAATTAAATCAAACATTAATTAGGGTTAAAGACAACTTAAGCCTAATTAAAATCATTAAACCTTAGTGTTTAATACAAAAATCAAAACTATAATTAAGTTTCAGGACATATTAAACTTAATTAGCTCATTAAACCTTAACTAAATTAGGTTTAATACAAAATCAAACACTAATTAAGTTTAAGGATATATTAAACTTAATTAATTTATTAAACCTTAACTAAACTAGGGTTTAATACAAAAATCAAAACTTTAATTAAGTTTAAGGACATATTAAACTTAATTAACTCATTAAACCTTAACTAAATTAGGTTTAAAACAAAATCAAAACTTTAATTAAGTTTAAGGACATATTAAACTTAATTAATTTATTAAACCTTAACTAAATTAGGTTTAACATAAAAATCAAAACACTAATTAAGTTTAAGGATATATTAAACTTAATTAATTTATTAAACCTTAACTAAACTAGGGTTTAATACAAAAATCAAAACTTTAATTAAGTTTAAGGACATATTAAACTTAATTAACTCATTAAACCTTAACTAAATTAGGTTTAATACAAAATCAAAACTTTAATTAAGTTTAAGGACATATTAAACTTAATTAATTTATTAAACCTTAACGAAATTAGGTTTAACATAAAAATCAAAACTTTAATTAAGTTTAAGGACATATTAAACTTAATTAATTCATTAAACCTTAACTAAAGTAGGTTTAATACAAAAATCAAAACTTTAATTAAGTTTAAGGACATATTAAACTTAATTAACTCATTAAACCTTAACTATGTTAGGTTTAATACAAAATCAAAACTTTAATTAAGTTTAAGGATAAATTAAACTTAATTAATTTATTAAACCTTAACTAAATTAGGTTTAACACAAAAATCAAAACTTTAATTAAGTTTAAGGACATATTAAACTTAATTAACCCATTAAACCTTAACTAAATTAGGTTTAATACAAAATCAAAGCTTTAATTAAGTTTAAAGACATATTAAACTTAATTAACCCATTAAACCTTAACTAAATTAGGTCTAAATACAAAAATCAAAACTTTAATTATGTTTAGGGACATATTAAACTTATTTAATTCATTAAAACTTAACTAAATTAGATTTTATACAAAAAATCAAAACTTTAATTAAATTTAAGGACATATTGAATTAATTAATTCATTAAACCTTAACTAAATTAGGTTTAATACAAAACCAAACTTAAAGTGAATTTAAGAACATGTTAAACTTAATTAACACTTTAAACCCTAATTACTTTAGGTTTAAGACAAGCCAAAACTCTAATTAGGTCTAACCCATTAGACCTAATTAAACTATTAACCAAATTAGACTTAATCAAACCTTAACTCTAATTAGGTCTAACCCATTAGACCTAATTAAACCATTAAGTCTTAACTAAATTAGACTTAATCAAACCTAAACCCTAATTAGGTCCAACCCATTAGACCTAATTAAACCATTAAGTCTTAACTAAATTAGACTTAATCAAACCTAAACACTAATTAGGTCTAACCCATTAGACCTAATTAAACTATTAAGTCTTAACTAAATTTGACTTAATTAAACCTAAACCCTGATTAGGTTTAATCCATTCTAAATCTTAATCAAATAAAACTTAATCCAACTTAAACTCTAATTAAGTTTATCACATTAGACTTAATTAAACTATTAAACCTTAACCAACTAAGGTTTAATCAAATATAAACCATAATTAAGTCTACCACACTAGACTTAATTAATCTATTAAACCTTAACCAATTAAGGTTTAATCAAACTCAAACCTAAAACAAACAGTAACTTAGGTTCAATCCAACTTGAACCCAAGTTTAACCTTTAACTTAGGTTCAGCCCAACTTGAACCCAAGTTCAACCTTTAACTTAGGTTCAACCCAACTTGAACCCAAGTTCAACCTTAACTTAGGCTCAACCCAACTTGAACCCAAGTTCAACCTTTAACTTAGGTTCAACCCAACTTGAACCCAAGTTCAATCTTTAACTTAGGTTCAACCAAACTTGAACCCAAAGTTCAACCTTTAACTTAGGTTCAACCCAACTTGAACCCAAGTTCAACCTTTAAGTCTAGGTTCGACCTAACTTGAACCTAACTTAACTCGAACTTAAACCTTAACTTGTGTTCAACTCATATTGAACTTAAGTCAACCTTAACTCTAGGTTCAACCTAACTTGAACCTAACTTAACTCGAACTAAAACCTTAACTTGAGTTCAACCCATATTGAACTTAAGTCAACCTTAAGTCTAAGTTCAACCTAACTTGAACCTAACTTAACTCGAACTTAAACCTTAACTTGAGTTCAACCCATATTGAACTTAAGTCAACCTTAACTCAAACTTAAATCTAACTTGAGTTCAACCCATATTGAACTTATGTTAACCTTAAGTATAGGTTCAACCTAACTTGAACCTAACTTAAATCAAACTTAAATCTAACCTGAGTGCAATCCATATTGAACTTAAGTCAACCTTAAGTCTACGTTCAACCTAACTTGAACCTAACTTAACTCAAACCCAAATCGAATCTAAGCATAATTAAGTCTACCACATTAGACTTAATTAAATCAATAAACCTTAACTAACTAAGGTTTAATCCAACCTAAAAACATAATTAAGTCTATCACATTAGAATTAATTAAACTATTAAACCTTAACTAACTAAGGATAAACCATAGTTAAGTCTACCACATTAGACTTAATTAAACCGTTAAACCTTAAACAATTAAGGTTTAATCCAACCTAAACCATAATTAAGTCTGCCATATTAAACTTACATAAACCATTAAACCTTAACTAACTAAGGTTTAATCAAACCTAAACTCTAATTAATTCTACCACATTAGACTTAATTAAACCTTTAAACCTTAACCAACTAAGGTTTAATTAAACCTAAACCATAATTAAGCTAACCACATTAGGTTTAATTAAATTATTAAACCTTAACCAACTTAGGTTTAATCAAACGTAAACCATAATTAAGTCTACCACATTAGACTTAATTAAATCATTAAACTTTAATCAACTAAGGTTTAATTAAACTTAAACTTAATTAAGTCTACCACATTAGACTAAATTAAACCATTAAGCCTTAACCAACTAAGGTTTAATCAAACTTAAATTCTAATTAAGTCTACCACATTAGACTTAATTAAACTATTAAACCTTAACCAATTAAGGTTTAATTAAATTCAAACCCAAACCTAACTTAATTCTAACCCATATTAGACTTAAGTCAAACCATACTTAGGTTTAACCTGACATGAACCTAAGTCTAACCCCAACCTAACTTAAGTCTAACCCATATTAGACTCAAGTCAAACCATATTTAGGTTCAACCCAACATGAACCTAAGTCTAACCTAAATCTAACTTAAGTCTAACCCATATTAGACATAAGTCAAACCATACTTAGGTTCAATCCGACAAGAACCTAAGTCTAACCTAAACCTAACTTAAGTCTAACCCATTTTAGGCTTAAGTCAAATCATACTTAGGTTCAACCTGACATGAACCTAAGTCTAACCAAAATAGAGACATAAACGTCATAAATTTGACATTTCAAACATTAATCAACATAACCAACATAAATTTGACATTTCAAACATACATCTACATAATCGACATAAATTTGACATTTCAAACATAAATCGACATAATTCGACATTTCAAACATAAATCAACATAACCGACATAAATTTGACATTTCAAATATAAATCGACATAATCAACATAAATTTGACATTTCAAACTAAATCGATACAATCGACATAAATTTGACATTTCGAACATAAATCAACTTAAATTACATAAATTTGACATTTCAAACATAAATCTACATAATCTACATAATCGACATAAATCTGACATTTCAAACAAAAATTGACATAACTGACATAAATCCGGCATTCCAAACAAAATTCAACAAATTCGACATTTCAAACGAAACTATTCGACATTAGTCAACATTCCAAAAACCGACATTAATCGACAATCACCAACATTAAATGACATTAATTGACATTTCAAACCAAACTTAACATTACTCGGCATTCAACATAAATTGACATGATTTGATATAAACCGACATAAGTTCGACTTAAATCGAACTTAACACAACACAAACCGACATAATTCTTTAGTTCGACCTAAATCAAACTTAACTGGACAACACTTACACTTTTTTGAGGATAAATGTAACCTTAGAGAGTTTTCCTAGGCATTATTAATTGCTCAGGATGTAATTAACTATAGGAACTTGCTCTTATAGGAGATTAAAGAACTCAGGATAGGTATTTCACCTACAAGACCTCTCTGGTTACTCATATGATTTTCTTATATGAAAAACTTCAGTGATTACACAATCTGAAGACTTGTTCTATGAGATTATCATTTTCTCTCAATCTCTATCATGATTAATCCTTCTTCAAATTATCCAAAGTCTTCTGACAATAAGTCTAGGTAGGATAAGAAGTAGGGTGATAGATAGAGAAAGAGAGTGGCGACTCCTTGACATCGATATGACACGGGAATTGATAGCGATGTAAAATCGACAAAAAGAATTTCATCGCCATCACTTTACCTGTTATTATATTTTCTAAATTGACTGCTGATCAAGAAGTAAAACTACTTGAAGTATTAAGAGAATATAAAAGAGCTTTTAGGTGGACTATAGCAGACATTAAAGGAATCAGTCCTTCAATTTGTATGCACAGAATATTACTAGAAGATGACAGTAAACCTAGAGTTGATCCTCAAAGAAGATTAAATCAAGTTATGAAAGAAGTTGTTAAAAAGGAAATGCTTAAATGGTTGGATGCTGATATTATATATCCAATATCAGATAGTCCTTGAGTAAGTCCTATTCACTGTGTTCCCAAAAAAGGATGAGTAATTATTGTTAAAAATGAGAATAATGAATTAATACCTATTAGACAAGTTACTGGTTAGCGGATTTGTATTGATTATAGAAAACTAAATGATGCCACTAGCAAAGATCATTTTCCTCTTCCATTCTTCGATCAAATGCTGGATAGATTAGCTGGACATTCTTATTTTTGTTTTCTCGATGGATATTCTGGCTATCATCAAATACCTATTGCTCCTGAAGATTAATAAAAGACTACATTTATTAGTCTGTATGTAACTTTTGCTTTCCGAAGAATGCCTTTTGGATTATGCTATGCACCTGCTACGTTTTAAAGGTGTATGATGGCTACTTTTTGTGCTTAATTGAAAAGGAATCGAAATCTTTATGGATGATTTCTCGGTATTTGAAAATTCTTTTGATTCTTGCTTATACAATTTGTCAAAAGTGTTGAAACGCTGTCAAGAAACAAATTTAGTTCTGAGCTGGGAGAAGTGTCAATTTATGGTCACATAAGGAATTGTACTAGGCATAAGGTTTCTGAAAATGGTATGGAAGTTGATCAAGCAAAAAATTCAAGTTATTGTTGGATTACAACCCCCAACTTCTATTACTGGTATAAGAAGTTTTCTTGGACATGCTGGATTTTATAGGAAATATATTAAAGACTTTTCTAAGATTATAAAACCTCTATACCATCTTTTAGAAAAAGATACTAAATTCGAATTTGATGAAATTTGCCTAAAAGCCTTTAATTTGTTAAAAGAGAAATAGATTACTGCACCAATAATTATTGCACTTAATTGGGAAAAATCATTTGAATTAATGTATGATGCAAGTTATTATGCTATTGGGGCCGCTTTAGGACAACAGTATGATAAGATGTTTAAAGTTATATATTATGCCAGTAAAACTCTTAATGAAGCTCAAATTAATTACACTACTACTTAGAAAGAGCTATTGGCCATAGTATATGCTTTTGACAAATTTTGATCATATTTACTTAGGAATAAATGTATAGTGCATACAGATCACTCAAATATTAAATATCTAATGACTAAAAAAGAAGCTAAACCAAGATTGATTAAATGGATTCTTCTATTGCAAACATTTGACTTTCAAAGAGTCGATAGAAAAGGGTCTAATAATTAAATTGTCGATCATTTATCTAGAATTGAAAATAATGAAATGAATGATAAGGGAGAAATAAACAAATATTTTCCTGATGAACAACTTTATACTGTTTCTGTCGGATTAATCCCATGGTATGCTGATATAGTTAATTATTTAGCTAGTAACATTATGTCGTATGGATTAGATCAGTATCAGAAAAAGAAATTCTTACATGATGTTAAATTTTATTTTTGGGATAATCCCTATCTTTTTAAACAATGTAAGGATTCTATTATACGAAGATGTGTTCCTTATGAAGAAACTTATGAGATTATTCAAAAATGCCACAACTCTGAATTTGGTGAACATTCTGGAATTGATAAAACTGCTTTCAATGTTTTACAATCTGGATTTTATTGGCCTACATTATTTAGGGATGTTAACAATTTTGAGAATGATTAGGTGGATGAGTGGCTTTACACTTAGAGACAAAATGTGAAATAAATATATCCGTAATATGGTTGGAGTTGCACCAGTGACAGATAAAATTAGAGAGAGTCGCCTTAGATGGTTTGGTCACATTAAACGTCGACCATCTGATGATCTGATTAGGAGAGTAGATGTTTTAAATACAACTTATGTTAAGAAAGGCAGAGAGCAGACCTAGGAAAAATTGGGCTTATTGCATAAAAAATGATCTTAATTTATTAGAATTAAACGAAAATTTGACACTAAATAGGATGCAATGGAGAAAAAGGATTCATGTAGCCGACCCCACTTAGTGGGATTAAGGCTTTGTTGTTGTTGTTGTTATTGTATGTGATCGATGTCAACGCATAGGCAAAATTTCTAGAAGAAACATAATGCCGCTAAATTTCACTCTGTAAGTGAGAATTTTTTATGTCTGGGGTTTAGATTTCATGGGACTGTTTGTGCCTTCTTCAGGAAAAATTGATATTTTATTAGCTGTTGATTATGTTTCGAAATGGATTAAAGCAATTGCTTTACCTTAATGTGATTTTAAAAGTCTGGAAAAATTTTTAACTAAAAATATTTTCACTAGATTTGGAATGCCACGGATAAACATCACATATAGGGAAGTCACTTTAAGAATTTTCTGATTCAAAGACTATCGAGCAAATTTGGAATCAAGCATAAAATTTCAACAGCCTATCATCCCCAAACTAGTGGATTAGCGAAAATGTCAAATCGGGAGATTAAAAGAATTTTAGTAAAACTGGTTAATCCAAAGCGAACTAATTGGGCTGATAGACTTGATGATGTGTTATGGGCTTATAGGACTGCTTATAAAACTTCTATTGGAATGTCACCTTATATACTCATTTATGGGAAACCTTTTCATTTGCCTGTTGAACTGGAACATAAAGCTTATTGGGCAATTAAAGAGTTTAATTATAATTTAAGAGATGCTGGAGATAAAAGATTACTACAATTAGATGAACTGGATGAGATGAGAAATGATTCTTATGAAAGTGCTCGAATTTATAAAGAGAAAATGAATGCACGATAAAAGAATATTAAGAAAGAATCTTGAGCCTGGACAACAAGTTTTATTATACAATTCAAGGTTAAAATTGTTTCCATAAATATTAAAATCCAAATGGATAGGGTCGTATGTGGTTGAGAAAGTTTACTCTTATGGAGTTGTGGACATTAAAGATTTAAAAATTGATTCAGTAATTAAGGTGAACGAACATAAATTGAAGCCCTGTTATGAAGAAAGTGTGCCATCTTTTAAAGATGTGTTCTTTTTAACCCACTCGGAGTAAAATGTTGTTTATGTCAGGCTGACGACTTTAGACCAAGTGCTTTATGGGAGGCAACCCATAGTATGATTTTATTTCGTGTTTGATTGTGTGTTGTATGTGACTACACTTAGTTACATACCTTCGACCTACCTTTTTAAACCTTAATTGAGTATGTAACTTATGAGAATTAAACAAATGGCGAGCCTGTGATTTTTAGGATTCTGGCACCTAGGTGCCAGAACTGGCTCCTAAGCGTCAGATACATGTGATCCAGGAGCCTACGTGCCTAAATTGAAGCCTAGGCGCCACAGTTTCTGGATCATGGAAAAACCGCCCCAAAGCATTTTTTGCACATTCTAATCCATTTAAACCACCATAACTTCATCCCAAACCTTCAAGCCATCAAAATTTTTTACTGAAACATTCCTTTAGAGAAAAGAAAGAGTTTTGATTGCTTCCATAGAGAGATTAAACATTGGAATTAATGGGAAGGAGAAGTTTGTGCACAACGATTCACAAAATTATTTTAATGGCTATCTAGCCATGACTCTGGAGAAGTTATGCAATCGCCTTCAGAAGATTAAAGAAGAGTTAATTTTAGTTGGAGGGAGATTGCATGAGATGTTCCACCAAATTGAGCACATTGAATGGAAAATGAAAGTTCAATCTGATCATTTGGCATGTTTTGAAGATTATCAGGTAACAATGTACGCTAAGAATAATTGCATTAATGAAAAGATGGCCTTGGAATTTCCTCAAGTCCCTTTTTTCCATTCCTTTATTCGTAGTGAATTACCTTATGGAACTAATGAAGGTTCTGATGTGAATCCATGAAACTAAGGAGAAATAGGTGAAGAGATTGAATGTGATTGTTAAGTATGTTGTGATTTGAAATTGTTTTATGTGGAGATGTTTATGAGTGTTTTATGTGTTTTTGTGATGTGAGAAAATGTTGTTGTATATTTTTTGTATTTTTTAGCCTTATCTTGAAGATCTGGAATAAAATAAAATGAAGTAAAGTTTGGTATGTTATTTGTTAGATATTTGGAATGTTATCTTTAAATTTGGAACCGTTTTGTATTTTTTTTTAATATTATTTTCTGGAAGAGGTTTGATGAAGATTAACAGTTGATTTTAGGCTTACAGATGTTAAAATCATCTAAATTAGAAAACATAAAAAAAAAACTAAAAAAATCAGAATGTTTGGTGATTCTTGCGCCTAGGTGCCAGATCTGGCGCCTAAGCGTGGTTCACCTGGACCGAATTTTGGCCTTTAAAACCGACCTTACTCCATTTTCACGCCTAAGCCTCATCTTCTTCCTCCATTTTCGTGAAAATCAGATCTAGGGTTCCATTTTTAGCAAGATTTGAAGTATTTTAAAGCGTATTAACTTCAGATTTCAACTTCTCGAGGTTAGATCTACGTTTTAATTTTATTTTCGCCATGGATTTTTCTACTTATGCATAGTGCCGAAATTTTGGAAAAAAAATTTGATTTTTGGGAGGAAAATCCATGGATTTAAGTTTGATTTAGTGAGGTGAGCTTTTATTTAGTGTGATTTTATATTTCTTGAGATTTATTTGGAATTATTTGAAAATTTTAAGAATGGCACCTACATCAATGCGGGGTAAGGAGCATAGCGAATTTGATCAAACAAGGTTTACTAGTGCGAGTGCACAAGTTCGTTACAAAGAATTTGCTATTGTTCGCAATTTCATAGTGGAAGGAAGTTTTTACCATGTCGGTGGATCGATTGAGCATATTATTGCTGCCAGACAGTGGGAACAGTTCTGATATTTTTCTGCGGTAGCAATTATTTCTTTAGTTCGGGAGTTCTATGCAAATTTTCCCGAAACGACTGATTTTGAAGTTTATTTGAGGGGGACAACAGTTGAACTAACTCCGAAAGTGATCAACATGTTTTATGGCCTGCTTCCAGTGACAAACTGTTTTTATGATATTTTTACTCCTTCTGAGGGAGAACTCGATGAGATTCTGACTTATTTGACTGATGAAAGAGGAGCCTCGAAAATAAGAAATAACAAACAGGTAAATTTCTCTTCTTCAATGCTTAATGCTACTTCTAAAGTCTGGCATTATTTTATTTATGCTCGTCTCCTTCTGTCAAACCACTTGAGTGAGGTGACGAAAGAGAGAGCTATTCTGAACTACTGAATTCAAGAAATGAAGCCAATAGACGTGGGATCCATTATTTATGATGCGATCAGCACTTCTACTAGAGGAAGTGTTATTTCTGGTTTAGGATTTTCAGCTCTCATTTTCTCGATTTGCAAGAATGTTGGTGTTTCTTATTCTAATTTTGTAGAGTAGCTAAAGCCGCTAAAGCCGATAGGGAAATCTCATGTTGATATTTATGGGAAGACTAAGAGTCAAAGTACTAGAGCATATCCTTCTTTTGTGCCTTCTACTTATGCTTCTAGGCCATTTACTTCTACATCTGAGCCTCCACCTGATGTGTGGAAGACTGTTTGTCAGAGATATTTGGAGCATCAAAGTGATATATTCTTTATGCAATGCATAGTGGATGAGATGGATAGCAAATTTGATCATGTATCAGACTATATACAGAGGAAGAGTGACTATGATGGGGAGTATAATGAAGCACTGGTAAAATTTTTGAAGGGTGATAGGAATATTGAATTTCCTACATGTCCTAGATTCACCCCATGGATCAACCCCAAAAGTCTTATTACTGATGATTCTTCTGATGATGAGGAGGCGACTAAGGATGATTAGACTTTATATTTGCTTTGCTTTGCTGATGTGCCTGTTATGTGTGTTTATTACTTTTCATGTATTATTGTACTGATTGAGAACTTGTAGTAACTCAGTTTATTTCTGTTATCAGATTACTTAGAATTTAATTCTATTTATGCTCCTGTTGTTTTGTTAAATGTTTAAAAATTTAAAAAAGTGTTAATTTAAAAAAAAAAATTATAGAAGTCTTAAAGAATTTTTTCTCCATAGATTATAATTTTTAGTAGTAAAAGGTTACTTGAGGACAAGTAACGTTTAAGTTTGGGAGAATTGATCCGCCTTAAAATTACTTAGAGTATTATATTAAATTTTTATTAATATTTTAAGGATATTACGCTATAATGAAAGGTATTTCTTATGTTTTGGTTGCAGGTACAACAAAATGAGTTTATGAAGAAAAAGAGTTAAAAATGAGCAAAAATGAGCCAAAAAGAGTAAAAATGCAAAGAGGCTTATACTTGGGCCTAGGCGCTAGACACAGCAGATTGATTCTAGAAATTTCTTGACAGTTATTGGATGGTTATTGACGCTTTTGAACCAATCTAGAAGCTCTGGACATATTTCCACATGTTATAAACAAGATACAATGAATATGGACACGTGAGAGCAGTTATTAAACGAAGAGGTGTGACCTAAATGTGAAGGGATGCGTCCATTCGTGTAGATATCCCAGCTCCTAGACGCTACAGTTAATTTCTAGAACATTCATTGTATATGGACGAAATTTGAAGAGGTGTCTTAGACAGCTCTTGGTCATTTCTGGAGATCTATAAATAGAGGACCATTTCTACAGCAAGGGAGAGAGGGAGAATCAATTAGCAAATAATTAATTAAGAGTTGTTAAATAAAGTGTCATCTTCTTTTTCTTCTTCTTTATTTTAGTGAGAGTTTAGTGTGAATTTGAGATTCAAAATCCTGTTAGAGTCTGTGGAATCAGAGAAACTTCAAAGGATTGCTTGGATTACATTCCAGATAAGTATTTATATCTTGTTTCTTAAGTTTAGTGCTTTGGATTTGAGTTATATGAATATGATTTCTGGTGTTACATTTATGCTTTATGAGTAGTCTTCTTTTCTTTCTCCCTACGAATATGAAATGAATTAGTAACAGATTTAAATCAGATTTAAGAACTTAATTTCCTATTTTTTAAAACTTTTACTATGATATTGTACCTAATTATAATTTACTTTACAAATTGGTCTGTTGTATTGTTAAAAACTATGGAGAATTCTTAAGATCTGACCGTAGGCTAAGAATTCTTAACTTGTATGTATCACATTTCTCCTAAAGGGGAGGTGCAAATAAATATGGAGATAATCTTTAATAGGCGTAGAATTGATTTTTGTTTTTAGTGTGATAGGATAAATTCAATCAATTTGGTTTTACAAAAGAGGTGGCGGGTCACTAGTTGGTCAGACCATAGGCAACCATTTGGGGGGAACCTAGAAGTGAGAGTTTAGAAATTCGTCCCTTTCTACTAATAATACATCCTAATCCAATCTTTAAAAACTAGCGAATGATCTTTATGACCTGGACCAAAGGGTAAAAGATATATTTGCCTTTATTTATCACAAAACCACACTTTTAAAGTTCTCAACTAATTTTAAGTGCTTATTAATCATGGAATATTTCGTATGGGGAAAGAATCTTTGTTTATTATTTTACCACTTGCCAATTTTCGTATTCTGCATATTTTAATTAGTTTTAAATTAAAATATTTTAATTAATAGTTTTCTTTCTTTTAACTTTATTAATCCTCGTGTGATCGATATCTGGGGTTTTAAAAAGAAAACTCTATATTACTTGACGATGCGTATACTTGCGTAGTACCCCTAGTGTGTGATTTATATTTATTTATAAAAACTTTAGTTTTTAATTATCGTACATTAGCCACTTAATCATATTTGGGGTCAAGTTTGGCCATAATTTTATAAGCTATTTTATTTACGTAATTGTGGTTGGGTCACATATCAAGCTCCCTATTTAATAGTCTTTGAAAACTATTTCTCCTCGTTGGTGTCGCTTCCCTTCTTTTTGCTACGTAGCATGCCCCACGATCACTACACCTTTTATAATATTAAATCCAAATTTTTCTTATGAGGCTTGCTCAAGGATCAGAGCAGTAGAAAGCAGAGAGAAAAGAAAGAGAGTGAGAGATAGAGAGGGTGAAAAGTAGGAAGTAACACACATAGACCTACCTTGTAGGGATAAACCACAGTATTTCTAGGCTGTATAACTCATTTTATATATTGTAAGTGAAGAGTTATAAAAGAGAATATGAGAGAGATATCCTTACAAAGTATTGGTCTGAGAGATGAGCCAAAAGTCTTTTCTACATGCATTGGACCCCTATTTATAGAAGATAAAGGGTCAAGAAGTAAATAAGTGCATACTTGCCCCTACTTTGATAGGGATCGGGGTTACGAAATCCTATCATTTTTTGTCATGCATTTTCATATTTATAACTAATTATAGTATTCATTTAACATATCTGTACCTTTCATTAAGTCGATTGACCGTGCTGGTGTCGGCCGTCTATTTTGCCTTGATTCCGGTCGAGCTTCGCTTTGGGAAGCCGATCAGGTTTGATGTTGGCAATTGCTAGACCTGGAAGTAGTTGATCGATTTGATTGTTCCTTGATCATTGCGGGAAAAGTGTTGAGAGAGTCTCACATTGATTCTTATTAAATTGTTGGGGGTATTGGACCACTCAGTTTTAAGAGTACTTAGGTTATGTTTGGGGCAGCTGCAGCTTATTCAGCTTATCCAGATAAGCAGTATATTTTGATAAGCTGCTGATCAACAACTGATCCGAATAAGCTGTTTGTCTGTTTGGTTTGAGCGTTTGGAGAACAGCTGATTCTGGATAAATGACCATTCTGCCCCTTTTTTGGATAAACTGTTTAGTTGTTTGGCTTGTGCGTTTTGAAAATAGTTGATTTGCAAGTTTTTTTAAGTAGTAAACTAAAAAGAACGTTTGGGATCTTTTTTTTATTTTTATTTTATTTTTATTTTGATTTAATTTGTTTTTTATCAATAAAATATGATATATTCATTTCATTATTGGCAATGGCTCTCTCTCTCTGACTAAATAAAGAGATTTTTTTTGTGTTGACATTTATACCACTAAAATTTTTTGTATGACATCAAACATACTATTATTTAAATTTTTTAAAAAATTAAAAATATAAAATTCACTCCCTGAATAGGTCTTCTTCGCCTATTTAATAAACTAAACAAACTAAAACAATATATTACAGCATATGATGTTAACCCTCCCTTAGCTCCCTGAACAGGTCTTCTTTGTCAAACCAGATAGCTATACAAATTAAACTTTTTGGCAATCATTTTCTGCAAAATCTGTTCATCCAAAGCTTATAAATTTGAAAATTAAAAGAAAAAAGATAAATGATTAAAGAAAAAATGACTTCAAATGCAGGATTTTGTTTTGAGAGTGAAAGAGCTCTAGATCCTTATCATCAATGTGGCAGCAGAATAAAAAAATAGATAGCGAAGAGGATTTCCGAAGAAGAGGGAGCGGTTCGTGTAGAGCTCTCGATCGCGAAGAGGATCGCCGAAGAAGAGAGAGAGGCTAGGGCAGAGCTCTCGATTGCGAAGTGAAGGAAAGTTGAAGAGAAGGGGCGCTAGGGTAGAGCTCTGGAATCGCGGTGATGAGGATCGACTAGGGGAAAAAAAAGGAAACGCCTGTTCCGATCAAATTTTTCAGCTGAGGAGGATGGAGAGTGGCAGGAATTGGCGAAGAGAGCGATCGAGGATGTGTAGGATGGAGCTGTGGGCTTCGACTTTCTTTAAGCGACGGAGAGCGACAAAGAAATCCCCGCTTTCCCCCTACCTCCGGCTACGACATGGACCATAAGGCTTATGTTGCTTGTTTTTGGGATTCTTCGAGATCGCCATTGGAAAGGAAGCCGAGAGGAGATCCGCTCCGCTCCTCCCCTACTTGTTCGCGCCATTCTCCGCGGGAAGACGATGCTGGGATCGCGGCTTACAGGGTACCGAAGTAGTTAGAGGAGAAAACGCGAACGAAAAAGCCGACCGCGGGGCTCCCCTTCTGTTTTGTGTGTAATAGAAAATAAAAACGGAGTTTTTAAATAAGCTCCTCATAAGCGCAATCCAAACAGTACAGCGGCGTTTTTGAAAACGCTGCCGCACTTTTAAGCTGTCCCAAACAGGCCCTTAGCTTTTGATCTTCGACCATTAGATTGTCTCGAAATTTATGAATAATATATATAAATATAAATATAAATATAAATATAAATATATATATATGTATATATATATATATATATATATATATATATATATATATATATATGTATATATATGCACACGCACAAACATGTATATATATTGAGAGAGAGAGAGAGAGAGAGAGAGAGAGAGAGAGAGATTTATTAAAAATTCATTAAAAAGATGACTAGAGGAGCCGGCCATTAAATAGCTGAAGAAGCCTTGGAAAATTGAACTCCTCCTTGTCTTATTCTCAATAAAATAAAATAAAATAAAATCTTTGAAATCAATTTTCTTCCTGCAAAATAATTTACCATTTAAGAGATTGTAAGGCCCTCTCTTTCTTTCTCTCTCTGTAATTTCTTGTAGAGTTCGAGGAGCTGAGATTTTAATGAGGATTTTTCTTGTTCATTCTTGCAGAAGAAATCCATTTGGCTTTTAGAAATCACCATGGCTGTAAGTAGAGTTTTACTCATCTGTTTCCTGACTTTTCTTCTTGATCATATTTGCATTTTAGGCCTGCTTTTCATTTAGTTTTTGTTTATCAGACTTTACTGCTTAATTTGTTTTTTTTTTTCAGTTTTAATTTAACTAATATTGAAATCCTTTAGTCATCTTTATTTCCAAATATTTCATGTTAAATATGACATTACAAAATTTAAACAGTATGATATATTTAATTTGAAAAAGTATGAATTTTTTAAGCTCCAGAAAATACCACTTGATTATATAATTATAAGTGCCTAATATAATCTCAATCATAACCAATTGATGTTAGTGGATTTAATCCCAGCCAGTCAAAATAGAATGAATATTTGTGAAAAGGCTAATAGCACCATACAATTACATTATATTTGGTATAAACAACTTTATCTATAGTTATATAAAATTGTATAACTTTATTCTTCTAAGAACTTGTTTTAGAGTTCAAACTATAAGAAAACAACAAAATATAACAAAAGTTCATTGAATTAAAACTGATTATTGCCTCTAAAAACTTTGGTCAGAGCACACACGTACCAAAATTTGGCAGCTGGGAGGGGAAAGAAATCCAATTCACCAAGTCATTTGAAGATGCTCGCAGAGATAGAGTTGTCGGCTTCAACCCTAATGATCCAGTTGTGAACCCAGAAGCTTTCTCATTAACTCAGCCAGACCTGCAGCAACAAAAATATTCAACCAAAGATCAAAAGAGATCTTCTTCTTCCCCTAAGATGCCTCACCTTGATCCGCCAAGGCTTAGTTCTTCAAAAATGGAGTCTCGCAATGATGTAAGCTGCACAACTCTATACTATTGATAGGAGATTTTTTAAAGTGGAGAATAATATTGGATCAAGATATTCTTATTAAAATTTTCGTCAGAGTTATACATCTCAAAACTCTTAGATATGCTTTGAGATTTGTGCAGTGATTATATATTTAGTGTACTTGTCTCAAAACAGACCTAATGAGGGCCAACTTGACCACTTTTTGGTTATGATATGTTAGGTGCTTTGAAGAACTATTAAACAATATTATTTTGATTGTGAAGAATGCAACATTTGACTTATTTTGAATAATGGCATGAAGAATGAAGTAGTGTTGGGTATGAATATAGTCCAAAGTAAAAAGAAATATTTAAAATTTCCAAAAATCTAAGTGTCGGGTATATATATGTGTAGTATATATCAAAAATGCGTCTACATGAATCACAAAGACATCTCACAAATTGCAAGAAAAAGTGACGTGGCCCGATAGAGCCCACTAAGGACAACCTAGGACGATACAATCGCATCTCAGGAAGCGCGGAGTGTCTTGGGAGGATAATTGGTGTACTGCCCTTGAAGAATCCTTCGGACTAGACCCACCTAGACGAACAAGTCGCCTTCCAAATTGGATAAGCCGAAAGAGTAAAGAAAGTACTCATAGTCCCAGAGTGGAAGGCATAAATCATCCGCAAATAGCCATTCAGACGTACAGTTCCCTGAACTAACCACCCTCTTAATAGCCGCCTGACCTAACAACTGCCCAACCATACACATGTGCCCCGTGGGCATATTTATATACTAACTTAAATAACGTCATAGGGCCTACATGCTTTAGATGTACAATATGTAATTAAACGACGACCCATTCCTATAAATAGGGGTCCATATCATGAATAAAGGAGAATGCAAAATTACTATTCATAACTGTGTTATTATGCTCTTCTCTCTCTCTCTCTCTCTCTCTCTCTCTCTCTCTCTCTCTCTCTCTCTCTCTCTCACCCTTCTGTGCTCTATTCCTAAGGTAGGTCTCCCAGACAGATTTTGATTTAACTTCCTAAAAGTTGCGGTGAGCGTGGAACCAAGCCGTCAACAAGAAGAGGAGTACAACAGTCACAGAGAGAAGAGAACAAACAAAGAGCAATAGCTAACATTGATCCCTGACGGGATGACATCAAAAGTGCATGCAGAGAGGAATGCAGAAGATGAGAAAACATATTACAGTGCAGATGATGGGTCGGATTACCAAAGTCTTGAGGGCCATCACAGCCCTGGTAAAAAATTAGGCCCCACAAGAGAAAAACCAGCCACATTAACTGGTACCAATGCACAATCGGTGACTCGCAATACCAAGAGAGCACATGATCCACATAGCTGGAAAGGAAACACGTAGATCGTACTGAGACGCCACACCTGCTAGAGAATGCTTTCTCCCTCTAAATTTATAGAGCGGAGCCCCCAGAAAATTCTGAACTACCAAATTCGGAAGCTTATAGAGGACGACCAGACCCCAACAACCACATCTTTGCATTCATGTTTGTCGTATATGTAGTCAAAATCTTAGACATGTTCAAGTGTAGTTTGATCTTCACCATGTTGGGTCATCACCCTTGAAGTGGTTCCATGAGATTCCAGCTGGGAGCATAAGCAGCTTTACTAATTTTGAGAGAATGTTTCTAGCTCAATTTGCCAGCGTCCAAAAACCCACAAAGAGCATGCAACCATTATGGAATCTCAGGCAAGGTGAGCATGAGTTTCAATAGAAATTTATCATGTGTTTCCAAAGGGAGATGTTGGAGGTGAAAGAGACGCGGCTATAGCCACCTTTAAGCAAGCCTTGAAGTGTGTGACCTCAACATTAATGAACCCCAAGACTTACACGAGTTGTTTGAAATGGCAAACAAGCACATGCTAGTGGAGTAAAGTACTCCCAAACGAGAACCAAAAGAGTTCCATGCTCAAAAGTGGGTTCCCCCTGATGGTGGGTAGAAACTAAGGGAGGACAGCACATCCGACAACAATTCAAAGAAGCCCAATCCTCTCATGATGGCGGAAGGACCAGATAGTACTACCAACGAGACGACCAAGCAAAGAATTGGGACCCACGACTGGCATGGTACTACTAGAGGCCGACAGAACATTATGAAAAATTTATAAAGATTATGAGGGCTTGCGAGCTACACATTTGAGGGTGTAAATGGTGAAAATCTTGTTTTCCATTCAAGACAGAGTATTTCAAAGTGTCAGCCCCAACAAGAGCCTGAGGTTTTCTTCGAGATGCCAGGAAGTATTGCAAGTATCAGTGGGATTCTGGCCATGAAATGGAGGAGTGTAGGCACCTCCAAAGTCTCATCAGGGAGTTAATCAAGTCAGGGAACCTGCAGGAGCTTGTGGCTTAAGGACACATGGTTTAAAGACATGGGAAGGTACTTGGGCTAGAGGCACCGCCTGGGCAGACGAATGCCTTCCATGTTGTCTGGATAGTTTTGGCTATCCTCAGAGGAACACATGCCCTCCAAATAAGATAAGGATTGCTAAACAGGACCCGAAGCATACAAGCTAAAGATGATGTACATAATGAGGTCCCTCATACATGGAATGAGGATGATCTCAAGAAATGTTTTCCTTGAGTCTCACTTTGTATTCCATATAGAAAATCACAAATATAAAATATTTCCTTTTTTTTTTTTTGCATATTGATACTCTCTTCTACTAAAAATGTGCATGAAATAATTGAACACTTTGCTAAATGAAGATTCAAAACTTTCATGTTAGAAAACACTCGAAGAACTAGTGAAAACCAGGAAATAAAAAATATGTCTGATGAGAGACTTGGGGAATGAAGAACAGTATACCATGGTGCCAAGATTGCATGGTAGAGTTCTAGACAATTGATACGCCCCTAATATGTGATGATTTTCTGTGTGTTTTCTATCAATTTAATTCCCTTGAGACAACACTAAAAACTTGACCCGGCCCGCAATTACACAGTAATTTAGTTGTCAAATGATGGCTAAAAACTTGACCCAATTTATATTTAGCAGATAGTGTGTAAGATCGAAATGTTATAAAATATAGAAAATAGTTCACACACTGTGGGCTCTACGCAAGTGCACGTATCACTTTAAGTAATATAGGGTTTTCTTTAAAAATCTCAGTATCGATCCGACAGTGAAGCGAGGTAATAAATCCCTTAGGCTAATTCAAGTCTACTACTATCAATCCTTAGTTTAAAAGGTCAATTTAAGTGGTTTTTCTAACAAATACTCCTAAATGTAAATATTAATTCTAAAGATAACTCTTTCAAGATAAATCGGTTTGGAGACTTTTAAGATGTAAAAACTACTATTCTTGTGCAATGATTTAGATAATGTTTAGGAATGTGATACATAAAATTCAATATAGTCAATGACAATAGGAGCAAATCTCTTCTTTACCCTCTTTTGAGCGCATAAAGAACATTGCTTAACTTAAAGTCGATTCCATAACATCCCGATTCTTTTGCCAGAACTGACTAGCATGTAACCCTAGCGTCTCACAACGTATGTCACATATGTGACCAAATCTCAGTGTTAAGCTATGAAGCATTAAGTCAAATTGATATAAATCTAGCCTGTCACCCTAGAAATAACCAATTTAAACCCATTAACAAATGTTTCCCTAAAAGTGCATTCAACTGCATTAATTATTGTATGTGTCAAATAGAAGAAATAATATCATTTAATCCTCTGCACGAGCGATAAAGAACATTGGCGAATTCAGATTTTTCAAATCTAAATATGTGGTTAGGCTGAGTAGATACTGTCTCTCACTCCAGAGCTCCCACTTCTCCCTCATCTGAAGGCTAACAATCTCTCTTTAGTTTATAAACATCTGAACTGAACTGTTGATTTTAGTATGTCACCCTAAAATCAGCAATTCTAAACCCATCAAATATTATTTTCCTATTTAGTTACACTCAACCCCATGGCTTACATTCTCATTCATGAAATCAAATGTGGTTCCGCTTTGTTGAGAATTACACCGCCCTCTCATATCTTAATGCAATTACAATGACTTTTAACACTACAACGAACTCTTATTTTGATGCAATGAAGTTAAAATAAAAAACCATCACATTTATAATCTTAACATATTCTAACATGCATCCAAAATCCTAAACATAAATCCTACTCATTGTAAAAGAAAAGTAAAAGAAAAACAACGACATAACATACTCAAGCCACTATTTCCTAATAAGAAAAAAAGTAAGAAAAACTACTCACAAAGCACGAAGAAAACACAATAGAAAATTCATTAAATCAAAGAAAATCCACAAGATAAGTGTTTACAAAATCATAAGATAATGAAGAATACAATACTTAGCTTCTTCCCCTTGAAAGAAAGATGGAGATCTCTCCCACAAAGTCTCTCGCTGGTTCATGAAATGCTAGTATAATTCCTTACAGATTCTCTCAAAATCCCCTCTCCAATCTCTCCAGAAAAGGTAGAAATCTATATTTCTACTCTTAGTCTAAGATCCCTAAACATTATTCCACGTTCTCCTCACTTCTTTGGGCTAAAGGTTGTTAAAAAATATGAAAAATTGTGAAGAGATGTCTCCCTGGGTGTCTGAAACCGACTTATGTCGTTTATAACCATCTCTGGCACCCTTAGCGTCGAATTCTGGTATCTTCGGCGCTAGTTCACTAGATTCTGGCAAAGTCGGTGCCAGTTTTAGCACAATTGGGGCTACCCTACAGCAGCTCCATCGTTTTACTCCTTTTGGCTTCATTTCGCCCAATTTGAGTTGTGTTTTGTTCCTAACAGATATAACTACAAAATATATATGAAAACAATTTTTCTTTAAAGTGTAATTTCATTCAAAAATATGTGAGAAGTATAAAGGTGATTAAGCATATAGAGACATATCGAAATGTGTCAGGTCAGTATTTTCATTCTTGCCCGTTTTAGCTCCAAATTGCACCATTTTTGCCCATTTTTGCTTCCTTTTCTCCAAAATTTCATTTCTTGTACCTTAAGCCAAAAATATATAAAATATTTTCTTCTAAAGTACAATATCATTAAAAACAAGCCTAAAAATATATATGAAAAAGTAGTCATTTTTAGGCGTATCAACGAGAAATCAGTCAGATGTGGTGCCAAGATCACCCAACTGAGCGCTAAATGAAGAATGACAGACCATGGCGCATGGTAACCCAGTCCATCCAAAGAGATGAAGACAACTAACTGTAGGGCCAAGGTAGCCCAGTCCTCGTATCTATCCATTCTTCTTTCAAACAGGCATGATGTTCACAAGCCACGTAGGGTACAAAACCTCTCTAATAAAGTTAGGCTCGATGAGTTACTTGGTCTTTTCAATGAACAATTATCCTATCTCAAGCTGCATCCTCTAATTAGACTCTTTCACAGGAACAGTGCTCAGGTCGATATCTAAGTGATGCATAACAACTTATAGAGCTAAACCATGCATCTTGTCATAACTCCAAGTGAGGTAATCACGAAAGTCTTTCAAGATTTGTATAATTTTATAGGCCATAAAATCCGATAAGAGTTTACTATTAAAATTCAAAAAAAGATCAACAACCATAGAAAGTTTGATTTCAACTAGCTCATTGACTGTCGAAGAGATGTCATCCTTGATCTCGGGAGGGGCATCCTTAACTTCGACCTCCTCAGTAATATAGGTGATTGACTCAATGCCCTCAGATGCATAAATTATTCTACACAAGGCTCGAGGGATTCTGTTATTTTTTAGTCTTTTAACATAACCCAATCGTGATCTTTTCATAGTGGCCTTGTATAGTTTGGCTTGGCAAATAGACCACTTCTCTGCTAACAACCTAGAATCAAGCATCTTTTCAATAAGAGGAGAATAATAAAAGTATAGAGGAGTTTCCTCTGCTTCATCATTCTAATTATATAAAAGCATTATATCATTACTAGTTATATTAGTACTAGCTTTATAAAATAAAATGCCCTCCATTTGGAGTTAGTCCTAGAAGTTACAAAGATCTTTGACTCTTTAACTATAGAAGCAAGAACAATTGTCAGATCCCTACGATTATTTCATGGTATGGGGTCGATGGTAAACATCTCATCTGACAAGGAAAGCTTGGAGAATCAGGGGAATGATGACCTCGACTCGTAACTATGCCTACAATTTATCCTTTAATTTATATTTCAAAGGGTAGTATGCAAAAATAATTATATAATTTTAGAAATTATTTTGCACAACAGAGGTACTACGCAAGTATACGTATCGTATCCAGTAATACAGGGCTCTATTGGAGTCCTGGTTATCGATCCCACGGGGAAAATTAATTTTAGAAATTAATAGATTTTCAAATTAAAAGTAATTATAATTTTTATTTCTTTTCAAAAATCAGATTTTAAGTTTTATGAAATTTCTACTATATGTAACTAAAGTATCAATAAAGTAAAGGTTGATGCAAGTATAAATAAAATAACTTTCTCCTTTTCAACTAATCCAAGATTTTTCAGAAAAACTATCATGCATGAAGAACTTGAAAGTATGGTATTGCACCAAATAGAAACATTCCTATTCTTTACCTTCGCTCGATAGTATAAAGAACGTTGGCTAATATATAGATTGGTTCATGATGTATTATTAGTAGAATGGGTTAATCTAGACTCACACTTCTAGATGTCCAAGGGTGGCTATGGTCGGCCCTACTAGTGACTCGTTCCCTTTCTATAAACCAAATTAATAGAATTTAGTCTGTCACTCTAAAAACTAATTAATTCTACGCCCAATAAATAATATTTTCCTATTTATTTGCACTTCACCTTGAATAACCCGTACATGGACTTCGATTACCCAAGGATTCATGTGATATCTACTAGTTAAGAACTCATCTCCGGATAGGTCTCAAAATTCTTCAACAGATTTTAACAATTCAAATGACCAGTTTAAAAAGTAAATTAAGATCAGGTATGAATATCATCACAATAATTTTTAAAATTAAGTTTAAGTTCTCCAACGAAATCAAATTATCTTTATTATCTTTTCATGGTTGAATGGAGAAAGAAAAGTAACTACTCAGAACACATTGAATTAACACAACAAAACATATTTATAAAACTTTGAACCAAGTTACAAATATTTATCTGAAATGTTCCTTTAAGTGATCCTTTGACTCCTACTAACTCCAATGTAAAGTACAAGACTTCAACAGCACCAACTCTTACAAACTCTCACTTATTACTCAAGGAATCGAGTAGTAGCACTCAATGTAACTAAAAAAAACTAAAATAATCTCACTAAATACTTAAAAAAAGTATTTGGTGGCTCTCTAGAACTATTTCCGGACGTAGGAGAGCTCTCTTTTCTGTAGAAATGTCTCATATTTATAGAGCTTCAAAAATGACCAGCAGTTGCTTGAGGCACCTCTTCAAAATTCATCCAAATTCAATGAATCTTCTAGAAATTAACTGTGGCGCCGGACTCCGTGACCAGATCTTCTCACCCCTTCACTTTGGATCGCACCTCTTCATGATTAAAACCGTTTTCCTGTGTCCAGATGCATTGTATCACATGTCATATGTATTAGGAGTAACTTCCAGTCTTCTAGAATGTCTGATAACCGCTTAACACCATCAAAATAACTGCCCAAAGTTGTCAAAAATCTTAACTGCTTCAGTATCGAACTGGCGCCTTGGCGCCAGACCTATAATTTTGGCAACTTTTCTTTTTAGCTCTATTTTTGCTCCTTTTTCCTTCTTGAACTTTTTTTTTCATCGTATATATCCAAAAACATAAAAATACCTTTCATTAAAGCATAACATCCTTAAAAATTGAATCATAAATAAGGCATAAAAATAGGTGCTTTTTAAGTGGATCAGGGAGCATGACTGTTGAAGGTAGGAGGAGAATCTCCTCAGCAGTGTCTTCTTTGATAGGACCATGTGAGTTCAACGAGGAACCTATGAGCAAAGCTTCATTTGGATCAAAGTTAGAGTCAGATATAGCTTTGATCTTTATTTTAACTGATGGAACAGTAGGGATCACAAGAATTTACTGTAAAGTCATAGGGATACATTACTTCTTCACCCACTTCACCACCTCCCAGTCTTTGGCTAAGAGAGAACCAAAAAGGGGAGGGGCCTGTGGATGTCCTGCGATCTCTGAAGTCAAAGGGGATACCTTTTTAGAGGTTATATAGTACTCAGCATCATCATACACTCCTATTATCCTCAGGGATGTGTAACTCTTCTCATCCAAGAATGTACATGATGCACTAATGGATTATCGAAGGTATCATCCCATATAAGGGATAGTTATAGTCTGCAGTGCTCAAAAGTAAATCCTCCTCAAAGAATGTAAAGGCAGCTACATCCTCTAGTATAATCGCCTCCTTCATTCTTTCTTCCATATAATATGTATGAAAGACTTTGAGCTCTTGAGAGCCTTAATCAAAGCCTTTCTTAGCTCAGAGGAAAGAAGAAGCGGTTGGAAACCTCATAAGATGTGCCAACACGTTATAGTCCACTAAATTGGAAGGACTTTAACTTCCTTCACTAGAGACTTTGGGATGATCATCTACCTCCTAGGTGATGACAACTTTTCCCTTCTCCTTTGACTTAGGCATAGCTACTCTAGGAGGAAGAAGTTTTCTACTTCTAACGTGGACTTCCTGAATATCCTCACCAAGGGATCTAGTTGAGTGTCGAATGAAGAACGACAGACCATGGTGCCAAGATCTCCTGGTCCATCTCAAGACATGAAGAATGCCAACCAATGTACCAAGTCCATCTGGCTAAGTACCAAATGAATTATAGAAAACTGTGGCACCAATGATCACTCACTCTAGCATGTGACATAAATTTTACCTGTCGTGGCACCAAGATAGTCCGATAGAGCTCAAATATAAAGACAACCAGTCACAACACCATGATTTTCTGACTGAGTCCCAATATAAAGACAACCAGTCGTGGCACCAAAACTGAATGATTGAGCCCAAAATATGAAGACATTAGACTGAGGCACCAAGATCTCCTTGTAAGGACAAGAGAAAGTACTTAGTGTCCTTACATGAACCCTATACAAGGATTGACAAGCTCCATGTGTAAACCGCCCCTGCATTAAGCCCGGGTGGTGACCTTCGTTTAGATGGATAACCAAACCTCAATGACTCAAAGAGTACTTAGCATTTAGCACCCCTTAAGCACATCAATGGACAAAAACATACAAACAGAATGACAGGAGACAACTAAAAAGTGCAAAAGACAACCAAACCACTTTATCATAAAAATGAATATACAATCTTCATATTTAGCGAACTACCGTGTTTAGAAGAAGAATTTCAAAAAAGAAATTTTTTTTCTTACAAAATTTTATTAATGTATCGTTCAAAGGAATAAACCTAAGCTTATGGAAGCTGAATATAAGAGCCTTGCTTGTCTTGAGAGTCTGAATCATCCACGAAAGACGTTTCAAAATAGGATAATAGAGTCTCAAACTCTCTAGGGTCAGAATACATTGGATCAACCAAGCTTGTCCTGCTAAATTGATCAATCACCGTTAGGCTGCCAATCTGGAGCTGCTTATCGAGGAGCTTCACCCGCCTAGGGTGAGACGGAAGCAACATGAAAAACTTCTCCTCGATTTTTATGGTCACCATTTTTTCTATCAGACCATGGTTTTCTCTCTCGGTGAGCAAAAATAATGCAAAACTCGAGGAAAGTTCCTCCTCCATTACAACAAGCTTTTTTCTTAGCTACCTCAACCTACTTATCAGCCTCTTTGGCCAGCCTAGTCGAGTCCTCAACTCATTCCTCAGAAACAACATACCCTGGCTAAGCATGGTCTTGGGCATTAATTAAGGGTGAAAGGGCACCCATGCTTTCAGTTGTATCAGTTGAACTTCTTATATAAATCTAACTGCTCCAACTTTCAAATGGACCTTGCGAAGGCATGCGACCATATAACTTCTAAGAGTGCAGAAGAGTAGACTTCAACAGATGAGGAATTGGTATACCTATCGTGTGATTGGTCAATAGTGGAAAATTGACCTTTTAAGGAGTTTCAAATCTTCATCCCAGATCTTTAAGAAGGGACCCATCCCAAAGGACAGCCCTTCCTTTTATTTGGAGGTAGGTTAGGCGGGGAAGTGGATTTCATGGCTAATTCTTTCCCATCGTTGTGTCGGGTCTCAGGGGATTTCTCCTCGAGACTAGTTTGAGATTCAATCTCCCTAGAAATCTTCAGCTAGATGGCCTCGTTTCTAGCAAAAAAAAATGATAAATGAGATTCCTTGACCAACAACTGCCAACTTTATCCTCATTTACTCTAAAGAATCTCTCTTATCTAAACATTTCTTGAGTAACCCGGATGGCCACCCAAGTTCTCGATGGCCTAAATGAGCTGCATCCAACATATAAGAATCATAGTTAGCAAGGACCTTATATTTCCTGCCAATAATGGCCACTTCCCTAGTAGAAACTCTTTGAATAATGACTGTAGAACAGAAATGTTGAGGAACTCCTCATCAACTAAGACTACCTTTCCGTCTGCTACCTCAGCCAATCTTTCTTCAGCTGTCGTCGCTCCTCGCTGGACCTCATCCTCTCTGTCTGTGGCCTTGGCCTTCCTCCTAGACAATTGGGAGGCCACTTCATTGAGTCGTTGCACCTTTGCAACTTCAGAGGTGGCTCATAGCTCCGCCGCCATCTAACTTAACACTCCCAAAAATAAAACTTGGTCTACAGTCGCCGGGTTAGTGAATTAGGGAGCTGAGAGCAGTAGGCCCTCGATACCAGCCTCCTCAAAGTAAAAGTAGTTAATACTCTTCCTCCTCTTGAAAAAGATGTCATATGGAGTTGCCCTGATCCCCTAACTTTCTATAGTTAATACTCTTCCTCCTCTTGAGAAAGATGTCATATGAACTTGAACCGGCCATTTGTTATGAACTTGGCATAACCATTCGACTCTATCCATGGCAGCGATCATGACCAACATTATCTTCTGCCGGTGTAGATACATCTCGTGGCACAAGGGCGGCCGCAACCCATACTGAAGTTGTTCACAGTACACCACCATATCATTCCCATATTTCTTGTCCACCCTTTCATCAAGAAGGGCGGCCCGCAGCTTTAAAGACCATAAAAATACAAGTTTTATTGATAAAAACAATATCTGACGAGGATAGAATGAATTGCTCATTCGCAGACACCAAACTGAATGTTTGAGCTATCCTCTTCGAAGCCATATAAATATCGAACAAGTAGACAACAACAAACTAGAGATAGAAAGAGCATCAAGGAGCACAAAGGGAAAAAACAGAAGGCACGTTCATGGGTTCCTCAACACCTATTTATAGAAACATAACATAAGATAAAACTCTGCTCATGAATAATGAGGAAAATAACTAGCCAAAAAAATCTAGATGTGCAAAAAAAAAATTTTATTTATAAAAAAAGGCATGATTACACAGGGAGTTAGTCTTAGAGGAAATATTTTAAAAGTCAATCCTTGGCCACCTCCAAACTAATTTCCTAAATAATGTTTGACCACCTAGCTTAAATTTATTCGCTCGGTTGGCTTTAGACTTAACCCTGACAACTAGGGCATCCTCTCGAAGCTCAGCAATCTCACGATGAAGACCAATTTTTTTCACACACAACTCCTCTAATTGGCTTGAAAGTCTGATCCTAGCGGGTAAGAATCGCCTCCAGTTCCACTAGATGATATGATAAAGGGCAAACACTCCTAAGATGTTTTGCCCCAAGCCTCATGGAGATCAGTCGAACCATCCACCGCATCCTCTTCGCCACAGACCAGCCTCTTGGGAGCTATGATTGTCTATAAGGTCAGATTGCCACTGCTAATGCCCATTAGTGGCTATCGAATGTAAGGATTCTGTCTACAAGAGGGAAAAACCGTCAGTAAGATTCAGACTGAAAAAAAAGGGAAGAGAAGGAATAAAAAGGGGAGAGGATGCAATTCACCCAAGATCTGATTTTCGTTAGACCATGTTGTTCCATTCACGTTATAGGACATAATATCATCTAGAAACCCCATCTCGCAAGACGGAAGATCATTCACCTGCGTGTGAAATGTCATCATGAAGAGAAATATTCATGACAATTGGCTGGATCTGAACTTCAAAAGGAGCTCTTATCGAATGGTAAATTGCCAAGGCCCCTTGGCTTTGACATGCTTCGAGTAATACCCCTCCCAATGTACTGTGCACCGAATCAGACAACTCTTCCTCCCTCGTATCCTCAATCATCTTCAACCTCTTGGTAACCCTTTTCCTCGATGACTCACCCTCCAGTCGCCACGATCTGATCCCGAGAGTGGCTAGCACCCTGGCCTTATCAACAGATTTTAGTACGGGGTGGGTCGGATCCTTTTTCCATACCAAAGCTATAAACAACAAATAAAGGCCCAAAAAAGAAATAAGGTGAAGATGATGAAACTACCCTCTCAGAGCTTTATATATGATGATTGTGGGCACGAAAATTTAGGGAGTTTATTTTATAACATTTAATACATATTATTATAAGGTTCATTTATTTCAAAATTTCTCTATCCTTGTTGCAGCCATCACAGTCAAGGAGCAAAAAAATTTGAGAACTTATATATGTACATCAAAAATGCATCAGCATGAATCCCAAAAACATCTCTCAAATAGCAGGTGAAGTAATGTGGCCTACTGGGGCCCATCAAGGATGACCCAAAACCATATGGTCGACGGATAGTGCATGCGCACCGGAGGGACGATGCGACTCGGGAAGATAAAAGGTGTACCGCCTTTATAGAATCCATCAGATTGGACCACTTTGACAAACAAGTTGTCTTTCAACCTGGATAGGCCAAGTGAGTAAAAACGAATCTCATAGTCACAAAATGGAAGGCATGAATCCTCCGCAAATAACATCCAGGCAAACAGTCGCCCAGACTAACAACCACCTTCTTAATAGCTGGCCGGCCTAGTAGCTGCTCGGCATAGCAGCCGCCCGACCATACTTGTGGGCCTCATGGGCCTATTATTGTATGGACGAAAGTACTCCCGGCATACCTACAATATGTAATTAAACGATGACTCATTCAGATAAATAGATGGTTCATATTATGAATAAAAGAGGAAGCAAAATTATTGTTCATTACTGTGATATTGTTCTCTTCTCTCTCTCTCCCCCCCATTCTTCAACGCTTTATTCCTTAGGCTGGTCTCCTGGACAGATTTGGATTCAACATGTATGTATGTATGTATCTTTATGTTAAAATTTGAAATATTATTTTAAGCTTTGAAAGGCTTGCAAGAAATAATGCCACTAAAGCTTCTTTCATGATATTAGTGAGGCTCATACGCTCGATTTATGCGAGGGTTTATTGTTCATAAATGATTTATGTTTACCTACAACATGATAGTTGTAGATTTTTTTATATTATTTATTTGTAATTAAATCATAGACCCTCGCATTTGTGTCAATACATCATAGACCTGCAAGTTTGGTGTTATATTCAAATGCTTCATCAAGTAATAATAAATTGTATTAATTTATTCCATTGATTTATTTTTATATTAATTAACCCCATTGATGTCTTTTGGTAGGTTCATCTAAAACCTCCCTCTTTGCCTAAGTTTGGTGGCTGGAATGAATCTGGACAGAAAGCTGAGTATACTGTTATATTTAATGAAGTTAAGGAAAAGAAACAAACTGCTGCAACTACTTTGCCAGCAGTTCCAACAAAAACAGCATCTTCTAAGGACAATCATAAAACATCATCAAAGGTACATTAATATTGAATCATTATCATTATATATTTATTTTAGAACGAATGACTGGAGGCTATTATACGAGCCTCCAGCCACCCTCACGTGCCTAACAATTCGAGGACTGCTCTCACTACCGGCAAACTAGTCAGAGGGGGATTCGAACCCGTGAACTGCGGAACTTACGACCTTCAAAGAAGCTGCTCTACCAACAGGTCAAAGCTGGCGGCACTTATAGATATATGTATCGGGGTAGAGCATCGATTTGTCCGTTATAAGTCCCCTCTGATCTAGGGTTCGAATCCCTCCAACAGACTATACTATATGTGTGTGGTACTCGAGTGGTATGCACCTGGGTCTAACACAGACCTGACGGGTTGTGTGCCTGGGGTGGTTGGAGGTTCCGCCTATAAAGTTATATTATTTCTTTTAGTTATTTATTATCTTATTTGCGCTCCATAGATGCTTTGCTGCTTCTGTCCATAAGCTTCAGAATGAACAGTACTGATAGTGTGGCTGGATTTCAGTTCTCTCTCAAATTGAAAGCCTCAAATGCTTCTTTATTGAAAGTGGATCCAAGATAAAGGAAATTGAATTCAGAAGAACTTAAATACAACTTTTGACCTTTGGTAATACAGTTTGTATTTAAGATTTTTAGCTGAACTTTAGTGGTTCAATGATCAGATTGTCATTCTTATAATTTGTGGTTCTTTGATTTGAATGCTCTTGAAATGTAATTTCTATGCGATGTAAATTTAATTAAGATTGGTCACATTAATCTTTCTCTTAACCTTACATATATTGGTTTAAATTTGGCACAGGGAAGTAAGAAAAAATTAGTGGCGAATCAATTAGGTTGAGCTGAATTAATCCCAAACTAGATATAGAAATTCGGTGCTATGTATGTAATGCCCCATTTTAAAATTACATTTATCTTCATTTTTGCTAAAGAAAATTAATCCATCAACAGATAGCAACTAAAGAAAAGACAATATTCATTGGCCTTACATTATTTTCCAAACAAATCATGACTACATGGGAGATAAATCCAAGAAATGAAATGTTATGAATATCATCAACCAAGAATCAGTCCAAAGGAAAGCAATAATAAAATATAATTCTGATAATGAGAAAAAAAATAAAATTCGTTGGAGGCGACCCAGCATTTACATAAATATCATCAAATTGGACCAATTCTTATCTATTTACATATCAAACACCAAAACTTGACTTTTTTACATTTATACCATCCATAACTTTCATTCCCATTCCAAAATATTACTGTTTTAACTTTTAAAGGGTGAAATAAATGCCACACATCAGGAAGATGGCATGTATGTAAATTTTAAAGTTTAGGTGGCAGATATGTAAATAAATAGGAATTAAGTGGGCCCAGCAAAAATAAGCAAACGAAGACTTTGGCATTGAATTCGCCTAGTTTCATTCTGTCAATTAAATAAATTTGTGGCGAATTTAAATAAATACCACACAACTTTTATATATTTACATATCAGGCGCATGAACTTCTATTTTAGTATTAAGAAATTATGCATGAAATTGTTTATATTACTACTAATAAGTTAGTGATAATGTGATGCTAAAAAATTGAATCATATGTATCAAAATATGAAAGTTTGGATGTTAGATATGTAAATATAAATATATGAATTATGTGATATGTATGTAAATGACCCATAAGGTTTTTATGTTAGCCAATTCTTATGAATTTATATATGTAACACTGAAACATTGCTTTTAATATTTCAACCACCCAAATCACTCAAAAGGAGTTGTCTACCTTAAGATATGATCAATTGAGAAGCTGCTAAGTGGTTGGAGAGATCATGTTTACAAGTTGGCTGAGAGTTGGTTAAGACCTAAATTTAACTTGGGCTCATTTAATAGAGATAAATACAATGAGTTTAAAGGTCTAAGTGTTGACTAATTCAAGCTCTACAACAAGATATGATCAATCAAAGCAGGCCAAAACCCTTAGGAGAGAGAAAAGAGTGAATTTTGAGAAAAAAAATTTATTTGATTTTCTTGGTTCAAAATATGTTTTTTTTTCAAAGTTTTGAACAACTTTAATTAAAGTTGCATGTTGATTTGAATTCATTTTGAGGGGGTTATGATCAAATTATTATTTTTTTCTATCCTAATTATCGTCGGCTTAACGGGCCTTCAAACGAAGTTGAATTTAACTATGGAGGGAATTATTTGAAAGTTTTCAAAGATACAGATGCAATGGTGAAGCGTGTTTTAAAAAATAACAACTCATTGAAAAAGTTTTATATGGAACTATTTTTCATGCATGTGATCCCTAAGTGCATAAATTTATGCAAAAATAGTGTTTATTTTGTGATTATGAAAATCATGAAAGTCATATAATTTACATAATGTAAATTGGATCACTAGATTGACCAGTGGAAGAAAGCGATAATTTTAGGATTTATGATGATAATCGTCATGCATAAAATTTTGACTTGAAAAAATTTGCGGGTAAAAACTGTTTCAAATGATCGTTAAACTCATTTTCATGATATTTATAAGTGATTATAAGTGATAATAAGACTCATGTAACTTTCAAAATGAAGACTTGTACCCTACAATTATCTTGGGAGAGAAAACAATAATCCTAGAATTTCAGTGATGAAAGCTATTTTTATGGTTATCTCAGATTTTGGTTAAAATTGATTGTTTTTGAAGATTATTTTGATTCATTTTTTATTTTTTTTACGTTAAAAACTAAATTTTCTTTAATTAGGATTTGCTCAAGACCAAGCTCAAGTGAATTCCAATTAAGCTTAACTCAAGAAATAAAAGTTGACAAAAAATGAGGTCAACAAAGACTTCAAAGCTTTATTCCTTGTGCTTCAATACCAACTTGGTTTAGACCTATAACTATCTTTGACTGGTCATTCAATTAAGATGTTAGAGATTCCATATTGTTTTAAGAATATTATCGAATCCTTAGATACATTGATGGGATTCTTATTAGATTTTTTAAATAATAAGAGCTAGCCAATGATGGGAGGGTGCTTAGGATAAAAACTTTTAATTCAGTATGAATTTTAGTGAGAAAAATTTAGGAAATTATGGGGGTTTCAAAAGTCATGTTATGGTTAAATTAATGTGTCTAGTAAAGTTAAGAATCATTTCATAATTGTTTATGTATTTATTGGTGGTTTAATAAGATTTTGAACAAACCAAGGTATATTAGAACCAACACATATGGCTAAGAGGTTTCTGGATGATTTATCAGAGTTTTAGGGTGTAAAAGGCTAGATAAGTATTATAGAAGTCTTAAGAAAATTGATGTAGGTTTTCACATCAAGAAAAAATAGGTTTAAGAATAATATATGATTGATGTTATATATTAGGGTAGTAGGCAAGAAAAGTCCCAAAACTTCTTCGAAGGATTGTGTCTGACCACCAAGATTTCCTTTTAAGACAAAAACTCTATTTCTTTGACAAAACAACCCCAATTTTTCTCTTTCTCCAACATAGAATATTTAGATGGTTCCACAACATAAATATTTTAAAATAAATAAATGGGTGGGATGAATAAGGGTCAACTGTATGAAAATGTGCAAGGGCCACTTGAGCAACTTTCATAAAAATGTCTGACTACTTAAAGAAGAGATTGACATGGTAGTAAAGAAATATTTTATTTTTTTTTCCAAACAATATTTTTTATTTGAACTTGATTAAATATTTCCTTCGTGTGATCCTTCTAAAACATGTACAAAATATAAAAAGTACAATACAAACTTTTGTACAAAATTTGTATAACTTATAAACTTATAAATGCCAATTAAAAGTCCTCAACTGACCACTTATTCTAGGTTCCTATTTGGCAGCAACCCGCTTCTTACTCTATGCTCTTAATCTTAAATTTTTCTTCCTTTAAATCCTTGTGCTACATTAGTTAAAGAGTCTCAATAATGCTTTCACCATTATTGAGACTCTTTAAATACCAATTAAAAGTCTTCAAATGACATCTTATTCTAGGTTCCTATTTAGCAGCAACTTGCTTCTTACTTTAGGCTCTTGATGTTAATTTTTTCTTCCTTTAAATCCTTGTGCTAGATTAGTTAAGAGTCTCAATATTGCTTTCACAATTATTTCAATACCTATGGTTATATTCCACTTATTTCTAACACAATGCTTAAATAGTGCTTTAAGAAAAGTTAGATTATTCGTACTATATTGAAATAATAATTTAATTATATAGCTTTTAGTTAAAAACTTCTAATTATGCACTAAGTAGATTTCTATGATGTAAGATGCTTATAAGAACATTACAATAAGGGGTTCGACCTAAAACCTCAATGCAGCTCATTGTAAATCCCTAAAAGAAATTTGTTACAATACCTTAATGAAAGAGACCATTACTAAACTTTCTTATAGCTCCAACACTTTCATTACATATGGGATGCGTGTGATAATATTTATATTATTATTATGTTATGGAAAATTAAACCACTACTTATTAAAATTAAACGAGTTACAATTTTTATGTATTATCATATACCACATAAAAGGCTAACCTAAATCATTCAGTAAAAATAAAGTTTTTCAAATGATCCACTTAAATAAGTTAATGGAGGACTAGACTGACCATTCATATAGTATATCTATCGCAAGCATCTTATTCAAGGTTATTTATTTTCTATTTTCCTCTTCATAAAAGAAACTATATTTAAATATTCTAATATAATGTCTTTTAACGTAGAATAAAGAGAAAAAGTTGTGATCTTTTAATTAACAGAAGAGTCGTTGCCTGGCTTGAGTTTTTGACTCTATAGGATTTAAAAATCTGCAAGTTTTACCATGGTCTTTTTGCCCGTTTGGCAGGATTTAGCATAAATCCTGTATAAGTCCGGCTTAACCAGCTACCAAACGGCACCTCTGTATAATTCCTGTTGATTCCGGCAGATGGGGAAGGGAGAAATGAAGAGATTGCAAGGCAAAGTAGCGATTGTTACGGCTTCAACACAAGGAATCGGCTTCGCCATCGCTGAGCGTTTTGCTCTCGAGGGCGCCTCAGTCGTCATCTCCTCTCGCCGGCAGGTCTCTCTCTCTCTCTTTTTCTGTGCACGTGTGTGTATGGATTTGTACTGGTTTGTGTGTTGACTATTAGAGGGAATTGCAGAGAAATGTTGATGCTGCGGTGGAGAAACTGCGGTCAAAGGGACTTGAGGTTTTGGGGGTCGTATGCCATGTCTCGAATCCGCAGCAGAGGAAGGAACTCATAGATAAGACCGTCGAGGTTAAATCCCTCTCTTTAAAGCGCAGTTTGTCGATTATTAATTCCTTAAATCCTGAGAGTCATGTTTAGCATGATAATTGGTAATTTTTTTGACACGTTGTATATCTATTTGTTTCAGGATTTAAAATTTTATGACTGTGAGAAATCTTTGAAGCACTTAAACCTTGTGAATGATGGGATTTAGCAAACCTCGAAACGGAGTTTATGAGAAGAGAGCTAAAATTTTCAAAAACTATTTGGCGTGATTTAAACTGTATGTCGCTTGAATCCTGCCACCAAACTGTTCCTTAGTTTACGAAGCAGCTGAAAAGAACAAAATGGATTTTTAGGGGGATTTAGACCCATACCATTGAATTATTATAATTTTGATATAATCTCAATATGAGATATTTCATAAACTTATTGCCAATTCTACCCATAGGGCTATTTTTAATTTTGGATTCCTAACTTTCTGCTGAAAGAAGTGATTCTGGTTAGGAATTTTGGAGATCCTTTGGTATATTGTTTAGAAGAATAAAATGACATTGTATTGAGTTCAATGGCATATCAGAACCTATTTTAAGTTGGGAAACAATACTGTAAAATGGTGATCAATAAAACGAACAATGTGAAGTATTTCTGATTGTTTCTTTATTGAGTTTTTTGTTTTACCATTTCTTTCTAATTCAAGTCATACATGTTATACCCTAGGTACAAAAAACTGTACAGTCCATTGACCCCAGTAACATGGAACGTGATGAATAAAATTTTTAATGAGTTTTGAGTGCTAAGAATGAATAAAATTTTTTGTTGTGTCCACAAGATCAAATTTATATACAAATAATTATAAATAGTGACAATAAAATTAAGCAACAAAAAATAAATAATATTTTGTTTCATTAATAGAGTCTTTGATAAGATCATATCAAATAAGCATAAAATACAGCAAATAGAAAGGGACTGAAAAAAACAGCATAATAAAATCTACCCAAACCTGCTATGAAAAACAAGTAGAATTACTGTATAGAATAAAAAAAATCAAATAAAATTGTATGAATGACAAGTTGATGAACCAAACACCTTAATGGAACCTATTATTCAACAACAATAATAAAGCCTTAATCCCACTAAGTTGGGTCGGCTACATGAACCCTTTTTCTCCTTTGCGTCCTATTTAGTGTGATATTTTTCATTTAATTCTACTAAATTAAGAGCATTTTTTGTACAATAAGCCCAATTCATCCTAGGTCTACCTCTGTCTTTCTTAACATAAGTCGAATCTAAAACATTTACTCTCCTAATCGGATCATCAGATGGCCTACGGTTAATGTGACCAAACCATCTAAGACGACTCTCTCTAATTTTGTTCGTCATTGGAGCTACACCAATCCTATCATGGATATATTCATTTCTCATTTTGTCTCTAAGTGTAAAGCCACTCATCCACCTAATCATTCTCATCTCGGCAACACTTAACTTAGTATTATTCTTCTCTTTTAAAGGCCAACATTCAGCGCCATAGAGCATTGCAGGTCTCAGCACAATCTTATAAAATTTTCCTTTCAGTCTAAGTGGTACTTTTTTATCACACAGAATGCCCGAAGCATTATTCCACTTCAACCAATCAACTTGAATTCTACTATTAACATCCCCATCTGTATCACCATCGCTTTGAACAATAGACCCGAGATATCTAAATCAATCACAACTGTTAATAATTTGATCACCCAAAAGTTACACTTTTGTCACTATAGTTACTACTACTAAAATTACATTCCATGTATTCAATTTTTGGTTCTACTCAAACGAAGGCCTTTAGACTCCAATGTAGACCTCCATAGTTCAAGTTTTTCTTGGGCTTTTTCTCTCGCCTTATTCACGAGAAGGATATCATCAGTAAAAAGCATATTCCAAGGTACACCCTCTTGTAAATGTCTAGTAAGACCATCCATAACTAAAGCAAAAAGATATGAGCTTAAAGCCGATCTCTGATGTCATCCAACAAGATAATGGAACCTATTATGAAAAGAAAAAATTACAAAAATGAGTTTGATGACTAAACTTATCAAGTCTTGTTTATTAATTATATTTAATACAAAATATATTGATGCATACTCTATGAACAATAAAAGAAGCTGATTTACGGATTATAGTTACAAAGGTAGAGCAATACTACAATTTATAATTGAAAAATGTCACCAATTTAATATGATTTTTGTTATTATGATATTCATGATCACTTGTATTATAATTGTTACTGAAACAATTTTATTCTAACATCTTCATGTGCAACTATATTAGTTTTAATCATATGTCTTTAAATATGGCTCTTTAGTCATTTATCAACATATTATATATTTGTACATATATCTCTAGTCAATTTTATCAAGACATCTTAGAACTGCAAAGGTAAATTGGATTGCAAAAATACAACAAGAAGTCGGTCCCGTAGAACCGTCCGCGATCCCTACTACAGTGTCGTGGGATTTTTTGGCTTAGACCAGTCCAGGAGAAATAGTTGACACTTCCTCTTTGTGGATTTCCCTTATATTTGGAGCGGGGCCTACTCCTATTTACCCTAGGAATTATATATTTGTTATTTATGCATGTTTAGGGAGGATTTTGTTGTGTTTCTGTTCAGGACAGCCGTCGGCATCCAGGTTTTCTCGGCTTTATTTGATGATGGGTGGTGCTCCGCTATATCTCATCTGAAATGGTGATTCTCCTCCGAGGTTTAAGTGATGCTTTGGCAGTATATCACTCTCGAGGTGGTATTTATCATTTCCCAAGTCAGTATTCCTCCCGCTTCGTTACCACGTATTCATCGCTATAACCGCCCAGACAACCACCTCTCAGCTATCTTCCTTCTGTTCTTGCTCTTCCAACTGTCACCTGTTCACTGTCAGCGGTCCATAATCATTCCTCTGACACCCTGCTGCTGTCCCAACCACCCACAACCTTCCCTCATCCTTCTCCCCACCTTCTACTTGCTGTTGGAGCCCCACAAGCCCCTCACACCGCAACCTTGCTGCTGTTCTAGCCACCTGAATTGCATCCCTGCAGCCTCCCTGCTGTTCCAACACTTCCCTCACACTGTCATTGCTGTTCCAGCCTCCCAAGCCCATTCCCCGGGCCGTCTCACTGCTGTCCTAGCCGCTAGAACCACCTCCCCGCAGCTTAGCTGCTGTCCGGCTATCTAGAACCATCCTTAGCCGCCATTTCTTCGGTGTCCAATTCACCCACCCTCTTGCTACCACCTCTCCAAGCCCTTATCGTTCACCATTCCCACCCGATATCCACCCTAATTAAGTGTTTGTGTCATGTCCGTTGCTAATTTTGATTTTCAGGTGTCGTATTGTTGTACTTTTTTCTTTAAAATTTTAAGTAATAGTATTTATTTTTCCTATTATTTTTGGGTTAGTTCCGTGTCTTTTGGGGGAGAACAACTAACTGGAATAAATGTTTGATGAATATAATATCTTCTTTGTTGACACTCTAGCCACATGAATAAGAATGATACTTTATTTCTATCATTAAACATCTTATGATCTATATTAGAAGGGTAAAGCCTATTCAAAGCATGCTCAACATTTAGAACCATTGGCAGGTGAATCATAACAATGATCAATCTATTATCACATATTCTCCTCTATGCCTCTTTGCCTAGTACACTTTTTTTTTAAATTTTCTCACACACATAAACCCTTCTTTATAAATAGCAACCATAACACTATAAAAAAAAAAATAAAAAAGTAAAAAAATAAAAAATAAAAGGAAAAAAAGCCTATAATACTATCAAAATATTACAAACCCTATTTGGGAAGCTAAAAAATAAGAATTAGAATTATACTATGAGAGAAGAGATGAATACCTTGAAAAGGAAAAGAAAAACCATACATGGGCTGTGAGATCATTAAGCTATTAATAGAAAAAAAAAAAAAGATACAAATGATTTTTCTTGTTAAATGTAAACCAGATGAAAGATTAGAACGATATAAAGTAAGGTTAATGAAATAGCTTATACGTAATATGATGAAATAGGCTGTAAAAAAAATCTTTATTTTTGTTGCTAAAATAATAAAAACTTAAATATGCTATTTTCTTTGTCTACAAAAAAATTTTCTTCCTACTGACCTTAGATGATCCATGTGTTATGAGAATTTGTTTTTTCACTTGAAAAAAAGTCTATATGGATCATCCACTACAATTCAACAATTTTTTTTTATATAACACAAGATGTGAATATTAAAATAGAGATTGTGGTCGTAAATAATTGCAAGGGTATAATTTAATAGATTTATAAAAGACATATGAAATGATACATAAACAAAACCAATTAGATCATATGCTCTTTATAAAAAGTTCCACTGATAAAAAGAATTAATTTTTATTGTGCATCTTAGTGATATAATTATTATTGGGGATGACAATAAAGGAAATAAATTACTCAAAAAGTAAAAAAGGAAAAAAATAAAAAATCTGTGCAGACATTGAAATCCAACAACTTTGCAAACTCAACTACATTATGGGTTTAAAAGTGGCTTAATTAAAAAATGAAATTTTCTCTTAACAAAAATTTGTTTGAAATTTTTTGAGAGAAGTAAAATTGATTATTTGTAAGTCTTATAAAACTCTAACTGAATGATGAGAAAATTTGGACTTGGATGACCATTGAAGTGAAGTTCATATTGGACAATATTAAAGATTAGTTGGGAAACTAATTTATCTGTCTTACATCTATCCTGGAACCAATGAATAAAATTCAAGCTCATATAAAGTTCTATGGTATCTAAAATCAAATCTTGGAAAAAGGATTTTCTATAGAACATATGAAACTTAAAATTCGAAGTTTATATTGATGTTGATTCTCTACGATCACTAGTGGACAAGAGAACACTTCCAAAATTGCACGCTATTGGGAGGAAATCTGATAATATGGTTATGCAAAAAACAATCTATTGTCTTCTGGTCTGTTGTATTTAAATTTTGCATAACTACCCAAGTTATTTGTGAACTCCTGTGGATTAAAATTATACTAACAAGTTAAAGTTAAATGTAAAGAATTTATGAGGATATATTGTGATAAAAAATCTGTCATGAATATTGCCCATAATCCAATATATTATCATCAAACCAAACATATGGAGGTTAACATATGTTTCATAAAATAAAAATGAAATTAAAAATTGAGTTAATTTGCACTTCATCCTTTTCCTCAAGATAAAATTTAAAGTTCAAAAATGCAATAAACTGATTTTTGCTTTCACGAAAAATAGTTTTAGAATAAAAGTAAGGAATGATAAATAAAAATGAAATTTTGTTTGTAAAATTTGTAAAAAATGTTGCTTTATCGTAGGCTTTGCCGAATTGTATTTATTCGTTATAATCCGAGACATAAATAGAGATGGGTAAAGAACTTTTTCATTTTTCTTTTTAAAAGAAAACCTGTGTACACGTAAAAAGAAATAAAAATGGATTCGTTTTCATATGAAATGAATATCCTCGTCTCTTTCGAATGTTCCAATGCCAAGTCCACTTGTAGATACATTTTATTAATGGGCTATTTGGTTGGGTGAATTTGTGGTGTATTGTAATTCTTTTGCAGGGATTTGAAAAAAATTATTTTTTTGGTATGAAAATTACCATTACAACGTAAAGTTTGAATGAATTTGAAGTTTGCATTGTAGTTCAAATTGATTGAATTTGAATTTGGTCGATTTGACCGAATTTGAATTATATCGTTCATGTAAAATACTATAGACAAGCCGCAACACCCTGTGGCCGTAGGCCGCTACTAGTTGTCGGTCGCCGCCTGCCGATCACTTGTCTCCCGCTGGCTGCTGCCACCGCCGCCCGCCGCCCGCCGCCCCCGTCCCGACCCGCCGCCCCCACCCGCCGACCGCCGAGCACCGACCGCCGACCGCCGATTGCTGCCTTCTAGCCCCCCCCCCCCCCCCCCCTCCGTCACAGCTAGACGAAAAATATTTTTTGGAACATATTATTTTCAATCTTCTTCAAACCAAACAAAAAAATACATAGTCTTGTATTTATTTTACAATGAACCAAATAAATTGGAAGTATTGCAAATATATTATAATCATAGCATTCTGCAAACGTTTTATATTACATTTCATTTTTAGCAAATGATGTGGCCCCTAAAGAATTTTCCAATTCTCTTTCAAAAATATCTTAAGCAAATTGGGAATAGTAAAATTTTTACCCTCTAGTTTGAGGGGTGCATTAAAAGTGTTAGGATTGTTACAAATTGAAGATATCACGGATTCATATACTAAAGAAAGAGAAATGGTTGCCATGGATTTGTGTTTAGCAAAGAATGGGCAGTGCCATGGATTGCTCCCATGAGCCATTAGCCAAGATTGAAAGTTTTGAACAATAAGATAGAAAGTTTTGAACAATAGTTTTAAATTTTAATTCTTATAATCCAAAAAAGTTAATTATTTTTTAGGTAATTCTGTATGTAAATATCTATTGGGCGAATGAATAAAGCGAGTTTTCTGGCCACTTTTTTTTCTATTTTATCTCTGTACATCTGATATAATAAAAGAATCTAACCCTCCTTTTCAAGATTCTGTAATTCATTTTTTCTTGTTTCTTGCTTAATCTCTTCATATAACATATTTGACAATTTGTTATGAATTCAAATCCTGAAATCTTTTTATGAGTAATTAATCTCATCTACACTGCAGAGGTATGGAAATATTGATATTGTTGTGTCCAATGCTGCTGCTAATCCAACAGTTGATTATATTTTGGATACCAAAGAGGCTGTTCTTGACAAGCTTTGGGAGATCAATGTGAAAGCCACTGTTTTACTCCTACAGGTAGGTAGCTGATAGGGTTTTTATGTTATTTATGATTATGATAAACTTATAATGCTAACTCTCGCTTATGTGACAGGCTGCTGCATCCTACCTGAACAAGGGATCTTCCATCATCTTAATATCTTCTATTGCTGGATACAATCCAGAACCGGGGCTTGCCATGTATGGGGTTACAAAGACGGCTCTTTTTGGGTTAACAAAGGTTCTCTTTGCACTACATGTGATTATCTTAGTATTCTATGGATACAAAGTACTAATAAATGTTTGGACATAAATCATAATCTGTCCTTAAGAATCTCTAATTATCCACTGCATGTAGCGATGATGGTTACTATTTTGATTATATGAGTACGTTTAGAAAGATATTCAAATTTAATAATATTTATTCTCTGTAGTTTTTTCTTTTAAACCTACCTTCTGAATACCAAGCTCCACTGGAGTTATGATGCCTTTCTTTAGCAAACAAAATCTACTTTGATTTTCTAGCATCTCATCTTTTATCGTTGCAGCATTTTTACTTGATGCACAGGTAGAAAGAGGTGCAATGGAAATAAAGTCTTCGAAAGCTTCTGCATTGAACTTTTATAATATTTTGTTTTCAAATTTTTATTGATTACTCCGTACAATGTCAAATAGCTTATTAGATTGTATATATTACTAGATTATCTTTGGACTACTCTACGATTGTTTAGCATCATCAGAAGTCATCCTAAATCCCCATCTTTTGAACATAAAAAATAGAAGCCAGATCAAGGTGTTCTTTTTATATGGATGAAATATTTTATTTATCACGAATTTATATTTAAGAAAATATGTACCACATATGTGATGGAAAGTAGTTATGCATTAATTAACCTGTACGATTAAATAAACGATAAATCTATATCAGCAATATCAAACAAGACAAATGAAAACAGTAGAAGTTAGAATTGATAGATTAGTAAGAATAATGATATATCCTCTAATCGGAAAATTAATTCAATTAAAATAATTTTAGATATATCCCTTATTAAAATGTAATGAAGTCAAATTTTCCAAATATGTTATCTTCTATTACCGTGATAAGGATAAAACATATTATATACAGGATGGCCTGCATAACCTCAGGTGGTTGGCTGGTGGTTTTTTGAACATCCTTTGCTTTAGTCTTTCGGTTTCAGTTCAATGTATGTTTCTTCGTCAAATTTTCTTCATTTTCATCAACCTTTGACTTGACTTCCTCACTTACAAGATCAGTTGCATGGCTCTTCATTATTTTCATTATCATTTGTCACATCCCGTCTATATGTGATGGACATTATGAATCGTCTAACTTTCATTTGTACCTGTCGATTGCTCAATAAGCATTGTTATAGTTTTCACAAATCCTTTTGCTTAAGTAATGTTTGCTTGATTATTTGAATATAGAAAATGGACGTAGTTTAGTTCTATGCAGAAAAATAGAATTTAATCTTTTATCTAATTTCAGTGCGTCTCAGGTCTGCAAAAAACATTTAAAGTAGTGGCCCTTCTCATATTTGATTTTTTTGACTGTTTAACTGTGCTATTTATCTAACTAGTAGAAGAAATAGTGGAAACACAAAAAATAAACTTTCATTAATATTAAAATAGGGTTACAACATGAGTCGAATAAAAAATGGCAACACAAACACAAAATGACACAAGCAAAGACTTCTAAATGTATTCCAATGGGTGGTGGAGGTCGGCTAGAGGGATATGAATGATTAGGAGGGTTAATGACAACACAGAAACGGGTAATAGCGAAGGGAATGTGACACCCAAACTTTGAGAAATCAAGTAAGTTCGGCACAATTGAATAATACCATAAATTTTTTGCATCTCAGAATTTGATAGAAATAATTTTATTAAATTCTACGCATGAATTCGATCAATTCCATACAAAGCAACATGCACAATTTATGAATAAGCTGAGAAATAAAAAAAAGGTTTGAAGTTATATGTTTTGTTAATTTAGTTATATCTTAGTTACTATACTTAATCCTGTCCTAATCTCGCAGCACTGTAGCCCATCGCCTCTCACGCCATTTATTCTATTCACTCAGTCGATTCAGGCTTTGTGAGCTTTGCAATTTCCTCCCTTCCCGGCTTCCTTCTTTCGATTTGCTTCCCTCCTCTCACCATTCCCTCTCCATATTCCTCTCACGCTTGGCTGAAGCAGGCGATGCCTAGCAAGGAGACTCCTTGCCACAATGCAAGGGGCGAACATAGCAAGCAGGCAGGCGAACCAATTAGCGATCCTGAAGCTACAACTCACGATCCAGGGCTCCAGGTAAATTTTGTGAACACAAATCCCTCTCTCTTGCAATTCTAAGCATTCATTTCCTTCTGCACACTTTTGTATTGAAGTTTGTCTCGTTTTTTGAGCTTTTCTTATTTACGATAGTGTGGCTAGCTCCGAGTTCTTGCCGAAAGTGTCGTGATTAATTTTGCCAGCTATTGAACATGTTTTAACATGAAATCAACGAGATGTTAAGTTGGAGGTGATAGAAAGAGGATTAGCCATTTCAGAAGGGTAATTTATGCCGAACAGTTCATTTGAGGTATGTTTTGACAATTAATACTTGTTTTCGGGGTAATGAATGCTTTGAGCCAATTTCATAAAACCCTATGTTGTCTATGCTCCCTAGGTTGTGTATAAGAGGCGGCGGGTTCAAACGAGTGTATAGAAACTCGTCGTAGGGTTGCTCAGTCAAATCAAGTGAAATAATTTTGTGCTAAACTAAGAAAAATTCTCTTTTATAGGTTTCATAGGATTTCTACTTTGACACTGATGCATTTAAGAATTCTGGTATATTGTAGATGAGCACCTATAATTAATTTATTAATGCAAGTTGACTTTTATTATGCTACATATGATCCTTCTGCTGTTTTACGATCCAGATGATTATACATATCACATTGATTGCTTGTAGGTATTCATTCTGTTATGATTCATGCTTATGAGATATAAAATACCTAATTATAGGAACTGTGCTTTATGAAATGCCCGATGAATGTTGTTACAGGTATTATGTTTTAAGAAATGTCACAGGAAATGTTAAGGGATAGACTATTACATGAGCGCTTGTAAGTGCATTATGTAGATTTTATACGGGGACACAACTCTAGGAACTGTCATAATTAGTCGATGAGAGAACGATATGAAACTGTGGGTATTAGGGGTTGTCGATAACTACTTTGTTAGGGGAAACCAAACCTTATCGATGGTCTATTTGGCCTTTTGGGTAGGGTGACACCCCTTAATGATGAAAGAACATGGAAATGGTTGAACCCTATACATTAAACAACTGATATTCTTATGATATGACTTCTATGAAATGAATGAATACGCTTATGATTTCATGCTTACGACCTACATATTACACTAAAGTTGATTTTTATACAACATGTATCTGTTATATTTTCACGTTTTCTATTATACCAGCATTTTATGATTGTATGTAGACATATAAGTTTATAGTTTCATTTAAACATGCACGTTACTTTCTTTCCATGTTTAAAATCTTATTTTAGCCCCGATTATCTTACTGAGCTACTTTTGCTCACTCTACAATATTGCCTTCCAAGTAAGGACAACGAAGCACCAGGGTGAGTAGCCAGGTGTGTCTTTGTAAAGTTTTTGCATGTTAGTTTTGAGAGCTTTGTACATAAATGTTGGATAAGTATTTTTATTGTTATGGATTTAGCAGATCTATATATTTTTAGTGTTTTGGGTGATTGATTTCCATGCTTCCAAATATGTAATTGAAATATAATGTGTCACAAATGTTACGTTGATCCAATTAGACTAATTCGTCACCCACTGGGTCCTGATTATAAAAATCAAGTCGAGTGTTGGTGAGAGTTGGTTTGACCATATTTTCAGCTTCTGTCGCACCATGATTGACCCTACTAGGGGTTTGTGACAGGGAAGGTGCGAAACTATGGGGACAATAAGCGAGACGGGTTGTAGGTGATCAGTAACGATAATGGGGTGGTTGGGAGGAGCTTGAAAAGAGTTAGGAAGGAGGGAAAACAGTTGTAATCTGCAGGAAGGGTGATGTTTGGGTGTCGGGGTGACAGAGGGAGAGTCGGCGACAGAGGAGTGGGGGAGGAGAAGGTTCAGAGAAGTTAAAAAGGGAGGATATGAAGAGGTACAACCGAAGCACCACCACTTCTCTAATACAAACCATAAAGAAGAAAGAGACTCCATACAAGAGATCTAAAACTAAACACAGCAAGAGCTGACTCTCTACACACATGAGACGACAATTTATAGGCTCCCCCACGGAGGAAGCTTCTACACAAAAGGAAAAGAGCGGGGAAGGCAAAAAGAACTCAGACAACACTTCCGAGATGCTGTAACCTCAAGATTTATCATCCTGTATCGCAATAGTTAGGGATCCCGCGTTGCTTTGCGCATTCTCCTTTGCGGGATTCTTCTCGCAGTTACGCGAGGCTTCGCGGTTCATTCTGTTTTCGCGGGATTTCTCCAAGGGACGCGGGTTGGTCCCCACAATATTCCACGCCCAAATCGGGAACTTATTTAGCACCCCAAAATCGGGCGTTGTTTCAACGCCCGTATCATTCTCTCGGGCTTGGAGGAGCTTCGACTTCATAGGTCGGAGCTTCTGGTTCTCTCCGGCCATTCCTGAATCCCACTAACGACTGCCCTGTCTCCCAAAGCAACAGAGGAGCTTTTCCCACTTGCGGGCATACCTCCCTATCAATCCGTTTTGGTTTGGCATAATCTGAGCCGGAGGTACACCACTATGTATGCTCTCTCGATTGAAATTCTAAATAATTAAATACGTGATATTCTTCTCATCTATAACAAGTTGGGCCTCAGTAACGCTGATGGTTTGTAAGAGTTTGGTTGGTGGATGATTTTTATCATCTTTCGGTTCTTCCTTTTGACTCATGAAGTTTTGGAGAACTGAAATCTTCTGCTGCATTCCAATTACAAGAGCTTCACACTGCCTTTCGTCACTTCATATGGAACAATTGGGGTGGTAGCTAGAAATGTAGCTGCCTGTGATGCTATCAATTAGTCGTCACTGTGATCATCTACTGAAATTTTAAGTCCCGACATCTTCTGGTTTGTGTAATCTTTATATGCCTCACAAAAAATTTTCCATCTTCTAGGCGTGCAGGAACCACAATCTCTTCAAAAGTCGCATCTTTCTTTTGATCACATGGAGGAAAGACATTGGATGTATCCACGAATAAGAGAGTTCTTTGGGGTAAGACTTCAACTGATGAAAGTTCTTGTTCGAGCTGTTCTTAAGTGGCTGCGGTGTCCTCACCACAAGTCTCAACAACGCCTTGCTCTGTAAAAGAGATCACTCCCCTGGTTGTGCATTTTTTTTCCACATCCCCGAATCCGTAGCACTTGCAATATTTTCTGGATGTGATAGATTTGCAAATTGGCTTCGTTGGAGAGTAGCACGGGGGGTCACTTTGTGATGTGATTTCTCCACTTTAGAAGCTAGAGTCTGCAACTTTTAGCAGTAGTAAGTTGGTAGGAATTGGCATCATGTTTTCCACTTCATCTTCATTTTGTCTCGTTATTTTCTTTGACCTCTCAGATCACATTTGAGGTAGCCTCCTACTGGATTTTCTCTTCAATATCTATAAGCCTCCACTAAGGACGACAGAGCTCTCGCCGTATCTCGTCTCGGGTAGGCTCGGGCATAGATCTCCTTCGCTTCAATATCTATAAGCCTCCACTAAAGACGACGGAGCTATCGCCATATCTCGTCTTGGGTAGGCTCGGGCATAGATCTCCTTTGTGGTATGGTTAGGGTTTGGCAATAGAGGCAAAATTTCTAGTGGAGGTGAAAGTGGGTAAAAATAATTGTGTCAAGGTTGCTGATATTTAAAATTCAGTAAGGGGAATTTAGTCTTAGGAACATGTGGCAGTGGAAAGGGTAGTGGGTGGTAGGAAGGAAATTTTGTGGGTTATGGCGGATGCTCGGAAACTTTAGGATAGGAACAGGGTTAGACTAGCTCAGATACCAAATGATACCGGAACTACTAGGAGAAATAATGGAAACACAAAGAGTAAACTTTCATTAATATTAAAATAGAGTTTCAACATGACTCGAACAGAAAATAACAACACAAACACAAACCAACACAAGCAAGCACTCCTAAATCTATTCAAATGGATGTGGAAGTTAGTTAGTGGGATAAGAATGATTAGGAGGGTGGTGGTAGTCGCGCAAAGGCGGTGATTGCGAAGGGCAGGTGCGGAACTATAGGGACAATAAGTTGGAAGGGTTGTAGGTGGTCGGCAGTGGTAGTGGAGTGGTTGGGAGGAGCTTGAAAAGATTTAAGAAGACGGGAGAACAGTAGGAATCTGCAGGAAGGAGGATGGTTGGGTGTCGAGGTGACAGAGGGAGAGTTAGAGACAGATGAGTGAGGGAGGAGAAGGCTCGGGAAGGTAAAAAGGGAGGATACAATCACCACCTTGGAGAGGATACATCTAAAGCACCACCACTCCTAGATACAACTCACAAGGGGAAAGAGCCTCCATACAGGAGATCTGAAACTAAACACACTGGGAATTGACTGTCTACACATAGGGGACAACAATTTATATGCTCTCAAGAAGAAACCGGAAAGCACTTTCGGGGTGCGGTATAACCTCAAGACGCATCATGCTAGATCATAATAGTTCGGGATCCCGCGCTGCTTTGCACATTCGCCTTTGCGGGATTCTTCCCGCAGTAACGCGAGATTTTGCCCCTTATCTTGTCTTTGCGGGATTTCTCCCAGGGACACAGGTTGGTCCCAACGATATTTCTGCGTCAGAAGCCAGATGCTGTCTTAGCGCCCCTTAGACTCGGATATCATCAAGCCAAGCAACTTGCCATATCGATCCCTAATTATAATGGTGTTGTGGCATAAAAGGATGATAGCTTGCCGAAATGAGTAACTGGCAAGCACTAAATAAAATCATAATAAAATAGATATTTTCTTGAGTGGATGACTTATTGAATGAGCAGACGGATGCAACTATCTTCTCTAAGCTGGATCTAAAATATTTTAATTTTGAATTTAAGAAGATACTTAGATAATTGCGCTTGAAATCGATATGAGTGCATGTTGATGCCGTTTGGTACCGATGAAGCGTTAACAACATTTATGCATCTTATGAGGGTCATGTTGAGTCATTAATTAAAGATTTTGTGGTTATTTATCTCAGTAACATCCTCATTTATAACGAACAATTTTTCAAACGTATACAAGTGGCAAAAGATGAACTTGGAGAATCAAAAGAAAAAGTTTTTATAAATAAAAATAATTGGTTGTGGAATAATAATGTGCAAGAAAAGATAAAATATAAGAAGTTATGTTATAAAAATTGGTTTAAATGTACAAGCTTGGAGAACTGAGAAAAATATAAAACGGTCCGCAGAGAGTCTAAAAGAACAATTTATAATGCTAAAAATTCTACTTTTAGTGATCGTTTTAATAGATTAGATACTAAGGAGGGTGAAAAATATATTTATAAACTAGCCAAACAAAGATAAAAGAAAAGTAAATATTTAATTCAAGTGAAGTGTATTAAAGATGAAAATCAAAAAGTGATTTTCTTAGAAAATGATATTCAACATAGATGGGTGAGTTATTTTGATAAACTTTTTAATGAAGTTTATGAAAATACGATCATAATATCATTAATAATAATAAAACGTTTTATTTTTATCTTCGCATTAGTAAAAAAGAAGTTGAGGAGGCTTTAAGGAAAACCAAGGGTGGAAAGTCTGTAGGACCTGATGATATCCTTATTGAAGTGTGGAAATATTTAGGAGATTTTGGAGTTTCTTGGCTTACTAAACTTTTTAATATTATTTTAAAAACTAAAAAGATGCCTAAGGAGTGGAGGAAGAGTATTTTGATCCCATGCACAAGAGTGTGCAAATTATAGAGGAATTAAATTGATGTGTCGTACTTTAAAATTATGGGAGAGGGTAATTGAACATAGGTTAAGATGTATTACCAAGATTTTTCATAATCAATTTCGATTTATGTCGGGCAGATCTACTATGAAAGCTATTCATTTATTGAGAGGTTTGATGGAGAAGTATAGAGATAATAAGGAGGATCTACATTTCAATTTTGTTGATTTGGAAAAAGCTTACGATAAGATTCCAAGAGATATCCTTTGGAGAGTCCTTGAGAAGGAAGGCGTTGACTTATATTCAAGTCATTAAAGATATGTATAATAGAGTTGTTACTTGTGTTCGAACTGAAGGAGGATTGAACAATAATTTTCTTATTTCTATTGGTTTACATTAGGGATCGACTTAAGCCCATATTTTTTTGCTTTAGTTAATTGGACATTTACAAGAGGATGTGCCTCGGTGTATGCTTTTTTCTGATGATACCCTTCTTGTGGATAAGACGAGAGGAAAAGCCTAGGAAAAATTTTAATTATGGAGGTTTACATTGGAGTCCAAAGGCCTTCGTTTGAGTAGAACTAAAACCGAATACATGGAATGTAATTTTAGCAATAGTAGCTCTAGTGACATAAGTGTAATATTGGGTGATCAAATTATTAAAAGGTGTGAACGATTTAGATATCTCGAGTCTATTGTTCAAAGCGATGGTGATATAGATGGGGATGTTAATAGTAGAATTCAAGTTGGTTGGTTGAAGTGGAGGAATGTTTGTGACAAAAAAGTATCGCTTAGACTGAAAGGAAATTTTATAAGATGTTGGTGAGACCTGCAATGCTCTATGGTGCTGAATGTTGGCCTTTATAAGCATAATACTAAGTTAAGTATTGCCGAGATGAGAATGATTAGGTGGATGAGTGGCTTTACACTTAGAGACAAAATGCGAATTGACTATCCGTGATTGGGTTGGTGTAGCTCTAGTGACAAACAAAATTAGATAGAGTTGCCTTAGATGGATTGGCCATATGAAACGTCAGCCATCTGATGATTGATTAGGAGAGTAGATGTTTCAGATTCGACTTATGTTAAGAAAGACAGAGGCAGGCCTAGGAAGACTTGGGCTTATTGTATAAAAAATGAACTTAATTTATTAGAATTAAATGAAAATATGACACTAAATAGGACGCAATGGAGAAAAATGATTCATGTAGTCGACCCCACTTAGTGGGATTAAGGCTTTGTTGTTTTTGTTGTACAATAAGTGTTAAACCTCCTAGAGAATAATTAACTCTATTTAAATATAACAAATTATGACTTGAAGAAGAAGGTTGTAATCTATTCAAGGATTAACGTTGGGAATGGGAAGACCATGATCGATCCTGAGAAGTTTAAAGACATCAATGACTAGCCTTATCTATGAAACATTTTTGATGCATAAATCTCAATGGGAGTATCTTAGTATGTGAGAAGATTCATTTTAGCTTGCATTTGTTACAAAGGCCATTATAAAATTCTCTCAGGAGGGCAAACACATGGTCACATTTTTTTCTTGAAAGGAGGCCAAATGTTAGTTCTAGTCTTATCGAATCTTTAACTTCCAATCAAAGGTGAAGCTGGTGCTTTTCGATATGCCCGCATCACTGTCTTGATGCAAAAAAGAAGAATTTTGGCATACTATTTAAAGATTTTACATGGTGCTCGGAAAAACTATCTGATTATGATAAGGATTTTTTGTACTTCAACAAGAAGTATTGTCGAACTTACATGTTCAAGAAAAAGTAATGGTACAAATTAACATAAGCCACTTTGACGCCGCCAAATGCACTCAAAACCTTAATAAGGCCAACACTTGAAGATGATGGAATATTTAAAGCAAGTCAATCCAGCCATCAGGCAGAAGAAGGGAATAAAAAATAAAATGGCTAACATGCTCACGTGATTCTGGTGCACTTTCAAAATTATGTTGTTGCAGCCTCTTAGAAGAAGGACTATGCTGACTTGTACCAGCTTGATGATCAAAGTTTTGGAAGGATCCCTAGATGACGACTTACTCTACAAGGGAAACCACCTATGTGTTCCCAAATGTGGTGATTATCTGGATTAAACAGGGGATACTTTTAAGATCGTTTGGGCACTTTGGGGTGACAAAAATGCTTGTCATCTTTTAGTGATATTGAGACCGGATTTTAACCAAAAAAATAGTGGAAAATATTACTCACTTCAATTATGAAATTACAACGAAAAAGCTAGAAATCTGAAAATTGCAACAAACAAGTCAAAGTCAACTAGGGTTGGATCGAATGGTGATGGTTGATGGCAAGAGTTGGAAGGTGGTGAGATTGTGGAAGGTAGTAGTGGGTAAGCAGATTACAGCAAGGTGATTGTTTCCTAGGTTCGGGGCAGGAAGCAACTGTGGAGATTGATGTGGAATGGCTGCCCTGGGTGATAGTAGCTGGGTGGAAGGTGGTGGCTGCAGGTGGCAGGCGGCTAGCACTGTGGACAATGGTGTGGATTGCTGTCCAGGAGTGGCGGCAGCAAGATATAGGATGTGGAGCATGATGGAAGCAACGATGCAGCCTGTATGGGAGTGGCGGCAGCAAGGGTGGATGGGGAAAGCGGTTGTGATGGCTATGACTGCAGGCAAATAGCAAAGAATCACTATTCTGAGCGGTTGTGCAATGGATGGAGATGAGAAATACTGTGGGAAGGATAGGGGATCGGGATAAACACCACCATAAGAGCACCACTCGGATTCTTCGATACAACCTTTATAGGCAAAAGAAAGATGCTGACGGCTGTCCCTAATCAAACATAGCACGACCTCTACCTAGACATTAAGGAAAGCAAATAAACAGATCTAGGATAATTAGGATTTGGCCCCACTCTCATTGGGTTGCACTTCAATGGTTAGAAGGGCTGGTAGACTCCTTATATGCCTGGATCAAAATAGTCCAGATGCGCCGGGCTTTCGTCTGCCCAGGCAGACGCGATGCCTACATTAGTCTCTCATGGTTGTGGGAGCTTTGACCTCATTAGTCAAAACTTTTGTCTCATAGAATGGAGTAAGGTTGGCCATGTTGAAGTTAGCGGAAATATTGTAACATCTCCCTAAGTCAATCATGTAGGTTTTTCATATAGTTTCTTGAAGATTCTGAAAAGTCCATTTACTAAGGGTTTGAGTTTCCCAAAAGTTCCCACTACAAAATATGTGCTCACGTCTAACCAATACAACTCTGAATCACATACTTCATTTCAAAGTATATTATGATATAATAAGTAGCCATCTTGCTTTGACACAACTAGAGTAAGAACTGCACACAAATGAGTCTTCTCGTAAATTAAGTCTCGAGCTTTTAAATCTGTAAACTGCTTCTCACACTCTTCGTACTCCGCTAAGTGTATCATAAATGATTTAAGGAGGAATTAACTCTGGAACAAAATCTAGGGCAAGTTGGATAACTCTCAATGGCAAACACTCAGAGGAGGCCTTTTTTTCTCTAGAAAGACCTTAATCCTACTATCATATGTTCTTTCCCACAAGATACTTAGGAAAGATTTCAAAGTTGCGGTTCAACGTTCTCGTTTGCCCATCTGATTGTGTTGTTGTTGAACTGAATTGAATTTTAATATCTATATTACTCCATATAGCCTTCTAGAGATAGCTCAAAACCTTCTAATCTCTGACATATTAGATTTCCCTCCGCAGTGGCAACTTATGAGGCAGATTCTATATCTAAAAATCCTGAAATTTTGTTATTTGGAGTCGGCATGTGTCTGATGCCAGTTGCTCGAACTTATGAACCCCTTGAACAACCAATGTCAGTCCTGATGATGGCTCCACTTATTGCCTGCAATGGCTAGTTCCGGGCACACTATCCACACTCTCTGCCTGAAAGTCCATTTCCTTGGACTCACTACCTTCTATAGCAATTGATGTCAACCCTAGTGGAGTATCTCTCGTGGGCTTAGCTTGAATTGATTGCGTCTCTTCCTCGCTAGCTGAGAGTTGGGACTTTTATCTGAAGTTTTCATCCTCTCCTATGTCACTGTCTATTTTTTCAACTGCTCCCTACTCAGTGAAAGAAATTGCTCTCCTATTTGGACAATCAGACTCCACACGACCAAAATTGTGACACTTGAAGAATTTCTTGTTGGTAATGAATTTTGGTGTACTAACGGTCTCCATTTTTTCTCTACTCTGTGGGAGTTCCTCCTTTGGTTGAGCTAGCTCAGGCGTTTCACTGGTTGCACTCTTGCTGCTTGATCCTGGGGTTGAATTTGCCTATAAGATGTCGTAGTCACCCGGTGATGTTACTGTAATTGGTGAAGTCTCAAAGAATATAACCTCCTTATAATGTGCAACTAGATACTTGCGCCGTATTTTACTTTTCATATTGGGCCAGATAGTGATTGTCTTATCCTACATGTTGGCAGAAGCACTTCAATATTCCCTTCACAGCAAACACTCTCTTTTACTTGATGACAATTAGCTTTATCATTTTGTGCGATGGAATATTCTTGTATTGGAGCCACTCGATGGATTCTTCTGAATCCTTATCACCATCAAAATTTGATAATCCACCTTTACTTACCAATCACAACTTCTATGATATTCCATCCCAAATCTTTAGGTAATGTCACTTCATCATTTTGATTTGATAAATTACCTTTGTGGCTATGGGTGACTCTTCTGGATTGTCTCTTGTTAAAAGCGACAAGCCTCTATTGCAGTTGGAGGATTTCTCACTAAATATTTTCCATAGAAAGTTCTTGGAAATCTCTTTGTGGATTTTTCATATCAGATTTCCAATAATTGTCTTGTTGTCGCTATGGCTAATGTTTAGGTTTGGGAGGTAAAAGAGGGTGTACTGGTTCGATTTAGGGCCGGAAAGAAAATTTTGGGTGGTTGATTTGAAGAATCAACAAGGGAGGAATGATTTTAGTAACCCTAGGATAGGAGTAGGGTGAGACTAGTTCTGATACTAAATGATACTAGAGTTTAACCAAACAACACTGGAAATCACTTTGGCTTATGTTTAACAAAACTCCCATTGGGTTGCACTTCCATGCATAGAAGTGCATGCCAGCCCCTTATGCCTGAATGAACCGGTTTAGGTGTGCTTGGACTTTGGCGTGCCCAGGCTGACACGACGCCTGCTCCAGATACATTGATTTAGGATGCACCTTCTAGCCAAATTTCCAAGATGATGATACATTGATTCAAGTTAAAGCTATCAAATTGAAAACAAGGATTATACACATTATTAGTTCTAACTTTATATTGGTAAAGTATCTCCATGAAGTTTCTTAGACGATGGCCAGTGACATTAATTTGGTCATTTCTATATGATTGTTTTGGTGAATAGGTTTTCTTTGACGTAGTCTTTATGATGTGTAAACAATGCTTTATAAATGCGAAGTTTCTTTGTGCTTTTTTTTATTACTTTTATATAAACTTCAAACACCCGAGCTTAATTATCTAAAGACAAAAACTCCACCTTAGCGGCTTTTGGAATCACTTTGGCTTATGATGAGTACAACTCTACAGAGAAGAAACATTTTCTTCCATCTTTAAATTGATGACAAACTAAGGTCATCAATGGAATAGTTGTGCATATTTGAGAGGACTTACTTTTTCATACCTCAAGACATATGGAGAGAGCTTGATCTATAACTAGTCCATTTTCAATAGATCAAATGCATAGTCCTATAAACGGGAATCCATTTAAGGGTTTTTTTGGAATACTTTCCTTAAAGTCTATTCGATTTGTGTTCTTGGTGTGTTTAGGATACATTAAAGTCTATTTGACTTAGGCTTTGTTGGTTGATTGGACAACATTTTCGGAGAAAAAAAAATCAGGAATCCACATAAAATTGAGAAGTAGCTTACTAAATTTAAAAAAAGTTGTAAGTGTCAACATGATCAGTAGCGTGTAGAAATAAAGTTTATAAAGGTATATCTTGTGTGGCTTCTCGTCAACAAGGTGTATTAAATGAGTAACAAGTGAATTAAATTAGTTAGCATGGATCTTTCTAGATCCTCAAAAAGATTATAGACGATGAATATTAGTTGTAACCTATCTCCTACATTGATATCCACTTAGTAGCGATAATGGAAAATCTAAAATCATTTATCCCTTCGATGCTGGATGACGAGGCTAAGCAATTCGTAGAGTTTCAAGGGAATTAATGTTTTTGAAAGAGCACTTTTGCTGAGTGCTGTGAAGGAATTTTTTGAGTGATAGTCTAGCGCTAATTGTTCGGCTGGGTGATCATAGTACTATATTTAACTCAAATGATTTTTACAATCAAGTTATAATTTCTTTTAATAGATTTTCTTGTCATCTGTAACCTAAAAATGGATATAGTGGGGTCTATAGGAGAGGAATATTTTTTATGACCTTATTTGTTTCTTTAGAGAGAACACTAGAACGTGAGAGAGCTTGAGAGACAGAGGGAGAGACTTCTCGTTCTTCCTGTTTGCAATTTGCAGCTTTTGGAAATCACTTTTTGTAAAACATTTAGCTACAACTCAAACACCCGAGCACAATCAACTAAGCCAAAAAGTTCTGCTTAGTAGCTTTCTGAAATCACTTTGGCTTCTGATGAATGCAACTCTATAGAGAAGCAGTTTTTTCCATCCTTAAATTGATGACAACTAAGTTTATCAATAAAATAGTTTCGCATTTTTTTGAGAGGACTTATTTTTTGATTCCACAAGACATAAGGAGAGAGCTTGATCTATAATTAATTCATTTTCAATAGATCAATGCATAGTTCACTAAATCTATTCGATTTGCATTCTTGGTGTGTTTAACATAATTATTTTAAAGTCTATTTGGCTTGGCATTTTTAGTTGAGTCGACGACATTATTAGGGAAAAAAGTAAAGAATCCGCAAAAGGTTGAGAAGTAACTTATCAAATTTCAAAAAATTACAAGTGTCAATATTATCGTTAGTGAGTATAAATAAAGTTTATAAAGGTATATCTTAGGTGGCTTCTCGTTAACAAGTAGATTAAAAGGTTAGCATGTAAATTAAGCTCACTAATATTGACCATTCTAGATCGTCAAAAAGATCATAGACAATGCATATTATATGTAACCGATCTCTAGTGTTGATATCTACTTAGCAGGGAGAAGGGAGAATCTAAAACCTATTATCTCTTTGGTGCTAGAGACAATGCTAAGGAATTAGTGAAGTTCTAAGGGAAACGATGTTTTTGAAAGAGCACTTTTGCGGTGAACTGTGAAGTTCTCTTATATAATAGATTATTGTGTTTTTTTGAATGATAGCCTAGCGCTAATTGTTTGAATGGGCGTTGTTAGCATTGTATGTAGCTGAAAATTTTTCCACAATCATGTCATAATTTCTTATGACAATTTTTCCTACCTTTTGTAACTAAAAAGTAGATATAGTGGGTTGTATAGGAGAAGAATCTTCTTTATGATCGTTGATTTCCTAGGGGAGAATACTAGAATGTGTGTGTGTGTGTGTGTGTGTGTGAGAGAGAGAGAGAGAGAGAGAGAGAGAGAGAGAGATTTCTCATTCTTCCCATTTGCAATTGATAGCTTTTGGAAATCACTTTTTTTTAAACATTTAGGTACACTTCAATCGCCCGAGCTCAATTATCTATAAGACAAAAGCTTTTGTTTAGTAGCTTATGGAAATCACTTTGGCTTATGTTGAATTCTATCTCTAATGAGAAACATTTTCTTGCATCCTTAAATTGATGACTAACTAAAGCATCAATAAAATAGTTGTGCATATTTTGAGAGGACTTATTTTTGCAAACCTCAAGACATTAGGAGGGATCTTGATCTATAATTTGTCCCTTTTCAATAGATCAATGCATAGTCCTAAACTCGAGCATCATTTAGGGATTTTTTTGGGATACTTGTCTTAAATTCTATTAGATTTGTGTTGTTGGTATGTTTAGGATACGAATTTTAAAGTCAAATTGACTTGGCATTGTTGGTTGAGTCGACAACATTTTCAAGAAAAAACAAAGAATCCACCCAAAGGTTGAGAAGTAACTTGCCAAATTTCTTAAAAGTTACAAGTGTCAACATGATCGTTAGTGAGCAGAAAGAAAGTTCATAAAGGTATATCTTGTGTGGCTTCTCATCAACAAGTTACATTAAAGTGGTAGCTTGTAAATTAAACCGGTTAGTATGGACCATTCTAGATCTTCAAAAAGAATCCACTTAGTATCTTGCATGGTGAGTCTAAAACCATTTATCCCTTCGATGCTAGATGATTAGGGTAAGGAGTTAGTGGTGTTCTAAGAGAATCAATATTATTGAAAGATCTTTTTTGTAGAGAGCTTACCGATTAGGTTGTTGTTAAAGTATTTGATAGCCTAACTCTAATTGTTTGAATGGGCGCTATTAGTATTGTATCTAACTAAAAAATTTTTACAATCATGTTATAATTTTTTATAATAGATTTTCCTGTCATTTTAACTTAAAAATGTATATGGTGGGGTGTAAAGGGGAAGAATCTTGTTATGATCTTTGATTTCTTTAGAGAGAATACTAGACTGGGAGAGAGAGCTTAAGAAAGAGAGATAAGTTTCATTTTTCCCATTTGCAATTGGCAGCTTTTGTAATTCATTATTTTCTTAAATTTTAGCTACACTTCAAACACCGGAGCTCAATTATCTAAGACAAAAACTCCTACTTAGCAGCTTTTAGAAATCACTTTTGCTTATGATCAATACAATTCTAAAGAGAAATATTTTCTTTCATCCTTAAATTGATGACAAACTAAGGTCATCAATAGAATAGTTGTGCATATTTTGCAAGAGCTTACTTTTTGATACCTCAAGACATAAGGAGAGAGCTTGACCTATAATTAGACCATTTTCAATAGATTAATATATAGACCTACAAATCTAGCTCCATTTAAGGTTTTTTTTGGGATACTTCTCTTAAATTCTATTTGATTTGCATTCTTGGTGTGTTTAGCATTAGTTTAAAGTCCGGTTGAGTCAACAACATTTTCAGGAAAAAAAAAGAATCCAAATGAAGGTTGAGAAGCAACTGATCAAATTTTTAAAAAGTTACAAGTGTCAACGTGATCGTTAGTGAGTAGAAATAAAGTTTATAAAGGTATATTTTGTGTGGCTTCTTGCCAACAAAATATATTAAAAAATTAACACGTAAATTAAACCCGTTAGTAATGGACCATTCTATATCCTCAAAAAGTCATAAACAATGCATGTTAGTTGTAACCAGTCTCCTACTTTGATATCCACTGAGCAGTGAGCTTGGAGAATCTATAACCATTTATCCCCTCGATTCTTGATGTCGAGGCTAAGGAATTAGTGGAGTTCTAAGGGGATCAATGTTTTTGAAAGAGCACTTCTGTTGAGAGCTGTGAAGTTCTCTTATCGGGCAGATTGTTTTCAAATTTTTTGAGTGATAGCCTAGCACTAATTATTCGAATGGGGACGTTGGTACTGTATCTAACTCAATAATTTTCACAATAACTTCTTGTTAACAGACTTGCCTGCCTTTTGTAACATAAAAATGGATATTATGGGGTGTAAAGGAGAAGAATCTTCTTATGAACTTCTTTGATTTCTTAGGAGAGAATACAAGAATGAGAGAGTGGGAGCTTGAGAGAGAGAGAGAGAGCTTGAGAGAGAGAGAGAGGGAGCTTGAGAGAGAATCTTCTTTGATTTCTTAAGAGAGAATTCTAGAATGAGAGAGAGAGAGAGAGCTTGATAAAGGTAGATAGAGAGAGACTTCTTATTCTTCCCGTTTGCAATTCGTTCATGTTAGTATCTTGATTAAACTAGTACTTGCTTCTAGACAAGAATCCAAATTGATTCTTTTTTCCATGGCCATGGATTGCTTGCTCAACATATTGAATAAATTTCTTTTTGATTGGGTCCTACAAGTGGTTTTGGATAATCATATGGAGAGAAAAATTTTCTGTCCGGACTCCGGACGTAACTCTACGTGCGGACTCTAATAATATGTCGTCATGTGTGTTACATCGCGGAGGTTATTTTGTCGTTATTGAAGTGAAACCGTAGAGGTCATTTTGGGGTTATTTAAGGGTTATTGAAGAGGAACTCATATATTCCACTTCAATAACCCTGAAATAACCTCCGCGATGTTATTATAGGGTTATTGAAAAGAAATCTATATCTTCCACTTCAATAACCCCTTAACCCTGAAATAATACCGCAAATGTTATTCCAGGGTTATTTCAGAGTTATTGCGGAGTCTGCTGTTCCACTTTAAATATTTTTTTAGGTGGGCTCGATATAACACTCATGACAGTATATTACTGGAAGTCTGCACGTAGAACTATGGACGGAGTCCGGACAGAAAATTTTTCCCGTATGGAGACAGACAAATATTTAGGATTCATATGTTGTAAAAAAAAACATTTTAAAAGTGTCTTTCTAAATCAGGATTTTACATATCACACCATCAATCAAGAAAGATGGCTAATTCATTGAGCACGTTGAAGTGCCTTATTGAGTCTTAATTGTACTTTTTGCACTACTATTGTAATTACTGTAAGTTATAATAAATAAATAATTAAATAATTATGTTAATATAATAATTGAATAGGTGCGTCCGTAATGTTTTGTCTTTAGAAGTCAACGAAGTTATCGTTTCGTTCGAACAGATCGACAAAGAGAGAGAGAGAGCAAGAGAAAGTGCAAGGAGATCGAGTGTGGGAAGCAGAAAGAAGAAGTTTGAGAAAATTGTCCCTTCTTGCGTGCATGGGATACTTTGACTCTTCTGCAACAAAAGGAAGGAGCCCTAGCCGAAGGAAGGAGAAGAAGGAGGCGATGCCGTGCATGGTTCCTTGCCTTATTGAAGAAGAGGAACGAGATGTGATCCCTGACACTATGTTGTGTTCAGGAAGAAGAAAAGAGGAAGGAGGCAGCTTTGTGCATGAAGTAGAGAGCCAGCCTTGCAAAACCTTAATCGTTCGGCTCTGGTGCGAAGGAGGAAGGAATACGACTTGCACACTTGCTGTGCTGGGTTGAGCCAGGACCAAAGGAAGAGGAGGAAGAAGAGGAGGCCGAGTCTGTGTGGGTTAGGGGACGACTGGGAGATAAAAGGTGAGTGTGTAAATAAATAAATAAATAAATATATATATATATATATATATATATATATATATATATATATATATATATATATATATATAAAAAAGATTGATCGACGATCGGAGACCGCCGATCAATCCCGTAGGTTGAGCCGACCGAGGATCGGACCCTCTTCCAATCCGGTGTCTTATTCAAATCCTCCCGTCATGGGTGGGATTCGAACCCTCGACCCGAGAGACTTACACCAAAGGCCGCAACCAATGGGCCAAGGCTTTCGCACATATATATATATACATACATACATATATATATACATACATACATATACATACATACATACATATATATATATACACACACACACACACACACACGCGCGCACACACGCACGCACACACACACACACACACACACACACACATATATATATATATATATATATATATATATATATATATATATATATATACATATATATATATATTGTGTATGTTTATTTAATTAATGTAAATATAAATTTTTATTGAATTAGACTCATGATATAAAATTTCAGGTTGGAGGGAGAGGAAGTGGAGTATGCATGTTAAAGAAGGTAGATTGTTTCGAGCAAACATAGGTGCGGTAAGTTTGTGTTTACATTATTATTTAATTAATAAATTATATAAATCTATATATATATATATATATATATATTTTTTTTTTTTTAGGGAAGGAGCAACTCATGGCTCCTACATGCTAAACAAAATTTGATTACAAAAAAGGCGAAGAAGAAACCCACCTAAAGCCAAAAGGAAATACAAAGAGTCCTATGGGTTCTCTTCCAAACCACCAATAACCAAAAGAGAAAGAAAAAACAACAGATAACAAGGGGTATATGTATATATACATTATTATTATTATTATTATTATTATTTTTTTTTTAAAGGAAAGGCCTAAGGCCAATTTCATTGAAATAGGGAAGATACAGCATAAAGTTTTTTAGGAGAGGACCCAACGAGTGAAATCCTACCCTTAAGTTACAAAATATAAGGATAGACTTAAAGTGAATAGGATACATAAGACATCAAAAAAATAATACATGCAAATATGCAAATAATAAAGACTAAGGAGGAGATCGCCTAGTCTTTCCCCTTGGGATTTTGAGTGGAAGTCAGAAAGCATTAGGAAAAACCTACTGAAAAGCATGTAGGGGAACCTAAGTACCCCCCGCAGTGGAAAAACCAACATTGACAATCCTAACACTGTTAGAAACAGCAACACCATTTTGAACATTATCCTCAGCAGCATCATTTTGCGTATTATCCTCCATCAGCATAGTAGGAACCTCAACGACCGCTAACTCAATATTTGAGACAAGACAAGCATTTACAACAATGTGAGTATTCTTCGGTAGGGACAAGTCATTAACCACAACATCCCCCAGCTGAGTCGGGGAGTCAAGGGAATCAGTAGCAGGAATAGGTAGAGAAGACTGAATGTCGGCATTTCTGTGGGTCTCATTCAAAATGGGAGCAACCTGTGATTGTGGCCTTAAATGTGGGTGCACTCGGTAGTAAACAGAAGAACATCCGACAGTGCGAACAATAATGGGGCTAATATTTTAAAAGGAAATGTACAGGTAGGTTGGATGAGAGGATCCAATTAATGACACCCTAACCACCCGTTATGCAACACACACTTAGGTCCCAAAATAGAAAAATACATGTATACGCAAAAACCAAGATTAAAACGTAAACATATAACCTCTATGCCAGAAGTCTGCCAAACACCCACAGATTCAGGTAGCTATTAACACTTAAAGAATAAACATAAATATAACTATATATATAGTTATTTTGATGTTTATTCTTTAAGTGTTAATAGTAAGTGTATTTGAAATCATGAATTATTTGAGGTGAGATAAATACTGTTTCAAGATCGAGTGGTGAATCACTTTGAAAGATAAGATATATTTTAGTTAAAGTTTAGGTTGCTTGATTTATAATTAATATTTAATAAATTATAAATTTATAATAGCAATTAAGGTTGAAGAAAATTTGAACCTAGAAGATCTGGAGATAAAGAGTTGGTGAGACAAGCTAAGTAAAGTGAGTAATTACTTTCTTAGATGTATTAAATTGATATTTTATTAAATAATGACTTGTCTTAATACTTCAGACAATTCTTTTTATAATTTTATAGATGTTGTATGCTTGTCGTAAGCTTAATAATTATTAAAATGAATGAAATAAAATAGAAAAAGGGAAAAGGATTATTCAATATCTTTAAAAGGAAGTAATTTTAAGGAAATGAAATGTAAAGACTCAAGTCATTTAAGATTGCATCCAGATGGTATTGGCAGAGGATGTGATATATCTGTGCACGAAAAAAGAAATAACATTTGTAAAAGTGTACTTTCGGGTGTAAAATTTTGAAGGTGCTGACGAGTACAATTTTGATAATACTTTCGAGTAGGATTTTCGTCTTGATTTGTGTTCTTAAAGTGGTAAATACTTAAATTGAAACAAGAATGATTAAATAAAAAAAAAAGTTTACGATATGATTTATCAATAAATTGCATATTCTTGGTACATTAGTTCATACTATTTTCATATTAATTTAATGCATAATAAAACTGTATTTGTTCACTAAGTGGTGGAAAATTTAGTTTTAAATTTAATTTGTTCTTTCAGGAAAAATTATCTATTTATTTTTTCTGACATGAGAGATTTAATTTATTGGAGGACTACTACTGATAGGTATTATTTTGTGTTGTGGTTGTAGTTATTGTACTATTTCTTTTTGATTAGTGTTACTGTTGTGTATTGGTTTCAGATGTTTTACTTACATACTATGGTGTTAATTTTGGATGATTTGATTTCTGTGTATTGTATTTTGAGGTTTCTTAGTGGTTCATTTATAAATTAAAAGTTATGAAGTTTTTAGAAAAGCAAAATGAAATGTTTATACCAACTGACCGCAGTTTCTGACTTAGTAAACTATCAGGACAGGTCGTGACTACTATACAAGAAAGATCCATTTGGCCATCTTATTTTAAATAAAGCTTGTTCTTACTCTAATCATCTTCCATCCAAATATGGTTGAGCAAAGATTTTTTTAACATTCTTTAGGGTTCATTTGGTTGATTGTAGTAACATGTTTTAGAAAATTATGTTATTTTATTTTATTTTATTTTTTGCATGAGAAAAAAAAAACAATAACATGTAAGAGAATATTGAGATGATTTGTGGTGTTTAAAATATCTTCTTCTTTAATTATTAAGGCCGAATGTGTCGTTTAGACATGAATATCTGAGTCGAGTAAAACACCTATCATTTGGATATCTAATTAACTATATGTATTCCTCTTGTATAAGTAGTATTCACATCATAATTACTAACATGGCATGAGAACATTTGCTGAAATAGTGACATAACTATTAAAATTCAAGAAAAATTTCTGTTGTTTGAACTCAGCAAAATGTCGCTCTCTTTCTATAGTAATGTCATTATCTTGACTGGCTTGGCCTCTGATTTGCTGAGTGAGAAGGTCTATACCTTTATCAAAACCGTATTCCAGAAATCCTTTTTCTTGTTTAAATTACTAGTATGTCCCTGTCGTATTTGGCTACTGCATATATCCTTAAAATTTGAGTTTTTAACTTTTCTGACATAAAAAAGTATGGAATTTACATTTAGTCCCTCACTTTTTGATACTGTTTAATACAATTAGGTACCTTCTTTTACAATCTGGTTTACGCTAAGTGTACTAAATTATTAATTTGAATAATTCTTTATCACTTTCAGTTTCTCTTAAATTTGGTGTCCAATTTGAATTTTCAGTCTCACTAGTTTTCAACTAGGAAATATGCCTTTTTTTTGGGAGAATATTGAATTTATTTTCACTTGTGTGGATATAATTCATTATATTCTGAAAGATTTGAAAGGCATTTTTTGAGTTTAAAACCAATATTGGTTTTGAATTACATATCTAATAAACTTATCACATCTCAAAAAACAAAAAAAAAGGGGGACTTTTTTCTAACCACAAACAATTTATTGAGCCTCACATAGTTTGGATTCAAGTCAATGATTCGGCATCAATTGTTAGATCAATATTTCTCATGTACCCCCAAAATGACTAGGAGGGCAGGCTTTTTATTAATTGTTTGCTTAAACATTTGTAGATCATATGATATTTCTTTGTTGTTTTTTGGCATTTATTAGCCGGGAAGCTAATTTTTTTTATCAAGTATTAATGAAATTAATGATAAGTATCTAGTGCTATTTTAGGCCTTAAAAGTTTTTTCTGTGGATCTACACGCAATGGTATATGGCATTTGCCTGATGTTTCTTAATATATGCAGGCCCTGGCTTCTGAGATGAGTCCAGATACAAGGGTAAACTGTATAGCTCCAGGATTCGTGCCAACAAATTTCTCAGATTTCCTTATAAGAGACGAAGCATTGGCAAGTATTTGGATCACATGGCTTGCTTGACACTTCCATATTTAGCTATTCAGCCTTTTTCCTTTTCTACTTTGACCTCAAATAGTTAGGCTAAGGCTATTGATGGTGATAAATTTCGTTCTTATAAATACAGATACTCGATTTTTCAAACTTTACTAGCCATTAAATATTCACAATGCATTTCAATTATTCTTTTGATTTTTTCCGATGTGATTTATGTTGGCCCGCCTTTTATATCTACATTTGATGAACAACTGTTTACTTTAGTTTGTGCTATTCTTTGCTTTTCAGTAGATTTTTCTTTATTTCGTAGCTGTTTTTCTACATTTTTGTGACAAAAAATGTTATAATTTCTTCTCCTGTCTTTGTATTGATCAATGTTTATGTATTTTTGGCACAGAAAAGAGGTCTTGAAGAGAAAACGCTGCTGAAAAGGTTGGGCAAGGCAGAAGATATGGCTACCGCGGTTGCTTTCTTGGCATCTGATGACTCCTCATATATCACAGGAGAAACCATTGTTGTTGCAGGAGGCATGCAATCCCGATTGTGAGTTTCACCATGTTTCATGAGAATTTTCAACTTTTGCTCATCCTGCTTCGGAATCTTATAAATTTGAATCAATAATGTTTCTGTAACAAGGAGGTTGCAATTCTTGTTGCATGTTCGCAAAAAATAAAATAAAAATGCTACAGTTGTTTTGATTCTCATGTTATATTTGATTGGAGACTTGAAGTTTCCTCTTTTTATTACGCATATAGTGGTTCAACATACACAAGCTTAGGAATGAAGTTAGATGCCAGGTGAATCGGCAGATTAATCCTTTCTATTTCAGCTTTATCACTGATAGTTGCAAATCTGGATCTGGATTATGATGAAAATGGCTAGAAGCTTCCTTTATTGCCAGAGTTTTTTGTTTAAAAAATGCTGCAGAGCAGTGGCTTCACAATATTTCTTTTTCATGCTTCTTTGTGCCCCTTTGTCTGTTTATGGATAGAATAAAAAATAATTTCATGTCGACTTTTTTCGTTGGAAATTTAGAATGTGGTTATATTTGATGGATTTGAAGTGTTCTAAAACTATTTCTACTTTCTAATTAAATCCTTTTGAATGATCAAATCTCTTAAAATTTCGTGGGTTTTCAGTGATTTTTTGCCTGTAAATAGGCAATGAGTTCTTTTGGGCTTGATTTATGTTTATATAGATTATTCTGCCTTGTGATTAGGTTTATTTGGGACGATGGAAGCTGTTTGTGAATTTTTTTGTGGAATTATTGTGAGAGAAGTTGAATTTCTTAATGTTACTGTGATTATTATGAACTGTTTGTCTTCAGAAATAAATGGCAAATAATATTTTTATGACCAATGGTGAAGTCGGTGTAAAACAGTGGTGAACTAATTTCTGTACAGAGGAAAAGGAAGCAGATAAATTGAAGTAAAGCATAATGAATTCTGCATAAAACTATTACATTTCTATCTATTACATAGCAGTAGAGTGGCTTTGCACTTTGAGGCAAAATGCAAAGTGATTGTATCCGTGAAAGGGTTGTAGTTATAGTAGCTGACAAGATTTGAGAGCGTCGTCTTAGATGGTGGGTCACATTAAACATTGACAATGTGATAATCCTGTTTACAGTGTAGATGTTTTATATTTGACTCATATTAAGAAATATAGAGGCAGACCTAAAGGGACTTGGGCATGTTGTATAAAAAATAATTTTAATTTATTAGAATTAAATAAAAATATGACACTCAATAGGACAGATAAAAAAAAGGATTCATGTAGCCGATCCCACTTAGTGGTTTAAAGGCTTATTGTTATTGCTGTTGTACATAGCAGTAGAGTATTGAACATATATATTGACATAGTGGAAGAGTCTAGAAGTTCACGTATGTGTGTTGGAGATAAATCGAGTTTGTTATGATCAACGATTTTTGTATGTGCTTTTAGTTGCTGTCGGTAGAGATTTAGTGAATATGTCAGCAATTTGTTCAAGTGAGGGCTAGGTCCTTGGATGGAATGTGTTCCCTGATGAAAAAGTAATCTATCTCTATGTGCTTTGTCTAGCTTGGCAAATTGGATTATGAGCAACAGCTATGGCCGATGTTTTGTCATAGTGAATGACTTATGGCTGCTTTGCTGATTTGTGAAAGTCTTGTAGGAGATTTCATAGCTATATAATATCAGTAACAACTGAATAGAGGGCATGATTCAGCTTCAGTGAAGGAATAGACAACCATTGGTTGTTTCTTGACATGCCAGGAAAGGACATTAGGAGTGAGGTTTGAACAACTTTGTAGGATCGACTGTTTGTCACTAGATTTGCTAGTCCGATTGGAATCTAATTCATGTTTAAGGTGAGAGGATCTGCTTGTAATGGAATCATGATCCAGAGTTACTTTGATATATCGTAGGACTGTTTTTGAGATGATCTGTGCAGAGTGGTTGATGGAGATGTTGGGAGAGAGTATTTACAACAATTGGTTTATCTGGACTTATGATTATAAGGTATTGTAAGGAGCCAACTAATCCTTTGTAGAGAGTGAGATTTGTGAAGGGTTGATTGGACTCCAAGAAGTGTATGGTGGAGATCGAGGGGGATTTGGATAGGGGTTTACAATCTATCATACATGATGAATTTCTTTGGTATAGCAGGTTTGGATATGAAGAAACCCATATGGAATGTGCTTATCGTGTATTCCTAGAAAGGTAGAAACTGCGCCAAAAATTTTCTTAGATAGTAGTTTGTAGAGATCTTATAGCAGGTTTTGAAGAATGCTAGAGTTATTTCTAGTTCAGGGAATATCATCTACGTTGATCAAAATAGATTAAGATGGAATTGTGTTGATAGGTGAAGAGAGGAATCAGAGAGTGAGTTTGGGTAGATGATTGGTGAATGTATAAATCATTGACGCGGGACTTGCTTGAGATCATAAGTGAATTTTGTAGTAAAAAAATATGATTGGGATGATGAGGATCGAAATTAACTAGTGGTTGATGTATGTAGACTATCTGTTGAAGATGATCATGCAGAAAGGTTTAGGAGACATCCATTTGAATAACATGTCATTGTGATGAAGTGCAACAAAAAATAGAAACTTGATAGTGGTTAACTTGTCAACAAGCGTAAACGTTTCTATATAATTTAAATCATATTCTGATACGATTGTTGGTAGATTTTCACATAAATTTAGGGGAAACACATGTTTTATTACAAGAACATCAAACATTCAACATGGATATAAAGATAAGCACCTACAAATCAAGAGGTAGGGAATCTCTCCCAACGACTAGAATTCGAGAGATAGAAAATCTCTCCTAAGCCCTACACCTAAGACTCAAAACAAAAATCTCCTGCATACCTTAACCGTAAATCTATCAGGGTCTATTTATACTAAAAAAAATAAAAATTTAAATAATTAATTGCTCTAAGTCTAATAAAAGAGTAAATTGACCCTTAAGCTAGGCCGGTGTAACAATACTCTCCTCCCAAAAAAGCATCTTAACCTCAAAGTTTATAAAAGGTAATTTATACTGTACAAGCTCCCTTGTCTCCTCAGCAAACACCGTGAGAAACTATTGTATCAAGCTCTTGTCTCCTTCTCTCCTCAGCACACACTGTAAGAACCTGCAATGTTCAATTCTCGCAATAGTGCCCTAGAGCAATTTTTTTTTTCATACAGAAAACATAATCCCTTTGCTTGTTTCTTCTGAATCTCTGACTTTGTAATACATTTGAAGGTCTCCCCTGAACGGGCCCCCATAGTCTTCTTCTTCATCACCTCCCCTTGAAATGACATCGTATGGGTCCTCAGTGTCATGGTTGTCAAGGTACTATCGTGTAATTAATCCATGGTGCTGCTTTTGATGTCCTTCTCCATTTGGTTGTTGTCTTCCAACATTTGGGCTTGATCCATCGTCTCCCCCTATCTCTACAGCATCAACAATTGGAATGTTACACGTATGTTGAGCTTTAGATTCTTGATGAAATTCCCCTTCAATATTGCTTTAGGATTCCTCTTGAGTCGTCCTGACAGTAGCTTGAACCTATACTCTTGCATGGTCCCTTCCTAAGTCAATATAAAAATTGCTCGTGTAAGTCTCCTTTCCAAATGGCCCAGAAACGTTCCAACAAGCAATTTTTTCCCACGAGTAGATTAGGTATCTAGCCTCCCACCATTGAAATTATGCTAGGACCTTCATCTCCAAACATAACCATGCCGCCATGAGATTCACCTTCCCATTTAAGTCCATCCATGTGCATTGCCGAAGATTGGCATCTTCAACTTCTTCTTGTGTGAGTTTTCTCCCTAATTTTCTAGACCAAAGATCATTTTGCCTATGTAGCGAGGGTTGGATCCCATTCCACATCCTGTATTGAATTCCCTTCTATATGTTTGGCTTGCCCCATAGTCAGTCTGTATGTCTCTATAGGCTCTTGAGCCACCTTCCGTTCCAAGGGCTCCAACAACAAAAGGGGTAGGCATAGTTGGATGCAACCCTCTACCTTCCCATCTATCATATTTCTCTATTCCAGGCCGAAATTCTTCGATTTGATCTTCTCCGGTCTTGAATTGCACGCCATCCCATTCCGCCTGTAATGCTTGTTTCAACTATCCGAATGTCGCATTATTTCTTCTTAGGGCCACTGCTCGATCCTACTACAAAATGTTGTGGATTTGTGTGAAACTCAATAAGTTTCTTCATCCTTTCTTACAGGGACGTAAATCTGCTCTCTATGGATGTAAATCACCATTCTATTGATGTAAATCGCCCCTCCATCGATGAGAAATGCTCCTACATTCTAAATCTGATTTGGCTCACATACTTTAATTTCTCCTTAAAAGAATCTAATTTCTTAGCTGTCATTATTCCTCAAAAAAAATTCCATCACAAAAGACGAATAATGTAAGCTGAAATCCCGCCATTGGCCTTCAAGCTAGTTTGAATCACGATTGTATCATGATATTAGGTCACTGTACTACCCCATTCCCATCGATTTCTTCTAGATAAATAAAATCGAGTGACTGTTTGCTTTGCATGCTGTGATCCCTTTCTGTGTTCCCATCACCGGCTTCCCCAGCTAGCTCTTATCGTGATTGTATCACGATATTTAGTGCGCGTTACCGATTTGGCTTCCCTTTGTATCTCGACGTTGTCATTTGGCTTCCTTGCAATTCCGATTTTGCTTCCCTGTACTGCAATTCAGCTACCTCGCGATCCCAGATAGCTATTCAAGAGTATATCGTTACAAGCTACAAGCTACGATCCCGTGTTGCTGCCTAGTTATGTCTATCCTGACTGTATCGCGATTGTTTGTGTCAGTTTATGACACGTTCCTTTCTTCTCCCTGAAGACCGCGATCGTGTTGGTCTTCCCTAATTAGCACAATTGTGACCCTATCAGCACCAGAGGCTAGTTCGATCACGTTAGCTTTCCATATCTCAATCCGGTTGATTCAGACACCCTGATCTGCAATCCCTTCCTCGTTACTTTTTTTCTTCCAAGGTCGACTTCTCTAATACAAGTTTTTGGCAGATTTTTTATAAAAATTCGGGCAAACACATATTTTATTGCAAGAATATCAAACATTCAACACCAATAAAAAAATAAGCATCTACAATTTGAGAGGTAGGCATTCCCTCTTAATTCTTACAACTCAAGAGGTAGGAAATTCCTCCCAAATCCTAAACTTAAGATTCTCAACAACATGCTCTTGCATATCTAACCCTAAACGTATTAGGATCTTTTTATTTTTAAATAATAAGAAATAACAAAAGACTAAATTGCCCCTTAGGTTGGGCCGGCATAACATATTCCTGTTGGTAACCCTGAGCTGCACACCGAGCTTCATGTCTCGGCACTTATCCATTCCTGTTTCTTTTAATTCTTTAGATCCATTTGTTGCTCAGAATTGGTTGATCATGATGTGGAGGAACTAAAATCCAGGTGTTCTGTGACTTTTTAGCTTGAAATCTTTTGCCATCTAATTGTAGTGGACGGTTTAGTTTCAGCTGCTTTAAGATGCAATAGATCAGGCACGTTTTTGCTAGAAGAGAGCCAGTTTTTAATCTTGTGACCATATGGTGTATTGTTGGGATTGGTGGCGAGACAGGTTGTGTGGTGATAGGCTGTTCCTAAATAGGAAGGGAAACCTCGAGCTGACGTGCAGGTGATTGAATCATTGGCGAGTGGAGTGTGGTGGTTGATGTACGTATAGGTTTTTAAGGTGATGAGGGTACGATTGAAGTGGGTAATTGATGTTCATTAAAGAGAACATGCCTTTGATAATAAATTTTCCTGTAATTGGTTTAAGGCGGTCGTATCCTCTAATGTGTTAGCCCAGAAAAGCACGTGGTATTGATCATTTTTGAAGCTTGTTTTTTTTTGTGATGGTGGTAGCCAAGGATAGCGCTCACATTATCCTGAGATGACTGTAATCTGATCGAATTCTGTGTAGAAGCTGATATGGTGATTTGGAGGCTGTTATGCGACAGGGGAGACGACTAATAAGTTAAACAACAGTGATGATAGTTTAGCGATAGGGATGATGGAAGTTGTGAATTAGCCAATAGAGCTCAAGTACTTTAAAAATATGGCGATGCTTGTGTTCAACAAGCCTATCCTGTTGTGTTGCATATTGACAAGTGATTTCATGTATTGTTTCTTGAGTGGTGAGAAATTTAGTGAAGTGCGACTTTCTGTATCGTGTACCACCATCAGTTCTTAGAACATTAATTTGCCCGTGATGTTGGAGTTCAACTTCTTGTTTCAATTTGGTTTGGAGGATGATGAGGCAATGAGAGTTGTGTTCTAGTGTTTCTTTTAAGGTAGATAGTTGATGTTCAATCAATGCGGACGTTGAGGACTAATGTGGATTGTTTGTTCTAGATCCTATAGGAGACAAATCTATTTGATTTAGGCTAGTTATTTGAAGATAATTACTGCGAACGTCTAGAGTTGTGTCCTCTTCCTTTGTTCGAATTGAACCTTCCTCAACCTTACGGAGAGTTTTAGGACAATTGGCATTTCAATGGTTGGGATTCAGAATTAAGTTTAGTGGAAATATTTATCTCTTCACTGTAGACAAGAGAATAAAGGTCTTTTAGATCATTTGGAGTGAGCCGAGTTTGGATTATAGTTTCAAAAGCTTGATAAGCTGGGGTAAGCCTTTGAGGGTGTATAAATTAAGATGAATGTCAATGCAGGAGTCGGTGTTGGGATGGATTATACCTTGGGCTTCATTTTGATTCTCAATCAAAATCACAACACGGAAAAAAAGATTGCTCCGTTCGACTAATCTGGAACAAAATATCGAACCGAGACTCATAACAAAGTAATCACAGAAAAATATGCCAAGATTTAATTTGGAAAAACCCGAGAGCAGAAAAAACTAGCGAGCCACACCACACTAACATAAATTATAATAATCAAATCTTCTCTTTACCATCATTGGAACTTATAAAACTTCGCTTCAACTTCTCTCTTGATTGCACAAGAGAATCACCGCTGAAATCCAAGCTCTTGACCTTTACCTCTCCAATCACCTGCGAGTTTCGCAAAAAAATGTTTTGTTCATGCACCTTTTGCTTTGATTTAGAGCCTTAAGAACTGTATCATAAGAGAAACTGATGACAACGTAGTCATGCGGTCTGGTAACTTTCAAATCGGCATAGTTACGCTGTTTTGGTATACGCATGCTGGTTTTTTGTCTACAGGGCCGCTGAAATGATCCTTCCCTACGGTTGTGGGTTCTATTACTGGCTTCACATCTTCGCAATCTCTCATTTGAAGACTGATAACACTCAACATCTCTCCTATAGATCTGCACTTCGATTTGTACTATCTTAGTGGGGGCTCACTCTCGTCCTCAACCTTATTGGGCTCCAATTGAATCCAACTATAGCTCCAGTTTCTCAATAGTTATCATCTTTGTCAACATGTCGGCAGAATTCTTAACTGTGTATTTTCTTCAAGAATAATTGCCTATCTTCTAGAAGAGAGCGAATAATGTGATACCTCAACTTATTATGTTTTGTTCGGGTATGAGAAACAGCGCTCATAGCAAGATGAATAACACATACTATTACTATGAAACATTTGAATCAAATGCTCGTTGCCCAATTTTGCCGTAAAGCTTTGTAGTCAAATCATCTACTTGCTAGACTTGATGATAACATCGTATTTAACTTCCGTAGTTGAAAGTGCAACATCTTCTACATTGTGGAAACTTAACTCATTGTTGTATTCCCCAAATGAAGATATACCCGGTTGTACTTCTACCCTCTAAATGTCCTGTTAGATCTGAATCTATAAATTTTTATAGATTGATCTCTGTATTTCCAAAGCAAAGTGCTATATTGATTATTTCCCTTAAATATTTGGGAATCCATTTCATTGCCTTCCAATATTGCCTGCTTGGATTGCCCATGTACCTGCTGACCACTCCTACTACATATCCAATATCATGTCCTGTACATATTATAAAATACATTAGACTTCTAATTGTTGAAGCAGATAGAGGTCTCCCCATCTATTTTTTTTTTCTCAGAATTAGGCGATAGTTCCTTAGATAGTTTAAAGTGACTCCTTGAGGAGGTGCAAACCGGTTTTGCCTCACTCATGTTGAACTTCTGTAGGTTCTTCTTAACATACTTTATTTGAGGTAACTTTAGTATACCAGCACTCTTGTCTCTATTCATTCTCATTATGAGGATATTCTTGGTTAGGATTAAACTCTTCATCTTGAACATCATTGATAATTGCTTCATTTAGTCCCATTTTTCATCATATATTCTCTGCAATTAGCAACATGTCATCTACACATAAAAAAGAGTAAGATATAATAATTATCAATTTTTTTGATGAAATAAAAGTGTTTTTCCTATCATTTCATGTACCCACTGTATGACATGAACCTGTACCACTGTCTCTGGGCTGCTTCAAGTCATATTGATGCTTTTCTTCAATATGCAGACCAAATCTTCTTTCCCTGTAACCTCATAACTCTGAGGTTTCACCATATACAGTTTCTCTTTCAGATCTCCATTTAAAAAGACTGTTCTTACATCCATCTACTTTAGATGTAGATCTTCCTTTGCTACTATGCTTGGCACAAATCTTAAAGCTGTCATAGTCACCACTGGAGAAAAACTTACATCATAATCCACGCCTTTCTGTGGGAACCTTCACAACAAGCCTTGCCTTGTAGTACCTATTGCTAGTTGACTCCTCTTTCAGCCCATAGACCCAATTTTTGGGTATTGTTTTTCTGACATATGTTAATATTGCCAAATCCCATGTATGATTTGACCTCAAGAACTACATCTCGTCATTCATGACAAACTCTCGTTCCTTTAATTCTTCAACTTGAGTGTTATCTTCATAACTCACTGGTTCACCACCATCTATTAGCAACAAACAGTACAAAAGAGGAGAATAACTTTGTGCCAGTTGTATCACTCTATTGGACCTCTTGACTTCAGTAGCAGGTGATTAAGGAACTTTCTTTGCTTCATCTGATTGAGTACTTACTTCTCCACCCTCCTGATCACTAATGTCTTCTATCTCAACAGCTTTGGATTACTAAAAAATAATTGATGGATAATTCTATCCTATTTCTTTTCTTGTAAATTTCCATTTCATTGAAAGTAATATCCCTGCTCGTGATCAACTTCAAATTTTGATTATTCCAAAAGTTGTACTCAAATTCATCTGAGTTATGTCCAATGAAAGTGCATTTGATAAATTTTTTTAAGCTTATTCTTGGACTTTGGATTAACATGACCATGTACAGAATTCCCAAATATTTTTAGATGAGATAGATTTATCTCATTATTTCTTCAGGCTTCTTTAGGTATGCCTTCATTAAAGGTGCTGACGGATCATGATTAACCAGATAAACAATAATTTTCACTGCTTCTGCCCAAAACTGTCTTAGAAAGCTTGCATGCAACCACTTACTCCTGGCAGGCTCTGTGATAGTGTTGCTCATTTGCCCAACTATTTTATTCTTTTGTGGATTTACTTGGAACAATGAAATGATGCTTGTTCCCTTCTGAAGCACAGTAAGTTCTAAACGTGGAATAATGATTTTTGTTCACATTATCTGATCTTTGACACTTCAATTTCAAGTCTTTCTCTTTTTCTATCATGGAGTTCTAATTCATAAACACTTCATATACGTTAGATTTTTCTTTAAGTAATAAACCTATATCTTGTTGGTGTCATAGACAATGAAAGTGACGTAGTGAGAACCTCTAATGGACTAAACTGGAGCAGGATCTCCTACGTCAACATGCACTAATTCTAGTTTCTTTGACTTCACTACTGACTCACATTTGGAGAAAGAGACTTCTGCTTGCAATTTATGCAATTTTCATAGAATTTGATAAAAAACCGCATCAACCTTGGTTCCAACCACAACAATGAATTTTGCCATCTCACTACTAGGTAAAAAGTGTCTTCTATGTTTCCTGAGCTATTATCATTGCTTCTTGGTCACCTTTCACAAATCACCTGTGAAGATAATCGAATTTTTTTTCAGACGTAGAATATGTCTTACTTCATTAAGTTTCCAACTGTCTCATTAGGGAACTTGATATCAACATCACCCTTTCATATAATATTGCAAACCTTGTTATCTCCCAAATAAACTTTTCCTAGATCACAATGAGTGTAATTTCTAAACACCTCTTTCTTGGGGCATACATGAAAATTCACTCTTGAATCTATTATCCAAGATTCAATACTGACTAGGAATAAACCAGGGAGTCAACTTGGATTTCGCTTGTGGAGACGTTCGAGAGTCATGTCTTGGCTTCCAGCACCAACCTTCCTTAGCTTTGCAGCCCTTCCTAAAATGACATTTGTTTCCACAGTTCCAACATTTACCTCTGCCATTTTGTTTGCTTGATGTGGTCCTTCTGGACTTGAATCTGTCTATGTCTGTATTCTTCTCTAGAGTCATTTTCCTATTTTCAACATTCAACTTAAAACTTAAGATCACCGTTCATTGTCTTTCTACAAACTTCTTCATTCAACACTAACCCTAAGATGTTATCGTTCAACTTCATATTCTCTAAACAGTTACTACCATGACTAATCCATCCTAGCTGTTCGACAATGAAAATAGAATCAACAGTGCTCTATCCTCATGATGAAATTTGATCCCCATAGTACTCAATAGGCTAGTTACAATGTTGAAATTGTTCAAGTTTTTAGCTACTGAACTCTCTTCCGACATCTTTATATTGAGTAATATCTTCATCAGAAAAAATTATTTGAAGAGAAAGGTTTTTCATATATCTTTGTCGGTTCCGCCATGAGATCCACCATAGTTTTTTCATTCATTATGTTGAACGCAACATACGAGAAAGTAGAAGACAGATCAAATTTAGGGCCATTCGATTCATCGCTTCTCATTATTCCATAGTCATCATTAAAGACTTCTTGGTGATTTTTTTTAGTAAAAAATATAATTTGTTTTGATAAAACAAATCTCCCACTTGCATTTTCCAGAACGTGAAGTTTGATCCATTGAACATCTCCACTTTGACCTTGCTTTGTCGGCCAGTGCCCCTATTCGAATTAAAATTCTTTAGAAAAAAAATAAACCTTGCCTTTATACCACTTCATGAGATCGATTATATGGAGGGCTTCGATCAAATTTCAATGAAAGCCACACCGTAGAAAAAAAGATCACAGATTCGAGTAATCCAGAACAAAATATGTAATAGAAACTCACAACAAAGTAATCACAAAAAAATACACCAAGATTTAAAATGAAAAATTCTGAGAACAAGAAAAAACAACTAAGCCATAACACACCAAATTTTCATTATATGTAGGAAAAAATGTCAGATATTATAACACAACTTATCTCTACCATCACTTGAACTTACAAAATTTTGCTCCAAATACTCTTTTATTCGCATAAGAGAAATCACCGCTAAAATCCATGCTCGCTACCTTTACGGCTCTAAGCACCGTCAAGAGTTCCACACAAAATCATGCACCCTTCGCTTTGATTCAGAGCCTTAAGAACCACATCAAAAAAGAAATTGTCCCAGCGTCGTATGTATGTACCAGAGTAAATATTTTGCGCTTACTGTTTCGTAAGCCTGGAACAAAGGACCGCAGCGTAGCTACGCCCAATTGTAGCATAGTCACGCAGCCTGGTAACTTTTAGATCGACATAGCTAATGCCAATTTGGTGTAGGCATGTAGTTTCGCTATGCACAAGGCACTAGAGTGCTCCTTCATCTGTGGTTGTGGGTGCTACTACAGGCTCCACATCTCAAGAACCAGCTTTAAAAATATTGTCTTCTAGTGTGTTGATTTGTGCAAGTACTGTGTCATAGTTTGATTCTTTATTGAAATATTGTGTAGCTCGATTTTCATATAAATGTGTCATAGTTTTTTTAATGTCTGAAAAGCTGTCTGGAGTTAAACCATATGGTAATATGGTTGCTGGGATGGTTGAGAACATTGCTACATCCAAGTGGCATATGCAGAATTAGGAATTATTGTGCCAGATTCATTTGCTGTTATGGTGGGTGTTCGAGGAAAGGGTCCATCAAGGAATTCCAATAATCCATGCCTTTATGATCTCAATCATCTGAGATCTGCAAAGGGGGTAATTATTGGTGGTTAGGGAGATTGTAACTACAACATTGATATTATACAGAGGAATATTGGGGAGGGAACTATTGAGGGTTCGTAAATTTTGAGAGTTGCGATTCCTTACATTTATCAGACGTATCTGATTCATCCATTGCAGTCTGTTGAAGCTCTGTTACCATGTAAAACATTAGTGAAGAGCGGAGAGGGGAAAGCAGATAAACTGAAGTAAAGCAGAATGAATTCTGTATAAAACTATAGCATTTCTATCCATTACATAGCATTAGATTACTGTAGGTATATATAGACATAGCGGAAGAGTCTGGAAGCTAAGCTGCTCAAGTTATCTGTGTTGGAGATGAATGATCTAACAGTTCTGATATTTTTGCTCAGTTGTTAATTATGTTGTGTACCATAGGTACATCAGTATCAATCAGGAGGTGAGTCTCATCCTCTAGATTTAATAAAATCATATTTATTATTTGAAAAATTTTCTTTAATTTCTTTTTCGATCACTTATGGTATAGATGCTTCACCCCTAAAATTTGGATAATCTTTGTTACTCTTATTTATTAACTTGTTAACTTGGAATGAAACTCACCCCACAGATAATCTAACATAAAATTAAATGTATGCTTATTATATTTTTTTATTTTTCAGTTTTTGTTTGACTGCCTTCCACCATAACTTCATGCTATGTATCATGCATGGACTTGATTTCTTGCTTATAACAAGTTTAAAAATGCGCTTGCTGTAAATGTCAGTGTTAAAAGTTTTTTTACTCTCAATAATTTAAGGATTATTTGAGATTACCTTTGCATGTTATTATTATTATTAAATTTTAATTTTTTGTACTCTTCTCTTGCATAACAACTCGTTGACATGTTATTAGGGTATTAATTTCAATAACCTAATAACCCCAGTAATCTCTCAATAACATTCGTGGGTTCGATTTCAGTGTTATTCATAGATTATTATGGGGATGTTGCGGGGTTATTGAGAGTACGCACGCAGTGCTGCGTGCGTTCTCCGTACGGAAATATTTCTCCTGCCGTAAACCATCACTCCAAATTCCTTCAGGATTGTTAAAATATTTGCCTCCGTGCTCATCCATAAGATTTGCCTTTAACTTTTTTCAGACACTACGATCAACCGAAGATCAACCTCCTCCACTACTACCTATGTGATTTGTTGATAGATCTCTGCACATAAGATCAACTTCAATCTCACCCAATCATTCTCTTACCCCTTCACCTTCCAAAAGTGGAACCAACTTCATTTCAGAACGGTTAAATTTTTGGAACTATTGAGCAAGGAAACATATCAAGTGGGTAAAATTACTTCGATTTTAGAACTGCCTAAAAAAATTACTAATTTTTATTGGCTTATATTAAGAACTTTTCAATTTTAGAGAGGGCAATTTACTCTCCTTGAGCATTATTTGATTCCGCTCATATTACATTCCATCTATTTGAGATTCGTTTTCTTCAAAGGGCTTCGATCAAATTCTCACACATAAATCTGAGATAGAGAAGAAAAAAAAGTTTGTTTTAAAATACGAACAATACTTACACAGTTATTTTTGGTATTTTTTTTTAAATATTAAAAAAAAAAAAATAAAAATTGCGCATATTAATTTTTTCATTAAAAAAGGAGATAAACAAACAAAAAAATTAAAAAAATAAATCCCAAATAGGGTTATATTTGTTATCCTGATTTCATAAATGAGTCATTAATCAATAATGTGTAATTTTCATAATGGATAAAAGAGTTATATTTATCTATATATTATTGATGACACGATTAATTTCTTTTATTTTTGTTACGTAAATCTCTTTATCAAATTGAAAAACTCAAAAGTGTCCCAACATTTTTTCTTCTAATTTTCATAAAAGATTCATTAATCACAGTGCACTAATAAGTGATTCTCATAATGGATAAGAACATTATGTTTATTTATTTCTCATTAATTTTTACTATGTGTGGGTTCTGAAAATTCTGAACACCCTCACTCACATTTATTGTGTTTTGAGTTTTGAGAGTCAAATTTTCTGAAAGCATATTAGGTTGTATAGATGAGACACTACCTAGAGATTTCATCATTATATGGGTTCAAGGTTTATTACAGACGAAAGCTCCTAGGGTTAATTATCTTTCCCAATAATGGAAGAGCACACTCAATTAAGACTCATCATTAAGCACTGAATATTTAACATATAGTAGCATCTGGCTTATAATTTAAGTTATAAAATTTACCATCTATAGCTTAAAGTAGATTGTGGGGGAAATGATAACAAACCTAATCAAGATTTTATATTTACGTCATAACGGGTCGTAGTGGTCTCTGGTCTAATTAGTTAGAGAAGGTAGTCAACCTAACCTTAAATAAGGAAATTTGTTAGCAATCACGGGCGCATCGTTCGAGGGACCATTGTAGATCTGGGTGAATGTTTGTCCAATAGGATAAATTTAAATCAATCTTAGCTAACATAATGTTTTGTTTCAATCAGTTGTACCCTTATGATTCACAATTAAAAAGCCAGAAAGCCATTTGGAGATCATACGAGATGCGGCTGTAACCGTAATATAATGTTGTCATTTGGTGGAAACCAATCGGTTAGAGGGCTCTTAACGTAACCAATATTTTGTGGGGTTTTTGGGCCAAACCACATAGACGAGGACTAGGGGCACATCCTTACTGGCATAAAATTACAATGAGTGTGAATATAATTAGACACTTGATGTAGCTATTTTGTGTCCTGAAGTTAATCGAATGTTTGTCTACCTCGATAAATTATTGTGGAGAGTAGATATGATTTACTTTTATTTAAGAAATTTACTTTACTTGAATATTTTGAATTATCTTTAAAACCTTGGTTTGAAAATCTTAATTTGAAGTTGAACCCATTGGTTAAAATGTTCAGTCAACATGGTTATTATCAAGAATTTGATATTTAAAACTTTTATGCTTAAGATTCATTTGTAATTTATCAATTTTGATATATTTAGCATATTAGTCATGCCGACTCCAGTTATTAAAAAGAGGAGGATCAGACTAGGTAATTTGGACTTGCAAATTCTTATATATCATTTGAACATTAATTTTAAAATTATTAGACTCGTCAACTCTAATTTATACAAGGAAAATGATCAGACTAGTTGGGTGAGACTTACTGGGCGGCCAGGTGCCTGGACATTGGCGCTTAGGTGCCAAAACCTTCCACCAAACCCGAGAGTTAGGCGCCGACCACTTGGTCAATTAGGCCCCCGTTAACCAGCCCACAAATAGAGAGCTTGGCTCCTAGGCACCAAAGCTGCAACTTACGGTTGGAGAAGTTCAAGACTCTGAAAAGTGGTAAATCAACCAGAAGAGTATGGAGATCATGTAAGATAAGGGAAGAATACTATAAACATGAGGGAAATGCATTGCTTGTGAAGAGTGATGCTGGTTCGTTTTTGCTGCTTGCTGGAGTTCCAATTCTTCCTCCCAGGCAAAGAGGTGAAGAAGTTATACAGAAGTAGAGGCTATGGAGTAAGGGAGTGTGCTTTTATTTCATCTGTTGATTATTGTGAAAAGAAAAGCTAAGTTATTTGTTGTAATTTTTTGTAACCTTGTAGTTGTAAAATATTTATAGTAGACTTCTCTTTGAATCAATGAATCCTGTTGATGTTATAAGCATGTATAGTAAGTAGACTTCCTATTCTTCCTTGAGATGTTTAAGTTAGAAGGAACTAATTAAGATTGCTGTTTAATTTAATTTATGTGTATGGTGATTATTAACCTTATGCGCTTCATTTAGATTTCATTCTCACCAAATGATTTGTTAATATATGTTGTGAATTATAAGTCTTGGAAAATATTATAGTCGAATCAACTACATTAATCACATTTATCTATTAGAAAAAGTATATATTCTGTAGGGAGATGCAAATCTTAGGGAATATGCTATGATTGGGTTATTAATGGGAATGGAAATAAAGTCATTTCTAACCAAATATCTTTATGCTACCGGAAGAGGTAAAGAAGAGTGTTGTTCATATTTGTCACTAAGATTTTCTACTAGCAATTCTTAATTTGAAGAAATCTACTTAACTCATTTTAAGGAAGAGCCATTAAGTTTTTAATTCCTTTTTGTGATAACTTAAGATACTTTTGTAGGATTTAAACAAAATCAAAATTTCTAGGTTGGACTAAAATCTGTAGGCTATAAATTTTTTCAATTAGGATACTTCTCATTGCTTGTGGGATCAACATTCCAGACTCGAATATCAGTACTACTGATACGCTACGTTCACTTGTGTGATTAGCCCGTGCTTTGCAGTACTTGGAATGTGTCAAGTTTTTGTCACTGTTGCTGGGAAAAGACGGTGAATTTTAATTGGGAAAATTTAGCTCGAATTTTTAGGTCTTAGACTTGAATACTTGTAATTTTCAATGTTCCTGTTTAAATTTTTTTCTTTATAATTGAAAAAATTAAAAAATGTTATTTTGCCTTAGATTTGTTTGATTGTCTCGTTGTTTTTAATTTAGTAGTTTGTTTGAGTTAACTGTTTTGACTTGAACTCTTAGTTATTTTCTTTAGTATTAGGGGTCTCTAGTTTGTATATGCGTAGTTCATTACCAACTAGACCTAAAACCTACGATTCTGAGCTAGATAAAACTGTTAGGAAAATTAGAAAACAAAAAAAAAAAACTTGAACAATTCTTAGGAGAGACGACGAACAGTCCTCAAAACAACCAGAAACTCATGAACATCATGATACATCGATATCTTTAATAGACTATGCTAACCCTACGTAGATGAAATCCATCTTATTATTCAAACCCTTACCGTAAAAACCAACGCATTTGTTTGAAGCCTGATATCATCCAAATGGTACAGAAAAACCAGTTTGAGGGAGCCCTGTCTAAAGATCCGTAACTTACACTTAGCAAGTTTCTTAGAGCTTTGCGTCATATTTCACTATAATGGCATTTCCGATGAAAAACGACTAAACTTAGGAATGATATCACTTCATTTTGAAGGTGAATATATTTATGAAGCTTGAGAAAGATTCAAGGAACTTCTTAGGAAGTGTCCCCAGCATCACCGCTTGATTAGTTGATAATTCAAACTTTTATAATGGATTGTAGGATCTCTTAGGTTGACCATCAATGCTGTCGCTGGTGGTTCTCTTATGTGAAAGCCCTTTGATGAGGCTTATTCTATAATTTAAGAGATGACAACCAATAATTTTCAATGGCCTTCTGATAGAGTGAACCCCAAAATGATAGTGAGTGTACATGACACAGATGGTTTATCAATTTTGACTTCTTAAGTTGCTATAATTTCCATAAAACTAGACCAGTTTGGAATGAATCAACCACACGTAATTGAGGAATATTCATTTGAACAACTGGTTGATGCCAAAGCATTGCCACTTGAAACCCTAAATGCTATCAATAATAGGACAAATAACCCGTATTCCAATTTGTATAACCCTAGTTGGAAGAACCATCCTAATTTAAAGGGAATAATAATCAAGCGGTGCAAAATCAATAATGGGGGAGTAATCAATCAAATTCTTTTAGAAATTCGAACATTCAGAGTAGTACTAACTTGAGACTTTCTTATCCACCTGGTTTTAATGTAAACAAATATTTTAAGTAAAATAAGTTGTCTTGGGAGGAAGTTGTTTTGCAGATAAGGAATCATTTACAAAGTCAATGTGCAGCTATTAGTAGTAGAGAATCTATTGGGGCAGATTGTGAACTCACTTAGTAACCGAACCTAAGGAACTGTGTCTAGTAATACTAAGATTAACTCTAAGGGAAAGAATAATGAACATGTTAAAGCGGTTAAGTTAAGAAGTGGTGAGAATTTGAGAAGTAAATAGGAAAGAGCCAGAGTTGGAGAAAGAGAACCTTGAGCCTGAAAGATCTATATGAGACTCTTTTAAAGATTCAGGAAAACTAGTTACATCGATAAGGAGTAACTTAGTAAGACCACCTCCACTCTATCCCTAGAAACTCCAGAAACAGAAATCGAATCAACAATATCTCTCGATTCTTGGAACTGTTCAAGAACTTGACAATCAAAACATTCCTTTTGCTAGGCCTTGGAAAAGATGCCAAAATATGTAAAGTTTATTAAGGATATTCTTAACAAGAAGAGGAAGTTTCAAGACTGTAACACTTAGCGAAGAGTGTAGTCTATTATTCAGAAGATAGTTCTTAAAAAACTTAAAGATCCTGATAGCTTTACTATTCATTTTGAGAAGAGAAGTTTTATGGGAAAGTCCTACGTAATTTAGGTGTCAGTATTAACCTCATTCCATTAGCTATTTTTAAGAGGTTGGGTTTAGGAGAAATGTTTCCTACCTCTCTAACCCTTCAGCTTACTGATCATTCTATTATTTATCCTAGGGGGGGGGGGGTAGTGGAGGATGTTTTAGTGAAGGTGGATGAGTTTATCTTCCCTATTGTTTTCATTATACTAGACATAGATAAAGATAAAGAGATATTCATCATATTATTTAGAACTCTTCTAGCTACTGTTAGGGCTATGATTCATGTGCAAAATGGACAGTTGATTATGAGAGTGAATGATCAGGATATTACTTTTAATGTGTTAAAAAATCTATGAAGTTCCCTTCTGATTGTAATCATGATGCATGTTATAGGATAGATTTGATTGACCAAATGCGCAATCTTCAATTTCAGGATAATTTTTAAAGTTAAAACTTTGGATTAGAGCTTGATTAACGGTGATATCACTGAAGTTAAGGGTGAATCAACTCTACTTGTAGAGGATAATCAAAGGATTTTTATGGAGAGGTTTGAGTTGTTAGATATTACTGGAAATTCTAACCTTTTAATCCCTTCTGTTGAAAAACCACTTGAACTTGAGATGAAAGTACTTTCCAAAATTTTGAAGTATGCTTATTTAGGAAGTCATCTACGCTGTTTGTGATCATTTCTCAGAATTAAGTAATATGCAAGAGGAAATATTGATGAATGTTTTGAGGAATTTTAAGAGAGCGTTTGGATGGACCCTAGCAAACATAAAGTGGACCAGTTCTTCGATATGCATGCATATGAACCTTATGGAAGAAAATCATAAACCTGTCATGAAAGACTTCATTAAAAATAAGATATTGAAGTGGCTAGATGCAGACATTATCTACACCATTTCAGATAGTGCCTGAGTTAGCCCTACTATACATTATGTACCTAAGAAGGGGGGAGTGACTGTACTGGTAAATGAACAAAATGAATTGATACCCACCAGACATGTTATTAGGTGGAACATATGTATTGATTACAAAAAATTAAACGTAGCCATCAGGAAAGATCATTTTCTTTTACTCTTTCTAAACTAGATGTTAGACAGTCTAGCTGGTCACCCATATGTTTACTTTTTAGACAGATGCTTAGGGTATCATTAGATACCCATTGCTCTCGAGGATAAGGACATGACTACATTCATGAGCCCGTATGTGACCTTTGCTTTTATGATGATGCCCTTTGTATTATGCAATCCACTGATGTCTTTTCGGCATTGCATGATAAATCAATAAAGGAATTGAAGTTTTTATGAACGATTTCTCGATGTTTGACCCTTCATTTGATCCTTACTTAAGATCATCTGGTTAAAGTTATAAGAAGATGTGAAATCCAAATAGTTCTTAATTAGGAAAATTATCATCAATTCATAGTTTACAAAGGCACTTTTTTAGGACATAAACTACTCAAAAAAGGTATGAAGGTAGATCTAGCAAAAACATAAGTTATCAAAAAACTTGCCTCACCCACGACTGTGAGGGGAGTTAGAAGTTTTTTGAGACATCCTAGGTTTTATCAGGGATACATTAAGAACTTTTGCAAAATTGCTAAACCTTCATGACATCTATTAGAGAAAAGATGATCTGTTCCATTTTGATCAGGATTGTCTTACTGCCTTTCATAATTTAAAGGAAAAGTTAGTCACTACACCTATTATTGTCTCACCGAATTGGGAGTCAATTGGAATTAATATGCAATGCAAGTAACTATGCTATATGAGCAGGTTTAGGATAAAGACGCGACAAGATGTTTTGAGCTATATATTATGCCAATATGACCCTATATGAGGCTCAAATTAACTGCACTACTACAAAAAAGGAGCTTCTAGCTATAGTATACGCCTTTGACAAATCCAGGTCGTATTTGATTGGTACCAAGTGTACTGTTTTTACTGACCATTCAACAATTTGATATCTAATGTCTAAAAAGGTTGCAAAATCACGATTGATCAGGTGAGTCCTTTTGCGACAAGCATTCAATATCAAAGTGGTCGATAGAAAGGGACATAAAATTAAATTGCAGATTATTTATCTAGGTTTGATCAGGGGAATTTTTATGTGTTCGATGCTGATATCAATGAAAATGTTCCTGATGAGCAACTCCTTGTTGTTTTTTATTAGAACTCCATGGTATACAGACATAGTGAATTTTATAGTTAGTGATATTTTACCCTATGATCTATAGTACCATCAGAGGAAAAAGTTTGTTCATGTTGCCAAATATTATATTTGGGATGTCCCATCTCTTTATAGAAAATGTAAGGACCACATGATTAGAAGATGCCTACCCATAGAAGATACCCATGATGTAATTAGGAGGTGTTATGATTCTGAATTTAGGTAGAATTTTGGAGTTTATAGAACGACTGCTAAGATTTTACAATCTAAATTTTATTGGCCTACTATATTTAGGGATATTAACAAATATATAAAAAAATTATGAAAGATGCCAAATGGTATGCAATATTTAAAAGAGAGATGAAACACCCATAAATTTTACTTGGAGATTCAATATTTGATTTTTGGGGTTTAGATTTCATGGAACCCTTTATTTCTACGTTAGGGAATCTGTATATTTTGATAGCTATGAATTATGTCTTAAAATGGATAGAGGCTGAGGCCTAGAGTGTTTCTAAATTTTTAAAGAAAAATATGTTTTGTAGATACGATATACCGAGAGTTATAATTAGTGATGGGGGGAGCCACTTTAGAAATAAGAGGATTAAGACATTAGTTGGAAAGTATGGAATTAATCATAAATTCCAAAGTGTATCACCCTCTAACAAGTGGATTGGTTAAAATTTCTAACAAAGAAATAAAGAGGATTTTGGAAAAGACGGTTAACCCTCACAAGAAGGATTGGGCTTTAAGACTTGAGGACGCTTTATGAACTTAAAGAACTACTTTTAAAACACCTATATGAATTTCTCCATATAAACTCATATTTGGCAAAGCGTGTCACTTGCTCATTGAACTAGAACATAAATCATAGTGGGCTATCAAAGAGTTCAATTTTAACATGAAGGATGCTGGTGAGAAACGATTGCTTCAGCTCAATGAAATTGATGAAATTAGAGAAGAATCATATGAAAATGCTAAAATTTATAAGGAGAGTTGAAGAAATGGCTTGATCAAAAGATTCATAGGAAGAATTTTGAGCATGGACATGAGGTTTTATTGTTAAATACCTGATTGAAATTATTCCCAGGGAAGCTTAAAACTAGGTGTTGTGGACCATATACAGTAGTAAAAGTTTATCCTATTGGTACTGTAGATATTGTTGATCCTAAGAGTGGAAGAGTATTTAAAGTCAATGGTTAAAGACTTGAATCGTACTTAGGTGGATATTTGCTTGGACTTAAGGAGGTAATTACTTTGGGTCATCCAAATTAAAACATTAGGCATTATCAAGCTGATGATGTTAAACTAAGCATTTTCTGAGAGGCAACTCAATTTTATGTATGATGTTTATGTTTTAGGTGTTTTATCAGTGTAAGTATAATTGTGTGATTGTATAATTTTTTTGTGATTAAATACGTGTGATTTTAGGATGATTAGGTGAATTGGTGATGATTTATGAGATTCAAGTAAATTGAACCTAACTTGTCATTACCCTCGGTGCTTAGGCATCGCATAATTACAAGTGCACTTAAGCGCTACTATTCTGGTGGCTAAGCGTTGCCTTCCATGGAGAGTAGCGCTTAGGGCTGCTCTCCCGGCACTTAGGCGTTGCCCTAACTTAAGCCATAACAGTTTGTTGGCGCTTAGGTGCCCAGTGCGTTATATAAGGAAATTAAGCCGCTTTTCAGCCATCTCGCTTAAAATCTTCCACCGGTTCATCTTCTTCTCGTAACCTAGCTTTTTAGGGAAAAATTAAAATCTCTTAAAATTCATGTGATTCAAGGAAACCATAGAGGGGAATTAGCTTCTCTAAGGTAAATCTTACTCTCTTCATCGAATTCCATCATTTTCGTTTGAGATTTTTGGACCTCTTTGCGATCAGAGTGAGTTGGGGTCAGAAATTTTTGGAAATCTTGATTTAGCTTTGTTAAATTCCCTAATTTGCAATGTGTTGTTTCAATCCTTGCATAAACTTGTATTTTTTATTTCAATATCTTCTATATCATTCCTAGTGGCTAAAAAAACCAAGGGTGGCAAGTCAAAATCCTCCTTTGATAACAAGAAATTCCTTAATTCTAATGCTGATATAATGATTTCTTGATATCAAAGAAGCCCTTTCCTGAGAGAGGATTTCTATCCCCTTGGTGGGAGGTAGAGAGCATGATAGGAAGGAGGGATTGGGAGAGCCTATGCTTCAACACCAGTGTTGCTGTAATTTCTGTTGCTCGAGAATTCTATTCTAATCTACCTGAAGCAACCAATGATTCATTTTATATTAGAGGAAAGCAGGTAGACTTCTCTTCTTCTCGAATTAATCCATTATGTTCTTTAATAGTTGCTTTCATTACTTTTTCTCTTGTTGATTCTAACTTAGATCAAATCATTAAATTTCTAACCAATGGTAGGGAGTATGGAAAGTGTGGAATGACATAAAATTCAATTTCCCTTCCTCCACTTTAAATGCAGTGTCAAAAGCTTGACACTACTTCATTTATGCTAAGCTACTCCCCTCCACCAATCTGAGTGAAGTTATGAGGGATAGATCTTCCTTAAATTTATGCATCCAAACTCTGAAAACCATTGATACAAGATCCATTATTCATCATTCCATTCTCCATACAATAAATGGGGGATCCACTATCGATTTGGTCGCCCTTCTATCATGTTTTCCTTGTGCCAAAACTCTGGTATGTCCTTTGGAAAATGGAAGGAGATGCTTCATCCTTTGAAGCCAATATCCAGCTCCAATATTGGGATATAGGAAGCACACAATATTTGGGCATGGTGCGAGCTCTTCCCAACCTTCTAATTATACATTTAGACCCCAACCTCCCACTTCCATGGCCTCTATTGCCGAGAGATTAGAGAGGCTCGAGGATGACAACTCTATCATACATGATTAGGTATACAATTCAACAAATTGAATAATACATATGTATTGGCAGAATAAGAGCCAATTCGACCGGATTGCCATTTTTCAGTCTGCTCAGTTAAAGATGTACCGGAGGAACTAGTGGTTTGGGGGAGAGCATCCAATTAAGTTTATCGTATACTCTCCATATACACCATACGAGACTACCCACCAGCCCATGGAAAAGGATTTAGATGAGAGGAGGAAGAGGATATTGAGGATGGGATGATGACGAAGAGGATGATAAGGAGGGAGATGATGATTAAGAGGAGGATGAGTGATTATAATACTTAGGATGCTTAGGAGATTTATTTTTTTTGCACTTGCACTTTATATTTCATTTATTTGGATTGGACTTTTATTTTTGTATTCTTTAAATTCCTCCTTGTATGTTATTTGAACTGTTAGGTGCAATTTAATATATTGGGCTATTGTGACCTTTCTATTATTTAGTATAGCTATAATTTCTACTACATTTATGTTGATAAATTGTTGGTTTGAAAAAATGATAAATAATGTTATTGTTGTAAAGTTTTTAATGTTTTTTATAATGTTTAAATTTGTTGTAATTATTTTGTAGTTTAGTTTTGGGGAGAATTATGTTGTGTTCAAATTATTTGTCCTTAGTAAACAAAATTTAATTGGTTGCTTCTAGTAAAGATTAGGAAAGTGGAGATGAATTTAGAGCTATCACATTTTAAAAAAGAAGCGGAGACATGGTAAAGATAATTGTCACTATGTAATTTAAATTAAGAAAATGCCAACTAAGTTATAAAATTCAACAAATGAATAATTGATTGGCGTATTTATTTTTAAGAAGAGTTAGTTACTTGCTAAGAAAGGTGCACTTAGATGTGTATTTAATATGAATATAGCTCCATGTAATTTTAATTTTATTCTGATAATTCCTAAACTCTTAAAAAATGTAATAAGAAAAGGAAAGTAGATTATTTTTAATTTAGAGAAACGGTAGTATAATTTAAAATCATTAAAGGTTTATCCAAATATAGTAATCCTCAAGAAATTATGCTTAAGATTGAAATATTCATACTAAAGTAAGAAAAATATTATTAATGAAAAAGATTGAGTAGAAGCTTGAGGAGATGCTTTATAAAAAATCTGTTTTATTAACATTTCTTTTAAATTAAAAACCCCAAAACATTCTTTAATCACAAATGTTTAAGAATTATAAGTAGATAATATAGTGGAGGACAACATCTAATTTGCATTAGTTTGGCATTTACTAATTCCTTTTTTGAAATGAATATGTGGTCATGTTGTATTTGTTAAATTCAAAGTTTCTTACAACATATGGGATAGACTAATTCACTAGAGAAACTGAGTTTTCTTAACTATGATTTTTTTGAAGTATGATTGTATTTAGTTCTTTATATAACCCAATTTTTTTAGTTAACATAACCAATATTTAAGTTTTGATGTTACTTGAGGACAAATAACCTTTAAGTTTGAGGGATTTTGATGTGTGAATAAGTTGGCTAGTAATTTGGATTGGATTTATACATTTTTTTGATGAAATTGCACTATTGAGAAATGTATTTTGTGTTTATTTGTTGACAGATAATAACAAGGAATTGAGTGTTAAAAGTAAGAAAGGACTTGGAGCTAAAGTGCACATATGTGCTACTAGGTGCCTAAGCACTAGAACCTGCTGCCAAACCAGGGAGCTAAGCGCTGAGTCGCCAAACAATGGGCGCTTAGGCTCTGTGACTTTGGCGCCTTGGCGTCGACCACTTGGGCGCTTAGGCACCTGTTAACCAGCTGACAAACAGAGAGCGTGGAGCCTAAGCGCTAGCCCCTAAGTGCCTAGGCGCTTGCCTCTGGGCCCATAGGTGCCAGAAACAACAACTTATAGTTGGAGATGTTCAGGAGTTCAGAACGCGGGAAATTTTGCAAAAGAGTATGGAGATCGTGTAAGATAAGGGAAGAAGACTATAAATATGATGGAATTGCAGTGCTGAAGAGGATTGATGCTGGTTGGTTTTGCTGCTTGCTGGGGTTCCAATTCTTCTTCTCAGATAGAGAAGTTGAGAAGTTCTACAAGAGCATATTCTAGGGAGTAAGGGTGTGTGATTTTATTTCATCTGTTGGTCATTGTGAAAAAGAAAAGCTAAGTCATTTGTTGAACCTTCTAAAATCTTTGAGTTATAAAACATTTATAGTGAATTTCTCTTTGAATCAATGAATCCTATTGATGTTATAAGCATGTATAGTGAGTAAACTTCTTATTCTTCCTTAAGATGGTTAAGATAGTAGGAATGTATTAAGATTGTTGTTTAGATTAATTTATCTGTATGGTGATTATTAACCTTCTGCACTTCATTTACATTTCATTATAGCCAAATGATTTGTTAAGATTTGTTGTGAATTATAAGTCTTGAAAATGATTACTGTTGAGTCAACTAAGTTAATCACATTAAATTATAGGAATAGGGATATATTTTGTATAAATATGCAATTGTTAGGGATTTATGCTATGATTTGATTATTAATGGGATTTATGAAAATAAAGTCATTTCTAAACAAACTTCTTTCTGCTGTAAGAGGGGGGTAAAGAAGAGTGTTGTTCCTATTTATCACTAAGCTTTTCTACTAGTAATTCTTAATTTCAAGAAATCTACTTAACTCGTTTCAAGGAAGAACCATTAAGTAATTGACACCTTTAAATTTTGTTTGTGATAACATATGATACTTTTGTAGGACTTGAACCAAATCAAAATTAGAGGCTAGGACTAAAATTTGCAGGCTAGAACTTTTTCCAATTATGATTCATCTCCTTCCCTGTAGGATCAACATTCCCATCCTAAATGCATGCACTTGTGTGATTAGCCTGTGCTTTACAATAGTTGGAGCGTGTCATGTTTTTGGCACCATTGTTGGGGAACGATAACAAATTTGATTTAGGAAATTTTTTTTGAACTTCTAGGTCTTAGACTTGAAAACTTGTAGTGTTCACTCTTCCTGTTTAATTATTTTATCCTTTTATTTGTAAAATAATAATAAAAAACTTCTTATTTTAAATTTGTCTGATTATGTTGTTGTTTTTGATTTAGTAGTTTGTTTGAGTTAACTGTTTTGACTTGAGCTCTTAGTTAATTTCCACCATCAAAATTGGGTAAATAGATTTAGTAGTTTGTTTTAGTTAACTGTATTAGGGGTCACTAGTTCTTATATGCATAGTTCAAGCCCTATGATTTTGAGCTAGAGAGAACTGTTAGGAATAATAGAAAACAAAAAAAAAGATTTGAACAACTCTTAGATGAGATGGCAAACAATCCTCAAAACAACCAAGAAACTCATGAACATCATGATACACCTAGACCCTTGAGTGGCTATGCTAACCCTATTACAGATGAAATCCATCTTAGCATTAAAACCCCTGCCGTAGAAGCCAACATATTTGAATTGAAGCGTGCTATCATCCAAGTGGTGCAGAACAAACGATTTGGGGGAACCCTGTCCGATGATCCAAACTTACACTTCACAAGTTTTTTAGGACTTTGCGCCACATTTTGCTATAATGGTTTTTTTAATGACGCTGTTAGTTTAAGGCTTTTCCCTTTCTCCCTAAGGGATAAAGCCAAAATGTGGTTAAACTCATTAGCACCATGATCAATTAGGACGTGGAGTGACTTGGCCCAGAAATTCTTAGCAAAATACTTTCCACCATTAAAATTGGGTAAAACTTGGAATGATATCACTTCATTTTGCCAACATGCAGGTAAATCTATTATGAAGCAGACAAAAGATTCAAGGAACTTCATATGAAGTATCCCCACCATGCACTTCCTGATTTGTTGATAATTCAGACTTTTTATAATGGATTAGTAGGATCTCTTAGGTCAATTATCGATGCTGCTGCTTGTGATTCTCTTATGTCAAAGCCCTTTGATGAGGCATTTTCATTGATTGAGGAGATGATAACCAATAATTTTCAAAGGCCTTATGATAGAGTGAACCCTAAAAAGGTAGTGAGTGTACATAACATGGATGTTCTGTCATTTCTGACTTCTCAAGTTGCTACAATACCCATAAAACTAGACCATGTTGGAAAGATTCAAACACAAGTAATTGATGAAAATTCATTTGGATAAATGGTTAATGTCAATACTTTGCCATTTGAAACCCAAAATGTTATCAACTACAGGACAAAAACCCTTATACAATTTCTATACACACAGTTAAAACCCTTTGTTAATCCCCCATTTGTCGCTTGTAATTCTCTTATGTTAAAGCCCTTTGTTAAATTCTATGAATTTTCCTTCTGATTGTAATTTGGATGCATGTTATAGAATGGATTTGATTGACCGACCGTCTAATCGTCAATTTCAGGAGTATTTTTAACTTAAAAATTTATATTAGAGCTTTATTGAGGATGGTATCACTGAAGTTAAGGATGAATCAACTCTACTTGTAGATGATAATCCAAGCATTTTTAGGGAGTTGTTCGAGTTGTTGGATATTACTGGAAATTCTAAACCTTTGTTCCCTTCTGTTGAGAAACCACCTGTACTTGAGATTAAATTACTTCCCAAATATTTGAAGTATGCTTATTTAGGGAGATCATCTATGTTTCTTGTGTTCATTTCCTCAGAACTGAGCAGTATACAAGAGAAAAAAATGATGTATGTTCTGAGAAATTTTAAGAGAGTGTTTGGATGGACCCTAGCAGACATAAATGAGATTTGTCCTTCACTATGTATGCACAGGATCCTTATGGAGGAGAATAAAAAACCTCAGAAGTGACTAGATGCAGGTAGTATCTACCCCATTTCAGATAATTCCTGGGTTAGCCTTATAAATTATGTACCTAAGAAGGGGGGAGTGACTATACTGGTAAATGAACAAAATAAATTGATACCAACTAGACATGTCACTCGGCGGCGTATATGTATTGATTAAGAAAATTATACTTGTCCACCTTGAAAGATCATTTTCCTCTACTCTTTCTAGACTAGAATTTAGACAAGCTAGCTGGCCACCCATATTTTTGCTTTTCAGATGGGCATTTAGGATCTATTTGATTCCCATTACACCTAAGGATCAGGATAAAACTATATTCATGAGCCCATATGAGATCTTTGCTTTTAGTAGGACGCCCTTTGGATTATGTAATGCACCGACAACTTTTCGACGTTTCATGATGTAGATTTTTTGTGACTTGATCGAGAAAGGAGTGAAGTGTTTATGGATGATTTCTCTACATTTGGCTCTTCATTAATCCTTGTTTAATTTATCTGGCTAAAGTTCTGAGAAGATGTGAAGAAACAAAATTAGTACTGAATTGGGAAAAATATCAATTCATTGTTTACGAAGGCATAATTTTATGAAATAAAATATCCAAGAAAGGTATGAAGGTAGATCCAATAAAAACTCAAGTTATAGAGAAACTTGCCCCACCCACAACTGTGAGGGGAGTTAGTTTTTTGGGGTATGCTAAGTTTTACCTGCGATACATTTAAAGGGCTTTTCCAAAATCGCTAAAACTTTATGCCATCTATTAGAAAAAAATTTCCGCTTCGATTTTAATCAAGATTGCCTAATTACCTTTAATACTTTAAAGGAAAAGTTAGTCACCGTTGTTGACCTCACTTTTGGTTGAGATATAGTCTCTCTTTAGGATAGCCTAGGGTCTAGCCATAAGACTTTCTTGATGACTTTCTTAGAAGACTAGTCATGGAACCCTCCCCATAAAAATTGAAACTTTTCTCACTGCACTGGGAGTTTTCATATGCTTAAGGCCTAACCTTTAGTTTGGAAGGAAGAGACCAAGCATAAGGAAGCCTAGGGGAAGTCACTTATAGGTGGTCAGGCCATAGGATTTACCCTGGGAGGTCTGGAGCTTACACCACACTCACACTACACAATCACGACCCTAAATAAAACACATCCCACTTTGATCCCCTAACTCTTTGGAAACTCATGTAAGTGGTTTTCCCAAGCTTTTAGCCTCAGGCTAGGGTTTGGCCAGTACTAACACATAGAGGACCAAATGAGGGTGAACCTTGGTCCATGGCTCAATCTAGACAATTTCATACTACTCACCTTTAACCAATCCCAATTTTCCCAAACATTCCAAATTTCTAACCCCTTCACCCCAAAATGACCAAAATGCCTCTCTTAGCCTAAAATTCCAAAAATTCCAAAAATTCCCATAAATTTCCAAAACATCCCATATATTCCCAATTTCATTTCTCTCAACTACCACATGACCCAATTTGGCCAATTTAGCCCAATTTGACCAAAAGCCCTAATTTGGCCCATTTAACCCAAAAAAGCCAAAATCAAACCCAATGTCTACCCAATTGACCATAATCTTGCCCAATTTTAACTCCAAACTTTAATTCAACATCTCCAATACTAATCTAAATCAATTCAAGCCTAATTTGACCCACATTTGAATTCAATTCCATTTGAAATCCAAAATCCTCAATTTTACCTAAATGATCCAAAATCCTCAAATTGACCCAATGTCAACCAATTCCCCCCTATTTGATATATAAAATGATAGCCCAATATTTTGATAAAAAATAATTAAACTCATTTAACTTTTTCCAAAAAAGAATTACAAATGTATCTATCAAAATTTTAAGGGCTTAGTAGTGAGCTAGGCTTAATCAATCTTGCTAAAAGAAGTTTAGAAAAGCAAACATAGTCAAATTCTAAATACCTGAAAACACTACAAGCCTGGTTATGAAATTAATTGGCTAATTTTCCCAAACAAATTAACTTTGGCTAAAGGGGTTTTCACCCACATAATCTCTAAATGAAGAAACAAATGACAGCTTGTCTTTCTGGTTAATTAAAAACACCAACTCACTGAGCATAAGGGCATGAAAGGGATAAATCATTTAATAACTATAATAAACCCAAAAGGACCTCAGGGAAGTTCAAAAGTATTGTGAAATATCCGGGTTTCTCCTGGACTGTTTCACAAGTCTTCTAGACACCTTGTAGGACTATTGTATTTATTATATTTATTAAATGAAAATATCTCATAAATGAATAGGAGTTCACCAGGTTATGATCTAGGACTTGGTATGCCTGTGACGAACATATCCGTAAGGTTTTTACTTCCTTGCAAATATAAAATATTTATTGGCAAAGAATACTAAAGTTTCAGGTAGAGGAACGAGATGATTCGCTAGGTACACTTTTATATGTTTACAACACTTTCTTTTCCCGTGTTTTCTTTACCGCACTTTACCTTTCTTGCAATTTGCATGATAAACAACATTGTCATCCTGCATAAAAACTGAAACCTTTATGATAGCCACAAAACTGAGACCAAAACTAAATTAAAACAAAACAAGATAAAATTCACCGCCACAACATTCAAAATATAAAACAACTTAAAATTTAATCACAAACAAAACAAAAAAACACAATTGTAACTAAAGTAAAACGTCTCGTTGGATGATCGGGAATTCCTTGGAGGAGGTAACCCACGTGTTGCTAACTGTGTTTTCCCACGGTCTAAATGAAAGTATGAAACTCATTAAGTTGAGTTTAGTAAATTTATTTAGACTAAGTGAATCTGATGAAAATAGCAGTGCCGGGATGATGGAACCGTGAGATCTTAATCGGTGTTGCTATAATTAACTTTAATGATCCCCTAATAAAATATTAAGATACCTCAATTTAAATATTTCCAAAACATAACACATATCTTTTCTCCTCAATTGACACTTCTTTAAACTAAACCTGCAACTACAAGGAGCTTGGAGCATGCATAGTGGACAGCACAGCCATCTTCAACAGCAAAACTTGTACAACAACAAGCCATAGGACTTCGAGGTAGCTTGCCTAGTGCAGCATAAATCCTCACCTTTTCTTTAGGCCTTTGTACAGCCCTGCTGTGCAATATAAGCTCTAATTCGCTATAGGATTTCGAGGTTGTCATCCGGTATGACATAAATCCTCCCATCTTCCAAGTTATTTGCGTAATCAGATATTATGCGAATGTAATCTCTATAATTAATTAACAGGATTGAAATTTAAATAACTTCATTTCCAAGATTTAAAGCCGAATTATAGGATAGTTCGGGAGGACATCAAGATGTTCCCTGAATTTATGTCCTTCCCCTAGCCTTCTCTCCTTTGGATTCTGATGAAATGAAATGTTCCAAAACTTGAACCATTCACCTATTGAATTTCCAACCATCACATTTTCTTTAAAAACCTTACCTTTGGAAGTCATGAATATAAATGTTTCATGATCTATATCAAGAGTTTTCTTAGGTGACTTCAGTTATCTAAGATGTAATTAACTATAGGAGCTTGCCCTTATAGGAAACTTAAAAACCCCAGATTAATATAAACCTATCTAATTCCTTCATATTAGGTAGGGGAAATTATTGGTCAAAACTAGTTCGCAGATCAAACGGATGTCATAAATTCTTTAGTTTATTCGATCAAGCTTCACCTCAAGCCCCGTACTTATTCTACGGGATAAATACATGTCTAGCGGTGAAATGCTCGATTATTTAAACTATCGTTTATATGAGATCAGTTTGATTTCATATTTTTCATTAAAATATTATTTAAAATATATATATATATATATATATATTAAATTAAATCAATTTTCTATTTTATAAAATTAAAACTCTTTTAAAAAATATTAACTCCCAAACAAAAAATTTAACGACCGACAACCGTACCTATTATTTTCTCATTAGATTGGGAGAGTCAATTTGAATTAATGTGCGATACAAGTGACTATTCTATAGTGGCAATTTTAGAACAAAGGCGCGACAAGTAATTTCAAGCTATATATTATGCTAGTAAAACCCTAAATGAGGCTCAAATTAACTACACTACTAGTGAAAAAGAGCTTCTAGCTATAATATACATCTTTGACAAATTTAGGACATATTTGATTGCTATCACGTGTACTGACCATTCAACAATTCGATATCTAATATCTAAAATGGATGCAAAACCATGATTGATCATGTGGGTCCTACTTCTGCAAGAATTTGATATCAAAATCGTAGCTAGAAAGGGGACAAAAAATCATATTTCAGATCATTTATGTAGGCTTGATCAGAGGAATTTTTACGTGTTCATTGTTGATATCAATGAATATGTTCCTGATGAGCAACTCCTTGTTGTTTCTGATTGGAATATTCCGTGGTATGAGGGCATAGTGAATTTTTTAGTTAGTAAGATTTTACCCTATGATCTGTCATACCATCAAAGGAAAAAGTCCGTTCATGATGCCAAATATTATTTTTAGGATGATTTATATCTTTAGAGGAAATCTAAGGGCCAGGTAATTAGAAGATGCCTACCCGTAGAAGGGACCCATGATGCAATTAGGAAGTGCCATGATTATGAATTTAGGGGGCATTTTGGGTTTTATAGAACTACATTATGGATTTTACTGACCTACTATATTTAGGGTTATTAAAAAATTTATAAAAAATTGGCACATACCAAATAGTAGGCAATATTTCAAAGAGAGATAAAATGCCCATGAATTTTACTTTGGAGATTGATGTTTAGCGTTTAAATTTCATGGGACCTTTATACATTCGTTAGGGAATCTATATATTTTGATAGCTGTAGATTATGTCTGAAAATAAATAGAGCAGCGGCTTTGCCTAACTGTGAGGCCCAAACTGTATCTAAATTTTTAAAGAAAAATTTATTTTGCAGATACTGTAATTCTTAGGGTTATAATTAGTTATGGGGGAGCCACTTTAGAAATAAGAGGATTGAGACATTAGTAGGAAATTATGTAATTATTCATAAAATTTCACAGTGTATCACTCTCAAATAAGTGGATTGGTTGAAGTTTCTAACAGAGAAATAAGAGGATTCTCAAAAAGTCGATTAACCGTAACAGGAAGAATTAGGCTTATATGACTGCTTTTAAAGCACCTATAAAATTGTCTCCATATATGCTCATGTTTGGTAAGGCGTGTCACTTTCCTATTGAATTAGAAGAAGAAGCATATTGAGCTGTCATAGAGTTCAATTATAACTTGAAGGATGCTGGTGAGAAATGATTATTACAGCTAAATGAACTTGACAAAATTAGTGAAGAATCATATGTAAGTGCCAAAATTTATAAGGAGAAGATGAAGAAATGCATGATCAAAAGATTCTTAGGAAGAATTTTTAGCCTGCACAGGAGGTTTTGTTGTATAATACCCGATTGAAATTATTCTCAGAGAAGCTTAAATCTTGGTGGTCTAAATCATTTACAGTAGTAAAAGTTTATCTTTTTGGTTCTGTGGATTTTGTTGATCTTAAGAGTGGAAGAGTATTTAAAGTCAATTGTCAAAGACTTAAATCATACTTAGGTGGATATCAGTCTGGATATAAGGAGGTAGTTACTTTGGATCGTCCGAATTAGAACATCCGTTATTGTTTGGCAGAGGACGTTAAACTAAGCGCCTTCTGGGAGGCAACACAAGTTTATGTATGATATTGATGTTTTAGGTGTTTTATCAGTGTAAGTGTAATTGTGTGATTGTATTTATTATGATTAAATAGGTATTATTTTAAGTTGATTAGGTGAATTGTGGATGATTTATGAGATTCAAGCAAATTGGGCCTATGTTGACATGGGCACATAGGCACCACTAGAAACCGCATGCTTACAACTACTATTCGGGTGCCTAAGCGCTGCCGCAGAGCTTAGGCACTACTTTTGCAATGCCTGAGAACTACCTTCACTAAAGCCACAACCGTATACTAGCGCTTCCGCGCCAACCTAAGCGGTAAACAGAGTGACTTGACCATAACGGGCTTTATTGCCAATGTGAGACTTACATTCATTTTGATACTAGTTGAGGAATAAGAAACCTTACTTCATTCAAGATGGCCGTACGCATATCCTTAAGATTCAAAGAACCTGAAAACATTAGGAAGGAGTGTTAAAGGAGTCCCTCTAATATCAACTTATTAATATGATAATAATATCAAGAAAGAATGTTAAGGAACTTGATGTGGTGTTTTTCTATTTCAATATTTTTTCTTTTAGACACTAGAATATAAACACAGTATACGTATCGTAAAAGTAATACGTGGCTTTATTGAAATCGTAGTTATCGATCCCACGAGGAAGGAATTAATTTATGACAGTATTACTAAATCACAATGTTTAAACTTTATAAAACTTACAGGTGAAAAGCACAAGTGATAATATTTAAATATGCTAATGAAACTAAATTTTCCAAACTATTTTCTAAACTTCAAAGTAAATTTTCTATATTCTAAACAAAGATTTACTACTTTATTTAACGAAAGATTCAAATTTTGAGAAAAGATCCTTCCCTTCGCAATGAGTTTATGGTTAGTGAAAGATATAGATTGGTGGAAATTGTATTGTGTTAAATAGGACCATTCATATTCTTTACCCTCTGACGAGTGCATAAGGAATATTGGCTAATCCTATGTTTGATCCTTAAATATGTGGTTAGGCTAAGAGGATACTGGCTCCTACTTCCCCCTCCCCTGAGGGCAAACTCTCGCTTTAGGTTCTAAGCACTAGGACCGAATTACAGATTTTAGTCTGTCACCCTTAAAATCTCTAATTCTATGCCAAACAAATTATATTATCCTATTTATTTACAGTCAATCCTATGGACTACATTCTCATCCATAGAATTGAATGTGAACTCCACTTTGTTCTAGAAACCATAGTCCTTTCGGATCTTGTGTTTCACAATAAATTTTAACATTTCAATTGATCAAATCAACAAGTAAATGAAGAACGAAGTGTAAAATCATCACAAGTATTTAACATTTAAAAAGTACATCCAATCTATCTCTTCATTTCACCATATCTCATTGCAAGGAGAAAGACAAAGAAATCTATCTTGAATTCATAAGGAAAATACAAGAAAGCATGGATTATATATAAAAAACGAAGTTCATACTAAAACAACTTATATGTAACTCTTACCCAAAGCATATCCCTTGAAGTTACTTTGATTTTCTTTCTCTTCTTACAACAACACTCAAAACTTACTCAAAATAAGACTCCACAAGACTCTCTATAGCAAACTCTCATAAAACCAACGACTCTCTAGCATATTTTTTTGCGACTTCTCTTTTCTTTTAGACGGTTTTAGTCTTCTAATATAGTGTAGGGATGAGTTTTCCAAGAGGTGCCTCGAAGAACTCTTCAAAAAGCGTACTAATACGTCGAATCTTGAAGGAAATAACAAGTTAATGATATTGGCGCCGTCGGCGCCCAGCCCCGAAATATATTCCAAACTCTCTGTCAAATGGCGCCATCAGCGCCCAGACTCAGAAATTCCAAAAATCGCCTCTTTTGACTCCAAAATTTGTCCTTTTTGCTTTGTTTTCCTCCAAATGCCTAAAATCAACATACCAGCAACAAAACATGAAAAATACTCTTCTTTAAAGTTTAATATCACAAAAATGAGTATAAATTATAGGTAAAAATCAATCATTTTTTTGTGCATCAAAATCTCCTAAACTTAACTGTTACTTATCCTTAAGTAACTTTTTTTGCTACATAAAAATTATGACTCATGGTAGTGAATTTAACTTTATAATTGTTATAATTTTTTATTCATAAATATAATAACAAGACCTTTTAATCAGTTTCAATAATTTGAGTCAAACTATAGGTAAGATATTTAGTAATCAAGTTTAAGAGTTCTAGTTCTCTATTCATTTCAATAATAAGTGCAATTTGTCATATTAAGATCACATAGAAAAATCATATGAAAAAGAATATTCATGAAAACTATACTAATAAAGGCACTAACACATCAATATAAATCTAGAAATGTGATTAAGTTCTTCCATTTAGGTTAATTCAAGTGAAGCTAATATTGATTAGACATCTCCTCAAGCTTCTCCTCACACATTTTGCCTTCCTTTTGCTTATATATATATATATATATATATATATATATATATATATCTGTGTGTGTGTGTTGTTTTTCAATCCTTTCTTGTCTCTTCTTTTTTTATGTGAGGATTACTTAATCTGGATAGCCTTTAATGATTTTGAACTTCACCATCCTCTTCCTAAATTTATAACTCATTAAATTTCTTTATTTATACATTAATATTAGTATAAACATTACTTTATAAAGTTTCAATCCTTTCTTCTTACATGAAATCCTAAGACTCATAAAATTTCAAAAATTCATTTTCCTTTACTTTAAATAGCAAACTATAGTCTTATACACTTATGATAGATATTTTAACCCTAAAGTTAATTTTCATTATTAAATCTTAATTCTAAACTCTATTAAAATATTTAAATAATATAAAAAATATAACATTCTAAGTCAAATTCTTACCAATAATCATGTTAAAATAGTTCTTAAAAATAAATAGTTTATTTGAGAACAAATAAAGTTTAATTTTTCTTTGCCTGAAACTTAAATTTGTCAACATTTTACTTTAGAAATATAAAAGTAGCAAGAAAGAACGAAAAGTTCTAACATGTTTGTACTGGGTCTTCCATTTCTTTTCTATTCAAGTTATGCAAGTATTGATTAAGTATTGATAATAACAAGTATATAGCAACATGGAATGTGTGCTAAACATGACATATTAAATATTTGCAGGATAAAGAAATATTTAACACTTAAACTAAACATTTAGCAAAACATACAACAGTTTAAATCCAAATTTAAGCAAACAATCTAAAAATTAAATACGTGTACACACATCACAGAGTCTCTCCAAGCAACCAAACAAATCATAAGTTCTACAATAAAAAAATAAAAAACAACAAAACAATGTAACATTAATCCACCATCAGTAATCACTCTCATCATGCTCTTCTTCATCTCCTTCTTCATCTGCATTCAGATCCAGCCACTGATATGGGGTGAAACTAGGGCCAGTAGGGAATTCCACAGTAGAATCACCCTTCATAAATCTAACCATAGCTTCATTATAAGCAGCTTCCTATTCCGTTTTTCTCACCATAAAATCATCATTATAAGAATTTCTAGCATCAAGATTTTCAATCTTATTATGTATTGTCAAAATGTCTCCCTGTTGGATCATTAAATACTCCATAAAACCATAAAGAGTAGAAGCACTAGAAGTAGAAGGAATATCACGTCTACCACTACCAGCTCTCTATCCAACATGAGATTCATAAGTCTTAATATTCACTTTTCTAATAGGCTTTAGAGGCACAAATTTTTCTTCATCCCTTAAAAAATTTACTCCTGATTGTTCACATAGGGTGAAAATTAGGGCAAGATGGCCTAATCCACCAGTAGTCTCACCCCTAGCAATAACATGGATATTCTTATAGATTACAGAGCTAATATTAATCATTTTCATCAACTGAATACAATAGTTTAAAATAGCTCTGTCTCTAGTCACTTTGTTATGGTGATAAGTAGGTAATAACCTTCTAGAAATAAAATAGTGTCAGACTTTAGATGGAACATTTAACTTAGAAGCATAAAAGTTCAACTTTTATTTGAACTTCAGTTTCCACTGTCCTTTTCCGTCTATTAGAAATGCAATCACTTCATCTAAAGCTTCATCAGTGGCATTGAACTAGGTGTATTCACAGAAGGAACTGCTTAACTGGTAAAAATCATTAATTTGATCCAGGGTAAACTCTACCTTTTTTCCATCCACAAACACATGCTCGTCAGAAGTTTCACTCAAATTAATAATAAAAATCTCTCACTACTCCGGCAATGGCTTCAATAGTGAAGTAGTAGAAATGTTCCCATCGTCGATCAAAAATTACCTTCTCAATGACTCCACCCGGACTTTGGAAAGCCCTACCTTGAACAAAATTCTTTGTTTTAAGAAGGGTATTATAGTGTTATTTAGCCTTAATATTAACAATTCTCTTTTTATCAAAATCCAACTTTCTCTTCCTCTTACTCATTCTTGGAGCCATGGTAAATTCTATAAAAGTGCAAATAAACTCAAATAAATTTGAAGATAAAAATGTGGTAGACCCCCAAAAATCATTATGATGGGGAAGAACTTTACACCATGAATTCTCACAAAGTTTTCTAAAAAAACTTCAAAAATTCAAATTTTCAAAATGTAGGAGAAATCTATGGTGAAAATAAAAAATTTCAAGCTTAAAGAGAAGCTCTTATCAAGAGAAAATGAGATCCAAGATCTTTTCCTCTTCAAATTGCCTCAAATCTGAGTTTAAGCAAGCCCTAGAAGGAGTTTTGGCTAAGGCTAGAGGTAGAAGAAGACCAAAAGAGGTTAAATGGCTTTAACTGCCTAGATTTTGCAAATTTTAAGTGAAATATGTAGTTTCAACCTTTGGGCGTCATCGGCGCCCATCTCGGTGCAGTTGGTGCGGGGGCTTGTTTTAGAATTCTGTAGTTCTGTAAGTGGGCGCCGTCGGCGCCCATCCTGGCACTGTTGGCACCTAGAGCAGGATTTCCAATTTTCCATTTTTTATTCAAATTCAGACATTTTTTTGTCACGCCATCATTTAATTAGCCTTATTAACCATTAATTTATATCAATCAGTTGTCTTCTAATAACAAATTTCACAAACAATACAAAAATTCACATTTATAAATAAAATCGAACACTCACAAGCAATGTTTTTAATCCACACCAATACAAGTAATCGCAAGCCATACAATATAAAAGTTTAGCGTCAAAATCAAACCACAACACCCTAATGTTGAAAACTAAACAACAAACACTCAATCAAAGCCATAAAGCATTTTAAATTCAAAGCAAATCCATAAAAAACACATTGTCGGCCGCTGAAAGCTTAAAATTTAATTTTATATATATATATATATATATATATATATATATATATATATATATATATATATATATATATATATATATATATATATATATATATATTAGTTTTGAAGATAAAATTTTTAAATTTGAAAATATGAGAACAAGAATGGACGAATCTCTTTCATTTAGCAGTTTGAATGAACGAGTATCATATCGTGAGTAACCCATCTATCCCGAAGAATAGACACCCTACTTAACGATATCGCTCGATCAAATAAACAGCAAAATTCATGACATCCATTCTGGTCTGCGAAACTTTATGTGGACCTACAAATTCCCCTATTTAATACAAAAAGAATTAAATAGGGTTTGTATTAATCTGGGGTCTTTAAAGCTCCCTATAGAGGCAAGCCCCTATAGTTAATTACCCCTCAAATGACCGAAGTCACCTGAGAGAATTCTCGATTTAGATCAGAGGTATCTATCTTCATGAATTCAAAGGGTAGGGTTTTCAAAGAAGTGTGGTAATAGGGAATCCAATAGGTGAAAGACGCAATGTAAAACAGTTTATTTCAGGAATCCAAAAGAACGAAAGGTAGGGGATGTCACAGATTCGAGATAAGTCTCGGTGGCCTCCCAACTATCCTATTCTTTTGGCTTGAATTTAGAGAGAATTATTCAATGTTTCAATCCTGCCGATTTTAATTAATTAGGGGTTATATTTGTATGACACAATCATACAAATATCCTCGAAGATGTGAGGGTTTATGTTGTACCAAATGACTACCTCAGAGTCCTAAGACTGGTTAGGACTTAATTTGCATGACATGATTATGCAAATGCCTAACGAGAAGGTTGAGGATTTATGTTGCACTAGGCAAACTACCTCAAAATCCTATGGCTTTGTTATTTAATTCTAAGAAAGGTTTTGCTGATGTCGACACAGGTTTTGCTGTTGAAGATCCGCTGTTGCTCTCTCGAAGTCGTGCTTCATGCTCCACGTCGTAGCAAGATTGCATTTACAGGTTTAAAGTTTAAGTTTAAAAATGGATATGTAAATTGTTTGATCGGTGTTTTATTTCGTTATGATTTTTTTCCTTTTTATTACTGTGGTATTGCAAACGTGAGTGTGTGCTACAGTGATAGGAGCAGTAGTAAAATGAAGCAGGAAAAACAGGTACACATGAACATGCTATAGTGAATAACAGGAAGCAGACATCACAAGCAAGTTATGCTAAGTATGCTATAGTAAACATGCTATGCTAAGCAGGAGTACATGCTATAGGAAATAAAACATACTATGCTAGCAAGCATATGCGCTGTAACAAGTAAAACATGCTAGACTAACAAGAGCAGGTACTAGAAAGTAAAGCATGTAACGCAGTAAAGGAAGGAAGTAAAAAAAAAATGCTGCAAGTGTACTGTAGGCGCTGATTACCCGCGGTGTATTGTTACCTGTTTATTATTGTCATCCTATTGTTTTCTTGCAGAAAAGGCGTCAGTACAAGAAAAGAACAAGTGTGAACGTAGTAAGGAAAACCTGACTAAATAGGGGCACTATTGTACGTGCAGAAAAAATAAAGTGTGAAATCCGAGAATAAATCAAAAAAGAAAAACGAGAGGAGACCAAAGAAAACCCAAAAGAAAGACGAAAGAAATTAATGAAAATCGAGAAAGAAATAAAAGAACTTCCGTGGAAAACCTCGAAGAAAATCACGAACAAGCGCGAAAAAGTAGTAGTGAAAGCCACAAAAACACCAAAAGAAGAAACTCACAGATGTCCCGCTAAACTCACGGCGAACCGAAAGAAAGCCATGGGGCATCTGAAAAGGATCGTAAGCATGGTGACGGGGAGGACTCAGAGCTGGACTGTGTGCTTCCCAATCTTGGACAAGAGCTACCGGACCGACACCCTACAGGAGGCAGTCCTAACCTCGACTCGAGTAATTAACCGTGGACCTTTGCTAATTTTCATTCATTTCGATTTGCATGCATATAAATTTATAGGTGAAAAGTAATTTTGTTGTAGGAGAAATTTTGTCGCAAGAGTATTTTTTTTATTTTTATAAAGTAGTACAGTCCACAGGCTAACCACCCTAATCGAACTAGGACTACTAACAACTTAAGGGTATTGATGGCAACAGTCTCGCTAAAAATTGGCGAATAGTATCATCGGTCCCAAGCCGCGACTCTAATGGAGATTTTACGCATTGGCAAAGGGGATACTATTCTAAACCCTCTTTTTTTTAAAGCACACATAAGCATTATTATCATTGTCCTAACCCCAACCACTCTACTTACAGCCTTGCTTGATGGCCCCACATATAGACTAAAGGGGCTATATGTACACACCTACACGTCCTATGTAGGTGCGGACATTGAACCGAGAAGCAAGGAGAAAATCAAGGGACGGGGGAACAATGAAAGGAGAGAGGGGAAAGCAGCCCACCTAACAAAATTCTTGTAAAAGAGGTGAACTGATTTCCAACACCAGTCAAAACAAGTCAATCACCCTGGACTCCCGATCGTCCTTACACGACCTACAAAGACCTAAAGAAATGTCGACACTCTTGGAGAGGATGAGGACTAGACCCCTAGGGAAAACACTCCATTTTCCCAAGTAACGGCAGTAAAGAACGAAAACGGACATAAAGTCATCGACAAAGCCCCTAAACTCTAGACCACTGCTCAAGAAAGCTAGACTCAACTAGAGAAAATAACTCTGTAAAGCCAACACAAAATTTCGATATAAATGCTAAAAATGCGGTCACAAATGCCGCAGATACAAACCCAACAAACATTGTAATTTGAGCCCCTCAAATAATAAAATACAAGTCCAGCTAAAATCAAAACGCAAGTCCAACCTAAAGGGAACTCGAGCCCACAAAAAGGGCCAACCCGAGAACACCAAAAGGGGAGCCCAGCAAGGGGGCAAATCAGCCCAGCAACATGGGCAAAACCGAGCAGCTCAAAGGGCAGAAAAACGGCCCAGCTAGGGGCAAAACCGAGGGACCAAAAGGGACCAAACCGAGAAGCAAAGGCCACCAATGCAGCCATATAATTCTCAAAACCGAGCCTGCAGTGCCACAAATAAGGCCCAAGCAAACGTGCAAAAGATTTACAAAATCAAGCAATAATGAGAGTGAAGCCAGCATGTGGAGTTTCCGATTTCTTTCCCACTTTCATACCTTCCAACAATTACAAACGCCTACAATTACATCAATAAAGTAGTGAAGTAAAGGGCAAGAGAATCGCAAGCGAAGCCTTACTACCAACCTTTCAGATTTTATAAAAGAAGTCATGCCAAGCTTCAGGTTTTTTTTTTCTGTGAAATAAAGCACCCATGCACTACCAGATTTTACAAAATAATAAAACAAAGCTTTCAGGTTTTGTAAAATAAGCAATCCATGCATTTCAGGTGTTGGAAAATAAGCCGCCCAAACCTCTCAAATTTTGCAATCAAACCATGTGAAAACTTTCAAAGTTTTACAAATAGGCCACCCAAAATTTCTGATTTTCAAAAAGCCAAGCACCAAAGTTTTCAGAATTTTTGCGCACATAAAGCCGTCAATTTTCAGATTTTCCATGAAACCAAACCAAACAAATTCCCAATCGCACAAAACCGGCTTGCATAACTTTCAGATTTCTTGAAATGAAACGAAATCAATAAAACATTTCTGTTTTTTTTTTCCCACTTCAAAACCATTAGAGTGATCCAATTTACACATGAAACAAATTTGTAAAAGTAGAGACAAGGAAGAGTTCTCAAAATAATATCACCCTAAACATGCCAATATAGGATTCCAGCTGTACCTAAGTATATTTCAACAAAACAATGAAATAAAGAGGGCAAATTAGCAAAAGCACCCTAAAATATCACTCCAAATATAAGGTCATATAAGCATACACTCCGCCAGCACTCTTTTCTTTTCTTTCCCTTCCTCTTTGTTTCTCTTTTATACATTTTTTTTTAGCCGAGAGAAGCATTAAGGCCAAAGCAAAACCAACTAGCAACAACAATAACAGGCAGCTAAATGGGAAGGAAAACCAACGCTACAACAAGTAACTAAAGAGGAGTGAAAACCATCCATACCTTACTTGCCTTAAAAAAAGGAATGATAACATAAATCCAAGAGCAGTAAATACACCCGTCCAACAACGATTTCAGCAGTGCCTACCCTCTACCAAAACTAATTTTTTTACCCTGCTTTGCCGGAATTTTGGCAGAACCTCCCCTTACTCTCAAATCTTGGCCAACCCTAAACCCTCCCCAAATGAGGACTTTTATAGCAAGAGGAGAGGAGATCTTACCTTGCCCTTACCTGGGCGGTGAGTCGAATCAAGAGACGCCGACCTTATCGTGTAGGGGGAAGGTGACGACAAGGGAAAGAAGCGACAAATGTCGCGTGGAGGCGAGTACTGCAGAAAGCGTGGAAGCTCGTACGAGGAAGGGGGACCGAAGTCGAAGCTTTGCGAGGAGGAGAGCTGCGAGGAGAGGAGTTCGGTAGGGCTAGGGCTACGCGAACTGAAAGGAAAGGGAGGAATCAGGCGTGAGGCGTGAGTTAGATTTAGGGATTTAAGTTTTCTTTTTTTTTTCTTGATTTCCTTTTTTTTATTAATGTTTTATTCAATTTTTCGCCGATTCAGACAAAATCCGATCCCGCACGAAACCATATCAAAATTAGTGTCTTTCCCAGCTAAAATCGACGTTCCGGACGCAACATCGCAGTCTGTTTCTTGATCTGAGGTCGTTCGAACAACCTCGTCGTTGATCGGGCTGAAAGTACGTCAATTATGATCCTTTTAAAATTCTGACTTTGATGTCGATCGTCCCGGTGTTCTGACTTCGGTCTTGATCCATTGCGGAGAACTTAAAGCGTCGAGGCCGTGAATCGAGAAATTTGTGCTCGGCGGTGCAAGAAACGTGCACGAGGCTATCCTAAGGTCCAGTGGTCCTATGAGAACTCAATTTAGATTCCTAACGTCAATTCCAACCTGCTATGAACTAGATGTACGAAATTTCTTCTGGGACTCCAAAAGAGTAAAGAGGTGGCTCCGAACGTTCTAAAACGAGGTGGGCCCATTGCTAAGGATCTAAGATCGTCGGGGAAGCTCCTAAAGCTAGAACCCTAAATCCTAGGAGGAAAACTGAACCTCGAGAAAAGTGAGGTCTACAAATGGACCCCCAATAGGTGTGGTGCACCGGACAGACACACCGCGCGTATTGGTGTTGACCGAAAAAGATCAACAAACTAACACAATGCTACCAAAGTAAAGTACTTAGGACAGAACGTAGAAATTTTAAAGAGAGTTATTTCCGCTAGAGAATTAAGAGGGAGAATATTCAACTTGGGACCTTAGGAATTTTAATTTTCAAGCTTCAAATTTAAAACATGGATTTGATTTCGATTTCAGATTTAATTTCAATTTCAACTTTAATTTCAATTTTGATTTTATGCAGAGAAAAGAGTAGGGCGAAGGCCCACCCGAATGCATTTGTATGCCGAGAAGGAAGTAGGGCGGAAGCCTATCCCTAATGCTGAGACTATTTTGATTTCAATTTCAATTTCAATTTTGTGCTGAGAGGGTTGAATGTTGAGATTGCTGAGAAAAGAGTAGGACTGTGCCTATCCTAATGCAAAGAACTGCTGAGGAGGGAGTAGAGCGGAAGCCTATCTCGAGTGCTGAGAATATGCTGAGATGGGAATGAGGCGGAAGCCTATCCCGAATGCTGAGAATATGCTGAGAATTGCTGAGAAATGTTGAAATTGCTGAGAATTACTAAGAATATGCTGAGAATTGCTAAGATTACTGAGAAATACTGAGATTGCTGAGAATGCTAAGAATATGCTGAGAGATGCTGAGATTGCTGAGAATGCTGAGAATATGCTGAGAAATGCCGAGATTGTCGAGTGCCGAGATTGCTAAGAAATGCTGAGAAATGCTGAGATTGCTGAGAATTACTGAGAATTACTGAGAATTACTGAGATTGCTGAGAATTGCTGAGAATGCTGAGAATGCTGAGAATATGCTGAGAAATGCTGGGAACTGCTGAGAACTGCTGAGAACTGCTGAGAACTGCTAAGAACTGCTGAGAACTGCTGAGAACTGATGAAAAATGCCGAGAATTGCTGAGAATTGCTGAGATTTTACGGATGCATAGACCGTGAAGAATTTTGCTGAGATGTATTTATGCAGAGATTCAGAATGATTTTGTTGATATTTAGGAATGCAAAGTTTTATGAATTCAGAGACTGAACATATTGCTGAGATTTATGAATGCATAGATTGTGAAAACATATTGTAAAGTGCAAAGAATGTTTGTAGAAGTTCATGTAAATGCTGTATTTTATTGAAATGCCTGTCTAGAGATTTTTGAAAATTCACAAGGAGCAGATTTCTTTTGTTTTGTTTAAATGTTGACTTTTATTTTGTTTGATGTAGAATTTTATTTAGTTGCATTTATTTTAGGATTTGAATCCAGTTTTAGACAAGTACAGCACCGGTGCTTCGTAGAACAAGACTGTCTTTGAAACGTCATGACGTACAGTACTTCTTGAGGTATCGCTCATTGACTGATGGTAACTGTAGAAAATAACCCACTCTTTAAGGTGCTATCAGAATCACATTCTTTGAAGTACTTATAAAGGTGTGTTATCTCTAAGGACGTCACCGCTGAAGAGTACGCGATTTCGTAGCTTCTCTTGTAGCAGTTGTCGTTTGATTTGTCATTGATTCATAAAGGATGTTCACACTGTCTTTGAGAAATTGCTCTGACGTTCTTCGAATTGACATTGAAGTTGTATTTGCTGGGCGCTGAGGGATATGACTTCAGGATAAGACTTCAGGGTTGAATTTCCGTTAATTGCCAACAATGTGACACTGTCTTTAATTCTTTCTTCCTGGGCCTAAACAGATCCCAAAATTTATGTTCATGTGAGTAAAATATTTTTCACTGTTCAAAGATATTTCTGAGCTAATTAATGACCGACCAAAAGGAATGAAATCACTTGACTCTTTTCAAAGCATAATATCAGAAGAAACTTCTTAAGGTTGCTCTTCAAGTTTTATTAATCAGGGGAGGATTAAGACACCAATTTTTGATTATATGTTTGCCTCAAGCTTCTTCTCAGGGAGCTTTTTTTTATTTCCTATTTTCCTTTTTCCTTTTTTTATCCATTTTTTTCATTGAGGATTACTATATCTGGTGGAGCACATGTTAAAGATTTTGAATGCCTGAATTGGGGCACCAATTTTTGATTTTGTGCTCACCTCAAGCTTCTCCTCAAGAACTCTTTTTTTTCTTTTTCTTTTTTTTATTCTTTTTTTTGTTCCTTTTGTTTTCTGAGAATTACTGTATCTAGCAGTGCATATTTCTGTTAACGATTTTGAATGTCGAAACTTCCCCCAATTAATAATTATGAAATGTCCCTTAATATGAATCCTGAGATATTATAATTTTTTTGAAAGTTCGGACCCAGCCACATGGCGGGAAATTAAAAGACTCTTGATATCCCGAGTCAATTACTCATATTTCAACCACACTATTTCATTTTGAAATTTACTTAGGACCCTGTCCGAATTCCATAAAGTGAAGGACCCAGTCATTAGGGCATTAACTTCATTCTGTCTGAAGTCGAAGTCTTAGCAAGATATCCAATTTGAGCTTTCCAAATATTGAGCAGTTTTGGACAAAAACAAACTCCTTTTTCTTGCATTCATTGCAGTAGAAGGGATGGTACAGATCAATACTGATCATGCTAATATCTTCTTTCAGCGACAAAAGTAGTACAATAATAATCAAAAAATGCCTCTCCTGTTATCAATCGCGTAGGAATCAACTGAAGCAAACAAATCGCCGAAATCATATCGATGGAACCTCTCTAAGTTCCATTCAAATATTCATCGGGGATTGCTACGCTTCCATTCTTGAAGTTCTTCTCCAACCATTCTTTGAAACTAATACAGCCTTCAATGGTGTGCCCAAGCATTCTTTGATATGGGCAATAGTTGGGATGATTCTTCTTGTTAACCTCCACTGGTTTCTTTGCCTCAGGCAATCTGAACTCGGGCTTCTTGTCAAATTCTGGAACATCTGTGCTACTGCTTCATCATTGAAGGGATATACTTTGTTCAACAAATCGGTCATAGACCGACCCTGCCTTCCATCCATTTGGAGTGGCCTCTGCTGGGATGACTGTTGACTGTGTTGCTGATTGTACCGCTGACCATACTGTTGGACATGCTGAATATACCGCGGTGGGCGTGGACCATACCCCTGAGGCGACTGACTAAACTGAGGAAGCGGCTGAGTGTACTGAGGAAACGGCTGACTGAACTGAGGAAGCGGCTGACTGTACTGATGTGGAAATTGACCGTACTGAGGAGGTTGCTGCTGCTGACTGTATCGAGGTGACTGCTTGGTCTGTATCTCTTTCGGCTGCTTTCCCTTATCAATCGTTGCCACTACTCCAGATATTTTCTCAAAAAGCTTTCACTGGTCTGGGCTCTTCAATCTTTTCTTGCGGCTTTGCATGCTTGATCTCTTCTTGCAGTCTGCTGGCTTTGCTCAGTAGTTTCTCAAATGACTTGATGGTGAGTCCTTTGAGCATGAAAGCTATCAGTCCATAGATATTCTTGAGTAAGACCTCAATCACATGTTGCTCCTGCAATTGGGGCTCGCACTTCATGCTTAAGTTTCTCCACCGTAGAATATACTCCACCAAAGTCTCTGTAGATTTCTGACGTTCCATTATAGGATCTCCAATAGTAATGTGGTGATGTACTCCGACAAATCTCTTCACAAACAAATTTTCCAATTCTGTAAACGTCCTGATCGACCCGTTTGGTAGTTCTGCGTACCAATCAAATGCAATACCTGAAAGACTGCTTACAAACTGGCGGAAAAGTAGCGCCTCGCTACCCCCCGCGTTGTAGCAACTCTCTCGAAAGTGAACAACGTGCTGACATGGGTTGCCCGTTCCATCAAAAGTCTTAAAGGTTGGTGGTAAAAAACCCTTAGGATATGGGACGGAATCGAACTCCTCCGGGTAGGGTCTACCCTTTGAAATTGACGCGCTCCCTTTCGATTGGGCTAAGGCTTCCTTTACTTGCTGTTCGACCAGCTGCTTAATGTCTTTTTCTGGCACCATATTTTGAGTTGAATCTTTCTTTGGTGGTTCATCTTGGTTTTCAGAAGCAACCTCCCTTCGTTTGTCGGTAATATGGACAATCTCTGGCTGGTTCATCTCCTGGGATGCCACTTGCTGTGAATGCGACTGTCCCTGTCTACAACCATGACGACCATCATTTCTTCGATCTTTATCTCGAGGCGGTTAACAATTTCATATTTCTGCTGGGAGGCCCTTTGCCACTCATCCCGGTGTTCTCCTCACGAAGAGGAGTGTCACTCGCGGCTAACATGGCTCGGGTCTCGATGACGTTGATTTCTGCGAGATCTCCTGCCATGTAATATGTTAGGTTGTAATCTTCATCTTCAAAGTCTTCTTTATGATCTTTAGACAGTCGTGCAATGTCAGCTCGAAGCTTTTCCACAGCGGACTCAATTGACTTTCCTTTGATTGCATTAAGGTCAACTGAAGGTTTTTGAGAAACATCACTTATTTCCTCGAGCAGCAGTGTCGTCATGCAGAAGCTAATCGAATCACTCAACATCATATTTATAAAACCTTTTTCAGGTTCTTTTAAATATTCATTCGGGATCGTTAAGTTTCGGCTCCTGAAATTCTTCTTAAGCCAATCCTTGAAGCTGAAGTAGTTTTCTATGGTGTGACCGAGCAACCGGTGGTATGGACAGTACTAGGGATGATCTTTCTTGCCGGCCTCCTCTGGCTTCTTTGGCTCTGGTAGTCTAAATTCTGGCCTCTTTATCAAGTAACGGAATATCTTGACACTGACTCCTCTTTGAACGGGTATACCTTGCTTAATAGTGGATTCATTGTTGGACCTTGTCTCCCATCTATCTGGTATGGTCTCAACTGGAACGACTGTTCTTCAGACCGTTGCAGTTGCTATTGCAACTGCTTGATCTTCAGAATTCCCAGATCGCGTTTCCATTCCTGTGCTTTTGTCATTTGTACAGACTTTGAATCAAACTCATTCTTGAACTCAAAAGACGACAAAATACAAGCATCAACTGACTCTTCCTCATGTAGAATATCTTTTCCTTTAGTTAGCGGAGCGACTGGTACAGCCGTAGTGAATCTGGCGGTAAGAGCAGAAACAATCTCAGGAGTAGTTCGAACGCTCGTAATGACAACAGAGTTCTTTTCAATCCATTCCCTCTTTGGCATGGAAAGTTCCTCAACAGACTTCAGGTTGAACATTACAATAGGCTTAATAGACTTGCTCATTTCAAGATTCATCATTTTAATGGCCACATCCCCGAACTTGACTCCAACGTCGTTGAACCCTTGTCTAAACTTAATGACTGTTAGATCAGGCAACTCGCCTTTGTTGAGGGTGAACTCTACTTCAGAGGCGAAAGAAAAGATCAACTTTGGCGAAGACATCGTTCCTGGCATTTAAAGAATTTCTGGAAGTCAATAACGTCCGTGCCTTATAGTTTCAACGGAAGTACACAAGCTGCCGCACTTGTACTACAAATCGAGCAATTCTCTTACTCTGTTTGGTGTTTTAACCTTATTTTATATTTATTTTTCGGCTTTTAAATTTGTTAACGGTGTTCGTTTAATTTCAAAATTTAAAAGGAAGGTACAAAAGTGGAGATTTGGTTCAATTTACCGATAGCAAATCAAACCCGAGAAACACGAAGCAAAAGTGAAATTCAGGACCCAGCTCTGGGACTGAATTAACAACGCACCTCGTGCACTAGCACACCTATTGGGGGGCCGACCCCACACAAAAAGAAAGCCCTAAAGATTCCTGAATCACTCTATTTGTGGTGGTCAAACAGATGGTTTTGAAATCAAGAGAGTTGACCGTGCTTGCCCAAGAAAGAAATGAGCAAAGTATGCCAAAAGAAGAAGGACAATTTGGACCATGAGGGACATGGACACATTGTCGATGTATGAAGATAGAAACCCTTGATCATAATGGAGAGTAGAGCTAGTCCCCAACAGAGTCGCCAGAAGTTGTCGGCCGCTGAAAGCTTAACATTTAATATGTATATGTATATTGATTTTGAAAATAGAAGTTTAAATTTTAAAAAATGAGAACGAGAATGGAAGAATCTCATTCATTTAGCAGTTTGAATGAACGAGCATCATATCGCGAGTAACACATCTATCCCGAAGAATAGACACCCTACTTAACTATATCACTCGATCAAATAAACTGTGGAATTCATGACATCCGTTCTGGTCTGCGAACCTTTATGTGGGCCGAAAAATTCCCCTATTTAATACAAAAAGAATTAAATAGGGTTTATATTAATCTGGGGTTTTTAAAGCTCCCTATAGAAGCAAGCCCCTATAGTTAATTACCCCTCAAATGACCGAAGTCACCTGAGAGAAATCTTGATTTAGATCACAGGTATCTATCTTCATGAATTCAAAGGGTAGGGTTTTCAAAGAAGTGTAGTAATAGGTAATCTAATAGGTGAAAGGTGCAATGTGGAACAGTTTATTTCAAGAATCCAAAGGAACAAAAGGTAGGGGATGTCACGGATTCGAGACAAGTCTCGGTGGCCTCCTAACTATCCTATTTGTTTGGCTTTAATTTAGAGAGAATTATTCAATATTTCAATCCTGCCGATTTTAATTAATTAGGGCTTATATTTGTATGACACAATCATACAAATATTCTCGAAGATGTGAGGGTTTATGTCGTACTAAACGACTACCTCGGAGTCCTAAGACTGGTTAGGACTTAATTTGCATGACATGATTATGCAAATGCCTAACGAGAAGGTTGAGGATTTATGATGCACTATGCAAACTACCTCGAAATCCTATGGCTTTGTTATTTAATTCTAAGAGAGGTTTTGCTGATGTCGACACAGGTTTTGCTGTTGAAGATCCGCTATTTGCTCTCTCGAAGTCGTGCTTCATGCTCCATGTCGTAGTAAGGTTGCATTTATAGGTTTAAAGTTTAAGTTTAAAAATGGATATGCAAATTGTTTGATTGGTGTTTTATTTCCTTATGATTATTTTCCTTTTCATTACTGTTGTATTGTAAACATGAGTGTGTGCTACGGTGATAGGAGCAGTAGTAAAAGGAAGTAGGAAAAATAGGTACACATGAACATGATATAGTGAATAACAGGAAGCAGACATCACAAGCAAGTTATGCTAAGTATGCTATAGTAAACATGCTATGCTAACCAGGAGTACATGCTATAGGAAATAAAACATACTATGCTAGCAAGCATATGCGCTGTAACAAGTAAAACATGCTAGACTAACAAGAGCAGGTACTAGAAAGTAAAGCATGTAATGCAGTAAAGAAAAGAAGTAAAATAAAATGCTGCAAGTGTACCGTAGGCGCTGATTACCCGCGGTGTATTGTTACCTGTTTATTATTGTTATCCTATTATTTTCCTGCAGAAAAGGCGTCAGTACAAGAAAAGAACAAGAGTGAACGTAGTAAGGAAAACATGACTAAATAGGGGCACTATCGTACGTGCAGGAAAAATAAAGTGTGAAATCCGAGAATAAATCAAAAAAGAAAGACGACAGGAGAACAAAGAAAACCCAAAAGAAAGACGATAGAAGTCAATGAAAATCGAGAAAGAAAGAAAAGAACTTCCGTGGAAAACCTCGTAGAAAATCATGAACAAGCGCGAAAAAGTCGTAGTGAAAGCCACAAAAACACCAAAAGAAGAAACTCACAGATGTCCTGCTAAACTCACTGCGAACCGTAAGAAAGCCATGGGGCATCTGAAAAGGACCGTAAGCATGGTGACGGGGAGGACTCAGAGCTGGACTGTGTGCTTCCCAATCTTGGACAAGAGCTACCTGACCGACACTCTACAGGAGGCAGTCCTAATCTCGACTCGAGTAATTAAACGTGGACCTTTGCTAATTTTCATTCTTTTCAATTTGCATGCATATAAATTTATAGGTGAAAAGTAATTTTGTTGTAGGAGAAATTTTGTCGCAAGAGTATTTTTTTATTTTTATAAAGTAGTACAGTCCACAGGCTAACCACCCTAATCGAACTAGGACTACTAACAACTTAAGGGTATTAGTAGCAACAGTCTCGCCAAGAATTGGCGAATAGTATCGTCGGTCCCAAGCCGCGACTCCAATGAAGATTTTACGCATTGGCAAAGGGGATACTACTCTAAACCCTCTCTTTTTAAGCACACATAAGCATTATTATCATTGTCCTAACCCCAACCACCCTACTTACAGCCTTGCTTGATGGCCCCACATATAGCCTAAATGGGCTATATGTACACACCTACACGTCCCATGTAGGTGCGGACATTGAACCAAGAAGCAAGGAGAAACTCAAGGGACGGGGAACAATGAAAGGAGAGAGGGAAAAGCAGCCCACCTAACGCAATTCTTGTAAAAGAGGTGAACTGATTTACAACACTAGTCAAAATAAGTCAATCACCCTGGACTCCTGACCGTGCTTACACGACCTACAAAGACCTAAAGAAACGTCGACACTCTTAGAGAGGATGAGGACTAGACCCCTAGGGAAAACACTCCCTTTTCCTAAGTAAAGTTAATAAAGAACGAAAATGTACATAAAGTCATCGACAAAGCCCCCAGACTCTAGACCACTGCTCAAGATAGCTAGACTCAACCAGAGAAAACAACTCTGTAAAGCCAACACAAAATTCTGATACAAATGCTAAAAATGCGGTCACAAACGCCGCAGATACGAATCCAACAAACATTGTAATTTGAGCCCCTCAAATAATAAAATACAAGTCCAGCTAAAATCAAAACGCAAGTCCAACCTAAAGGGAACTCGAACCCACAAAAAGGGCCACCCCGAGAACGCCAAAAGGGGCAAAACCAGCCTAGCAAGGGGGCAAATCAGCCCAGAAACATGGGCAAAACTGAGCAGCTCAAAGGGCAGAAAAACGACCCAACTAGGGGCAAAACCTAGGGACCAAAAGGGACCAAACCAAGAAGCAAAGGCCACCAATGCAGCCATATAATTCTCAAAACCGAGCCTGCAGTGCCACAAACAAGGCCCAAGCAAACGTGCAAAAGATTTACAAAATCAAACAATAATGAGAGTGAGGCCAGCATGTAGAGTTTCCGATTTCTTTCCCACTTTCATACCTTCCAACAATTACAAACGCCTACAATTACATCAATAAAGTAGTGAAGTAAAGGGCAAGAGAATCGCAAGCGAAGCCTTACTACCAACCTTTCAGATTTTATAAAAGAATTCATGCCAAGCTTCAGGTTTTTTTTTTCTGTGAAATAAAGCACCCATGCACTACCATGCTAAGAACTGCTGAGAACTGCTGAGAACTGATGAGAACTGCTGAGAATTGCTGAGAATTGCTGAGAATTGCTGAGATTTTACGGATGCATAGACCGTGAAGAATTTTGCTGAGATGTATTTATGCAGAGATTCAGAAAGATTTTGTTGATATTTGGGAATGCAGAGTTTTATGAAAGCAGAGACTGAACATATTGCTGAGATTTATGAAAGCAGAGATTGTGAAAACATATTGTAAAGTGCTTTGAATGTTTGTTGAAGTTCATGTAAATGCTGAATTTTATTGAAATGTCTGTGCAGAGATTTTTGAAAATTCACAAGGTGCAGATTTCTTTTGTTTTGTTCAAATGTTGACTTTTATTTTTTTTGATGCACAGTTTTATTAGTTGCATTTGTTTTAGGATTTGGACCCAGTTTTAGATAAGTGCAGCACCGGTACTTCGTAGAACAAGACTGTCTTTGAAACGTCATGACGTACAGTACTTCTTGAGGTATCGCTCATTGACGATGGTAACTGTAGAAAATAACCCACTCTTTAAGGTACTATCGGAATCACATTCTTTGAAGTACCTATAAAGGTGTGTTATCTCTAAGGACGTCACCGCTGAAGAGGACGTGATTTCGTAGCTTCGTTTGTAGCAGTTGTCATTTGATTTGTCACTGATTCGTAAAGGATGTTCACACTGTCTTTGAGAAATTTCTCTGACATTCTTCGAATTGACATTGAAGTTGAATTTGCTGGGTGCTGAAGGATATGACATCAGGATAAGACTTCAGGGTTAAATTTCTGTTAATTGCCAACAACGTGACCCTGTCTTTAATTCTTTCTTCCTGGGCCTAAGCAGATCCCAACATTTATGTGCATGTGAGTAAAATATTTTTCACTTTTCAAAGATATTTCTGAGCCAATTAATGACCGACCAAAATGTATGAAATCACTTGACTCTTTTCAAAGCATAATAACAGAAGAAACTTCTTAAGGTTGCTCTTCAAGTTTTATTAATCAGGGGAGGATTAAGACACCAATTTTTTATTATATGCTTGCCTCAAACTTCTTCTCAGGGAGCTGTTTTCTTTTATTTCCTATTTTACTTTTTCCCTTTTTTTATCCATTTTTTTTCATTGAGGATTACTATATCTGGTGGAGCACGTGTTAAAGATTTTGAATGCCTGAATTGGGGCACCAATTTTTGATTTTGTGCTTACCTCAAGCTTCTCCTAAGGAACTCTCTTTTTTTTTCTTTTTCTTTTTTTTTATTCTTTTTTTTTGCTCCTTTTGTTTTATGAGAATTACTGTATTTGGAAGTGCATATTTCTGTTAAAGATTTTGAATGTCGAAACTTCCCCCAATTAATAATTCTGAAATGTCTCTTAATATAAATCCTGAGATATTATAACTTTTTCGAAATTTCGGACCCAGCCACATGGCGGGAAATTAAAAGGCTCTTGATATTCCGAGTCAATTACTCGTATTTCAACCACACTATTTCATTTTGAAATTTACTTATGACCCAGTCCGAATTCCATAAAGTGAAGGACCCAGTCATTAGGGCATTAACTTCATTCTGTCTGAAGTTGAAGTCTTAGCAAAATATCCAATTTGAGCTTTCCAATTATCGAGCAGTTCTGGACAAAAACAAACTCCTTTTTCTTTCATTCATTGCAGTAGAAGGGATGGTACAGATCAATACTGATCATGCTAATATCTTCTTTCAGCGACAAAAGTAGTACAATAACAATCAAAAAGTGCCTCTCCTGTTGTCAATCGTGTAGGAATCAACTGAAGCAAACAAATCACCGAAATCATATCAATGGAACCTCTCTAAGTTCCTTTCAAATATTCATCGGGGATTGCTACGCTTCCAGTCTTGGAGTTCTTCTCCAACCATTCTTTGAAACTGATACAGTGTTCAATGGTGTGCCCAAGCATTCTGTGATATGGGCAATAGTTGGGATGATTCTTCTTGTTAACCTCCGCTAATTTCTTTGTATCAGGCAATATGAACTCGGGCTTCTTAATCAAATTCCGAAACATCTGTGCTACTGCTTCATCATTGAAGGGATATACTTTGTTCAACAAATCGCTCATAGGCGAACCACTCGCCTTCCATCCGTCACAGAGTGGCCTCTGCTGGGATGACTGTTGACTGTGTTGCTGATTGTATCGCTGACCGTACTGTTAGACATGTTGAATATACTGTGGTGGGCGTGGACCATACCACTGAGGCGACTGACTGAACTGAGGAAGCGGTTGAGTGTACTGAGGAAATGGCCGGTCGGGCCGAAGAAGCGACGGCCCAGTATCGAGGATGCGAGCTATCGTGCGATGTGGAACCGACCGTACTAAGGAGGCTGCTGCTGCTGACTGTATCGAGGCGACTGCTCGGTCTGTATCTCTATCAGCTGCTTTCCCTTGTCGATCGTTGCCACTTCTCTAGATCTTTTCTCAAAAGCTTTCATTGGTCTGGGCTTTTCAATCTTTTCTTGCAGCTCCGCATGCTTGATCTCCTCTTGCAGATGACCACAAGAAAATATATTGCTAATTTTATACCAATTTCATATGAAATTACACTTTAAAGAAATGTATTTTTGTGTTTTATTGCAGGAATGAAGATTTTTAGGTGCTGAGAGCAAAAAGAGCAAAAAGACGCGAATCTGGAGCAAAAAGGACAAAAATTGATGAAAACTGAACTATCCCGCCAACGGCGAGCTTTAAGCCGCCGACGACAAGATTTTCCCGGTAGTTTTTAATATATTATAATAGAGGCCACCGACGGCGAGATCAAGCCCGCCGACAGTGAGCCTGAACGGTTAGCCTTGCTTCTAGAAGCCAGCTGACGGTGAGATCGAGCCCGCCGATGGCGAGACAGTTGATTCAAGCCAAATTCAATGAATCTGGACGCATTTTGAAGAGGTGCTTAAGCAACCTTTGGAAATATGACTCCTTCTTTATATAGGAACTATTTTTGTGTCATGGTGGCAGTTAAAAGAGGAGTTAAGAGTGTCATTAAGAGTCAGTTAGTGTAAAATTTGTGCTTCCTTTTATAGTAAGAGTTAGTGTTTAGTGTCTTAGTGAGTTATAAGTGTGTTGTACAAGAAAGACGAGTCAGAGGAACTTGAAGAATCTGCTTGGGGAGAAGAATTGAGATAAGTATACTTGTTTATTGTTTTATAACTTTAAATGAAATCCAATATCTGTGTTATTATTTCCATGCATTCTGAGTAGTTTCCTTTGTCTTTCTCCTTGTTGTTGAGATTTTGCGAAATGAAGAATTAAAAGAGTTGTGCTTAATAATATTAAATAGAGATTGTGATAATATTTTACTTAAATCTTAATTTACTTTCAATTTGGCCAATTGAATTGTTAACATATGTTGAATTATCAACTATAGTAAAGATTACATCCAAGATTCAGGGAATTCAAAAGCCTTGAAAGGAGGGTGCAAATAAATAGGGAAATTTTAATTATCGGGCGATGAATTTAGTATTTTAGTGTGACAGACTAAAATCTTCCATTCGGTGCTATTTTTTGTGAGCTGAAGTGTAGATGTTAGCCCTCGAGTGAGGGGAACGTGGGAGCTCGATGTGGCAGCCGGTATCCTCCCGGCTAGCCACGGATTCGATAACCAGAACATAAGCATTAGTCAATGTTCTTTGCACCTGGACCAATGGGTAAAGAATAGGAATGCTCCTATTTGGTACAATATAATTCTAAACTCAATTAATTATTCATTCACTCAATCCTCTTAACAAGGAGAAAGATACTTTTCTAAATTGACTTATATACTCTGTCTTTTAAGTATTAATTTTAAGTTTAAGCGTTTTTTATATTTCGTATACTATACTAAATTAGATTAGTGATCAACTTTTACTAAAAATTAGTCTTTAAATCTCTAACTTCTCTGTGGGATCGATATCTAGGACTCCAATAGAGCCCTTTATTACTTGAACGATACGTATACTTGCGTTGATTAAAAGGGGAGAGAGTACAATTGCTACTTTACTTTGAAAAACATATATTACTTTATTAAGCTTAACAATTATATACATCCTTCTATTTTTACCTTACTCTCCCCCTAGATGTGAATTCTTATATATTAGCGGATTGGTCGTGCCAAGTTTTTGGCGCCGTTGCCGGGGATGCAAAGTAATTATTAAGGTAATTTACTAAAATAATTATTAAAGATAATTACTAGAGTAACAGACTATTTTATTATTTTAGTGGTGTATGCGTAAATTTGGAACCGAAAGTTTAATACCTTACAATTCAGAATTAGAGCGCACTATTAAAAGAATTAGAAAACAGAAAAGAGAAATCATAAAATTAAATTAAATGGCAAATAATCCAGAAATTGAGAATATAAACCAACCAAAACCTTTGAAAGATTACGCTAACCCTACTTTAGATGAAATTCACTTAACTATCCAAAATCCTAATGTAGCGGCTAACTCATTTGAGCTTAAACTTGCAATTATCCAAATGGTACAGAATAATCAATTTAGTGGTTCACCAAATGAAGATCCTAATTTACATCTTGAGAGCTTTTTAGAGCAATGTGCTACTTTTAGATATGACGGAGTATCTAATGACGCCGTTAGACTTAGGCTATTTCCTTTTACTTTAAGGGATAAGGCTAAGATGTGGTTAAATTCATTAACACTTGGATCAATTAAAACTTGGGGAGAATTATCACAAAAATTTCTATCCAAATATTTTCCTCCTTCAAAAATTGCAAAGCTTAGAAATGATATAACTTCTTTTAGTTAGTTTGATGGAGAATCAATATATGAAGCTTGGGAGAGATTTAAAGATCTTCTTAGGAAATGCCCACATCATGCATTACCAGATTGGTTAATTATACAAACTTTTTATAATGGTTTAGTAGGATCTCTTAGATCGATCATTGATCTTCTTCTTGGAGGTTCATTAATGTCAAAACCTTTTGATGAAGCTTATTCATTAATTGAAGAAATGGCTACTAATAATTTTCGATGGCCTTACGAAAGGTTAAATCCTAAAAAAATAGCCGATATACATGATTACGATGCGATATCTATGTTAGCTTCTCGAATTACTTGCTATGTCCAAAAAATTAGATCATTTTGGAATGAATTATTCTCCTAATATAACAGAAGAAAATTTAGTTGGACAACTTATAGATGCTCAATCCTCATATGAAACTATAAATGCTCTTAACAATAGACCCAATAATCCTTATGCAAATTATTATAACCCTGGGTGGAAAAATCATCCAAATTTTAATTAGAATAACAATTCTGCTAATCGACGAATGGATGAATAATTCGGTAAACCCGAGTAGGAAATCCATCTAACCAAGGAAATGCTTAATTTTAAATCTTCTTATTCACTTGGATTTAATAATATCTCTCAATTTAAAGATAAGAAGTTATGCATGGAAGAATTAATATTAAATATGGGTCGACATTTACGGAATCGAGGTAATCGATTACAAATTCGAGAAACCAATTACAAACTCGAGGAACAACAATTAAAAATATTGAAACTCAACTTGGACATATCGCTTACTGCACTTAATAATAGAAGTCCTAGAACTTTTCCTAGTAATGTGGAAATAAATCCTAAAGATCAAGGAAAAGAATAAATTAAAGCAATACAACTACAAAGTGGAAAAGAGTTAGAAACAAGAATACAGAAAGAAACAGAAAGTCAGAATGAGGAGGTGGAAATCGAAAAAGATAAGGATCAAAAGGATCAAAATCTAGAAGATCCATTGATACCTATGAAAATTTCTGTAGAAAAACCACCACCACCATTTCCTTAGCAACTAAGGCAACATAAAAAAGATAAGCAATTTTCTAAATTTCTTGAAATTTTAAAAAAATTAACGGTAAACATTCCTTTTGTAGTATCATTAGAACAAATGCCAAATTATGTAAAATTTATGAAGGATATTTTAAATAAAAAAAATAAAATTCACAGACAATGAAACTGTTGCACTTAGAGAAGAATGTAGTGCAATTATTCAGAAAAAGCTTCTCGAAAAATTAAAAGATCTGGTAGTTTCACTATACCTTAGCGTTATTGGAGAAAAATTTTATGGAAAAACATTATGTGATTTAGGAGCCAGCATAAATCTAATGCCTCTATCAATTCTTGAAAGATAAGGAATAGGAGAAGTCTCACCTACTTCAGTAACTCTTCAGTTAGCTGATCGTTCTGTTACTTATCCTAAGAGAGTTATTGAAGATGTGTTAGTAAAAGTGGATAAGTTTATCTTTCCAGTAGATTTTATTATTTTAGATATGGAAGAAGATAAAGAAATACCCATAATATTCGGAAGACCCTTCTTAGCTACTGGAAAAGCTATGATTGATGTTCGAAAAGGAGAATTAACTATGAGAGTAAACGATCGAAAAGTTACCTTCAACATTGCAAAATCGATGAAATATCCTGCTATAGAAAAAGATGATGAATGTTTTCGAATGGAAATTATTGAACATCTACAAAATGAACATTTTAAAGAATACTTTGAAGAAAAACTCGAAATAGAAAATACTTGAATTAATTGAAGAAACAAACAATGAAGAATTAGATTATATACGGGAAAAATTTGAATTGTTGGATAATACGGAAAATGCTTGAAAATAATATAGTTCCATAAATTATTAAACCTCCTGAACTTGAATTAAAAATCTTACCTACTCATTTGAAGTATGCTTATTTAGGTAACTCTTCGACTTTACCGATTATTATATCGGCAAAATTAAATGAATCACAAGAGCAAAAACTTTTGGACACATTAAAAAAATATAAGAAAACTTTTGGTTGGACTTTAACGGATATTAAAGGAAATAGTCCTTGATACTGTATGCACGGAATTATTTTAGATACCGAAGCACAAACCGAGAGTTGATCCCGAAAGGAGATTAAATCCGATTATGAAAGAGATAGTCGAAAAGAAATATTAAAATGGTTAGATAATGGTATTATATATCCTATTTCGACGATGCTTGGGTAAGCCCGATTCACTGTGTTCCTAAGAAAGGAGGAGTGATTATTGAAGCTAATGAAAATAATGATTTAATACCTTTAAGACAAGTTCTTGGATGGCGTATATGTATTGACTATAGAAAATTAAATGCAGCCACCAGGAAAGATCACTTCCCTTTACCATTTCTAGACCAAATGTTGGATAGACTAGCCGAACATAAATATTTTTGTTTTTTAGATGGATATACCGGTTATCATCAAATTCCTATTGCTCCTGAGGATCAAGAGAAAACTACATTTACCAGTCCTTATGGAACATTCGCTTTTCGAAGAATGCCTTTTGGATTATGTAATGCACCTGCAACATTCTAGAGATGTATGATGTCTATATTTAGCAAATTAATTGATGATGGAATGGAAGTAATTATGGATGATTTCTCTGTATTTGGAACATCATTTGACATATGCTTGAGTCACCTTGAAAAAGTCTTAGAAGTATGCAAGAAAACTAACTTAGTTCTAAATTGGGAGAAATGTCAATTTATGGTTGCAGGAGGAATTGTATTAGGGCATAAAATTTCGGAAAATGGCATGGAAGTAGATCCTGCGAAAATTTAAGTTATAACTAAATTACCACCTCCTACTACAGTGAGAGGGGTAAGAAGTTTTCTTGGACATGCCGGTTTTTACAGACGCTACATAAAAGATTTTTCAAAAATTACTAAACCTCTATGCCAACTTTTATAAAAGGATAAGAAATTTGAATTCAAAACAGAATGCTTAAATGCTTTTGAATTAATAAAAGATAAATTAATCACAACACCTATAATAGTTTCCCCTAATTGGGAGAAACCATTTGAACTTATGCGTGATGCTAGTGATTATGCTATAGGAGCTATTCCTGGACAAAGATATGATAAAATTTTTAAGGTCATATAGTATACTAGTAAAACTCTCAATAATGTTGAAATCAACTACACAGTTACAGAAAGAGAATTATTAGCAATTGTTTATGCTTTTGATAAATTTAGATCTTACCTAATTGGAACTAAATATATTGTGCATACTGATCACTCTGTTATTAAATATTTAATACAAAAGAAGAATACCAAACCAAGATTAATCAGATGGATATTATTGATGCAAGAATTTGATTTTGAAATCGTTAATAAAAAAGGAACTGATAATCAAATAACAGATCATTTATCAAGATTAGAATATAATGAACTATCTGACACTGAAAATGAAATTATAGATCATTTTCCTGACGAACAACTTTTTAATATAAATTAATGGAAAATACCTTGGTATGCTGATACAGTAAATTATATTGTAAGTGATATTTTACCACCCATGCTAACTCTGCAACAACAGAAAAAATTCATTCATGATGCTAAAAAATATTTTTGGGATGAACCAAATTTATATAAGCAATGTAAAGATTCAATAATTAGAAGATGTGTGCCTTATGAAGAAACTGAACAAAACATTCAAAAATGTCACGATTCTGAATTTGGAGGACATTTTGGAACAGATAAAACTGCTTATAAAATTTTACAGTCCGTATTTTATTGGCCTACTCTTTTTAGAGATATATATAGATATATCAAAACTTGCGATAAATGCCAACGAGTAGGTAATATATCTAGAAGAAATGAAATGCCTCTGAATTTTATATTAGAAGTTGAAATTTTTGATGTTTGGGGATTATATTTTATGGGACCATTTATACCTTCATTTGGAAACTCATATATATTAGTTTCTGTTGATTATGTTTCTAAATGGATTGAAGCACAAGCCTTACCTCGATGTGATGCTAAGAGTGTTTCAAGATTTTTAATGAAAAATATTTTCACAAGATACGGAATGCCGAGAGTGATTATCACTGACGGAGGATCCCATTTTAGGAGCAAATATATTCACAAATTAGTAGAAAAGTTTAACATTATTCATAAAATTTCAACTTCTTATCATCCACAAACCAGTGGATTAGCTGAAGTTTCTAATCAAGAAATTAAATAAAATTTAGAAAAAACTGTAAACCCTAATCGATTAGATTGGTCTACAAGACTAGACATTGCACTATGGGCATACATGACTGCTTATAAAACTCCAATTGGAATGACTCCTTACGAGCTTATTTATGGAAAAACATGTCACTTACCAGTTGAATTAGAGCACAAAACATATTGGGCGATTAAAGAATTTAATTATAATTTAAGAGAAGCTGGTAAGAAGAGATTATTACAGATGAATGAAATAGAAGAATTAAGAAATGAATCTTACAATAACGATAGAATCTATAAAGAGAAAATGAAATTATGGCATGATCGAAAGATTAAACAGAAAAATTTTAAGCCAGGACAAGAAGTTTTGCTCTATAATACAATATTAAAATTATTTCCTGGAAAATTGAAATCTCGATGGTTAGGACCTTTCACTATAACTCAAATATTTACTTACGGAGCTAAGGAAATTGAAGATCTAAAGACTGGACACAAATTTAAAGTAAATGGACATAGATTAAAACCATATTTTGAAGGAAGAAGACCCAATTTTAAAGAGGTTTTAATGTTTAGTCAACCTGATTAACAACCAGAATAGGTCGGGCTAACCCATAGTTGTATTAATTTATAGTTTATTTACTTGAATTATTGATAATTATAGTATAAATGAATTCTACTACTCATATTTATCTTTATAATCATCCCAACATTAAGATTAACCGAAGAAATTAAAATTTTGGAAACCAAAAGCGAAAATGGGCAAATTTACCTTAGCTTGCCGAAGGCGAAATCGACGCCACCGACAGTGAGATATGCGCGCCTTAATTCAGTTTAAAATTATAACTATCCCACCGACGGCGAGATCGTTGCCGCCGACCGCAAGACTAGTACAAGAGTAGTTTTAGAGAGTTATTTTGGCGGTTTCTGGCGATTCTAAGTGTTTTTCTCTATATAAGATGCCTAGAACTCAAAATCTTCACTTTCTACTTCTTAGAAATGAATAGAAACTCCACCAAAACAAGAAATTATGGCATCCAATTCACTTGAAATCACAAAATCCCAAGTGTTCAATAGGAGAAAGTTCGTCAGTTATGAGGCACAGTGGATATTCAACAAGGTTATGAAGAAAAAGCGATTGATTAAAGAAAGAGGATTTGTTAATAGAGGAGCGGAGAGTTCAACAACATCTATTGAGGAGATGATTATTCGACGACGTTGGGAGGTATTATGCTATACAACTTCTGCAGTAGTTATCCCTGTAGTCAAAGAATTCTACTCCAATCTTCATGGAATCAACAATGGAAACATATTTGTACGAGGTAGATAGGTAACTTTCACTCCTTCAAGAATTAATGAGTTGTATTCAATTGAAAATACACCTGTTTGCCACTATTCAAATTTCATCCCTACAAGATACAATATGAATGAGATTTACCGATACTTAACTGGTGAACCAGAAGATTGGGAAATGCGAGAAGACGGGTACGTTAGTTTTTTTGCATCACTTCTTAACCCCGTCTCTAAGCACTGACACTTCTTTGTTTCGTCAAAATTATTACCCACTATGAGGGTAAATAAAGTCTCTAAGGAATGTGCAATTTTGAATTATTGTATTCAAACTGGATTACCCATCGATGTTGGAACTATTATTGTGAAGTTTGCCTTAGGCCTAATTGTGCATGGATCTATTCACGGGCTTGGACATCCTTCAACAACTTTCGCATTATGTAGTCAATAACAAGTTTCCTACGAAGCTTGGGAAAAAGTACTATTACCTTGGAAACCATTAGATCCGACTGATATGTTTCCAACTTTGGATAACGATAATGAGACAGCCATTATTACGGACTAAGCATCTCAAAACAATCCTTTAATCAAGCCCTTGACTGATAGAATGAACATGATCTTACGGAAACTTAAAGGATTGGAGAATGAAATACAAAATGTGATGAATTCCATTAACAATATCTCTGATTTATTTGATCACATTGACTGGAGATTGAATGAGCACTTTGATCATTCAGAACATCTGGAAGCTAGTTTTATACGACTTTTCATAAGGAAGGGATGGATTGAAGAAGATTCTACCGAAGAATTCCCTTTCAGGCATTTCTATAATCTGTTCGTGTATTTACGTTCTATCGGAAATATCAGAGAAGAATTAAGTTCAGATCTTGATGAGTAGAAGATATACATTCGTACTTATTTATGTGTGACTGCTTGAATTTAGTTTTTATTTGCACTTTATATAGTTAATCTCAGTCTAGATATGATTGTGTGTTATTTGTTTAGTCTCAGTATTTTGAGTATTGTAGTGTGGATTGCGACGCTAAATTGTGTGTGTGTTAAGATTTTTCAAAGCAATTTGTTAAAAATGTAGTGTGTGTGAAATTTGTAATCACTTGGATTTCATATATATAAGTTATAATGTTTGTGTTGTGTAAATTTATTTGTTAAAATAATATCTAATCATGATAAAGTATATTCTAAAGTGACCGGACATTATTGAGGCTTAAAATGAATTAAAAACATTATAAATCTTAAAAATATTAAAAATTCAGAAACCTCGCCGACAGTGAGATCGATCCCGCCGACGGCGAGATTTTCCTGAAACTTTAGACCTCTTTAAATTAATTAGCTCGTCGATGGCGAGAAATTTCTCACCTATAGCGAGATTCCGTAAAACACTATATTTTGACCGGTCAACCGTCACTATTCATCATCCCCTTCCTCAAAACTTCGAAAAACCAACCTAGGGCTTGATAGATCGAAGATTTGGAGCAATTTCAACACATTTTGACACTGGATTTCGTCTTCCCTTGGTAAGAGCTTCCTTCATATATAAAATTTTTTGATTTTCACCATGAATTTCTTCCACATTGAAGAATTTTGGAAAAATTTAAAATGTGGAGAAAAGATTTGGAAGAAGTTCATGGAAATTGATTTAGAGTGATTTTAGTCATCTTTAGAAGCCATTTTAGTAATATTTTAGAGATTAGTTGAGATTTCTGTTAATTTGATAGATTGAAAAAATGGCTCCGTGACAAAAGAGACGAATGATATATGACGAAACACGATTTGTAAGTGCTCGAGCGCAATCAAAATACTTCCACAATATCCAAGCAAGGAAGTGCATACAAGATCAAGTATTTAAGAATCCAGGAGGAGAAGTGGAACGAACCATAAAAGAGAGGAGATGGGAAAATTTCTGTTATACAACAAATAGGGTTGCAGTGGAAGTAGTGAAGGAATTTTATGCCAACCTAACTGAAATAGAAGATGCACCAATAAAGGTTAGAGGATTTTTAGTCGATTTCAATGCTGCAAGAATCAATTCTTTCTACGAAGTACGCGACCTACACACCAGCGAGAATGATACTTTTGGAACAATGGAAGGACCGCTGGAGGAAGTAATCAACTTTCTCACGATGTGAAAGGGGTTTGGAAAATCAAGCAGCGTGAATGGGTAAACTTCCCTCTTTCTATGCTGAATGCAATATCTAAAGCTTGGCACTATTTTATTTGTTCAACCTTGTTATCTACCTATTACCATAGTGAAGTAATAAGAGATAGAGCAGTTCTGAATTTCTTTATTTAGAACCAAAGAAGTATTAATGTGGGAAGTATTATTTACAAGAATGTATTAGCCACTGCAAGAATTGAGAGTGGAGGAGGACTAGGGCATCTTGGTCTAATTTATACACTCTGCCAATTATCTTGGATAGGGGCAAGAGATGATAAGGAATGGGTAGAGCCTATGAAACCCATTACCTAGGCTAATATAAAGACTTATGAATCCCACGAAGGATTGAGATCTGGAACTAGGAGTTATGTACCTTCAACTAGTAAGGATATTCCCTCCACCAGTTATGTTCCTCCTACTTATAGTTCTCCTACCCTTCATGATTTGATGAATGAAATGATCATGCAGCGGAAGAGTTTTGAAAAGATTGAGGAAAAAATAGAACATATTGATCAGAGAATTGGAGGATTAGAGCAAAGGTACAATTATGATAGTGAGTATCTCCAGAGACATTCAGAGTTTGAGATAGCTTATTATGATGCTGAGAATCGTTACAGGAGAGGAGAGCTTGATGTTTTATTTTCTGAGTACCCCCGTTACAGTCATTACTAACCTACTCCACCTGCGGAACAAGGAGATGAAGATTTTGCTTAGGATTTTAATGTTGGTGATTAGATTCTATGCTTAGGTATTTATGTTATTTGTTTGTTTGTTTGTTTTCTTAGATTCAATATTGATGTTTAGTTTATGAACTTTTATTATTATGTTGTGTAAGACATTGTAATATTGTTCTATAAGTTAAATTTGTGTGGCTTTTAAATTTTAATATTTCAATTTGTGATTGTAACTCTGAAACTGAATTTGTGAAATATATGTGGATATTGTGTTATGTTGTGGTATAAATTGTGTTAGTAGTTGAACTTATTTCAAAACTTCGTTACCCAACAATTTCTTTGATATTATATATGTGTAGAAAGTTATTAACAGTACATGTTAATTAAGTAATGGATAGAACCTACAGAACTTCAAAAAGAGGAAATACCTAAAGCACAACGGTATGATTTAAATTTATAGTTTGTTTTCTTTTCACCCTATATTGATAGATAGAAAAATTTAAGTTTGGGGGAGGGAAAAATACAAATTTAATTATTAAATTATTCTCAATTTATATTTTTAAAAATTATTATAGAATGATTTTCTGTGGTTATTTTAATTCAGTAAACTAGAATTAATTTATTTAATTATTATAGAAAGTTAATAGAAATACTTTTAATGATTAACTAATTTTGTAGATTAAGATATTTAGTATAAGAGAATATGAATATAGTTAACTATTTAAAGTAAGGAAAACTATATTTTCAAATAAAAAATTCTTAGGTATTTAGTTGAGAAAGAAAAGATTGAAACTCAATGAAGTAAAAACTTTGAAGTACATATAAGGGAAGTAAATGTTTCAAGTTTCAAATTTAGGAAGAGGAAAATGAAGTTCAAAATTATTAACAGACAAATCAAAAATAGTGATCCTCACTTGAAAAAGAAAAGAAAAAAAAGAATTGAAAATCAATCCAGAAAGAAATGAAAAAGAATATATATATATATATATATATATATATATATATATATATATATATATATATATATATATATAAGTGAGGAGAAGCTTGAGGAAATGCCTTATCAAAAATTGGATTCATTTGAATCAACCTAAAGGGTAAACTTTAGTTACATTTCTGAACTTATATATATGGATTAGTATTTTACTAAGTAGTGCTTTCATTAAATTCCTATCATCTGAATATCTTAAGTAATTTAATATTGAAAAATATAATCATTCTTGAAATAAGTAGAAGACTAGAAATCTTAAACTTGAGGACTAAATAGCCTTATATCTATAGAATTAGTTTAATTGTTTAAAAATATTTCTAGAAAACTTTACTATATTACTTATTTAAATTAAATTCATAGTAATTCTGAATTAAAACTTTACTACAAGTAATTATTACTTTTATGTAGTATCTAAATTACTTGAGGATAAGTAATAGTTAAGTTTGGGGGATTTTGACCACAAGAAAATATATTGCGAATTTTATACCAATTTCATATGAAATTACACTTTAAAGAAAGGTATTTTTTGTGTTTTATTGCATGAATGAAGATTTTTAGGTGCTGAGAGCAAAAAGAGCAAAAAGGCGCGAATCTGGAGCAAAAAGGATAAAAGTTGATGAAAATTGAACTATCCCGCCGACAACGAGATTTTCCCGAGAGTTTTTAATATATTATAATAGAGGCCGCCGACGGCGAGATCGAACCCACTGACAGCGAGCCTGAACGGTTACCCTTGCTTCTAGAAGCCCGCTAACGGCGAGATCGAGCCCGCCGACGGCGAGACAGTTGATTCAAGCCAAATTCAATGAATCTGGACGCATTTTGAAAAGGTGCTTAAGCAACCTTTGGAAATATGACTCCTTCTATATATAGGAACGATTTTTGTGTCATGGTGGCAGTTAAAAAAGTAGTTAAGAGTGTCATTAAGAGTCAGTTAGTGTAAAATTTGTGTTTCCTTTTATAGTTAGAGTTAGTGTTTAGTGTCTTGGTGAGTTATAAGTGTGTCGTACAAGAAGAAAGAGTCAGAGGAACTTGAAGAATCTGCTTGGGGAGAAGAATTGAGATAAGTATATTTGTTTATTTTTTTATAACTTTAAATGAAATCTAATATCTGTGTTATTATTCCCATGCATTCTGAGCAGTTTCCTTTGTCTTTCTCCTTGTTGTTGAGATTTTGTGAAATGAAGAATTAAAAGAGTTGTGTCTAATAATATTAAATAGAGATTGTGATAATCTTTTACTTAAATCTTAATTTACTTTCAATTTGGCCAATTGAATTGTTACCATATGTTGAATTATCAACTATAGTAAAGATTACATCCAAGATTCAGGGAATTCAAAAGCCTTGAAAGGAGGGTGTAAATAAATAGGGAAATTTTAATTATCTGGCGAAGAATTGAGTATTTTAGTGTGACGGACTAAAATCTTCGATTCAATGCTTGTGTTTGGGAGTCTGAAGTGTAGATGTTAGCCCTCGGGTGAGGGGAACGTGAGAGCTCGATGTGGCGACCGGTATCCTCCCGGCTAGCCACGGATTCGGTAACCGAACATAAGTATTAGCCGATGTTCTTTGCACTGGACCAAAGGGTAAAGAATAGAAATGCTCTGTTGGCACAATATAATTCTAAACTCAATTAACTATTCATTCACTCAATCCTCTTAACAAGGAGAAAGAAACTTTTCTAAATTGACTTATATACTCTGTCTTTTAAGTATTAATTTTAAGTTTAAGCGTTCTTTATATTTCGTATACTATACTAAATTAGATTAGTGATCAACTTTTACTAAAAATTAGTCTTTAAATCTCTAACTTTCTTGTGGGATCGATATCTAGGACTCCAATAGAGCCCTTTATTACTTGAACGATACGTATACTTGCGTTGATTAAAAGGGGAGAGAGAGTACAATTGCTATTTTACTTTGAAAAACATATATTACTTTATTAAGATTAACAATTATATACATCCTTCTATTTTTACCCTACTCTCCCTTTAGGCTGAATTCTTATATATTAGCGGATCGGTCGTGTCAGTAGACTGCTGGCTTTGCTAAGTAGTTTCTCAAACGACTTGATGGTGAGTCCTTTGAGCATGAAAGCTATCTGTCCATGGATATTCTTGAGTAAGACCTTAATCGCATGTTACTCCTGCAATTGGGGCTCGCACTTCATGCTTAAGTTTCTCCACCGTAGAATATACTCCATCAAAGTCTCTGTAGATTTCTGACGTTCCATTATAAGATCTCCAATAGTAATGTGGTGATGTACTCCGACAAATCTCTTCACAAACAAATTTTCCAATTCTGTAAATGACCTGATCGACCCATTTGGTAGTTCTGTGTATCAATCAAATGCAATACCTGAAAGACTACTTACAAACTGGCAGAAAAGTAGTGCCTCGCTACCCCCCGCGTTGCAACAACTCACTCGGAAGTGTGCAACGTGCTGACGTGGGTTGCCCGTTCCATCAAAAGTCTTAAAGGTTGGTGGTACAAAACCCTTAGGATATGGGACAGAATCGAACTCCTCCGGGTAGGGTCTACCCTTTGAAATTGACGCGCCCCCTTTCGATTGGGCTAAGGCTTCCTTACTTGCTGTTCGACCAGCTGCTTAATGTCTTTTTCTGGCACCATATTCTGAGTTGAATCTTTCTTTGGTGGTTCATCTCGGTTTGCAGAAGCAACCTCCCTTTGTTCATCGGTAATATGGACAATCTCCGGCTGGTTCATCTCCTGTGATGCTACTTGCTGTGAATGCGACTGTCCCTGTGCTGCAACCATGATGGCCATCATTTCTTCGATCTTCTTCTCGAGGCGGTTAACAATTTCATCTTTCTGCTGGGAGGCCCTATGCCACTCATCCGCGGCGTTCTCCTCACGAAGAGGAGTGTCACTCGCGACTAACATGGCTCGGGTCTCGATGACGTTGATTTCTGTGAGATCTCCTGCCATGTAATCTATTAGGTTGTAATCTTCATCTTCAAAGTCTTCTTTCTAATCTTTAGACAGTCGTGCAATGTCAGCTTGAAGCTTTTCCATAGCGGACTCAATTGACTTTCCTTTGATAGCTTTAAGGTTAACTGAAGGTTTTCGAGAAACATCAATTATTTCCTCGAGCAGCAGTGTCGTCGTGCAGAAGCTAATCGAATCACTCGACATCATATTCATAAAACCTTTTTCAGGTTCTTTTAAATATTCATTAGGGATCGTTAAGTTTCCGCTCCTAAAATTCTTCTCGAGCCAATCCTTGAAGCTGAAGCAGTTTTCTATGGTGTGACCGAGCAACCGGTGGTATGGACAGTACTGGGGATGATCTTTCTTGCCAGCCTCCTCTGGCTTCTTTGGTTCCGGTAGTTTGAATTCTGGCCTCTTTATCAAGTAACAGAATATCTTTGACACTGACTCCTCTTTGAACCGGTATACCTTGCTTAATCGTTGATTCATTGTTGGACCTTGTCTCCCATCTATTTGGTATGGTCTTAACTGGAACGACTGCTCTTCAGACCATTGCAGTTACTATCGTGACTGCTTGATCTTCAGAATTCCCAGATTGCATTTCCATTCCTGTGCTTTTGTCATTTGTACGGACTTTGAATCAGACTCATTCTTGAACTCAATAGACGGCAAAACACAAGCATCGACTGACTCTTCCTCATGTAGAATATCTTTTCCTTTAGTTAGTGGAGCGACTGGTACAGCCGTAGTGAATCCGGTGGTAAGAGCAGAAACAGTCTCAGGAGTTGTCCCAACGCTCGTAATGACAACAAAGTTCTTTTCAATCCATTCCCTCTTTGGCATGGAAAGTTCCTCAACAGACTTCAGGTTAAACATTACAATAGGCTTAACGGACTTGCTCATTTCAGGCTTCATCATTTCAATGGCCACATCCCCGAACTTGACTCCAACATCGTTGAACCCTTGTCTGAAACTTAATGACTGTTAGATCAGGCAACTCATCTCTGTTGAGGGCGAACTCTACTCCGGAGGCGAAAGAAAAGATCAACTTTGGCGAAGACATCGTTCCTGGCATTTAAAGAATTTCTGGAAGTCAGTAACGTCCGTGCCTTGTAGTTTCAACGGAAGTACTCAAGCTACCGCACTTGTACTGCAAACTGGGCAATTCTCTTATTCTGTTTGGTGTTTTAACTTTATTTTATCTTTATTTTTCGGCTTTTAAATTTGTTAACGGTGTTCGTTTAATTTTAAAATTTAAACGGAAGGTACAAAGGTGGAGATTTGGTTGAATTTTCCGATAGCAAATCAAACTCGAGAAACATGAAGCAAAAGTGAAATTCAGGACCCAGCTCTGGGACTGAATTCACAACGCACCTCGCGCACTAACACACCTTTTGGGGGTCCGACCGCACACAAAAAGAAAGCCCTAAAGATTCCTGAACCACTCTGTTTGAGGTGGTCAAACAGATGGTTCTGAAGTCAAGAGAGTTGACCGTGCTTGCCCAAGAAAGAAATGAGCAAAGCATGCCTATGGAAGAATGATAATTTGGACCATGAGGGACATGGACACATTGTCGATGTATGAAGATAGAAATCCTTGATCATAATGGAGAGTAGAGCTAGTCCCCAGCGGAGTCGCCAGAAGTTGTCGGCCGCTGAAAGCTTAAAATTTAATATGTATATGTATACTGATTTTGAAAATAGAACTTTAAATTTTAAAAAACGAGAACAAGAATGGACGAATCTCATTCATTTAGTAGTTTGAATGAACGAGCATCATATCTCAAGTAACGCATCTATCCCAAAGAATAGACGCCCTACTTAACGATATCGCTCGATCAAATTAGCTGCTAAATTCATGACATCCGTTCTGGTCTGTGAACCTTTATGTGGACTGACAAATTCCCCTATTTAATACAAAAAGAATTAAATAGGGTTTATATTAATCTGGGGTCTTTAAAGCTCCCTATAGAGGCAAGCCCCTATAGTTAATTACCCCTCAAATGACCGAAGTAACCTGAGAGAACTCTCGATTTAGATCAAAGTTATTTATCTTCATGAATTCAATGAGTAGGTGTTGACCTCATTTTTGATGAAGTCTTCTCTTCTTCTCTTTAGTACTTAGGATCTAGCCTTAGGCTTTTCCTTTGACTATCTTAGAGGACTAGAATTGGGATCCACCATCTAGAATTTTAAACCACTTCTTAACTCCCTGCAAACTCCACAAACTTGATCGTAGACCCCTAATCACCTAGAGGGTTGAAATCGAATGTGGAAGTTTAAAAGGATGAGTTCCTATAGGACTCTTTGGCCTTAGAGGCCGCTCAGGTGGCTCGGTCCGATGAAGGGGCTGACTTACACATACACTACACTCCCATACACCTCCTAAAACACACCCATACCCGACTTGACCTCCTGACTCATGTAGATGATTCACATGGATGGTCCTTAACCCCTAAGCCCTTGGGCTAAGAGGGTTAGGAACAACATAGTGAATGCCTCAAATGAGTCCCTTCATGGCTCATGTGGGCTTGATATGGCTTCATGGCTCAACCAAAATGATTTTACTCCACTTACATTCACCCGATCTTCAATTTTCCAAATTTTCAATTTTCCAAATTTTCGATTTTGACCCCGGGACCCAACACCACGCCAACCTACCCAAAGCGCCGAATAGCCAAATTTCTCAAAAATTTCCAAATCACCCAAAATTCTCCAAAATCATTCCCAAACATTTCCACATCACTCAAACTGATCATCCATAACCAAAAATACCAAAAATTCCAAAAATACCTCCCAATACCCTTCGAATACCCAAAATACCCCTCTTAGCCAAAAAATCCAAAAATTCAGAAAATTCCCAGAAAATTCCAGAAAATCCCAAATATTCCCAATTTCATTCTGTTCAACTACACCATGGGCCAATTTTGTCAATTTACCCCACTATTATCAAAACCCCCAATTTGACCCATTTTAACCCAAAGTGAACCCAATGTCAAACCTAACCTACCCAATTGACCTAAATTCTGGTCCAATTCAATTCTAAACTTCAATTCAACATCCCCAACACCAATCTAGACCAAATCCAAGCCCAATTTGATTGGCATTGGGATCCAATTTTACTTTTGGCCTTAAAGCCCGATTTGGACCTATGACCCAAACCTAACCCAAACTCACCCAATTCAACTCCAATTAACCCCAAATCTTTTCTAAACCCTCCTTGACATCCCCATAAACAAAACACTTACATGATTTGCCCAAAATTTAGACCCAAACCCCACTCAAATTCAACCCAAAATCAAAAAGCCCAATTTTGACCTAAACCTAAACCTAGCCCAAATGAGCCCAAATCCCAAAATCAAAACCTAACCAAAGCCAAAACCTCTTTGAAACACCCCCATAAACATTTCCCAACATTAATTTTACATCAATTTCAACTCTAGCCCAACTTTGGCCCATGGTAGCCCATTTTGGCCCACCTTAGCCTCTTTACCAAAAAGGCCATATCCAACCCAATTCAAACCCAAATCACCTCAAATTTGTTTCAAACCACTCATGACACATCCCTAAACCAAACTCAACAATTATTTGGCCCAAGCCTTTACCAAAATTTCATCCCAAAATCCATTTTAAAATTCAAAAGCCCACTTTCCTAAACCATTTTAAAAGCCCATCCTTTACCACATCCAAAGGCCCAAAATTGGTCCCAAAGCCCATATGACATTTCCCCTCATCATACTTTCAATTAAACTCAATACTTAAGTCCTAAATTCATCATCAAATCATTCCAAATCAAGTTCCATACAAATTTCCATCAAATTACCAAAAAATTCCTATAATCCATTTCCATGAAATTGACTTGACTTTTCCCAAGCCAAAGGTGAGCCATGAAGCCATGCATGAGCCACATGTGAGCCATGAGAGCCTTGGACACTCCACCATACCATATTGGGTAGGAAGGAGGGACCCTTTCCTTAATCCCTAAAGCTCATTAGCCTTAATCATGATTCACACTAAACCTAAATTTAATCCAAATATATTTGGATGGAGACTTCTCCATGCCAAACCAGCTGATCCCTTTGATCCCCCACAACACCCAAAGCCACCTTGAGGGGTGCACCAAGCCCAAATGGGTGAGTTGACCCATTTAGACCCAAAACTAGCCATGCCCCATTCTATTTTGGATCAAGGCCTTTACACTTGGCCATTGCCGATTGCTTGCACAAACACCCGACCACCGACCCACCGACCACGAGGGTGACCCTTGCTCGCCGGCCGGCCACCCTGATCGCCGGAAAACACCATGGCCGAGAGCTCACATGTGAGCCAACTTTGGAATTCTCACTGCCGAGCCGCCCCATCCCCGGTGGCCATTGTGGCTATTCTTCACATGCCGGGAGCAGCGATCCCAACCCTCGACACCCCACAGGAGAGCCTCCGACCATGCCTATTTAAACCCCTCACTCTCTCGGCCATGAGAGGTGCTAAAAAAAACCTTAAGGAAACTGCGCCAAAATTGTTCCGGACTACTCCCCATACACGAGCACTTGATCCCCACCGAAATCCCCCTACCATTTCTTCTCCGCGAGCTCGATTTCGGAGTTGAAATCCAAGCCCAAAACCGGGACACTTCTCCACAGTGGATCAATCCTCAAATTGATTGGTCCTACACCTTCACCGAGACCAAGAGAAGGTGTCCACCGGTAAAAGCCCCATCTCCGGGCCACCCGGGTTGTTCCGGACTCCAAAGGTTGTGATCGGCCTTGGTGGAAATCACACCTAGGCAATTCACCACATCCCCGGGCTTCATCCCTAGCCTCCTGCGGCTCCAACGAACGTGCCGAGCATCTCCGATCGAGGCTTCACCTCTCGGAGCTAAGGTATGAGCTAATTCTTCATCCCGAGCTTCGGAGATTCTCCATTTCAAATGCTTTAATTTCAATGCATGATAACCGTATGGATGTGTTCGTCTTCTCGAGACGAATCCATAGAGCATAAGAACACGAAAATCCATCGAGTATCGAGTGAGATCTTAGGGATTTAGTGTGGACGGCTCTCGGGTGAGGACGCTCGGGAACGATGAACGGATGCCGTCCATTCAATACACGCGCGGACGGACGGCTCAGATGGCGTCGGACCAGAAGATGGTACGTGAACCGCGGGGCCCGGGCTGCTGACTCAAGCGGCGGCGTCGAATGGGAGCGCGACGCGTGTGCATTCGGAGATGCCGAGGATGACACGGCGCCGACTCGGATAAATAGAAAATTAGGGGTATTTTCTATTTATTTAATTCCTTAAACTTGGAAAATTCATAACTTTGTGTAGGAAAATCGGAAAAATAAAATAAAAATACCCTCTTGCTCGGTGAACGGAGGAGAATAATGTAGAAAAGAAATCATTTAATTTCATCAAGTATTTTATTTTTTATAATTTATTTACTCTCTCGCATACATTTAATTCTCCATGAATGAATACAATTCACCATGGCATGAGACCATAGGGCTTTTGAAGCCTCCGAATTTGGGAACATTCCCTGAATTTTCCAAAGTCGGAGGTCAATCCCTATGAAAAGTTATTTATTTTTCAAATGCATGTTCTCGTTTTGAGTATTTTAATTCCAAAAATTAGCATATTGTGAAATAAATTCTAGGAAAATTTGGTGATGTTCCTTATGACCAGAGAACCCTAGGAAAAATAGGACTTGGATTAATTCACTTGAACAATAGAATTCATTTGGACTTAGGACAATTCCCGAAATATTGAAAAGATGTTTAAGATTCGTCTTAAACACTTCCTCAATATGATGGAATATCCTTAAGAACAAATTGAGCTTAGTTGTTCTTTGGTGAAGAAAACCATCCTTAAAACCAAAAACACAAGGAACCTAGACGTCATAGGAAATGACTAGCTATAGGATTAGGAATTTGGTAGAAAACCATAACCCTTACCTTAGCTTTACCTAGGAACTTACTTTAAATGCTTAAATGTTCTAACCGTGTTTTAAGTGCGGCTTGGGATGACGGGAAGACCCTCAGGGTACGCTTTTATTTTATTGCGATTTACTCTATTGCAACTTATTTAATCGCATCGCACTTACTTTTCTTGCATGATAAACAACGAGTTGCATGAAAACCTACACCTTTAGGACGAGAAACCAAAGCCGAAACCCATAACTAAATTAAAAGACACTACAAGATAAAATTCACCTCCACAACATTTCAAAATATAAAGCAACTCAAAATTTAATCACAAACGGAACAACAAAACTACAACTATAACTAAATTAATACGTTTTGTTGGATGATCGGGAATACCTCGGATGATGTAACCTACGTGTTGCTAACGGGATTTCCCGCGGTCTAAATGAAAGTGTGGAACTCATTCGGTTGAGTTTAGCAAATTCATCCGGACTAAGTGAATCCGATAAAAATAATGATGCGGAAGGATGGAACCGTGGGATCTTAACCGGTGTTGTTATAATCAACTTTAAGATTTGTTTTAATTAAAACACAAAAAACACTTGGAAATTAAGACTTCTCTAAACCAAAACACTTTTCTCATCCCACGATTTATGATTTCTAAAACTAAACCTCTGCAACAACAAGGAGCTCGGAGCATGGTGGGTAGCACGGCCATCGTCGTCGACAAAACTTGAACCTACTTCGAGCAAAACTTTCCTAGAATTAAACAACGAAAGCCATAGGACTTCGAGGTAGTTTGCCTAGTGCAACATAAATCCTCAACTCTTCGTTAGGCATTTGCATTGCAAATTAAGCCCTAACCGGTCTTAGGACTCCGAGGTAGTCGTCCGATACGATATAAACCCTCATATCTTCCAGACCATTTGTATGATTCTATCATATAAATATAAGCCCTAATTAATTAAAATTGGCAAGATTAAAACATTAAATAAACATTAGGACCTTCCTAAATTCAAGCCAAACAATAGGATAGTCGGGAGATTATCGAAGTTCACTTCGAATCCGTAATTTCTCCTACTTTTCTTCCTTTGAATTCCCAAAATAAAATGTTCCAAACTTGATCCATTCCTTATTGAGATTCAAAAATTCAATTCTTTGAAAACTTAAACTTTGAAATTCTTGAGAGCGAAATTATTGATTATTATCGAGAGTTTTCTTAGGTGATTCCCGTCACTAAGATGTAATTAACTATAGGGGCTTGCCCTTATAGGGAATTTTAAAGAACCCATGTAATATAAACCCTGCTTAATTCATTTATATTAAGCAGGGGAATTTGTCGGCTTATAAAATTGGTTCGCAGACCAAACGGATGTCACAAATCTTCTAGTTTATTTAACCGAGCCCCACCATCGAGCGAGTGTGTTTATCCTTAGGGATAGATACACGGTTTGTGATGCGGTGCTCGTTTATATAAACTATTTGGGATGTGAGATCGGTTTGATTTCATATCTTAAAATCTTCAAATTTAAAATTATTTTCAAAATCAAATACTACTTTCTAAATTATATCTATATTTAAATTAAATTAAAAATTCGCCGACAACTTCTGTAGGCGATCCCTTTTCAAAAATATAACACTCAACCTAAAAATATGCCGACAGTAGGGTTTTCAAAGAAGTGTGGTAATGGGGAATCCAATAGGTGAAAGGCGCAATGTGGAACAGTTTATTTCAGGAATCCAAAGGAACAAAAGGTAGGGGATGTCACAGATTCGAGACAAGTCTCGGTGGCCTCCCAACTAACCTATTTGTCTGGCTTGAATTTAGAGAGAATTATTCAATGTTTCAATCCTGCCGATTTTAATTAATTAGGGCTTATATTTGTATGAAACAATCATACAAATATCCTCGAAGATGTGAGGGTTTATGTCGTACCAAACGACTACCTCGGAGTCCTAAGACCGGTTAGGAATCAATTTGCATGACATGATTATGCAAATGCCTAACGAGAAGGTTGAGGATTTATGTTGCACTAGGCAAACTACCTGGAAATCCTATGGCTTTGTTATTTAATTCTAAGAAAGGTTTTGCTGATGTCGACACAGGTTTTACTGTTGAAGATCCACTGTTTGCTCTCTCGAAGTTGTGCTCCATGCTCCACGTCGTAGCAAGGTTTCATTTACAGGTTTAAAGTATAAGTTTAAAAATGGATATGCAAATTGTTTGATTGGTGTTTTATTTCATTATGATTATTTTCCTTTTTATTACTGTTGTATTGCAAACGTGAGTGTGTGCTACAGTGATAGGAGCAGTAGTAAAAGGAAGTAGAAAAAACAGGTACACATGAACATGCTATAGTGAATAACAGGAAGCAGACATCACAAGCAAGTTATGCTAAGTATGCTATAGTAAACATGCTATGCTAAGCAGGAGTACATGATATAGGAAATAAAACATACTATGCTAGCAAGCATATGTGCTGTAACAAGTAAAACATGCTAGACTAAGAAGAGCAGGTAATAGAAAGTAAAGCATGTAAAGCAGTAAAGGAAAGAAGTAAAAAAAATTCTGCAAGTGTACCGTAGGCGCTGATTACCCGCGGCGTATTGTTACCTGTTTATTATTGTCATCCTATTGTTTTCCTGTAGAAAAGGCGTAAGTACAAGAAAAGAACAAGAGTGAATGTAGTAAGGAAAACCTGACTAAATAAGGGCACTATCGTACGTGCAGGAAAAACAAAGTGTGAAATCCGAGAATAAATCGAAAAAGAAAGACGACAGGAGAACAAAGAAAACCCAAAAGAAAGAAAAAAGAAATAAATGAAAATCAAGAAAGAAAGAAAAGAACTTCTGTTGAAAACCTCGATGAAAATCACGCACAAGCGCGAAAAAGCCGTAGTGAAAGCCATAAAAACTCCAAAAGAAGAAACTCACAGATGTCCCGCTAAACTCACGGCGAACCGTAAGAAGCCATGGGGCATCTGAAAAGGTCCATAAGCTTGGTGACGGGGAGGACTCAGAGCTGGACTGTGTGCTTCCCAATCTTGGACAAGAGCTACCGGACCGACACCCTACAAGAGGCAGTCCTAACCTCGACTCGAGTAATTAACCGTGGACCTTTGCTAATTTTCATTCATTTCAATTTGCATGCATATAAATTTATAGGTGAAAAGTAATTTTGTTGTAGGAGAAATTTTGTCGCAAGAGTATTTTTTTTATTTTTATAAAGTAGTACAGTCCACAGGCTAACCACCCTAATCGAACTAGGACTACTAACAACTTAAGGGTATTGGTGGCAACAGTCTCGCCAAGAATTGGCGAATAGTATCGTCGGTCCCAAGCCGCGACTCCAATGGAGATTTTACGCATTGGCAAAGGGGATACTATTCTAAACCCTCTTTTTTAAGCACACATAAGCATTATTATCATTGTTCTAACCCCAACCACCCTACTTACAGCCTTGCTTGATGGCCCCACATATAGCATAAAGAGGCTATATGTACACACCTACACATCCCATGTAGGTGCGGACATTGAACCAAGAAGCAAGGAGAAAATCAAGGGACGGAGGAACAATGAAAGGAGAGAGGGGAAAGCAGCCCACCTAACGCATTTCTTGTAAAAGAGGTGAACTGATTTCCAATACCAGTCAAAACAAGTCAATCACCCTGGACTCTCGACCGTCCTTACACGACCTACAAAGACCTAAAGAAACGTCGACACTCTCGGAGAGGATGAGGACTAGACCCCTAGGGAAAACACTCCCTTTTCCCAAGTAACGGCAGTAAAGAACGAAAACGGACATAAAGTCATCGACAAAGCCCCCAGACTCTAGACCACTGCTCAAGAAAGCTAGACTCAACCAGAGAAAACAACTCTGTAAAGCCAACACAAAATTCCGATACAAATGCTAAAAATGCGGTCACAAATGCCGCAGATACAAACCCAACAAATATTGTAATTTGAGCCCCTCAAATAATATAATACAAGTCCAGCTAAAATCAAAACGCAAGTCCAACCGAAAGGGAACTCGAGCCCACAAAAAGGGCCAATCCGAGAACACCAAAAGGGGCAAAACTAGACCAGCAAGGGGGCAAATCAGCCCAGCAACATGGGCAAAACCGAGCAGCTCAAGGGGTAGAAAAACGGCCCAGCTAGGGGCAAACCCGAGGGACCAAAAGGGACAAAACCGAGAAGCAAAGGCCACCAACGCAGCCATATAATTCTCAAAACCGAGCCTGTAGTGCCACAAATAAGGCCCAGGAAAACGTGCAAAAGATTTACAAAATCAAGCAATAATGAGAGTGAAGCCAGCATGTGGAGTTTCCGATTTCTTTCCCACTTTCATACCTTCCAACAATTACAAACGCCTACAATTACATCAATAAAGTAGTGAAGCAAAGGGCAAGAGAATCGCAAGTGAAGCCTTACTACCAACCTTTCAGATTTTATAAAAGAATTCATGCCAAGCTTCGGATTTAGAAATAAAGCACCCATGCACTTCCAGATTTTACAAAATAATAAAAGAAAGCTTTCAGGTTTTGTAAAATAAACAATTCATGCATTTCAGGTGTTGGAAAATAAGCCACCCAAACCTTTCAAATTTTGCAAACAAACCATGTGAAAACTTTCAAAGTTTTACAAACAGGCCACCTAAAATTTTGGATTTTCAAAAAGCCAAGCACCAAAGTTTTCAGAATTTTTGCGCACATAAAGCCGTCAATTTTCAAATTTTCCATGAAACCAAACCAAACGAATTCCCAATCGCACAAAACCGGCTTGCATAACTTTCAGATTTCTTGAAATGAAACGAAATCAATAAAACATTTCTGATTTTTTTTTAGCCCACTTTAAAACCATTAGAGTGATCCAATTTACACTTGAAACAAATTTGTAAAAGTATAGACAAAGAAGAGTTCTTAAAATAATATCACCCTAAACATGCCAATAAAGGATTCCAGCTGTGCCTAAGTATATTTCAGCAAAACAATGAAATAAAGAGGGCAAGTTAGCAAAAGCACCCTAAAATATCACTCCAAATATAAGGTCATATAAGCATACACTCCGCCAGCACTCATTTCTTTTCTTTCCCTTCCTCTTTCTTTCTCATTTATACATTTTTTTTAGCCGAGAGAAGAATTAAGGCCAAAGCAAAACCAACTAACAACAACAATAACAGGGAGCTAAATGGGAAGGAAAACCACTGCTACAACAGTAACTAAAGAGGAGTGAAAAACATCCATACCTTACTTGCCTTAAAAAAAGGAATGATAACAGAAATCCAAGAGCAGCAAAACACACTCGTCCGACAACGATTTCAGCAGTGCCTACCCTCTACCAAAACTATTTTTCTTTTACCCTACTTTGCCAGAATTTTGGCAGAACCTCCCCTTACTCTCAAATCTCGGCCAACTCTAAACCCTCCCCAAACGAGGGCTTTTATAGCAAGAAGAGAGGAGAGCTTACCATGGCCTTACCTGGGCGGTGAGTCGAATCAAGAGACGCCAACCTTGTCGTGTAGGGGAAGGTGACAACAAGGGAAAGAAGCGACAAACGTCATGTGGAGGCGAGTGCTGCAGAAAGCGTGGAAGCTCGTACGAGGAAGGGGGACCGAAGCCGAAGCTTCGCGAGGAGGAGAGCGGCGAGGAGAGGAGTTTGGTCGGGCGAGGGCTACGCGAACCGAAAGGAAAGGGAGGAATCAGACGGATTCGGGCGTGAGGCGTGAGTTATATTTAGGGATTTAAGTTTTCTTTTTTTTCTTTATTTCCTTTTTTTTATTAATGTTTTATTCAATTTTTCGCCAATTCGGACAAAATCCGATCCCGCACGAAACTATATCAAAATTAGTGTCTTTCCCAGCTAAAATCGACGTTCTGGACACAACGGCACAGTCCATTTCGTGATTCGAGGTCGTTCAGACAAGCTCGTCATTGATTGGGCTGAAAGTACGTCAATTCTGATCCTTTTGAAATTCTGACTTTGATGTCGATTGTCTCTGCGTTCTGACTTCGGTCTTGATCCGTTGTGGAGAACTTAAAGAGTTGAAGCAGTGAATCGAGAAATTTGTGCTCGGTGGTGCAAGAAACGTGCACGAGGCTATCCTAAGGTCTGGTGGTCCTATGGGAATTTAATTTGGATTCCTAACGTCAATTCCAATCTGCTATGAACTAGAGGTACAGAATTTCATCCGGAACTCCAAAAGAGTAAAGAAGTGGCTCCGAACATTCTAAAACGAGGTGGGCCCATTGCTAAGGATCTAAGATCGTCGTGGAAGCTCCTAAAGCTAGAACCCTAAATCCTAGGAGAAAAACTAAACCTCGACAAAAGTGAGGTCAACACACATAAGAACCTATAAATTGAAATACTAGAAATCAAATCTTCAGAGTCACTACTCCTCATCAACATCAATACTACCTTCACCTCGAATGTCTCCCATGATTTGGTGATGCACATAAAGGTTGTAAAAAGGTTGGAACAGAAATTTAACAATTGAATCTTCTTTGATCGAAGCATTCTTATTAAACATACGTATCATACCTTCTTCAATTCGTCTAGTGTGATCAGAATGCTCATTCATCATCCATTCATGATGATCAAATAATTCAGTAATGTTATTAATTGCATTCATAACATCTGAACTTCTTTTTCCAGTTTCTTGATCCTTTTCAGAATAAATTGCGAACTATCTGGAGTGCAGAGCCATAAATGTGATGAATTCTGAGATGGTTGATCCATCATAATGTTCATATCATCTTCCTCTCCATATCCAATGCAATTATAATAATCTGTTGGGTCCATAGGCTTTCAAGGCAAAAGTACCTTTTCCCAATATTTATATGACACTTGACACTGACTGCAAAGGAGGAATATGGTAGAAGGATGCCCCAACCCATAAGTAGATCCATGCACAATTAACCCCAAAATAGATTTCACAATTATAGAACCCACATCAGTAGGTTTTACTATTTGAATGTAATAGTTCATAATGACACTCTCCTTTGTAACTTTACTGATTTTTATAGTAGGAAGTAACTTCACAGAAATAAAGAAATGTCATTTCTTCGATATAGGGTTCAAGTGTGTAAAAGAAAAAATTACGTGATCGTCATCTGATACACCTAAAATATATAGTATTTTTATGCACATTTTTATACCTATTTTTAATGATATTGCACTTTAAGGGAAGGTATTTTGTATTTTTCTTGCACGTATGATGAAAATGGATGGTCATGATGAAAGGAACAAAATTGGATCAAATTTGGAGCAAAAATAATGAAAAATCAAAATTTTGGCACTGGCGGTTATGCGCCGTGATCCCCGATAAATGCAACACCGCCAAAACTTGGTACCGTCCGGTAAATGCACTGATGATTTTATATATGAAAATTATGATTTTATAATATGGGATACTATGCAAGTATATGTATTGTTTATCAAGTAATATAGGACTTTCTGATTAAGTCCCGAGATATCGAACCCACAGGGAAAATATGAAAATTTTTAAAGAAATCGAGAAAATTATCTTTTTTACTTTCTTTAATTGTTTTTTGAAAAAGTATGTCTTGATTTTGAAAAGTTTTGAAAGTTGATTTGTCTTTTAAAATTTCCTTAATAAAATATTAAGCAATGAAATTAAAATTATAATAACTAATAACACTGGATGTAAAATACTATTAACTAGAATATCTTTTTCTTTCCTTTTATGAAGTAGTAATAATTCTTAAAGTATTGTTGTGGAAATATTTAAATTTGTTGTGACAGATAGAAGCAAATGTGTTCTTTACCCTTACTTGGTTCTATAATGAACATATGTTAATTTGAAATTTTTATTATTATGAACATGGTTAGGCGAGAAGATACCGAGTCTCTCACTCTAGAGTTCCCTCGATTCCCACCACCCTGAGGCTAACTTCTCATAACAAAACTTAAAATTTCAAACCAAATTAGGGGGTTTTAGCTCGTCACTCTAAAATCCTCTAATTTTACTCCCTTTCATAAAAATATCTTCTAATATTACATTCAATTATATGGACTAAAATTCTCACCCATATAATTGCATGTGATTCTTACTAACTTTTATGAGACAATACCCCATTGGATCTTACATAATCTCAAGAAATTCTACAACTTAACAGGCTAAATTAAGAAGTAAACAAAGTTTTCAGAATCAATCTTCACAACTTCCAACTTTTAAACACTTATACTTTCCACAAAAATTCTTTATAAATTAATTACTTCTCCATTTAAGAAAGAAAAAGATAAAGTAAACTACTCAGAATGCATTGGGAAAATACAAAAACACATTGATTTGAAATTTAAAAAAAAAAGAAAAATAACAAAAGAAAGCAAGTATTAATAAAAAGATTAAAAGTAAACACTTATCTGAAAATCCTCTCCACAAGACTAAGGAAGTTCCTCTGAAACTTTGACTCTTCGCTAAACTACTCCTCGGAGCAAGTCTCCCAACTCTGATGACTCAGAATACAGACTTCAGACTTCAATAAAAACTAAACTAAAAGAAAGAAAAGAAGTGGGAAGAAGAAGACTTCACTCCGACCATTTTCTCCTTTCTACTCTCTACTCCTACTCTTAATAAAAGCTCTTAAAATGCAGTGGAAGAACAATGGAAGTACCCTTCAAAACGCAGTAGAAGAGCCTCCTAAAGCCTCTCCTTCAAAACGCAGTGGAAGAGCCTCCTAAAGCCTCCCCTAATCTTTCCTAAGACTCTCTTTAAATAGTAAACCAAAAGGTGCCTTGGTGTCTCTTCAAAATGTGTCCAGATTCAATGTATCTTCCAAGGAATGCACCCCTTCATTCAAACTTGCCGCCCAAAGGAAGTTATGGTAGTTACAACCAAGAGTTGCATCCCATCCCCTTTGAAATTGGTGCCAAATTCATTTGAATTTCAATTTTTAACTGTGGCGGCTAAGCGCTGGCCCAGCGGCGCTTAGCCGCCAGTGCCAAAATTTTGATTTTTCATTATTTTTGCTCCAAATTTGATCCAATTTTGCTCCTTTCATCATGACCATCCATTTTCATCATACCTGCAAGAACAACACAAAATACCTTCCCTTAAAGTGCAATATCATTAAAAATAGGTATAAAAATGTGCATAAAAATACTATATATTTTAGGTGTATCATCATCACTTGTCTCCCAACTTTCATTTTCATCTGTCAAGTATCGATAAAATTCATCCATAATTTTTCTTGTAGGGATGAATTCTGTGTAGTGGCAAATTGGAACACATTCAATCATCAATAAATCATTCATCCTAGAAGGAGTAAATGGTTTCCACTTGCCTCGAACATAGACGACTCCTTGGTTGATTCCATGACGATTTTCATAAAACTCTTTCACCACAAGAACTAATATCACAGCAGCAGTGTAACAATGTACTTCCCAACGCCTTTGCACAATTGTCACTTCCACTGGTGTACTTGGATTATTCAATCCTCGATTCACAAATCCTCTTTCCATGACTAGTCTCTTCTTCATAAGGACGTTGTCGTAATGTTTCTGCACCAGAAACTGATGAACTTTCTCCTATTAAAAAGTCCATTTCTTGAAAAAATTTTGAAATAGGAAGCCCTAGGATTTGCCAATTGGTGAATCTTTGAATGTTTTTCTATCCAAAAGGGCCTTAAAACATGTTTTGGGAGTTATCTGGGGAAGAAACCCACCAAAAACTGCCAAAAACCAATTTTTGAATAAAAGATCACAATTTTGTAACTGCAGTACGGTCAGCGCTGCACTTGGGCGTCATCAGCTCCCAGTTTCTGTAAGATGGCGCCGTCGGCGCCCAGAGCAAGTTTGTTCACTGAATCATTTTTCGTCCGAATAAATTTCAAATCTTCCTTTAAATCCACTAATATACATCATTTATGAAAAATAAGAGTATGTATGGCTCTAAAGAAATATTTTAATTATAATAATAACAATAATTACAACAAAAAGAATGAAAAATAACAAAAATAACTATGAGTTGCCTCACACAAAGTGCTTAGTTTAATGTCGTGAGCCCAACACATCCAATTTTACACTAGATGACTCAACATTAAAACCTCTTTAAAATTTGGTCTTTGCCCCTTAAAATAAGGTTTTAATTTGTGCCCTTTAAGTTTAAAATACATTTCCAGTTTTAGGATCTTCAATGTCAATAGCTCCATAATGATAGTATTTAATAACAGTGAATGATTCTAACCATATAAACTTGCATTTTCTAAGAAATAATCTCAATCATGTATTATATAACAACACTTCTTGTCCAGGTTCAAATTTCTTTCATAATATCTTCCGATCATGCTAGATTTTCATTTCTCTTTATAGATTTTTGTATTGTCGTACGCTTCACTTATGATCTCTTCAAGTTCATTCAGTTGCAACAGTCTTTTCTCACCAACATCCTTCAAATTGAAATTAAATTTTTTAATAAGCCAATATGCTTTATGTTCCAATTCTACTGTCAAGTGGCATGTCTTTTCAAAAATCAATCTATACGTGGTCATTCCTATAGGAGCTTTATAAGTTGTTTTACATGCCCACAAAGAAACATCTAATCTAGCAAACCAATCCAATTTATTAGGATTTATAGTTTTTTTCAACATTCTTTTTATTTCACAATTTGATACTTCTGCTAGACCACTAGTCTAGGGATGGTAAGCAGTTGAGAATCTATCAAAATATTGTTTTTTACAACCAAAGTTTCAGTTCTCTTATTATTAAAATTGGATCCTCCATCATTTATGGTCACTCTCGGCATTCCATATCTTATAAAAATATTTTTCATTAAAAATTTGAAACACTCCGAGCATCGCATTTAGGTAAAGCTATTGCTTCAATCCATTTTGAAACATAATCAACACAAATTAATATATATAAATTTCCAAATTAAGGAATAATTGGTCCCATAAATCTAATCCCCATACATCAATAATTTCAACTTGCAATATATAATTTAGAGGCAACTAATTTCTTCTAGAAATATTTCCTACTCGCTGACATCGATCACATGCTTTAATATACTCATTAACATCTCTAAAAAGAGTAGGCCAATAAAATCCAGACTGTATAATCTTATATGCAGTTCTATTAGTCCCAAAATGTCCTCCAAATTTCAAATCATGACATCTTTGAATTATTTGCTCAGTTTTCTCAATAGACACACATCTCCTCATAATCAGATCCTTACACTATTCATATAAATAGAGATCATCACAAAAGTAAAACTTAGCATCATAGATAAATTTCTTTTGTTGTTGCTTTCTTAACTCAGGGGGTAATATGTCACTCACAATATAGTTAACAATTTTAGCATACCATGATATATCCTTTCCATTAACGTTTTACAACTGTTAATCAGGGAATGTTTTTGAAATTTCATTTGTAAAATCAAATAAATCTTTCATGTTCTAGCCTAGATAAATGATCAGCTATTTAATTATCAGATCCTCTTTTATTCACTTTCAAAATCAAAATCTTGTATTAAAAGTATCCATCAAATTATACTTGGTTTCACATTCTTCTTTTGCATCAGATACTTAATAGCAGAATGGTCTGTATGCACTATACATTTAGCCTCGATCAAATAAGATCTAAATTTATCAAAATCAAATAAAAAACTCTATTTCAGTAGCGATGTAATTAATTTGAGCATCATTAAGAGTTTATTAGCAAAATATAATACTTTGAAAACTTTATCTTATCATTGGCCTAAAACAACTCCAATTGCATAATCACTGACATCACACATTAATTCAAATGGTTTCTCCCAATCAGGTGAAACTATGATAGGAGCAGTAATTAATTTTTCGTTTAGAATTTCAAAAGCTTTAATGCATTCTTCATTAAAATCAAATTTTATATCTTTTCTAAAAGATGACAGAAAGACTTGGTAATTTTTGAAAATTCCTTAATATAAAACATGTAGAAACCAGCATGTCCTAAAAGCTTCTAACCCCTCTCATAGTAGTAAAAGGTGGTAATTTCACAATAATCTGAATTTTTGCCAGATCTACTTCCATGCCATTTTCAGAATTTTTATGCCTAAGCACAATTCTTCCTACAATCATAAATTGACATTTCTCCCAATTTAATACTAAATTTGTTTTTTCACGGAGTTCAAAAAATTTTCAAAATTATTTAAACATAATTCAAATGAAGTTTCGAACACTGAAAAATCATCCATAAACACTTCTATGCCGTTCTTAATTAAATTATTGAAACTTGACATCATACATCTTTAAAATGTTACAGGCGCATTACATAATCCAAAGGGCATTCTTCGAAAAGCAAATGTTCCATACGACCTAGTAAATGTTGTCTTTTCTTGATCCTCAAGAGCAATTTGTATTTGATGATAGCCGGTATATCCATCTAAAAAGTAATAATACTTGTGCCTAGCTAGTTTATCTAACATTTGATCTAGAAAAGGTAAACGAAAGTGATCTTTCCTTGTGATGACATTTAATTTTCTATAATCAATGTAAATTAGCCATGCAGTGATTTATCATGTAGGGATTAATTCATTTCTCTCATTTACTTCAACTGTCACTCCCCCTTTCTTTGGAACACGCTGAATTGGACTTACCCAAGCACTAACTGAAATATGATATATTATTCCAGCGTCAAACCACGCCAAAATTTCTTTTTTACCACTTCTTTCATCATTGGGTTCAATCTCCGTTGAGGATCAGCTTTAGGCTCATGATGTTCATTTAATAGAATTATGTGCATACAAATCAAAGGACTGTTTCATTTAATATCGGCTAAAATCCATCCAAAGGCTTTGTTATAGCTTTAAGGTTTGCAACAGTTTTTGCTCTTGCGATTCAATTAAATCAGAGGATATAATTACAAGTGCTGTGGATGAATCTCCTAAAAATACATATTTTAAATGGGCAGGTAATATTTTCTTTTCAAGTTAAGGAGGTTTTATAATGGAAGGAATGAGAATTTTATTACCACTTTCTGTAGTATCCAACATCTCAAATCGTTCCTGAACATAATCCAACTTCTCATTTTCCATCCATCTTTTTTATCTCCCATTTCATTCTTATCCTCATCTTTCAAATCTTCTTGCTCAAGTTTTACTTCAATTTTATCCTTAAAATGCTCATTACTCAGATAATCACAAACTTCCATTCTGAAACATTCATTATCTCTTTCTATTGCTGGATAATTCATAGCTTTTGATATATTGAATATCATCTCTTGATCATTAACTCTCATAGTTAATTCTCCTTTTTGAACATTTATCACAGCTCTTCAGTAGCTAGGTCTTCCCAAAATAATAGGAATTTTTTTTTATTTTCCTCCATATCTAAAACAAGAAAATCAACCAAAAAGTTAAATTTATCCACCTTTACGAACACATCTTCTATAACTCATCTAGGGTAGGTGATCGAACGATTAGCTCACTGAAGAGTTACAGTAGTAGGAGAAATCTCTCCTAATACCAACCTTTTAAAAATTGATAGAGGCACAAGGTTAATACTTGCTCCCAAATCACATAAGGCTCTTCGAAAAAATCTTTCACCTATAACACAATGTATAGTGAAGCTACTAGGATCTTTTAATTTTTCAGGAAGGTTTTTCTGAATAATTGTACTACACTCCTCACTAAGTGCAACAGTCTTGTTATCTATAAACTTCTTTTTCTTGTTAAGTATATCCTTCATAAAATTCACATAATTTAGCATTTGTTTTAAGGCTTCAACGAATAGAATATTTATAGCCAAATTTTTAAGGATTTCTAAAAATTTTAAAAATTGCTTATCACTCTATTGCTGTTTTAATCTTTGAGGAAACGAAGGTGGAGCTCTCTCTACAGTAATTTTCATTGGTTTAATCAGATATTCCAAATCAGGATATGTATCATCCTCACTTTTTTAAATTTCTACCCTTTCCTTTTCAGTCTCAACTTTTTTTTGCACTCTTGTTTCTAATTCCTTTCCATTTCTTAACTGAATATCTTTAACTTGTTTTTTATTTTGACCTTTTGGATTGACTTCAACATTACTAGGAAGATTCCTGAAGGTCTGTTACTAAGAGCAGTAGCAATATGCCTCAACTGATTTTCAATATTTCTAATCGCAGCTCTTTGACTTTGTAATTGATTACCTTGAATTTGTAATTGATTTCCCATATTTAACACCAATTCTTCAATAGACAATTTCTTCTCCTTAACTTGTGAGTTATTAATAAAACCAGGAGAATAATAAGGTCTAAAGTTAGATTTCCTTGGTTAGTAGAGTTTCCCAATGGGTTCACCAAATTGTTATTATTCTAATTTAAATTAGTGTGATTCTTCAAACCAGGATTATAATAATTAGAATAGGATTATTAGTTTTATTATTTATGACATTCAAAGTCTCATAAGATGGTTAAGGTTCCATCATTTGTCCTAATGAATTTTCCTCTAACACAGGGGGTATTTAAGAAAAGTTCAATCCAATTTGATCAATTTTCTTGGATATAGCAACAATTTGAGAAGCCAAAATAGTTATAGCATCAGAATCGTGGATACTAGCTACTCTTTTAGGATTTACCCATTCAGCAGGCCATTGAAAATTATTAGTAGTCATCTCTTTAATTAAAGAATACACTTCATCAAAAGGTTCATTAATGAACCACAAAGAGATCTTATTAACCCATTATAAAAGGTTTGAATTTTTAACCATTCTGGTAAAGCATGATGTTGACACTTTCTAAGAAGATCTTTAAATCTTTCCCAAGTTTCATATATTGATTCCCTTTTCAACTGACAAAAAGATGTAATATCATTTCTAAGCTTAGTAATTTTTTAAGGTGGGAAATATTTAGCGAAGAATTTTTTAGATAGTTCTCCCTATGTTTTGATTGATCCAGGTTGTAAAGAATTTAACCACACCATAGCTTTATCCCTTAATAAAAAAGGAAACAGTCTTAAGTCTGACGGCGTCATTCAACACTCCATCATATTTAAAAGTAGCACACAATTCTAAAAAACAAGCAAGAAGAAAATTATGATCTTCAGTAGGTGTTCCCCCAAACTGATTATTTTGTACCATCTGAATAATAGCAGGTCTAAGCTCAAATGAATTAGCGGCACCACATCAGGATTTTGAATAGTTAAGTGAATTTCATCAACAGTAGGATTAGCATAATATCTTAAAGGTCTTTGTTAATGATCATTCTCAACTCTAGGATTATCTAAGTTTTTCACTATTTCGTTCAACTTTTTAGAATTTTGTTGTTTTTGAATTTTTTTAACAGTATGTTCTAACTCAGGGTTGTAAGGTAATAAATCTTCTGATCCAAAACTATGCATAAAAAATTACAAATAACACACTTAAAAGTAAGCAATAAAACAAATATAAGTTTTATAAATCAAGTAAAAGTTTTTCAAATACTACTAAATTTAACCGTTACCTTCCCAGCAACAGCGCCAAAATGTTGATGCGGTGTTTTGTATTTCAATATATTTTCTTTTAGACACCAGAATACAAATACAAGTATACGTATCACACAAGTAATACAGGGCTCTATTGGAGTCCTGGTTATCGATCCCACGAGGAAGGTTTTAATTTATGACAGTAGTACTAAATGCAAAGTTTAAACTTTCTAAAACTTACAGGTGAAAAACAAAAGTGATAATATTTGAATATGCTAATGAAACTAAATTTTCCAAACTATTTTCTAAACTTTAAAGTAAATTTTCTATATTCTAAACAAAGATTTACTACTTTAATTAATGAAAGATTCAAATTTTGAGAAATAATCCTTCCCTTGCAATGAGTTTATGGTTAGTGAACGATATATATTGGTGGAAATTGTATTGTGCCAAATAGGAGTATTCCTATTCTTTACCCTCCGCCGAGTGCATAAACAACATTGGCTAATCCTATGTTTGGTCCCTAAATCCGTGGTTAGGCTGAGAGGATACTAGCTCCCACTCTAGAGCTCCCACTTCCCCTTCCCTTGAGGGCTAACACTCGCTTTAGTTTCCAAACACTAGAACTAAATTGAGGATTTTAGTCTGTCACTCTTAAAATCTTCAATTTTACCCCTAACAAATTATATTTCCCTATTTATTTGCACTCAACCCTATGCACTACATTCTTATCCATAGAAATGAATGTGATCTCCACTTTGTTGTAGAACTCGTAGTTTTTTTGGAGCTTATGTTTCACAACAAACTAACATTTTAATTGGCCAGATCATAAAGTAAATGAAGAATGAAGTGTAAAATCATCACAAATATTTAACATTTAATAAGTTCATCCAGTGTATCTCTTCATTTCATCATATCTCATTGCAAGGTGAAAGACAAAGAAATATACTCAAAATTTTTAAGGAAGATACGTGAAATCATAGATTATATATATAAAGTGAAGTTCATACAAACACAAATTATCTGTAATTCTTCGCCAAAGCAAATTCCTTGAAGTTCCTTTGATTCTTTTTCTCTTCTTACAACAACACTAAAAAATTACTCAAAATAAGACTCCATAAGACTCTCTACAGTGAACTCTCACAAAACTAACAACTATCTAGTGACTACTTTAGCGACTTCTCTTTTCTTTTGGGAGGTTTTAGTCTTCTAATTTAGTGTAGTGACACTCCTCGAAAATGATTGATTTTTCATGCAAATTTTATGATTAATTTTAATGATATTGCACTTTAAAGGAAGATATTTTTATTTTTTTTGGTATTAGGCATAGGAAATAGAGTTTTGGAGAAAAAGAAGCAAAAACAGTGCAATTTGGAGCAAAAATGAGCACAAAAGAAAATTTTGGCTTGACACATTTTGATATGTCTTTCTATCCATAATCTACTTTACACTTCTAAAATATTTTTAAATGAAGTTACACTTTAAATAAATGTTGTTTTCATGCTTATTTTGTAAGGCTATCTGTTAGGAATGCAAATCAACTGAAACTGGGCGAAACTGAGCTAAAATAGAGCCAAACAGAGCAAAATGGTGGAGCTGTGTAGAGTGGCGCTGACAGTGCCAGAATCCTAAGAGCAACAATTTTGGGGACCGACAACACTCAAAAATGGCACCGACGGTGCTAGGGATGGTTATATGCCATATACATTGAATCTGGATGTTTTTTGGAAGGTTTCTTGAGGCAACTCTTGGGAAATTAGTCCATACACTATAATAGAGTTATTTTATGTCAAAAAAGTGTGTGTGTGAGTGGAAAAATGTGGAGAATGTTTAGAGATCTTAGAATAGGAGTAGAAATATAGTTTTCTACTTTTTTGGAGAGATTGGTGAGGGGATTTTGAGAGAATCTATAAGGGAATGTTCTAGCATTGCATGTATCAGCGGGGGACATTGTGAGAGAGATTTTCATCTTTCTTTTAAGGGAAGAAAACTAAGTATTGTATTATTCATTATCTTATGATTTTGAAAGCACTTATCTAGTGGTTTTTTTATGATGTGATGAGGTTTTTTGTTGTGTTTTCTTCGGGTTTTGTGATATGTTTCTCTCACTCTGTCTTCTTCTTTGGAAATAGTGGCATGAGAAGATTAATTTCCTTTTAATTTTCTTTTGCAAAGAGTAAAATTCATGTTTAGGATATTGGGATGCGTGTTAGAAGGTATTTTAATTAAAAATGTGATGTTTTTTACTCGCACTTCATTTACATTACAATAAGGGCCCATTTTAGTGTTAAAATTCATTGTAATTGCATTAGGACTTAAGTGGACTGTGTAATTCTTAACAATGTGGAACCACATTCAATGTCATGGATGAGAATGTAATCCATGGGTTTGAGTGCAAATAAAGTGGGAAATAAACTTTGATAGGCGTAGAATTAGAGATTTTACGGTGACAGACTACAATCCCTAATTTAGTTTAAGTGTTTGGAAACTAAAGCGAGAGTTAGCCCTTAGGCGAGGGGAAGTGGGAGCTTGAGAGCCTGTGTCCGCCTAGCCTAACCACGGATTTAGAGACCAATCTTTGGATTAGCTAATGTTCTTTATGCACTCGGAAGATGGCAAAGAATAGGATTTCTTCTGTTTGGCACATATAAAATTTAATGTATCCCATTCCTAAACTTTATCCAATTCACTACATAAGAATAGTAGTTTTAAACATTTCAATGTTTTCCAAACCAATTCATCTAGAAAGGGTTATTTTTAGAATTAATATTTTCCTTTAAGAGTAGCTATTATTTGTTTTAAACTTAAGACTTACTTTTATGAGTATTTGTTAGAAAAACCACTTATATCGATCCTCTAAACTAAGGGCTGATATTAGTATACTAGAATTTGAGTAAGGTCCACTTACTTGTGGGATCGATAAACGGGGCTCCAGTAGAGCCCTCTATTACTTGAATGATACGTATAATTGCGTAGAACCTCTAGTGTGTGCTCGTACTTACGAACATAAAACTTGCAGAAAAACAGCACACGCTGGGGGTACATCATATTTTTGGCGCTATTGCCGGGGAAGCATTGGTAAGAACTTTAGGAGAATTTTAGTTAAACTTGTAAGACTTATATTTGGAGAATATAATAATATTATATAGTGCGCTTAATTATTATGTGTTTATTTTTAAGAAAAAAATCCAAAATATGAAATATGTATCTTATTAGTTAAGTCTTTAGATTTGTATGCGTAGTTCAGGAGCTACAAACCTTGAATTTTATGACTCAGATTTAGAGAGAGCTTTTGGGAGGATGATGAATCAGAAAAGTCTCCATGAATTTAATGTAGAAATGGAGGATCGACGATACTATGAATATTCAGATTTGGATTATAATGCTAGGCAAAGAACCCCAATTATTAAGGAAATTTTATTTAGACAACGGAATGAAACTGGCCCTGAGACACACATCCTTATTTTGATTATTACAACCCAGGTTGGGAAAGTTATTCAAATTTTAACTGGAATGATAATTTTGGAGGAGAAAACCAATTTTAGAAAGATAATCAATTTAATCAGACATGTAATTGGAGTAGTCGGAGTGATTTTAATGATGAAATCTTTTCCTCATAATTTTAACTTCAACCTGCAGAATGAGGAGACAGAGATTTCTATGGAAAAGGCTGTTAGGAATATAGAAAACTACGTGAAGCAGATTATTAAGACAATTAATAGTTACGCCCCAGAGACTTTACCTAGTGACCCTAAGAAAAACCCTAAGCAGATGAATGATGAGCAAAATAAAGTTATTGAACTAATATTTCGAAGAGAATTTGAGGATATGTTTCAAAAGAACTTTGAGTTGAGAGTGAGGATAGGGAGATTAAAGGATGAATGGAAGAAATTTCTAAGGAATTAGAATAACCTATTTACTCAACTAAGATGAACATAGAAAGAACACCTCCACCATTTAATCAGTACCATGGGGAAGAATTGGAAGATAACTTGAATCAAAAGAGTAACTTAATAGAATTTGATCCTGAATCTGAATTATCTAGAGATGATCTGATCAAAATTTGGGAGATCTTGAATTATCTTATAGAAACCCATTTCTTATAAATTTCAAGATTGATATTAATATACAAATTGAGAAAATTAATAAAAGAATATTAGATCTAGAAAGAAATATGAGGAATAATGATATAAATCAATATGAAAAGGCTATTGAACTCATTTTTTGGTGAGGTCTTTTCTTTCCTTTTAGTACTTAGGATCAAGCCATAGGACTTCTCCTTGACTATCCTAGAAAACTAGAGATGGAACCCACCTTTTAGAAATTCAAACCAAATCTTGATTCTCTTTAGAATCTTACATAGATGGTCATCAACCTCCAAATCACTTGGAAGGTTGGGACCAATGTGTAGGAAGATAAAGATGAATTCCTATAGGATGTTCAAGCCTTAGGACTACCCTCGGTGGCCTGGTCTTGGTGAGGTCTGGCTTGCACACACTACACTCCTACTCATCCTAAACCCTGAACCATCCTTACCCAATCTTGACTTCTGGTTCATTGGAGCACTCATGTGGCTAAGTCCAAACCCCTAGCCCTTGGCAAAGAAGGTTAAGAACAACCTATGAGATGTTCAAAATGGACATTTATTGGTCCATAGCTAACTCTAAGGTTTTCCACCCCCCCTTCAACCATACCCAAATTCCATTTTACTAAAATTTCTGGTTTTGACATTGGGTTCTCAAGCATACCTAAAATTACATAAATTACCCCTACAACCCCAAAACTCTCAAAAAATTCCCAAAAAATTACCCAAAATTTTCAAAAATCCTAAAAATCATTTTAAAACAATTCCCACCTTTTAAATGCACCAAAATACCCCAATACCCTCTAAATAACCTCTCAATACCCTAAATATCCTTTTATCCCATAAAATCCAAAAATTCCAAAAATTCCCAGAAAATTCTAGAAAATCCCAAATATTCCTAATTTCATTTTGTCCAACTACACTATAAGCCATATTTGCCAAAATAACCCACTTTTATCAAAATCTCCAATTTGGCCTATCTTTAACCAAATGGACCCAATGTCAAACCAAATCAACCCATTTGACCTCAATCTTACCTAATTTCAATTCTAAACTCTAATTAAACATCCCCAATACGAATATAAACCAAATCTAAGGCCAAATTGATTCACATTTGAGTTCAATTTCATTTGAAACCTAAATCCCCAATTTTACCTAACTAATCCAAAAATTCCCAATTAACCTAATGTCAACGTTTTCCTTCCAATTTCAATCATAAACCTTCCATGACATTCCCATGAAGCCCATGCAACCTTCAATTGCCCCAATCTGAGCCTAAGCTTAACCTAAATCAATTTGAAAACCAAAAATACCCCATTTTAACCTAAACTGAATTCATGCCCTAAATCTACCAAATTGATTAGCCTAATCCTAAAATCTCTCCCCAATTGATATTGGGAACTCTTCAATATATTCCCCTAGACCATTTAAAACTTTCAAATGGGTCTAAACCCCACCTTAAACCAACTTTGGCCCAACTTGATCCAACCTTGCCCAAATTAACCAAAATCCCAAAATCCACCTAATTGACCTTTCAATTGAACTCAAAACCTTTCCATGTCTTCATGAAAGTTCTTCATAGCAATCATTTACACAATGTTGCTCAAGAAACTTGGACCCAAATCAAAACCAAACTTAATTTAGCTTAGCCTAAACCCAAGTGAGCCAAATTGAACCTATGGCCTAACCAAACCAAATTGAACTAAATGTGGCTAAATTAACCCTTCCACAGCCATCATTTGAACCCTAAGAACCACCCTAGATCCACCTAGCCCATGCTAAGTGAGCCATGGACCAAGGGTACCCCATTTTAATGGATCTCTTCCCTTAAGTGGATAAATCCTCTTTTGCCTTGCTCCAAATCCTTCCCATAACTGATTAATCACCATTAAACCTTCCTACATGACCCACCTGACCTGGGGCCAGCTCCCCTGTCCTTGCCGGCCGGCCTAGTCATTGGAGGGGGTCAAAACTGAGAGCCACCACTAGCCTAAACTCACCTAAATCTCCCCAACTATCCACCTCAGCCAAATTAAACCTTGGAGCCTCTCTGCCCTCCTCCTAGGAAACTCAATCCACCCCTCAATTGAACCCAAGCTCAGCCCAATGGCCCTGGTCATTTAAACACCTCTCCTCGGTCATGAGAAGGGTGTTGAAACTTTTCTCAAGAGAACCACCCAAATCATTCCCAGAGCTTCTCCTAAGTTAGAGAAGAAGAACCCCACTGCTTTCCTGCCTCAATCTCCACTGGTTGAGCTCAATTTACGAGCTCAATCTCAGGTCAAAAACAGGACAACCCTTGAAACTCCACAGAAACCCAATTAACTCTTCCCATACCTTCACCAGAGGTAGAGAAGAAGTTCCCCAGTAAAAGGCCCCTCACTAGACCAGCCATTTGCTCTATCGGCCAAGGTTTGAAATCAAACTTGGATAAAGTCATACCTAGGAATTTCACCAGGACCAGAGGTTTCATCCGTAGGCTCCTCCAGCTCCAACAAACGTGCCGAGCACATTCAATCGAGGCTTCACCTCTTGAACCAAGGTATGGAAACTCCTCTTGCTCCTGAGCTTCCGGCGATTCTCCATTTTGTTTCACTTGATTTCAATGCGCATTAACCGTATGGTTTTGTAGACCTTGTTTAGACGAGCATGTAGGAAGAAACCCCATGCAATTTGGTTGAGAAATGAGTGAGATCATAGGGCTAGAAGGTGGACGGTTCTCGGCTCACACCAGTTGGGACGATGAACGGATGCCGTCGGATCGCGCGTGTATTGGATGGATGGCCAGGATCAAGCCGGACGGAAGGATGAAACGTGAACCGCGAGCCGCGTAGCTGTCGAGTTAGATGGTGGCATGGAATCAGGAGAAGATACGTGGAGCTTCGACCCGCCGTAGGTTGAGGTGGCGTTGACTGGTTTAAGTAGATAAATAGGGTATTTTTTATTTATTTAATTGCCCAGAACGTGAAAAATACATATCTTTGTGAAGAAAAATAAAAAAAATAAACTAAAAATACCCTCTTGCTCAGTGAACAGAGGAGAATAATGTGGAAAAAGAATTGATTTATTTTGTTAAGTATTTTTTTTAATTAATTTAATGCTGATTTGAGTATTTTAATTCTCCATTCACACATACAATTCACCATGGCATGAGACCATATGGCTTTTGTAGCCTCTATTCTTGGGAACATTCCCTTTATTTTCTAAGGCCAGAGGCCATCCCTATGACAAGTTATCTATTTTTCAAAATTTTATGCTTATTTCGGTACTTTAATTCCAGTAATTAGCATACTGTTTGGAAAATTCTAGAAAAATTAGGATAGGTTCCCTATGACCAGAGAAGCTTGGGATAATTATTTCATGCTTAAAACATTATAAATAATCATAATAGTTCACTTAACCTAAAATCAACATTGAATTAATTCAGGCAAATCAAAAATAAAAATGACTTGAAATCTTTTCTCCACTGATCTTTAGGATCAGTAGAAGCCCCATAAAAAATTTAGAATCAATTGAAAATGTTTTAACCTACTAAATGAATTTTCTAAGTAACATGGTCATTTTTTTAAACTTTAAAAATTCATAAAACCCAAAATACATTTCAAAAATTCACCAAATTCATTTTGAGGCCTCTCTGGTATTAGAGAAGTCTAATAAAATTAAAATTGGATTTTTTCTAAAATTTTTCATTTTTAACATATTTTTAAATATTTTAATAATTAAAAAATAATAAAAATCACAAAAATAATAAAATTCACAAAAATGTCATATTTTGCTTTTTAATCACTTAGGAACCAACCAAATATTTTTCCTAAGTCCCTGGGAAATGATATTGAATTTTGAAAGCATAATGTAATTTTTAATATTAAAATGGATTTTTCAACATTTCCCACTAAAATAATTCTAAAAATTCAAAGAAAAATCAGAAAAATATAAAATTTATTTCTCTGAGTTTCTTGAGGTTAGAGAGATTTAAGAAAAATATAAAACTTAATTTTCAACTTTAATTTTATTTTATAATTAATTAATGCCCCCATACTTAAAATAATTATAATAAATAAAATATAATTCAAAAGGTCACCAAAATTGGTCCAAGTGGTTCTGTGGTTAGTAGGAACCTCTCATAATTTTCCTAAGGACAGAAGCATTGTCTTGGTCATGTTGTTGAATTTTCATTGAAAATCCTTATTTTTCATTAAAATAATTATATAAATTAAATTAAAAAATAGAAAAATCACATTTTCTCTTCTAATGTCTTAATTGACATATGAGTGAAGTGACATAAAAATTTTAAGTTCATTTGAGCTCAATTTAATGAGTTATGAGATGAATATGCCTAAGAGGGCATAGAGGAAATTAAGGAATTTTAACCCTAATTAATATTTTAGGCTTAATCAAAGGGAGGGATGAATATTTGATCCTAAATTTTTTTTAGATGTTTGAAACTTAGGGAATTAAGAGGTAGAAACCCATTGATCACCTACAACATAAAAAATGAAACTTTAATTAATTAAGCCATTTAAATTTTGGAGGAATAATTAAATTTTTGATTATAAAAATTGGGGATATGACTTAAGAAGATATCAATTCTTTAATTTTTAAGTCTCTAATTGAATTAATTTAGCTTTTAATGATTGAAGTTAATTAAAGAGAAAGCAATCCTTAATTAAATTAATGTTTAAAACATTAACTTATTTAAACTAAAATGAACCCAAAACATTAAAGTTAATTTGAAATCACTTAAAACTTAACCTAAAGCAAATTTAAAAGGTTAAAAATTAATCACAAAATAATTTACAATTAAGATGTAATAATCAAATCAATTTAAAAAACATTTAAAACAAATTTGAATTATCAGAACTTAATGGAATTAAAGGGTTTAAACACCTCTTTAACTTAAACAATTTTAAAACTCTTAAAAGTCAATTTAAAATTTTATAACTAAACTAAACTGTATTAAAACAACAATTCAATCTTAGTGGTTAAATCCCTTAACAAACTGATTTGCCCCTAAAGACTTTCATTATCATAACTCTCAAATGAAGCATCAAGTGAAATATCACTTCACTCATCGGATAATCAAATGTCCAAGTTCACTGAGCAAGAAACAAAACTTAACTAAATTCTTGAATGATCAATTCACCCGTACAATGAAATTCATTTTGACTCGAAATAATCCCAGAAGCATTGAAAATATTTATAGGACTTGTCCTAAGCACTTTCTCAATATGATGGAATGTTTTAGAAGAACAATTGAACTTTATTGTTCTTTGGTGAAGAAAATCATCCTTAATAAAACACGAGAACCTAGATGTCATAGGAATTGACTAGCAATAGGATTAGGATTTTGGTAGACAATCAGAACCTTCCCTTAGCTTTATCTAGGTGTTTCTTGCAAATATTTAAAATGCCCTGACATGTGTTTTAAGTGCAGCCTGGAATGAAGGGAATGCCCACCAGGTACGCAATTAAGTTTATTGCAATTTAAATTCTACAATTTATTAAATGTCTTACTTTCCTGTACTTACAAATGCATGAAAATGATCGAACCCAGCATGTTTAAACAACTCAAAATTTAATCACCAACAAAGAACAAAACTACATCTACAACTACAACTAAAATTAAAACGTTTCGTTGGATGATCGGGAATCCCTCGGATGATGTAACCAATGTGTTGCTAACGAGATTTCCCACAATCTAAATGGAAGTGTGGAACTCATTCAGTTGAGTTTAGCAAATTCATTTGGACTAAGTGAATCCAACGAAAATAGCGGTGCCAGGATGACGGAACCGTGGGATCTTAATCAATTCTGCTTAATCAAGTTTAAGATTTGTTTTGATTAAAATACTAAGCCATCTCAATTTTCAACCTTTCTAAACAAAAACACTTCTCTCATCTCTTGATTTTCACTTTCTAAAACCAAACCTCTGCAACAACAAAGAGCTTGGAGCACAGTGGGCAGCACGACCATCTTCATCAGCAAAACTTGTGTCTACTTCAGCAAAACCTTTCTTAGAATTAAATAATAAAACCATAGGATTTCGAGGTAGCTTGCCTAGTGCGACATAAATTCTCAACTTTTTGTTAGGCATTTGCATAATCATGTTATGCAAATTAAGCCCTAACTGGTCTTAGGACTCCGAGGTAGTCGTTCGGTACGACATAAACCCTCACATCTTCGAGGCTATTTGTATGATCATATCATACAAGTATAAGTCCTAATTAACTAAAATTGGCAGAATTAGAACATTAAATAATTCTCTCCAATTTGAAGCCAAAACATAGGGTAGTCGGGATGTCACCGAAGTTCGCTTCGGGTCTGTGACATCCCTTACTTCTCTTTCTTTAGACTCTCAAAATAAACTGTTCTAAATTTGATCTACTCCCTATTGAAATTTCCAAAATCCAATCCTTTGAAACCTTAAACTTTGAAATTCTTGAGAGGAAAACCACTGATCATTATTGAGAGTTTTCTTAAGTGATTCCCGTCATTTAAGATGTAATTAAATATAGGGGCTTGCCTTTATAGGGAACTTTAAGAACCCAGGTAATATAAACTCTGCTCAATTCCTTTATATTAAGTAGGGGAACTTGTCGGCTTATAAAATTGGTTCGCAGACCACATGGATGTCACACATCTTCTAGTTTATTTAATCGAGCCCCATCATCAAGCAGTGTGTCTATTCCTCGGAATAAATACACGGCTTGTGATGCGGCGCTCGTTTATATAAACTATTTGGGATGTGAGATCAGTTTGATTTCATATCTTAAAAATTTTCAAATCTAAAATTATTTTTAAAACCAAAATACTATTTTTCAAATTATATATATATATTTAAATTACTAAAGTTCGCCGACAAGTTCTGTAGGCGACTCCCTTTTCAAAACACTCAACCTAAAAATTTGCCGACAGCTTCTGGCGACTCCGCTGGGGACTAGTTCCTCTCTCCATCTTGATCAGGTGGTTTTGCTTTCATAAATCGGTATTAAATTCATGCCCCTAGTGGATCAAACTACCATTCTTCCGTTAACATATCTTGTTCATTTCTATCTTGAATAGGCATGATCAACCATTCTTGGATTCTGGAGCCACTGTTTAGACACTCCTAAATAGAGAGGTCCCGAAATCCTCCTTTTTCACCTCTCCAAGGAGGCGAGGTAGACCCCCAATAGGTGTTAGCTTAGGAGCGGTCCTTCGAGTTGAGAAGTCTTACGAGACTTTCTCTTCCTTTCCAATTCTGGATTGGGTCCCTTACCTTCTCTATAACCTTCCTTCTTTAATTTTTTCGTTCTTAACAAGCAAACCTTCTAATAAACAACCCTTTAATAAACAAACCTTTTGAAATTGCAAATACACGAATAAGGTAGAATCTGAAAATACCTCATAAAACTAAGAAAAAAAAATGAAAATGTGTTCGGACTCATTTTCTCATCCTGGAAAGTTTTGTGACGAAAGGAAGCGTAATTTAGAGGTGACGTTCAGAATCTACCCCGCAGAAGATGTCTGTGCCAAAGCTGATTTTCTCCTTCACCAATGGACTGGAATTGGCTATCTACCAGGACGAGCTGCCTGACGATGCAATCATTCGTTTCAGACAGGGATTTGACAATACGGACATTAAGTTCGCAGATGTTACTCTTTTCGCACTAATGGACAAAGTACCAGAGATCATGGAACCCATAATTGAGTTCTATCTGAAATCGACCCAAGAGTTTCCTCCCCTGTAGAGGGACCCAGTTGGGAGAAGCACCGCCATTCACAGAAGGTTAGCTGCTAGCCCTAGGATGGTGATCTCTACCCCCACCGGTCTGATCATCACTGCACCTAACCCGGCTCCCGCCAAACTGAAAGGGAAGAAAGTCCAAGTCGGTGATAGTCTGTTACCGTGGAGGGTTCAGATTTTGCTGCAATACTGTCTATTTTCGAAATAGGATCTAGTTCGAGGTTTGCACCCTTAATCCGGACACAAAGAAGGAATACGAACAGAAAGATCGCCAAGATCAGAAAGACTAGAGCTGCTGAAGCCGCCTTTCTTGAAGAGATTCCTGAAGAGGAAGAGCTGCAGGAGATCTCACCACTGTTAGAAGGGAGTAGGTTCCACCCCCTCTCTGCTGCATCTGATGAGGAGGATGCTCGAAGGATCGCTGCTACGTTACCCTTACCTGCATACTACAGTGATTGTAAGAAGAAGAAGATCAAGACTACGCCGCTTACCCGCTTGCAAACAGTAATAAAGAAGTTAGCCAAAAAGGAGGGTTGCCCTGTGTCAGAAATCCTAAGAAGGATAGGACGGGTGCCGGCTAGATCCCACCTCAAACCACGAGTAGACCCCGTCACTGCCATGGAAAGACCACAAAAGAAGGTACGAGCTAATGAAATGAGTTTGCCGGTCGTTGTATCAGGTCACCATATTAGGGAACACACCACCTACTGACGTATAGCCGACTGACCATCTAGTCCTAGGCCTTCTACTGTAAGAAGGATGGTGTGGAAACCTATTATTGCTGAACCGATACCGATAGAACGCTCTGGAAAGAGAAGTCTCGTCAGAGAGCCTGAATCTGAAGAAAGTGCTGTGGCTCTGAAGGAAACTCCTGACGATAAAGTTCGACAGTCGTCACCTGATAACCGCAAAACTGTTTGGGAAAGACCGCTGGAGGATGCTATAGGAAAGCTGAGAACTGACATCCAACGATTGACAAGAGAAAGATGAGAAGAATTGGGAAATGAAGTGGATTCTTCAGAGTTCACAGATGATGAATTTGCCGAGATCAATGTGGTTGAGACCCGAGCATCGTCAGCTTTGCAAGGAGCTCCATCAATTTCAGAGGGAGACGAACTAGAAGCAATGAGAGCATGTCTGCAGGAAAAGGACGACATGATCTCTCGGATGGAAAATAAGATGGAGTAGATGGCAGCTGCCTTAGCCACACTCCAGAGTCAGCCTCAACCTCAGAAGGAAACACCTCCAGAGATCATTCACATTGTAGATGGAGGCAAAGAAGTTAAATCTTTCAACGGAGATGAATAACTGAAGAAGGATTCAGCGCAGAGCATGATCCTCGAAAAGGACATTAAGAATATGATGGAACAACAGATGCGAGAAGCCTTAGCCCAGTCTAAGAATGGAGCATCTATTCAGACGGGTAGAGCTTACCCCAAGGAATATGATGTCGTCCAATACCCAAAGGGCTTTGTACCACCTCTGTTTAAGACTTTCGACGGTACAGGAAACCCCCGATAGCATGTTGCACACTTCCGTGCGAGTTGCTGCAACGCCGGTGGGAGTGACACATTGCTATTTTGCCAGTTCGTCAGCAGCTTGTCAGGGATCGCCTTCGATTGGTACACAGAGCATCCAAATGGTTTGGTCAAGACCTTTTCAGAATTGGAGAACCTTTTTGTTAAGCAGTTTGCTGGAGCTCGACACCACATCACTATTGGTGATCTAGTGGTAGAGCAACAAAAACCGAACAAAACCCTGGTGGATTACATACTTCGATGGAGGAATTTAAGTATGAAGTGTGAACCACAGCTTCAGGAAGAACATGCAGTCAGTATGCTGTTGAAAAGCATTCATGGCCCGATAGCACTTCTCCTTAAAGGATTCAAAATTAAGACTTTCGAGAAGTTGCTTAGCAAGGCTGGAAGCTTGCAGGAGGAGGTAAAACAATTGAGTTTCGTCGACAAAACTGATAAACAGAATCCAATGAAAGTGTTCGAGAAGAAATCGGGAGTTGTCGCGGCAGTGGATAAAGGTAAATAGCCAGTGCAGATACAGCCAGAGCGGCCACAACCAAGTTATCAACCACCGCAATGGACTTACCAACAACCTCAGCAGAGCTATCAACAGCCTCGACCGAGCTATCAATCATGGCAGCATGATCAACCGCCGTCTCATCCACCACGTGCCCTGAAGGAACTTTTGAATAAGGAATACCCCTTCAAGACTGAAGCAATGGCCAAGTTGTTTAACATTTTAATTAAGACGCCAGACTTTCAGCTGCCAGAGCCCAGGAGGCCAGAAGAAGTTGACAAGAAAGATCATCTGAATTACTGTCCCTACCATAGGATGCTAGGACACAAGATAGAGGACTCCTTCACCTTCAAGAATTGGCTCTAGGATAACCTCCGGAAAGGCAACATAACGATCCCGAAGGAATACATGAAGGAGCCCCAAAAAGGAGGTTCCGTCAATGTTATTTTAACAGACCCTGTTGTTCCGATAGACCCGTACATGACTGATGATGGATGGAGTACTGTCTGGACGAAGTCTTCGAAGAAAATTTTGGATCACATCCAGACCGTTTTGGTGTGCGCTTCAGTTCAGAGTTCGAAACCTGCTAAACCGGCACTGTCGATTGAGATTGAAGAACCACCCCAGAGGGAGGAGAAGATCATGGAAGAAGAGAAGACCGAGGCTCCGAAGGGTAGAGTAGGGGCTGCTTTTCCTAGGATGGTTGTTTATTACTCAGGGGAGAAATTCCTTGGACCTCTAACTCTGTATGATTATTTGCTCGCCCCGATGGGCTCTTATAATGATAAGAGTTTTGGTGTTCGCTACGTTTTGACTGTCTCTAACCATTATGTAACTAACAACAACCAACCTAATCTGGATCTCGATTTCTAAACGATTAACGATTCTCAAATCATACAAAACCTCGACAGCCAAGACGGAGGAGAAGACATTCACAAGAGTGGCTACGAAAGCTCAGGAAGCAACGAGTCCATTTGTAAATTCCGAGAGCTACGATTGCGATAGAATTAGAGCTGTCAGATTCTGAAACAATTTCAGAAGAGCCAGTCGTTTCGATTCAAGAGGAGACATCGACAGATTCAGCACCGATAAATTCAGAACAAATAACAGAAGTCAATGTAAGAAGTGAATAGTTCTACCCCTGAGAGTGGGACCGAAGGATAAAGATTGTCAGGTGGTTGCTCAGGAAGAGTCAACCCCAGCAGAGGAATTGCCCATCTGAGAAGAGGTTGAAGAACCTGGTAACAAAGTGGACTATAACGTGCTAGCTCATCTTAAGAAACTACCAACCAAACTGAGCATCTACGACGCTCTGATCCTGTTAAAGGAGATGAGAGAAACTCTGGTTAAGGCCTTACTTGACTAAGAAATTTATTTAGCTCAAATGGCTGGTAATTCCTTAGACGAGGTTTGCTCGTTGAAAGAACAGTGCGGTGTTACCTTCACGGACAATGATCTACTACTTAGGATAGCTAATCACAATCGACTATTGTACATTTCAGTCTCCATCAGAAATTTCACGCTCTTCAGAGTGTTAGTTGATCCGGGAGCATTAATTAACATAATGAACCTTCAGACATTAGCATACTTAGAGATTGATGCCCGTGATCTCGAAGCAGACAGGATGTTACTGAGAGGTTTCAATCAGAAACCTTGGGTCGATAAAACTATTAATGAAGATTGGTGATATGGAAAGAACACCCATAAAATTCCACATAATTGATTCTAAGACATCACTCAATGCTCTACTGCGTCGGTCGTGGATCCATGAAAACCGGATGGTACCATCGTCTCTGCACCAGTGCATAAAGTATTATGAAGGAGTGGGAGAATTGTGCATCAAAGGTGACTTGCAACTAATCTCCGTGCATGAAATTGGAATCCATGAAGATGTAGCCTACTACGTGCCTCCGAAGAAAACTATCTTTTACAGAAATATAATACCGAATGAAGAAAAAAGAGTTCAAGATGATGAAGAGCCTGAAATACTTGTTCAACAGTTACTCACCACTCCCTTACGGCGAGATGGTGAAGGCTTCTCTAGAACCAGCACCCGAGGTCAAGGCCGGGGATGAGGTTGAGGAAGAAACAATGGAACAGTTGAACAGAAGAAACCGATCATCGATGTTGATTGGGAGTATAGTTCTGAAGAAGAAGAAGTCAAGAAAAAAGCAATGAAAATAACTCAAAAGAAACCCCAGTTCAAGATCTCTCTCGAAGACAAAAATAATGAAGAATACAAAGCAATGTATGAGAAGATAAACCGCTGTGTACATACTATGACCCTGACCCCGATCTACCCTAGTAAGATCGAGGGTATGGTGGTCAAGGAAATGCATGGTGGCGATGCTAAGCCAATCAAGTTCTACCGTGGTGCTTCTTTTTCCAAGACTGAGAATGATGTAAAATTTGAAGATGTTGCTTCATCCGAATTAATGGAATTGCCTTTTGAGTGGTATTCTCCCTGTGTTAAAAGTTTGATGCAACGTGGTGTCTTACCTAAATAGTGGTCGAAAGGTCAATCACAACGCTTTGAAAAATTATGGAATAACACCAGTTGACCGACCAATTCAAAGCATGGTCTCAGATTCGGCACAGTAGCGCTAGCTGATGATATATGATTTTGCTTGGTTGTCACATGTGAGCCTAATGAAGACTGCTTGGAAGCTTCAGATAATCTTGAAGATCTACAAATCGGAGAAGCACTGCCAAAATTTGAAGAAGAAATTAAATGCACAATAGACAAGTTAATGGAAGTTAACTTAGGTACTAGTGAAGAGCCTAGGCTGACCTTAGTAAGCTCCTTACTCAATAAAGAAGACTCCGGAGAAATTATGAAGCTACTAATGGAATTCAAGGGCTGTTTTGCTTGGAGTTATGATGAAATGCCAGGATTAGCTTCAGAGGTTGCAGTTCACAAGCAAGGAGTGGATCACGCTGTCGTTCAGTCAGACAAGCTCCGAGAAGAATGCTTCCAGAGATCAAACAAAAAGTAATAGTTGAAGTTAAGAAGTTAATAGACGCTAAATTTGTCTGTGAAGAGCAATATCTGACTTGGTTAGCCAATGTGGTACCGGTCAGAAAGAAGAATGGTCAAATCAGAATCTGCGTGGATTTCAGAGATTTGAACAAAGCATGCCCAAAGGACGAATTTCCACTACCAATTCCAGAATTGATGATCGACATCGCTTTGACACATGAAAACTTCTCTTTCATGGATGGATCATCAGATACAACCAGATAAAGATGGCACCGGAAGACGAGAAGTTTACGACTTTCAGAATGCCAATCAGAGTATACACAATAATGCCTTTCAGATTGAAGAACGCGGGAGCAACCTACCAAAGAGCAATGACAAGGATTTTTGATGATCTCATTCAGAACCAAGTCGAGTGCTACGTGGATGACGTGGTCATCAAGAGCAAACTAAAAAAAGATCACTTGTACGATTTGAGAATTGTTTTTTAGCAATTAAGACGATTTAACCTTAATATGAATCCCCTGAAAAGTGCTTTAGGCGTCGCCTCTGAGAAATTCTTAGGATTTGTTGTCCGACATAGCGGAATTGAAATCGATCTGGAGAAGATTAAAGCTATCTTAGAAATGCCACCTCCCAAAACCTTGAAACAATTACGATCCTTTCAAGGGAAGTTGGCATATCTTTGACGCTTTATTTCAAATTTGTCAGGTAGGTGTCAGCCCTTCTCGGCATTAGTTAAAAAGGATGCCAAATTCGTTTCGGAGGAAAAATGTAAGCGGGCCTTCGAAGACATTAAACAATATTTAATGACACCTCCTGCCTTAGCAGCCCCAGTCTCGGGTCGACTACTTAAGTCATCGTCTAATTCCATAATAGAACAATTGAATTTAATTATTCTTTGGTGAAGAAAATCATCCTTAATAAAATACGAGAACCTATACATCATATGAATTGACTAGCAATAAGATTAGGATTTTGGTAGACAACCAGAACCTTCCCTTAGCTTTATCTAGGTGTTTCTTGCAAATATTTAAAATGCCCTGACATGTGTTTTAAGTGCAATCTGGAATGACGGGAATGCCCACCAGGTATGCATTTAAGTTTATTGCAATTTACATTCTGCAATTTATTAAATGTCTTACTTTCCTGTACTTACAAATGCATGAAAATGATCGAACCCAGCATGTTTAAACAAATCAAAATTTAATCACAAACAAAAAACAAAACTAAAACTACAACTAAAATTAAAACGTCTCGTTGGATGATCGGGAATCCCTCAGATGATGTAACCCACGTGTTGCTAATGAGATTTCCAATGGTCTAAATGAAAGTGTGGAACTCATTTAGTTGAGTTTAGCAAATTCATTTGAAGTAAGTGAATCCGATGAAAATAGCGGTGCCGGGATGACGGAACCGTGGGATCTTAATGGGTTCTGCTTAATCAATTTTAAGATTTATTTTAATTAAAATACTAAGCCATCTCAATTTTTAACCTTTTTAAATGAAAACTCTTCTCTCATCTCTTGATTGTCACTTTCTAAAACCAAACCTCTACAACAACAAGGAGCTTAGAGCACAGTGGGCAGCACGACCATCTTCATCAGCAAAACTTGTGTCTACTTCAGCAAAACCTTTTTTAGAATTAATAACAAAGCCATATGATTTTGAGGTAGCTTTCCTAGTGCGACATAAATCCTCAACTTTTCGTTAGGCATTTGCATAATCATTTTATGCAAATTAAGCCCTAACCGGTCTTAGAACTCCGAGGTAGACGTTCGGTACGACATAAACCCTCACATCTTCAAGGCTATTTATATGATCATATCATACAAGTATAAGTCCTAATTAACTAAAATTAGCAGGATTAGAACATTAAATAATTCTCTCTATATTGAAGCCAAACCATAGGGTAGTTGGGAATTCACCGAAGTTCGCTTCAGGTCTGTGACATCTCCTACTTCTCTTCCTTTGGACTCTCAAAATAAACTGTTCGAAATTTGATCTACTCCCTATTGAAATTTCCAAAATCCAATCTTTTGAAACCTTAAACTTTGAAATTCTTGAGAGGAAAACCACTGATTATTATTGATAGTTTTCTTAAGTGATTCCCGTCATTTAAGATGTAATTAACTATAGGGGCTTGCCCTTATAGGGAACTTTAAGAACCCAGGTAATATAAACCCTGCTCAATTCCTTTATATTAAGCAGCAGAACTTGTCAACTTATAAAATTGGTTCGCAGACCAAATGGATGTCACAAATCTTCTAGTTTATTTAATCAAGCCCCATCATTAAGCAGTGTGTCTATTCCTCGGAATAAATACACGGTTTGTGATGCGGCGCTCGTTTATATAAACTATTTGGGATGTGAGATCGGTTTGATTTCATATCTTTAAAATTTTTAAATTAAAAACTTTTTTAAAACCAAAATACTACTTTTCAAATTATATATATATTTAAATTAAATTTAAAATCTATAGTTCGCCGACAATTTCTGTAGGCGACTCACTTTTCAAAACACTAAACCTAAAAATATGCCGATAAAGGTAGAGCTAAAAGAAAAACTAAAATTTGAGGATTTTGAAGGAATCCCTGGATCTGGAAAAGATTGGACTTAGTTGGAATTTTGATCTAGGTGAAATCATTTATTGGCCTGGTGAAGTTAAACCAAGCACTTTATGAGAGGCAACCCATAGTTGTCAGTGTGCTTTGATTTAGTATGCTTCAGAGTTTTGTTTGTATTGTATTTTATTTTCTTTAGTATGGATTGTTCAGTTTGGCTAATGATTGGTGAATGTTTTGATTGTTAGTGATTTGATTTGATTTGATCTTTGTGTTTCATGATGAAGGTGATTCCTTAACTACTTATTATGGCTAAACTTATATGTTCTCTTGTAGTTGGTGGATTGACAAGTCCACTAAGACTCGGGTCTTACTCGGACTAGAGTTTTACAAGAGATATCATGAGTTTGAACAATGACAGATTAATCTCAATTTTAGTACATCCTTTCTCTAACTTTGTTTTCCATTGGTAGAAGTTATGAACCTATTTGATGAATAACTTGTGGATGATCTTACACTACGATTTATAACTATCAGAGGTGCTTACTTAAAGGGATTAGATGATGCCTGAGATTGGTGCCCGAGAGCCAGTATATCAGGGATAATCTTATCTTTGGGATTATGATCTATAAAATCATTTAAAATTTATCTAATTTATTAGTATAGTGATTCAGTGAGAATTTGGAAGTAAGTTAGTGAAATGTGATGAGTTAAGGATGAATTGACCTCATTTATTACGTGTGTTTCTATTTGTATTTTATGTTTGTTTTTGTGTTACAATTTTATATAAGACTTGAAGAACATTTTTATATTTCCATGCTGATACCTGTTATGCTAGTTAAACTTTTATTTAGTGAATTTAATAATGGCATATTTAGTTTAGATTTACTTTCTGCTACATGATTACTATTCTGATTAACAATTGTAGATGTTTCTGATAGACATGTGTGGCAGATAGAATTTCTAAACTATTTTTCTTCCTGCTTATATTTTCTGTACTAAATGCTATATATGTTAAAAAAATCAAGTTTGAGGGTAGGAAGAAAAATAAAATTCTAAAGTGAGTATACTTCCTTCAGTTTAATATTATTGCAAACATGTTATAGTATTAAGTAGATTCAACTTTTACTTTTTCTTTCTACTACATTTTATGGAATTAATTGCAAAATATTTAAAAATTCAAGTTTGGTGGGGGGGAAGAATTTTTTTTAAAAAACTAACTTTATTTGTCCTTATTAGTCCATATTTAATTTTATATCACTTTTAAAATGACTTGTTGTATGTGGCATTACCTTTAATTTACTACAATTTTGATTTTAGTAATGTTAGAAAAATAACTTAGTTGAAATCCTATGTGAAGAAACCATTCTAGAGTTAAGATATTTTATAGGAAATTTTTGAAAAATGATTTTGCTATTTACATTAGAAAGAAGTTGAATATTTGAAAAGCTAAGATTCTTAGATTTATATTTAATGAGAATTGAGCTTTTATTGAAACCTTTTTCAACCTAATACTAACACTTTTAAAAAGTGAGGGAAAGTTTTGAGTTTTGGACTTTAGAAAGGGGACAGTGAAATTCAAAATTATTAAAGTTTTATCCAGATATAGTAATCCTCACATAAAAAAAGAGAAAAAAGGGATTGAAAATGATCCCGAAAGGAAGAAAAGAAAAAAAAAAGAAAAAGAAAAGTGAAAAGAAAATATGTGAGGAAAAGCTTGAGGAGAACCCTAATAAAAAATTAGTTTCACTTGAATCTTTTTTTAATGATAAGACTTCAAAATAATCCTAAGATTTTTCTTATTTTAGAAAGTATTGGTCAAATTGGTATATATAATTTTCTTAAATTCTACTTTATACTTTCTATGAATCTTTAGTTTTACAAGTTTCAATAACTTTTGATGTAAATAGAAAATCAGGATTCTTAAGTTTAATATGAGATATTCTTACACTCTAGTGTTGGTTGATTTGCTAGAATTTTTCTTAAGTTACACTATAATATTTGTGTGACAAAATTATAGGAAACTCTATTGAAATCCACTACCTCAAATCAACATATTTGGTTTTTAAAGTCATAGTGTTACTTGAGGCAAGTAACAATTATGTTTAGGGGAGTTGACACGCCTAAAAAATGCTTGATTTTTTCAACACATTTTATGCTTAATTTTAATGATATTGCACTTTAAAATAAAGTATTTTGCACGTTTTTAGTTTTATATACAAGAAATGGACTTTTGGAGAAAAAGAAGCAAAAATAGTGTAATTTGGAGCAAAAACGAGCAAGAAAGCAAATTTTGGCTTGGCACATTTCTTGCATATTTTTTAATGAAATTACACTTTAAAGAAAGGTTATTTTCATGCTTATTTTATAGGGCTATCTGTTAGAAATGCGACACAATTGAAACGAGACAAAACGGAGCCAAACGGAGCAAAACAGTGGAACTACACAAAGTGGTGCCGACGGCGCCTGATAGAACCCCGATGGCGCCAAAATCCCAAGAGCGACGATTTTGGGCGCCGACATCACTAAAAAATGGTGCCGACGACACCAAAGACGGTAAATGTCATATAAATTAAATCTGATCATTTGTTTTGGAAGGTTTCTTAAGGCAACTGTTGGGAAATTCGTCCCTACGCTATAATAGAGTTATTTTATATTAAAAAAGTGTGTGTGAGTGAGAAAACGTGAAGAATGTTTAGAGATCTTGGAATAAGAGTAGAACTTGATTTTCTTTGCAACCACACCTTGTACTTCCTTGACCGTCAAATCCTCAACTTTATTTGAGGAAACTGGGGTTAAGTATTATAGCTTGCATGTAGTGGATAATCTTGTCTTACATTGACTTGTATTTACCTTTGTCTTCATCTTCTATGGAAATCTTGAACAGTGGCTTCTTCTATCTTATCATCATCACACCCTTCTTTTGATTTTCTTCCTTAGAAATGGACTCCATGTTAATATTGATTACCGGTCTTCATTTTCTCTGCATCCTTATTTTCTCTTCCTTGTCCTCATCCCCCTCCTCAACCTTAGGTTTGAATTTTTGGTGAATCTTCACATTCTCATCGCATCTTGGTGACTTTTATCTTTTAGGGATTCATCAGCTTTGGATAACTCCCATTGTAGCACCATCGCAATGTAATTTGGTTCAATTGACTTCGACTTAGTCAAGGCTGATTCAGAAGGTCAATATTTCAGACTAGTAAATCTTAAAAAGGGTACAAACCCCTTCTAGGTATGAATCATCAAAAAGCTGTAAGAAAGCCTTTTGTGGCACCATCACGATGTTTAGTTGGTGCAAGTCAACTCTTTGAATTAGTATGTCTAGTTGAAGAGTATGTAACCTTTTTTGCTCAGTATGACTTATCAAAGGCCGTACACCCTTTTTTTTTACCCATTAGTTGTGGAGGAATCCCTCTTGAGCACCATCACGATGTGGTTGGGTCAATCAGCCTTGATTCAACAAAATATTAATTTTCTAGGTTGATTTTTTAGGTTAGTAAGTCTGAGTGAAGGTTATGGTCCCTAATATATTTTTTTTCTCAGCATAACTCATTAGAAATCAAAGATTCTTTTCTCAAGATCTATCTGCTTTATCAATTAAATTGACCTTGACAAGCGTTGCTAGCTTGACTGAGTAAGCCAATTGTAGCACCATCCTAGCCGCACTAGTGTTAGGTTTTAAAAATAAAGTCTTACGAATGTCGTACCAAATCTAGTTTGGATTAGAATTATCATTTTTTGCAAAGATTATTGTTTATGTTGAATTATCGCATTAAAAAGCCTCAACACTTTAGATTTATAAATCTAGAATTGGAACAAGGCTTCTTTTTAAGTGTGTTAGTATAAAGAAGATACTTTTCAATTCTTTCCTTTCTCTAGTTTTGCATGCCTCAGTTTAGTAACATGTCGATTGCTTAGGTATACACCTTAACTCAGTAAGTATAGTGCAAGGTTTTTGTCAAAACTTGCTAGCTTTGATCATTGAATACCTTAGGATTGGGGAGCTAAGTTTAGTCTTAGTTTAAATAGATTTCCTTTGGTTTAGCCTTTTCAGTCCATTGGTATTGGTGGAATCCTTTTTGAGGACAATCTTGATGTGATCAGGTTCATTAACCTCAAGCCAATCCTGGCTGATTATGCATGTTGATGCTTTGGTTAAACAAATATGACTAAGGAAGTTCCCCCTAATAAAAATTTTAACAGTATAATCCATCGAAAACAAAATATCTTATCTTTTCTCATGTATGTTAGTTTGTCAACTAAAACGACCTCTACAAAAAACTAACATCTTGGCTGAGTGCTCTAGTATAACATCCTAACATTGCTTTAATTCTCATTCATAATTATAATTACCCAAGAGTTAGAAGTGTTGTGTAAATGTTTAGTGTGGACGAAACGTCTTAGGCCTTCTTGCCTTCATTGGTGGTGAGCACGCCCTTTGCGGCACCATCCTAAGTTTTTTTAAGGTTCAATACTTTACTAAAATATCTGACACAGTAATACAGTTTCTTAGCTAATAGAGACTAAGTTTTTGGACCAGCGTCATAAAAACCTTTCTTGGTTCTGCCATTTACACACAGCTAGAACAAGAATGTGTTTTCTCTCCCACTTAGGCCATTGATCCAGTTTTACAATGATTTATTTAACAAGTCAATTCCTTGGATAATTTAGTCTAGTGTAGAGTGAATCCACTTCTCGCTAGTATTAGTCATTGAATACTAGAGAAAGACACCCTTTGGAAGCCCACAACCCATGGACAACTCCATTGTTGATTAGCTCTCATGCTAAATGTGACTCCATATGGTTTTCTTACTTTGTCTAATCACCTTATTCACTGCTTGGGTTAGACGTTATTCCTTGTGATTTTCATCCCAATGTGTTCAATTTTACCAAATCAAGCATCCCCTCAATGAGCTTTCAAGTTAAATGTGATTCCTTAAGCTTTTTATCATTATATATTTACATTCTTCACTGCTTAGGTTAGATGTAAGTATGTGGTAATCTATTTTGAAGTGTTTAAATAAACTTAAATCCCCCAGCATGAACCATTATGAATTCTAAAACAAAAACCCCTCAGATCTCCTAATTCAGACAAAAATTTTTAAAACCTACCCAAATCAAACAATAAAAAATTTCAAAACCATAAAAAAAAATCTCTAAAAAATAAACAATCTCCAAAATACTAAAAAAAAAAAATTTAAACCCTCAAACACAACTTTAAACTTTATAAATCCTAAAAAACATATAAAAAAACTTCAATCCTCAAATCACATGTCAAAACTCAAAACTCAACATCGATATGTGTGTCGTACTTTGCATAGTTATCCACACATATAGGGTTCATTTGTTGGCCTTCTTTTTTAGGTCAACCCTTTTAGTTGAGACTCACTTAAGATCAATCTTGAGCTAAAAAGAACTAACTTAACAGAACTAAAATCTAACTATAAAATGTAAAACCAACCAATCCAAAATAAAACTGAATATAACTAACTTAAATCAAACCCTAAAATTGACCAAATAAGCCTTAACTAAAAGATACTTCAAAATTTTTATTTTCTCTCCAGATTATTCTAGGGCTTGAAACTTTATTTTGAAAGTTACATGATGTTTATTATTACATATAAAGACCATGCATAATATTATCAATAATATAATATAACGTTTACGTAAACCTTTTCAGTTCAAATTTTCATGCATAATAGTACTTCATTCGCCCTAAAATTATCATTTTCTCGACAGGTTAATCTGACAATAAGAGATACATTCTGTAAGTTGCATAATGTTCATAATCACATACATGGATCTTGCAAAATAGTTTAATGGTCATTAGATACCGTATTTACATAAAATATTACACTTAAGGTTTTCATGCATAAAAAATGATACGACATAAAAATTTTCGGCGAACAGCTATTTTTCAAAATAGGCTTTTAAGTGCATTTAGATCATTGAAATCTTTTGAACTCCTTAATACCTAAATCTGACTCCATGTGGAGGCCCAGTGAGCAGACAGTAATTTGGATGATTAATAATAAAAAAATAATTACAATAATCAACCGAAAATAAACCTAAATTGAAACTAAATTTCAACCAACCTAATATGAACTAAGAACACTTAATTTAATCCATTAAAATCAACCATATGCTCCAACTCAAAATCCACCAAAATTTTTTATCTTAATGGGGCCCAAACTTTGATCTGAAATATCTTTAGATGGCCCACTTTGGCCAAAACTAATTTCATCATTGGATTCCTTATAGTTCTCTCTATTAAATGAGCATAATGCAAAATTTTTAGTGATATCCTCTTGTATCTACCTTGCCACTTCATCCTAATACCTTAATCAAGATATCTATTTTTTAAAGTGAATTAGATCATTGATTCCTTGCTTCATTCTCTTCAAAATGAGATATACAGGTATTTATGCCCTAACCACCCAAAATCACACCAAGTATTTCCCCCTTCAAACATTAAAATTCACTCACATTCCCCTTAACCATCCCTTGTACTTCTCTTCCCACAAAAACCTCTCCTTTGTCAAAATTACCATCATATCCCCCCTTCCCACTGAATGTGACCCCTCTTTCCCGTTCTTATCCTATCCATCTGGAAACATCCCTCTCTCCTCTCCTCTCTTTTATTTATCCAAATTGAGAGTCCCCAATCAATTCCCACTCCTCTCCTTAAACCAAGAACCCCTCTCATTTTCCCCCCACTTCTTCTATTCTAATGTACTTCATAAATTTCCATTTTTGTTCCTCTTTATTTTTATTCTTTTCCTTAGTTGAACCATTGTTCCTTGCTCTCTTTTCATTTATTCACCATAGTTTTCCATTCTTCTTCTCTTTCTTTCTACTTTCTTCTCATGGCCAAGCCTCAACCTCACCCTCTCCCCATTTTTCCAACAAGTATCTCCATGTCTTCCTTTTTTTTGCGCTTCCACTTACTCCACTTAGCTGAGACTTCTTCCTCACCTCTTCCCCATTCTGTCACCCAAACTGAATCCCAAACCCGCTAACCTACTTGAAACTCGAAGGCCTAACTAATCTTTAGCCCAGCCTAGAACCAATGTTTGCCCACCACTAACCTTGCTAGAAACCCTAAGTCTAATTAATCCCCTATCTTGCTCGAAACCCACCACACACTCAATAAACCTAATCAACCTAGTGGAGCCTACATAACCCACTTACAATCCTAATTGATACTAACATACCCAAGAGTACACTCACTCACCCTAATCAACTCTAACTGAGCCTACCTTATCTACTACACACAGTAACTGAGACTACATAACCTACTACACATCCAAACCGAGCCTTACTCACCCTGGTCAGCCTAAACAAAGCCTACATAACCCAATACACAGCCAAACTAAGCCCTACTCTAATTCGCCCAAATGGAGCACTAACCCATTTAAATCTAACCTAAACCTGCATAAACCTAAGCCTAGCCCTTACTCAAAACTTAAACATAATATATAAGAAAATGGAAATTCACATGCACACTTATGTGGTTATCCAATGCAATATTTGTGTTATCTTTTTAATATATACCATTCAAATTCTATGTGTCATGAGCTTATAACATACAAATTCCTATGTGCATAGTTTATGCACTGTTTCATACAAAATTCATATGTTAGATAGTTGACATTTCATGCAAAATCTATGTTGTGATTATGTTGTTCCTTGTATACCAAAAAATTCATGTATTAGTCTATATTTCACACTACGGAAAATCCATATGCATATGTTCATGTCTTATGTACAAAAAAATAAAAAAAAATAATAACAAAAAATCAAATTAAATCATATGTTTAGTGTTATGTCCTCCTTGTATATTACATATATTAGTTCCATACCCAGTGCAAAAATGTCCCATGCTTAAATCCATGCCTCTGGCAAAAATTTCCAATGCTTAGTTACATCTCTTATGACACACAGGTTGGATGCTTATTCTTTTCCATGCACATGCAAGTTGGATGTTTATGTTTTTCCTTGCATATGCAAGCTAGATGTATGTTTTTTCTATACACAAACAGATTGGATATTTATTCTTATTCATGGCCATGTTAGTTGTGACATTAGTATGGTATGAAATGTGATGATGATACTTATAATTTGAGAGGAGTTATTTCCATAGGCTAAGTTTGGAGGAAGAAGCTGGAAAAGCTTAGGTAATAATAACACCTAAAAATGATATTTTTATAAACTATGTAAACTAAATGTGCTAAAAAATAATTTTTTTATAAAAATTCTCAAATTAAATGTGCTTCAATATGTTATTTTCAATATAAGCTAAAAGTGGCCCAAATGATATTTTTATAAAAATATACAAACTGAATTGTGCTCTAAAATGATATTTTTATAAAAGTTCATGCAATTAAAATTTCTCTTAGAGGGACCACAATCACATAAGGTAGTGCAAGCTTGTGAGAACCTCCTTAAGACTATAAGGGAGAATTTTGAAAGTAAGATTTAATTGAAATCTTTTGAAATGACCTTTTTCTAAAAATAATAATATTAATAAACAATATTTAATAAAACTTAACACTTTTAAAATAATAAATATAGGTTTCTCTTTGATAAAAAATCCTAATTAAAATTTAAAAGATAACCTTTAATACAATAAAATTGACCAAGACCTTTAATCTAAATCAAAATCTTGTTCAAGAAAACATAACAAAACTCTTTAAAATTGAAATTAAAACAATTTTTTTTATAAAAGTCTTTTAAACTTAATTTAATAGTTAAGTAGAACCTTTGCTAGACCTAAACTAAATTTTTAAGAAAAAAAACCTAAACAAACCTAACCTCAAGAAAATTTTTCAAATACAAATTCTTATTTTCTAAAAATAACAAAAACACCTCTTATGAACTTATCAATTAATATCTAAAAACTTAAAGCTTTGCAAACTCTTTTGTATAGGCAACTTATGCATGACTTTAACACAATCATAGGTATAGCTTCATGTATGAACAAGCTATTCCTCAGGACCATGTGATTCACAAGCTTAATCCTTAAGCATAAATGTCTTGGGTAGTTTCTTGCATTTATATTACCTAAATGAGATTAATTAAGATTGTTATCACTTTTTTATGACAATACTTCACAAAAATTTTGTCTTCATGTGCGTAAAAATTTGAAAAAGTAAATATGTGAGTGAGACTTAAGTATGAAAACTATGAGCATGAAATGCTTGATTAAAACTTATTTGTAACTTACAAAGATCAACACAGAATAACCAACTGAACATTTGAGGTCAATTCGTATTGAGAAAGATCAAATGAAGAACAATTAAGATAGAGAACCAAATGAAAACTTAAAATTAGAATAATCCTAATTTACATTATAAATGAAAAAATAGGGATCAAAACAAAACATGGATTAAATATCAAATCCCAAAAATAATTTAAAATTTACTAACTTAAATCATGCACACCACCATTAGGCTTATCAACCTTAAAGCTTTAAGTTAGCCAACTTAGATGCAAAATTGAGGATCACACACACTCTAGAGTAGCCTATTATAGAAGCTTAGGATACTTTACTAGGTGTATATAGCTAGTACTAAGAACTCGAGCATATAAAACAACCAACCTTACCCCTTTGGATTGTGTAGGTGCCTTAGGATAAAGGCACCTCATGCCACATAATAGACTGGCATGTACATTAACCATCATTATGGTATTAGTGGAGCCCTCTACTATCTGATTGATTAATATTCTAAGGATCATAACAAATCCGAGAGGATAGAAAGCCATGGGCATCTTGATCGGGGGCATTACGCTAAAAATTAATGTTAGTCCACCCATTTTGCCTATTTTTGTAGTTTATTTTAGGGTTTGTGCCTCAACACTATCTAAACATTTATTTAGAATATCATTCCCTATAGTCTAGGTTTAAACTCCAATTTAATCTAGTCAACTAAACGAAATTTATAAATGAACTAAATACAACCAACTCAAATTTTTGACTCAAGTGAATCAACTCCTTTACGACAAACTCATCAGTTTCTACTTCTCAGGGGTTTGATTCTTTCCAGAGTTAGCTAATCCTTTTCTTGAGCCTTTCCATGATACATTGACACTGGAATATAAGTTTCAAATATTTTAATTCCACTCAAATATTTTTAAACTCTAGATCTATCAATCTGAGCTGTAAGCATCAATCTCACAGACACTTATCAAAAAATTATGTATGATATAAGCCAACATTTTAATCAATAGCATTTTCGAGAGACACAAATCATGTGATGTACTTAACTATAAGGGCTTCCCCTCAAATGAATACCAAACTCCATAACAAAGTAAAACTTATCTTACACCCATAAGGAAGGGAAAAAACCTCTAATTTTATAGACCCATGAGTCTTGAAGATTATTCTCATCAGAGTTATTAGATCTATTTTAAAATAATATTTCTATCTCTCAGGATAGTATATTATTCTTAAAATGATGAATCTTGCCATTTAGATAGAAATCTTCTAAGATATATGGCGGATACATAATAAAAACCCTCACCACCATTGTCCCCATAAATTAGCCTTTCTTCTAGTTTAAGACAAAGTTTGTCTCTTCACATCTTTGTAAAAAAAAGACAGTCTAGAAAAATAATCAAATGTGTTGCCAAATATAGAGAAATCATTTCTTAAAATCCTTAAAGCCTCTGTCAAACAAATTTAATTATATAGTCATCATACACCTCTAAAGGGTAGCTAAAGCATTGCAAAATCAAAAGGACACTTTCCTAAAGAAATTTATTCCATAGGGACCAGTAAAAATGATTTATATTGATCCTCAAGTTTTATAAAGAAATGATAATATATTAAATATCCATCTAAGAAGTAATAAAATGTGTCATGCTAATTAAATTAGTTTTTGGTTAGCGGGGAGAAATAAAAAACAATGATTAATAACAACGCTAGTTAGTTTAAATAGTCTATACATATTCTCCACCCAATTAATGTTCTTGCCTATATCAATTCATTCTTCACATTCTTTATAACTATTAGTCCCCCATTTTTAAGCACACAATGTCAATGACTGATGGAAGAACTGTCTGATATAGACTAGATGATCCTAATAATGTCTAGCGGTTTAAAAATCTCTTTCTTCACAACCTCTTTCATTGTTGTAATCAGCTTTTTTTGTGAGTTCAAATTTGGTTAATGACTTTATTCTATGAGTATTCTTTGCATATTTATGCTTACATTTTATATATTAATTTATACTTTTTTTAATGATACCTCTTTCTTTACAATGATGCTAATGACAATGCAAATAAGAGTTTTAATTGTTATTATTCTTATAAAATGGGATTCTATGCAAGTATGAGCATCGTTATCAAGTAATATAGTACTTTCTAATTAAGCCTCGAGATATCAAACCCACAGGGAAAAATATTAAATTTACTTAAAAGAAAGAAAATACAAAAATAACTTTTTACTTTTTAAGAAAGATCTTAACCTAACTAAAGATAATATTCTAGGAAAGAAAGTTCAATCCTTTTTGGTAATTTTTATAATTTGAAATGAAAGCAAACAACTACTTTAACTTTTTTTGTACTATTAAAGCAAATGCAAATAAAATATCTTTTTCCTTACAATGAATCAGTAACAAGTCTTAGAATTCTATTGTAGAAGTATCTAAAATGTGTTGTGCCAAATAGGAGAAATTATATTCTTTACCCTTACTAGAGATGCTATAAAGAACATAGGTAAATCTAATGCTTTAGTAATCTTGAAGATGGGTTATGCAAGAAAGATACTAGCTCTCACTCTAGAGTTTCCTCTTCTCCCTCCATATGGGGCCTAACATCACGTATCAAGACATAAAACAATAAATCGAATTGGGCGTTTTAGCCTGTCACTCTAAAGTCCTCTAATTCTACACCCATCAAGGTATATCTCCCTATTTATTTGCACTCAACCATATGAACTATATTCTCACCAATATAATCTCACGTAATTCTTACCAATTGTTGACTGAGACAATACCATATCGGTTCTTACATGTTCTCACAACATATATTAACATCTTAATTGGCCAAAGCAAGAAGAAAATGAAGTGCAAGGTTTTGAATCATCAGAACTTCTTTTAACATTGATTTCCTATACTTCACACAACTTCCATCCATAACTTAATTACTTCATCATTTTAACGAAAAAGATAAAGAGAAATACTCCGAATTCATGGAGAAAATACAATCACAACTTGGTTTAAAAGTAGAAATCATTATGAAAACATAAGAAGTCATAATTAAAAACCAAATGTAATAACAAAGATAAAGACTTATCTGAAAATCCTCTACACCAAACATTTGAAGTTCCTTTGAAAACTTTTCTTTTCCTTAAAATATTTCTTAGAGGGTGGCGCCTAACTCTAAGGACTCCAAATCTCTTTTCTAATCCTAGTAAAAATTATAATAAAGTAAGTAGAAATGGTAAAGTGGAGTGGTGTGTTATTAAAAGAACTCTCCTACTCAATAAATATAAACTACACACCCTCCAACAACAACCATTTTCTGATTTCCAAGTCTTCTTTTTATAATTTTCTAATAGGTGTTTTTCTGTCTCTTCAAATTATGTCCAGATTCAATGAATCCTCCAAGAGATGCATCCATCAATAGTAATTTAAATTAATTTTTGCACCAATAGGAAGTTACCACATTTATACCAAAGGATGCATCAATCACCCCTTCAAAATGGCACCAAAAATTATTTAAATCCTCTTAAGTAACTGCCGCACGTAAGCGCGAGGTCCTGGCGCATAGCTGCAGGGCTTCTGGCGTGTAAGCTCCGAGTCTGGGTGCTTAGCCACGAAGCTCTGACACGTAAGCAATAGGTTCGGGCACTTAGCCGCCATAGATCAATTTTGCACCTTTGTTCATTTTGATCCAAATTTGGTCCTTTTTCACTCCTTTCATCACATTTATCCATTTAATCATACTTACAAAAAAAACACAAAATACCTTCCATTAAATTGAAATGTCATCAAAAGTAGGTATAAAAATGTGTAAAAAATACTATATATTTTAGGTGTGAAATGTCATCAAAATCCCTCAAACTTAAAATGTTAGTTGTCCTCAAGTAACATTATAATCACATAAAATGAAACAAACAAATTATGTGAATGAGTTTCTTTAGGAGCTTCTAAAATTTTGTTCTAGAAATGTAGTAGTCCATTTTAGAAAAAATTTTAGTAAATGAGACCAATTTGATGTTTAGGAATCTCTTTAAGTAAAGGTTTATGAAAAATATGAGTTCCCATCTTATTTAGAAATACTTGTAGACTTTTCAATATAGAGGGCTTAGGCATTTTATTTTTTTACTTAAAAATCTTTACTAAAAATAATTATACTAACTATATTATATTCATAAGCTTCAAGATTTTCTCAAATCTTATACTCTAAAAAGATCAGGTGTGGAACCAATTTTTGATTAGGCCCTTAAATCCTCAAGCTTCTCCTTCCTTTTTCACATACTATTTTTCAATTTTATTTTATTTTTATTTTATTTCTTTTCTTTCTTCTTTTTCTCATAGGCATAGATTACTATATCTGGATTGGCCTTTAATAATTTTAAATTCTAGCTATCCTTTCTTAAAGCATAAGGCAAATATATATCTTTTACTTAGAAATATAATAAAAGTTTTGAAATTTTTTTTCAATAAAAGAAATTTAAGTATTAAAAATAAAAGTCTTCCAAAAATATAACTTTTTCTACTAAAGATAGTTACAAAATATTTATCATTTTTTTATAAAGAAATTTTTAGCTTTAAATTTTTCATCACTACTATAGATTTTAACTAAATTCTCTTACTCATTTCTATATTCAAAATTTTACGTCCCTAATATAACTTCATACACATAATTATTTTTCAATTAAAATCAAATTTATTTTTAGTAAATTTGAGAACATATAAAATTTAAGTTTTTGAAAATTGTTTTTGACCCCCCCCCCCTCCCCCTAAACTTTAAAGTTTTTGTTATGATAAGACATTTAAGCATAGTAAAAAGATACATGGGGAGGAATTGAAAACTATAAGTATCATGCTTGCAGGAAGTTTTATATCCTAAATATGCAAGTATAACAAATAAAAAAAGGAGTAAAACAACTAGATCAAATTTTAATTTTACATTTTATATAAAAGAAATTCAAATGACTTCTAAATTAGTGGAGGTAATAAAAGCAAATTCATACATACTTAAACAAAAATCCACAACAATAATAGATGGTAGTAAATTGAATAGTTAAGCATAAAATTAAATAGTGGATTTTAATAGTGTTCTAAACCTTCCTAATGGTTTCTGGAATAAGTCTACACTAACAAATAAAATACACTATGAATTTCTAAACACATTTACTACCACAAAAACACTAAACATTCACGTCACATATCACAAACAAACAACATCCATAAATAACATAAAAACTAAGGTAGTTCACTAACTAGTACATCATTTTTTTTTCACGATTAAAAATGGTTTTCCCTCAGTTTAGGTGCATAATGCTCTTTGTTTGACTGAACTTTCATTCGGTCAGCCAACAGTTCTGACCAAAAGAAATGATGGTGTCTCTATCTGTCGACCATCTCGATGCAGTCCTTTAGTATCTTCTTAGTGATCCATTAAATTTTCTTGAGATTCATGTGGTCATATTTTTTTATGTACACTACATATATAATTTGTTATCACTTTATGAAATTGTGATGAAAAAATGCTGTTAATGTAACAATGGTGTTTAAAAGTAGTTTCTTTATTTTCCTTCATTTATTTTGTTATGGATTTGTTATAATTTATTCTATTAAAAATTTTAGATAAATAATTTAATAACATTTTTTCAAAGTTACATGAGACTTTTTGGATTGAAATGTATGCATATTGCTTTTACTTTACAAGTTATAGAAGCTAAAAAGAAATAAGGCTTTCAAGGAAAAGCACCATAATTTCAATGATATTTTTACATTCTTTTCTTTATAAGGAAGTTGAGCTTTAATGATAACTAAGTTGAACATTAGTAGTTAATGTGTGTTTCGAACCTGGGTTTTGTAATTGAAGAGAAGACTTTCTACTAACCTCTTGATCCACCTAAAAATGTACTCTTTTTATGCTAAATTGTATAATGATATTGCACTTTAAAGGTATGTTTTATTGTGTTTTTGGTTAAAGGTACATCAAATTAAAGAATTTGGAGTGATTGGAGTAAAATGAACAAAAATGAAGTAAAAAGAGTGTAATTTAGAACAAAAAAGTGCAAGGAAGAAAATTCAGAACTGACACATTTTGATATGTCTTTCTATGCTTAATCTCTTTTACATTTATCACATATTTTGAATAAAATTACACTTTAAAGAAAGGTTGTTTTCATGTATTTCTTGTAGGTATATATGTTAAGAGCAAAATGTAACTGAAACGGGGAAAAACGGAGTTGAAATGGAGCGAACCGGTGGAGTTGTGCATAGGGTGGCTCCTAGACGCCAGAAAATGTTGGTGACAGTTTTCAACATAACTTCTAGAAGAAACGTCGGATTTGGATGATTTTTGAAGCGTTGCAGAGTGTGTCTCTTGGGGAATTCATTGGAAATGATAAAATAGACTTTCTAGAAGATTTTGGGTGGTTAGAAGGAGTTATTATTGAAGATATGTGTCTCTTAGAGTGAAAAGGCACTTAAGGCACCCTTTGGAAGATTCATTGAATATGGACTCTTTTGAAGAGACAATTAAACATTTATTGGAAAATTATAAAAACACTCTTTACTCTCTTGAAAAGGTGAACAGTTGAAAGGGGGGAACTTATTAGAAGAGGAGAAGAGGCCAAGAAGAAGATCACTTGGGCGTGAGCCCCAAGTGCGGCGACAAGGTGAGAGAGAAAGAGAGAGAGTGAGAGATTTATTCTTTTCTTTTCACTTTGTTCTTGGTGAATATTGTAAGGAGATTACTTTTTCTATAAAAGGAGAGTTTGATTATCATCAAAGATAAGTTTTTTCATTTTATTTTGATTTTAATCTAGTACTTTGTTTGTGTGGTTTCAAAGTCTTGTTCAATGAAAAGTTCTTGTTTTTTCTTCAAGGTTAGTGAGTAGTTTTCTTTACTCTTCCCTCTTAAAATGAATTAGTATGCCTGTGTAGAATATATAATTGAGTAGAGTGAGAATATATTGTGATGATTTTACTTTGTTCTTCGTTTACATGTAAACTTGATCAACTTGTATGTTAAAATCTATTATGAGAACTTGTAAGAACAAATGCGGTATTATCTCAGTCAACTATTGGTAAGAATCACAAGAGATTATATGGGTGAGAATGTAGTCCATATAATTGAGTGAAAATAAATAGGGAGATATACTTTAATTGGTGTAAAATTAGAGGACCTTAGAGTGACAGGATAAAGCCCCCAATTTGGTTTGATATTTTAAGTTTTGATATGAGATGTTAGCACCCAGGTGGAGGGAGAAGAGGGAACTCTAGAGTGAGAGCTAGTATTTTCCCTGCCTAACCCATCTTCTAGATTTCAAAGAATCAGATTATAATAACAAGAAGAATTAAACCCAAAACAGCAAGTGAAGAAGCCAACTCCGAAGAAACAGACATTCATAAAAAATCAGGGCTCCATCCAAAAGTTGGCAGAGGATGTTCCAACAGTGCAGTAACAGGAAGCATTGAACCAAAATGGAGAAGTGAAGAAAAAAAATCTAGAGAAACAGATAATCGTCAAAACCTAAGCCTTCATCCAAAATGTGTCAAATAATGTTAACCCAACAGTAGAGGGAAAAACTGAAAGAAAGTGCCATCCTGCAAAACAAAGTTAGCACACCGTCTAATATGCAGAGAAAATCTAAAATAAAAATTTATTTTCATCCTATAAAGGAAAATGATGTCATATTTAAAAGAAATAATGTCAATTTTACTTCTTAAATCTTTTCTTTTATTCGGTTACATTTTTAGATAACCCAGTCAAGATGTCACTGACTCCGTCGTCCCAAGCTCATCAGGAGCTTTAATACTTAGTCCAAAAGGTGTTTAAACTAGGACCGAAAGATTCTGTTAGCAACCAGGATCACGTCATCCGAGAAATCTTCATAGACTAAGAATACTGAGGTTCAAGTTGCAATCGGTGATGTTTGTTCATTAGGGTTTTATTTAAGTTTTAATGTCTTTTTCCAATTTTATGTTTACAATTTTTTTTAAAGATTTTTATGTCAAAATCTTAGATTCGATGTCTTTTGAACCAAAAGATTTTTAATTTAAGTTTTGAAATTTTAGATTCAATGTTATTTGATTTTAAAATTTAGGAATTTAGATTCATTGTCGATTGAATCTAAAAATCTGGTTCGATTAGATTTGAGAAATTATGTTTAATATCTGATTAGATCTAGAAATTTAAATTCAATATTATTTGAATTTAAAGATTTAGATTTAATGTCATTTTAATATGTTTGAAAACTAGATTCAATGTCATTTGAATCTAATAATTTTGATTAAGTCTAAATTAGATTTAGATAGGATCTAACATAAGTTAGACTTTAGAATCTTAGATTAGATGTCTTTTGAATCCAATGTCAAGTCTAATTATGTTAGACTCAAATAAAATCTAACATAAGTTAGATTTTAGAATTTTAGATGCAATGTCATGTGAATCTAGAAGAAGTGTTAATTCTAATATGGATTAGACTTAGATAAAATCTTTTGATAATTTAATTCAATGTCGTTTGAATATAATATCTTTGATTTGTTTTTTAATGTAGTTTGAGAAATTTTTACTCAAATTGATTTGAAGTCAAAAATTTGATTTTAGTTCAATGTGGGTTGAAATTATTGTTTAATCTATCCTGGGTTGAAGAAATGTTGAGTTAATCAGAAGTTCATGTTTGTTTAAATTTATGTTGAAAGTTTCGGATTAGATCTAATGTAAATTGAATCTAATGTTGAGTTAACCTGAGTTCATGTCTGTTTGAACTTAAGTTAGAAGTGTTAAGTTAGATTCAATGTAGATTGAATCTAAAGTTGAGTTAACTTGAGTTCATGTCTGTTTGAACTTAAGTTAGAAGTTTTGAGATAGATTCAATGTAGATTGAATCTAAAGTTGAGTTAACTTGAGTTCATATCTATTTGAACTTAAGTTAGAAGTGTTGAGTTAGATTCAATGTAGATTGAATCTAAAGTTGAGTTAACTTGAGGTCATGTCTATTTGAACTATGTTAGAAGTGTTAAGTTTAAAATGGGTTGAACATAAGGTCTAAGTTATCTTGGGTTCATTTTAGGTTGAACCTAAATTAGATATATTGAGTTAGGTTTAATGTGGGTTGAAAATTGGGTTCAGTTTAGGTTGAACCTATGGTAGATATATTGAGTTAGGTTCAATGTAGGTTGAACCTAAGGTTTAAGTTTACTTAGGTTCAGTTTAGGTTAAACTTAAGTTAGATATATTAAGTTAGGTTCAATGTGGGTTGAACTTAAGGTTTAAGTTATGTCTAGTTAAAATAGGCTTAATTAAGGTTTAAGTCTTATTTAAATAATACTCAAAGGTTAACTATGTGTAATTAGATTAGACTTAATTAGAATTAAAGACCATTCAAGTCTTTTTTAAGTGAAGCTTAAGGTTTAACTAAGTTTAATCTAAGTTAGACTTAACCAGAATTTGAGGTTATTTAAGCCTAATTTAAGTAAGGCTTAAATGTTAATTAAGTCTAATAAGTTAGACTCAATTAAACTATAAATTTGATTAAACATTAGTTAATTAAGGTTTAATAATTGAATTAGGTCTAATGGGTTAGACCTAATTTAAGTTTATGTTTTATTAAACCTTAACTAGTTAAGGTTTAATAATTTAATTAAGTTTAATTTGTTAGACTTAATTAGGGTTTAAGATTGATTAAACCTTAGTTAGTTAAGGTTTAATAGTTTAATTAAGTCTAATGTGATAGACTTAATTATGGTTTAGGATTGATTAAACCATAGTTAGTTAAGGATTAATAGTTTAGTTAAGTCTGATGTGTTAGAATTAATTAGGGCATAGGATTGATTAAACCTTAGTTGGTTAAGGTTTAATTGATTAATTAGACTTAATTAAGGTTAAGTCTGATTGGTTTAGGATTAATTAAACCTAATTTGGCTAAAGTTTAATTAATTAATTAGACTTAATTAGAGTTAAGTCTAATTAGTTTAAAGGTAATTAAACCTAAGTTTGGTAAGGTTTAATTGATTAATCAGACTTAATTAGGGTTACATTTAATTTATTTAAAGGTTAATTAAACCTAATTTGGGTAAGGTTTAATTGATTAATTAGATTTAATTACGATTAAGTCTAACTAGTTTGAAGGTTAATTAAACCTAATTTGGATAAGGTTTAATTGAATAATTAGACTTAATTAGGGTTTAGTCTAATTGGTTTCAAGGTTCATTAAGTCTAAATTAGTTAAGACTTAATAGTATAATTAGGTCTAATGGATTAGACCTAATTAGGGTTCAATTTTGCATTAAACCTAATTTAGTTAAGGTTTAATAGGTTTAATTAAGCCTAATGTTGTCTTAAGCTTAATTAGAGTTTGATTTTGTATTAATCCTAATTTAGTTAAGGTTCAATGGGTTTGATTAAGCCTATTGATGTCTTAAGCTTAATTAGAGTTTGATTTTGCATTAAAACTAATTTAGTTAAGGTTTAATAGGTTTAATTAAGCCTAGTGATGTCTTAAGCTTAATTAGAGTTTGATTTTGTATTTAACCTAATTTAGTTAAGGTTTAATAGTTTTAATTAAGCCTAGTGATGTTTTAAGCTTAATTAGAGTTTGATTTTGTATTAAACCTAATTTAGTTAAGTTTTAAAAGGTTTAATTAATCCTAGTGATGTCTTAAGCTTAGTTAGAGTTTGTGTTTATCCTCAGCCTAATGTAATGAAGGCTAAAGGAGAATTAACTAGGTTTTATGTATGTTTAAACTTAATTAGATTTTAATTTTGTCTTTCATCCTAATTTAATTAAGGATTAATTGAGTTAATTAGGGTTAATGTTGGATTAATCTTAATTAAGTTTTGATTTGAGTCCATTGAGTGTTTGAACTCAATCTTAACTCATGGTGGCATGAGTTAAATAAAGAGTTTTAAATTTTAAAAATATTTTAGGGCTTTTATATTTTAAAATTTTAACCCTAATAAGAAAATGTCATTTTAAATTTTTAAAAGGTTAGAATATGTCATTTAAGGGTTTAGAGTTGTTCCCCTAAATTTCTAACCAATTTCCAATTTAATTTTTCTATTTTTTTATTTTTAGAATTATTGTTAAAAATAATTGTCCAATCTCATGAAAATTAGGAAATGTTGTTCGAGAGAATTTTCCTAGCCTTGGAAAAATTAGAGACTGTTCCTAAGGATCTAAAGATTAATCTCTCAAATTTTCATATTTTTCTGATTTGTAGTTAATTTTTAATAATTAAAATACTCCAAAGAGTATTTAATTAATTAAAATTCAAATATAAAATTTAAAATTCAAAATTTTAATTCTACATTGTTCTCTTTACTGCCCTAAGTTGAGATATATTTTTTTAATATTTTTGTGATTTTTTCTATGTCAAAATATGAAATTTTGATTAGATTAAGGATAATCTATATTTATTAAATCCTTAAACTAATCTAAAATAACCATGCGGTGCCGCGTGTCCTTGGAGAGATCGAAACGCGGTTGATTATCTGCAAGGATTCAAACAACGGATCAGAGGAGATTTAATCTCAACCGACCATATCCAAAACACGAGAACGGACGGTTGAGGTTCATCGTCTTCATCTCTTCTGATCCCGCAGACCGTCCATGTTCTAGACACAAGATCTCACTCAATTCTTGATGGATTTAAGTAACTTTTGTTTCTATAGCTTCATCTGAAGGAGACGAAGACATCGGTACGGTTATGCTAGGGTTTTGAAGTGGTTTATTTCATAAAGTATCCAGCCTGAACGCCATTGAAATAAAAAATCCATACCTTGGCCTCAGTGGCTTTTAGCTCTATTTGAATGTCTTGTGAGCTTCATCTTGACCTTAGAAAGCTTAACCCTATCTCAATTTGAAGTTAAATCGCGTCTAGGTATGAGATTCTCCTCAAGGTGGCTCGACTTAAGAGAAGAAAGTCAATAGCTAGGTTAAAGCCTATGGGGATAGCCAATTTTGATTGGGTTCATCATCATAGGTCCCTGTAATGGTGTAGGAGCAATCAATTTGAATTTTTGAAGCGTTGATTTCACACTTAAATTTTGTCTTGGTTTTGGGCTCATTCGGGTTAGCCAAATTGAAGGGAATCAGTGGGTTTCATGAGCTGGCTTCAGGTGGGATCAATTGCTCAGGGTATGGGGAGAAACTTTGTTGTTCATAGCTCCAAGATTGGGGCAGTGGGGAAGGATCTCCTATGTTGGACTCTCCTTTGGGTGCTCTCGGGTTAGCCCTATTTATAACTATGAAAATGGCTAGGGTGAGCTTGGGCTTGCTTGGGTTGGTCTAGAGGAGGTTTCATCTTTTTCATGATGATGTTTGGATAAGATTTGAGCTTGGGGATGAGTTCAATTGATCATTTCAAGATTAACCCATGTTTGGTCCAAATATGGTGAAGGTTTAAACTAAAGCTTGGCTTGCCTTTCGATGGATATTGTTTGAGGTGGATAAAACCAGTAAAACTTATTAAATCCACCTCCCCTACATGAGGTCTTTGTATCATTTAATGTTTTCAAGAGAGCATGACACCTTAGCCTCATTACTCACCTCATGCATGAATTGGTCATGATGACCTTCCCATTGATTTGGTTCATGTTTATTGGCTTAGAAGGAGGTGTGTGATGACTCACAAAGAGCTAGCCACCTTCTATTTACCATGTCACTTAATCTTGGTGGATTGCATGACACATAATTTTATTTTCTCATTATTTCTGAAAATTTAGGGATAATGAGCTCTGCCATGATGTGTTGATGACTTAAGCTAAACTTTTCCTATTAGATGGTCCATGAGGCATGGGAAATTATCCTCTAGGTGGCCGGCCACCTCATTGTCAAGGGGAGGTAAGTCATGGCTTGGGTTTGGGAAAGAATGACACCTCATCCTTTTTCATGATGGTGCCTTAATAATGATCCTTAGCCATGGTTAAAATGTCATGTTATGAATCATTAACGAGTTGATTCATATTGAGTGGCTGATATGGGTTGTGTCTAACCCATATTAGGTTGTCCATGATGTCATAAAGGGGTTTGGAAATTTCAAAACCATTTATTGTGCCATGTGTGATGTCATGTGTCCAAATTTTTTTTATAGATTTTTAATTATAATTCCATTTTTAATTAATTATGTAATTATTAAAAAATCTTATAAATTATATTATTAGCCAATAAATTAATCAAAATAATTTTAGGATTAATTATTTGATTAATTTTATAATTTTTGGTCCAAAATTAGGTATTTTGACAAAATTTGATACATGTTAACTACGGTTGACCAGTGTTGAACTTGTTGACCCAAATTGACCAATTCTAGTCCAAGGGTGTCGAACATGACCCATCCAATCTTGTCATGGTTGGTTTGGTCCTAAAGTGCATGGGTTTTGTCATTAAGAGTTTTATTTGGTCATATTGACCAATTTTAAAGTTTATATCAATCCAAAGGTCAATGTGGTGACTTTTGAATTAGATTTTGATCACTTTGATCAATGTCAAGTTGATCATGTCAATGTTTGTCTTTGAAATTAATTTTGTGGTCAAAGGGGCATGTGTTAGCTATTTTGACCAATTTTTACCCTTTTAGGTCAAGAGTTGACCAATGGGGCTAGGGAGGTTATCTTTGTGTCATGTATCGATTGTTTTGATTAAATTTTAATCATTTATGTCAAAGAATGATCAATAAGGTCAATTTAATAATCTTTGGGTCATGGTTTGACCATTTTGACCAAAATTAACTTTTTGGTTAAAGGTGACAAATGAGGTGAATGTGGTGGTCTTTAGGTCTCTGGTTGAAGATTTTGGCCACTTTTGACTTTTTGGGCCAAAAGTTGATTATATGGGTCAATGGATTGGTCATTAGGTTAAGGATTGACCATTTTGACCAAAGTAACTTTTTGGTCAGAGATTGACTTATTAGGTCAATAATTGGTCATTAGGTTAAAAATTGACTATTTTGACCAAAATTGACATTTTGATCAAAAGTTGACTTATTAGGTCAATGGGTTGGTCATTGGGTCAAGGATTGACCATTTTGACCAAAGTTGACTTTTTGGTCAGAGATTGACTTATTGGGTCAATAATTGTTCATTAGGCAAAATTGACTATTTTGATTAAAATTGACTTTTTGGTCAAAAGTTGACCTATTAGGTCAATGGATTGGTCATTGGGTCAAGGATTGACCATTTTGACCAAAGTTGACTTTTTGGTCAAAAGTTGGCCTATTGGGTTAATAATTGATTAAATCAGAGTTTGTCATTACTGATTTAATCATTTTGTATTAAAGAAAGATTTAAAGGGTTTTATCCTAATCATTAGGTTTAGTGACTATCAGTGAGATTTAGGATGTCAATATTGATATAATTCCTATCTCAAGTTGACTTTGAAATGATTCTCATAAAAGTGAGGTCAACAAATGGGCCCCTAATATGTGTGGAATACTGTACAAGTATGCCGCACATATTGGCATTGACCAAAATAGTCTGGATGTCAAAATATCCATTGTCGGTTTATAGGTCATTTTAATGTCAAAGAAATTTTATTTTGAAGAAAAGGTGGATGCCATATTCCATTAAAGGAGGTCTTATATCGTTTCTCGAAGATATCAAATGTTGATGTGTTGGTTTTGAGAAGGAATGTTATATGGCTTATATCCTTTTAAAGGGAAAAGATAAAGGAACACCATGTTTCCATATCAGGAAGGGTCTTATATCCAATAACTAGAAAGAGAGAAGATATCTTATCACTTCTCAGAAATATCAAATGTTGATATGTCGATTTTGAGAAGAAAAGCTATGTGACTTGTATCCTTTCTCAAAGAAAAAGTTAAAGGAATGTCATGTTTTCGTGTCAGGAAGGGACTTATATCCAATAAGTGGAGAGTGAAAAGATGTCATGTCATCTCTCAGAAATGTCAAATGATGATATGTCAATTTTTAGAAGGAAAGCTATGCGACTTATATCCTTTTTCAAAGGAAAATTTAAAGGCATGCTATGTTTCCATGTCAGGAAAGGTCTTACATCCAATAATTAGAAATTATGTGTGATAAACAAAAAAAAATCATATCCCCTGGGGAGTTGACCTTGATGAGTCAAAAGTAAATCTCATGTTAATCATCACAAGTTGTTTATCATGTCATTTTTATTTTTCTTTAAAGAATTCATTTTGGCATTTCAGGACCTGCTGATGCATTGCATAGAATAGAGGGTGTCTTTCAACATTTATTTCATTTCCAAAACTAATGTACATTGCAAACCAAAGTCAACAGTACATATATGTACATATATCAGATAGTACATATGCTACAAAGTATCGATATTTATCACATGTTAGAAGTTTCCATGCGTTCTTTTGTTGTCAACATAACCTTGGGCACTATCAGACCAACCACAAACATCTAACACTCCAAGACATTGTCTGTCAACTATGTCTCAGGTGGTTCGACATTTATGGGGTCATGGTAGTTCCAATGGTTTCAGTCCTTCAAGTTCTAGAATGACCTGATATCCGTGGTTCATCTGTTTGGATGCATTCGTCGTAAAATGATCGAGATGTGATGTCTACTGATGCTTGGTATGAAATGTTTTTCCACATCAGCACCGTTCCCTTGCAATAAAAGGACTGATCCTCGAGTCAAAGGGATCTGTTACGTCCCCTTAAATTCTCCCAGTATGAGAATCTGTATCTCTCCCAAAGAGGATAGAACATCTGTTCATTAACGACATTATGCAAAACGGTCTTTCGAAATTGTGACTATCGATATGAGGAGGGATACAATCTCCCTAATCATAAAGATTGATAATACAACTGTTTGGGATGCAATTTGCTGGCATTATCTGCCATGTGACAAGTCGTCTTATGATTTGGATGATTACAGTGGGCAATGTGTCCACTTGCTCGTGTTGTAGAATCCCTGGAGGGTTTCCTTCCTTGTCCTTTGCATAGTTATAGCAACACCCATACTGGATTGTCAACCGCCCTTTGCCACGTATCCATTTACTCGACTCAGAATAGGTTCTTTTCCTAAGGTGCCCAGCTCGGTCCAAATCTCGAGCTTCCATCACATGCTCAATAATAGTGGCTTGTTCATCTTCATCGAATACTTTAGTGAAAAACTTAATGCCCTCAAGAATGTTGATAGTATGTCCATTGATATGCTTAAATTGCTTAAAGGAGTGTTATCTGATATTTCAAATTCATCATAATTCTTCTTTAGAATATCTTTTCTATCATTCTGCCTTTCCAACACTATCAAGTCCAGACTCAGTATGTATGGGGTCGGGATAAAAGTAGTCCTTTCAATTACGTCTTCTTCCTTGGGCTCCAAACTTTGTACTCCCAAAACAGAATTAACTTCATTAGATGGGCTTTTGGGGATGGAAAATTCAAATTAGTATGTATCATCTTCCATTTGTCTTTTTCTCTGTAATTACCTTTCTTCTTGTCATTTTAATAGCTTGTTGCGATTTATCCTTTGAGAGTGAGTAAGTCTTAACGTTAGTTTGTTGATACCGGTAACAGATGCTTCCGTGATTCTCTGGTTTGTAGCCATTACTACTGATTTGAATTTTTCGATACTGAATTTCCATTATGAATGACTGGACTTTGTTCCTCCATGATGTCATATTGTTCTCGAGCTTTGAATTCTATTAGAGGTGTTTTGTCTTCAACTTCATTCTGATTAACAAGATATAACAATGATCCTCGATATATCATTTCATGTTGTAACAGATTAAGGTTAAAATGAATTTTTTCTCCCTGGTCAATGTGTCGGCGGTCCAATGCCAAAGTTACATTATTTTGAAAATTGAAAAGAAGTCTATTGTCAAACATTTTCCTGTAAGTGACAGGGTAATATAGCATGTCAGACTAAATTTCATTTTCAAAAATATTTTTATTGATTAAAATTTTTTTTTTTTAAGGATTATGCTTATAAGTATCTCCTTAGTAAGCACAAAAGAGATAGGCAACATAAAGTTTTTACAAACAAGGCAAACCATTTTTATTATTTTCCCAGTTTATAAACAAGCAGTGGTTCATAATGTTCATGTCGCATAATATTTTTTCAAGAAACGCCCATTGATTAGGGGTAAGATTCTTTCTCCTTGACAATATACCAATTGGTAAGATCCTCTAGAATATGTCTTTTCAATTACATATGGGCCCTCCCATATTGGTTCGAACTTTCCATTTATTGTTCAATGAGCAAGTATAGGTATTCGAAGAACTAAAACTAGTTCACCGATTCGAAAGGTTCTAAGACGAACCAATTTGTCGTGTGCTCGTATCATTTTTGCTTACCAGAGTTCTAGATTTTGTTGAGCTTGGAGATGTTTGCCTTCTAAACTTTCAAGCTCTTTAAGTCGTAATTTGGCATTTTCTTCCTAAGTTATTTTATTTGAAATAACAACTCTGAGAGAAGGAATTTGCACTTCAAGTGGTAAAATAGCCTCAGAACCAAATACCAGAGCAAACGGTGTTGACCGTGTTGGTTTTTGGTATGTAGTTCTATAGGCCCATAAAGCTTCTATTAATCTTTCATGCCACTGTCTTAGACTGTTGATTAATGTCTTTTTCAAAATTTGTACCAATGTTTTGTTGAAAGCTTCAGCTAAACCATTGGCTTTAGGATAATAGATTGTGGAATACCTCCAGTCTATCCCATGTCTTTGAATAAAATTATTCATTTTTGTGTTTTTAAAGGCTAGTCCATTATCTGATATGACCGTTCAAGGTATTCCAAATCAATAGACATTATGTGTCTTGAAGAAATGAAGAACTTGTTCTGCTTTGACTTCTCTGAGTGGTATTGCTTCTACCCATTTAGATAAGTAATCAGTGGCTACCAGAATAAATCGATGACCTTTAGATGATGAAGGGTCTATAGGGCCCACTATGTCGGTGCCCCAACATTCAAATGACCAAGATGCAATAGTTGGATGTAGTACATTTGGCGGTTGATGTAAGACCACTCCATGTATTTGACATTGATGACACCTTTTTCTGACATCAAGACAATCAGTCATCATTGTTGGACAATAATATCCCATTCTCTTTATTTTTAATTTCATTTTAGGCCCAAATCGGTGTGCACCACATAGGCCTGAATGAACTTCTTTAACAATCTCTTGAGTTTCAGTTTAGTTCAAGCATCTTAATCACATTTGGTCAAAAGATCATTTGTAAAGGATATTATTCACTAAAGTATAGGATAATGCTCTTTGTTTAATTTGAGTTGCGATGAAGTTGTTTTAGAGTAATCTTCCGGACTGTAGATATTGAATAATTGGTTGTCGCCAATCATCATTTTCTTCGTTAATTATTGTCATTGTCATGCTTTCAGTGATTTTATGTAAATTATCCATATCGATTTGAGAAAGAATTTGTCATCCTTTTACAGAAATTAGTATGTCGTCTTCTTCTGGACAAGCAAATTCTTTTGCCACTTTTGTCAAAGTGTCTGTTAAAGAATTTTCTCTTCTCGGGATTAAAAAAATGTCACGTTAGAAATTTGTTGAAGCAGTTTCAGAATGTAACAAGAATATTGTTCAAGTCGGGGTTTCAATGTCTTGTATGTTTCTGTAATTTGATTAATGATTAATTGGGAATCTCTGTAGATGTTAATATTCTTGATTTCCATTAATATTGTCAATTCAAGACCGGTTATGAGTGCTTCATATTCAGCTTCATTATTTGTGCATGGCTTAGTCCAATGATATGAAATAATCATCATCGCTTTGTCCGGAGTGATGAAAATTAATCCTACTCCAGCTTTACCTGGTATAATTGTCTGTCCGTCTTTGTCTTTTTGAGCATATGATGCTCCATCAAAATATAATTCCCATTATTGCATGCTTGAGCTTTTTATTTCAAGTATTTGTTCATCAGGTAAATCATCATTAAGAGGTGATCCAGTTGGAATTGGGTGTGCTGCTAAGAAATCTGTCAAGATTTATCCTTTAACAACACGTAATGGTACAAATGTTATGTCAAACTGGAGCATATCATTGGCCATCTTACTAATTTTCCAGAAAGTGTCGGTCATGTCATCAGATATTGTAGCAGGTTAACTCTTGAAATAACAGTTACTTTATGAGAAAGCATATAGTGCCTTAGTTTTTGAACTGCAAAAATCAAGTCTAAGCAATGCTTCTCAATTGTTGGGTATTTTGTTTCTGTCGGAACTGGACAACGGCTCAAATAATATAATGCATTTTCTTTTCCCTCATCATTCACTTGTGCTACGCTCCAATGGAATTATCTAATGCCGCGGTGTAAAAGGTTAGAGCTCTTTCTAACACAGGGGCTGTTAAAACAGGAGGTGTTGTCAAGTATTGTGTGATATTTTCAAAGTGTGTTGGCATTTTTCATCCCACACAAATTTGGTATCTTTTCTGGTTATGGCAGTAAAAAGCTAACACCTACCTGACATATTGGAAATAAAATGTTGTATATATGCTAATTTTCCTTGAAATGATCTCAATTGAGTTAGATTTTTAGGAGGAGGCGTATTTAGGATAGCCTCAATTTAAAGTAGATCAATTCCAATTCCACGATGTCGAACATCAAATCTTAAGAATTTTCTTGAAGTAACAACGAAATGCATTTTAAGGGATTCAATTTAAGATTATAATGTCGTAATCGTTCGAAGATAATTCTCAAATCATATACATGATCATCTTTTTGTTTACTATTGACAACTAAATCTTCCACATAACATTCGACTTGATTATGTATTAGTTAATAAAAATTTGTGTCATGGCTCTTTGATAAGTTGCACCAGCATTTTTCAATCAAAACAGCATAACTTTATAGCAGTATATCCCTATGGGTGTTCTGAAGGCTAAATTTGTTTCATCTTCTGAAAACATTTTTATTTGATTATATCCTAATGATCCATCCATAAAGGAAAATAGTGCGTGTTTGGATGCTATATCAACCATTAGTTCTGGTATTGGTTAAGGAAATTCATCTTTTGGACATGCTTTGTTCAAGTCCCTGAAGTCTATACAGACCCTTATTTGACCATTTTTCTTTCTAATTGATACCACATTGGCCAGCCATGTCTGGTAATTTTCTTCTCGTATGAAGCCAGCCTCAATTAATTTCTTAACTTCAGAAATGACTTGTTGTTTTATTTCGACACACATCCTTCTTGGAGCTTGCTTAACAGGGATTGCGATTTGATTTATCCCAAGTTTGTGGATTGCGACTTCTAGAGCTAACCCAGGCATTTCGTCATAAGTCCAGGCAAAACAGTCCTTATATTTTGTCAATAGTTGAATTATTTCTTTTGCTTCTATGTCGTTAAGAAATGAACTAATGAAAGTTGGTTTCGAGTTTTCATCAGTCTCTAAATTTATTTCTCTTAATTCATTAACTGTTGATTTAATTTCCTCTTCCAATCATGGAGGAGCATCTTTAACTTGTAGATCAGATGTCTGTTCAGAATCAAACTCTTCGATGATGACTAAGCAAAATTTTGTCTCATCCAGGGGTTCTAGAGTACCAAATCCAATACCTTCCTTAGATTTAGGGTCTTGTTTATTATTATCCCACATTTGTTTAATAAAATGTGGTTGATTTAAAGACCATTGTTTAAGCATTAAACTATTTTGAATAAATTTTTGTGCCAAAAAGAATACAAATCAAAAAGAATTTTCATTGATTTCGGAAAATTTTCATCTTCTAATTTTACATTAGTTTCAGTACTAGAAGAAGTAGAAACAAGTCTAAACTTAATTGGCCTTTTATCATCACTATATACTTCTTTGACTACTAAATTCTCAACCTTAGCATAGAGATTGGAGTTTGTGTCATAGAGTGTATATAATGATTGATTTTCTCATGCATAGACTCAAATTATTTTTCTTTGTCTTCTTCTTCAAGAGGTATTTTGAATTGAGCTTCTTTTATAACCACTGATGTCATTTCTTCTTTCGTATCATCTTTAGAGTCCAGGTAAATTTTGAACTTCAATGCTATCTTCATTATGACAGTTTGGTTTTCTTTCCCTCGTCCTCGTCCTCGGCCTCGGCCTCAGGTATGAGTTTGATGAGAATCACCACCCTTCGCCTTTGTTGAAGACATTTTTCATTTATTTTCTTTTCTTTGTCTTTTTCTTTTATATTCACCTTCGTCTCTCTAGAGAATAATGTATTCTTTATACATAGTATGCCGCATCTTCATGTATACCAATTTCATGGATTGAAAATTGTTGCAGATCTCCTATAATACAACATTCTTGTCCCTTTTGTAAATATTTTATGCATTGATGCAGTGAAGAGGGAACCATTTTATGCTCATGAAGCCATGGTCTGTCAATTAAGGCATTAAAATAAGTATCAGAGTCGATGATATGAAATTTTTCTACTGTCACCAAGTCATCTATCTTTAGGAGCAATATTATTGATCCTAGAGCTTGTTCTCCTTATTGATTAAATCCTCGTAACATCATTATATCTCTTGATAATTAGGATGCATCAATATCCAAATATTCAAGAGTTCCCAAATTCATTATGTTAATCGAGGCACCTTGGTCAATAAGCATCCTTGAAAGTGTCATGTCATTTATGTTCACTGTGATGTATATTGGACGATTATGCTCGGTCGTTCCAAGTAACAAGTCATTGTCAGAGAAGGTAATCTTTGTAGATTCTTCTAATGGACAAGCTTCATTTTGAGTGATGCTAGCAAGTTGAGCTAAGCAAATGTCTGGATCTAAAAGAGCTTTATCAATGACTCTCTCATTTCTTTGGAGAGGATAAGAGCGTCATAAATACTGAATTTTGGTGGTAAAATTCTCAAGTGAGCTAATACATTATAATCCACCTTGTTATGAAGATTCTCTTCATTTCTTTCAGGGAGTTGTGGAAGTATTGGAGGAATGATCTTTTCAGATTTTATATTTATTTTTCTTTCTCTTGGGAAGTCATTCTAGGCGGCAGAACTTTTCCACTTCACAAATTAATTTTAATTACTTCTTCATGTTTATTGTTTGATACTTTAATCTATGAGTCTGAAGATTCCACTTCTATGGAAATTGGGGTTTCTTGTTGTTGGAATGTTACAATATCACTTTCATCTTTATAATTATCATTAATGTTATCGTCTTTTTGATTATCATTAGACTGATCATGTACGATTTGAGTATTGTCTTCAGAATTTGAATGATCATTTTCAGTGATATCACCCAAAATAGAGAAGATGTAAGCAGAACTGGATGTGTTATTATTCACAGTAGAGGTAAAAAGAAAGTTATACAAGGTCAGCAACCTGAGGGATTTACTCCCTTCATCCGAGACAACTACCCTAGTAGGAGATGGAGAAACATAAAGCTAAGAGATACAAAAGGAACTGTAGTCGCTATATCTAGAAGACCTCTAATCCTTTTTTATTCTTTATTCTTCTTTTTCTTTCTTTTCTTGAAATATTTTGTGATCTGAATATCTGTAAGGATCTCCTTAGAGGATTCACTTTGAACAATATTGTCTTTGTTCTCATTGTCAAGATTAAGCTTATCAACCGAGATCATATTGATCGAAACTTTTTCAGGTTCTTTCAAATATTCTTTCGGGATCCTATATTTCCCTGTTTAAAATTATGCTCTAACCAGTCTTTGAAGACAAAACATTCTTCAATCTTGTGTCCAAGCATTCTGTGATAAGGACAATAATTGGGATTGTCCTTCATGTCAACTTCTGCTGGCCTTTTAGCCTCGGGAAGCTTGAATTCTGGTATTTTCAGTAGGCTACAAAATATTTTGTTGATGGCCTCTGTCTTAAACGGATACTCCTTATTCATTCTTTCAGCTATTCTCATTTTATTTGCCAGTACTGGGATTGGTTGTTGAAGTTGTATTTGAGAATAAATCTGTGGTGATAACTGATTCTTCCATTGTTTCTTTTGTTCAGGTTGAACTTTCATCACTTGTTTACCCTTCTCTATAGTGTTTCCTGACTTCTTTTCAAATGTTTTGACAGTCTTAGTCTTTCCAGTCTTTTCCGTTGCACTCATCTGTTTAGCTTCTTCTTGAAGATTGACATCTTTACTGAGTAATTTTTTAAATATTTTTATTGTGAATCCTTTGAATATAAACGCTTTGGGACCATGGATATTTTTAAGAAATATTTCAACGGCGTGTTGTTCTTGGAGTTGCGGTTCACATTTCATGCTGAGATTTCTCCAGCGCAAAATGTAATCCACTAAACTCTCTCTTGGCTTTTGCTTTTCTACTGACAAATCACCAACCGTCATATGGTGTTGTGCTCCAGCAAACCATTGAATGAAAAGACTTTCAAGTTCTATAAAATTCTTAACAGATCCTTTACGAAGTTTTGCATACCAATCAAAGGCAACTCCCGTAAGGCTATTGACAAATTGATGGAATAGAAGAGCGTCACTTCCTCCTGCATTATAGCAAATCGCTCTGAAGTGTGCAAGATGCTAACGAGGATTACCAGTCACATCAAATCCCTCTAGGTAGGGTCTACCCTTTGGAATTAATTATCTAGCATTTACCTGAACCATTGTTTCTTTTATTTTTTATTCTATCAATTGTTTAATTTCTTTTTTCTTGAACTCCGCTTTGGGAAGAGTCTTTTTTCTTTTGATTAATTTCTTCAATTTTTATTGGCTCTCATTTGTCCTCCAAAATATGTATTACCTCTGGTCTATTGATTTCAACAGCAGGAAATGGATTTGTTGGGGGATTTTGTACAGTTGCCATCAAATCTTCCATTTTTTTTATTCAAGATGATGAATTTGTTCATCCCTTTGTCGAATAACTGCTCGTAATTCTTCTATCGTGTTTTCTTCACTTAATTATCTTGCTAAGGAGGTAGATTGTGTTTCTACCATATCTATCTCGATGACTTCCTCATTTGAACTATTCAAATAATTATCCCTTCCTCATATTGAGAATTACATGATGTCATTTTTCAATTTCTTTCTTCAAATGATTTCGTAGGATGCTTTTCACAACTTTGTTTCCGAGGACTCTCTACAGGGGTACTCAAGGTATCTGAGATTCCTCCTGACGATTCTCGTCTCCATACATTATTTTTAAGTATAGAATGAGATATCATAGGAAGTGTATCATTGTTTTGTAAATAAGAAGGTTCTCCTCGTTGTAGTATTTGAACCAAAGCAGTCATTTTACCATATGTGTCTTCTGCTTTTGATATTAATTTATTATGTTTAGTTCTATCTCTTATGATGACCACATCTTTTATCCTTGGGCCCAAACAAAACTTCACTGGTACCAGAGTACAATGACTATCTAATGGGAATTTTTTATCCTCTTTTAAGTAAGTAGGATCTTCAATTGAAAGAATCTTTCTTTTCATTGTAGTGGGGACCGCACATCCCATTTGTCTAACAGCCTGGAAATTGAACACATGTCTTTTTATGCTAACCTTTTAAACACAAAATTTATAGCTGATTGAATGGAGAATTTCTGGGTTGGAAAGTATTTTCCTCATATTCAACAGATATTGGAATATATCTGTTTTCTTTTGAAAAGGAAGGATTCTCGAAAACACTTTGTACGAATTCATATGTTTCAAAATTATCATTTTCGTTCCACCTTTTCTTTCTTTTCAGAGAATGAGTTTTATTTATTCTTTGAGTTTTTAAACAAGATCCAACTTCATATATGGATGGAGTTGAGATGTCGTTTTCTTTTTCAACACAAATTTTATTTCCCTTTTTATCAACTTATCTTTCCATTTCTTCAAAAGTATATTGTTCTTTAGGCACATATTGAGGTAAGTCTTCTGCATAGTTAAGAAAATCTTCATAAGGTTACAGATTGAATTCCTCAAGGATTGTATATCAGTATGATATGTATTTTCTAATGAAAGTTCAGTTTCATCAAATGATCCAAAATCATTCTGATAAAGGCAAACGTCTTCCTCAGTTGGTGTCTTGAAATCTTGATAATAGGAAAAGACTGAATCAGGAAATTCCATTGCAATTTTTTTGAAAAGTTAAGGAGAATAAAAAGTTATGGACTCATTTGCAAACTAGGAATTTATCTTTTTGTTTTATTTTATTGTAAAATGTTAAAAATAACTTTTCAAAGAGTTGGATGTGGTCCTAAAGGTCAAAACAACAAGCAATTTAATAAGAGATGAGAAGAAAGATATCTCCCGAGCAGAGTCACCAAAATAAAATCTCTTGTTGGTGTTTGAGGCTATGTCGGAGATTTTTTCGGTGTCGATTTCGTTGTCATTTTGGAGTTGCCATTCTGTTTTTCTATATTATTGCTCTAATCTTCAATAATTCTTATTTCTTTGGATCCTGTAAAAGAATCCATAGATAATAAGAAATTTTAAGAAAAAAAGGGTTAATAAGATAGAAAATTGTAGAAAGAGAAATGTCAATGTTAATCCTTATGAAAAGAAATTAGAACACCTTATCCTAGAAGTTCTTTATAAGAATGAGATTTCAGTAACCAGAGATTTAGATGGAATATCTATTCTGAGTCTTTTAAATCTCTTATAGGAGCAAGCTCCTATAGTTAATTACATCTTAGACAAGAAAACTTCTGATTAATGTTAATTGCTTGTTTTCTAACAAAAAAAGTTTTATGGAAAGAAATATTAATTTTTCAATCCTAAGGGTAATGTGTCATACTACCCTAAAAGTTTGATTTAGTCAATTTTTGTTTTTGTCTTATTGTTTGTCATTTTTAATTGTTTTTTCAATGTCATTATGCCATTTTTTTTATTTTTGATGTTTTTTGTTTTATTGTCATTTTTGTCATTTGTTTGATGGCTATCCTAAAAGATTTAGGTTTTGTTTGGTTTTTTCATTTTAATGTTGTTTGTTTTGTTTTGTTCTATCGATGTCGTTTGTTCCATTTTTAGAAAGTCGTCCTACAAAACAAAGTTAGCACACCCCATAACATACAAAGGAAATCTAAACCAAAATCAATGTCGTCGTTTCATTTTAATCATCCTGCAAATCAGAGTTAGCACACCCTATAATATGCAAAGAAAATCTAAAAATAACTTATTTTCATCCTGCAGAGAAAAATGATGTCAGATTTAAAAGAAATAATGTCAATTTTACTTCTTAAATCTTTTATTTTATTCGGTTAAATTTTCAGTTAACCCGGTCAAGATGTCACTGGCTCCATCGTCCTAGGCCTAACAGGAGCCTTAATCTACATAGTTCGAATGGTGTTTAAACCAAGATTTCTATTAGCAACTAGGATTGCATCGTCTGAGAAATCTTCCTAGACTAAGAACATTGGGGTTCAAGTTACATTTAGTGATGTTTGTTCATTAGGGTTTCATTTAATTTTTAATGTCTTTTTCCAATTTTAGGTTGGAAGTTTATGAATTTTTCTTTAAGATTTTTATGTCAAAATCTTAGATTCGATGTCTTTTGAACCTAAAGAATTTTAATTTAAGTTTTGAAAGTTTAGATTCAATGTTATTTGATTCTAAAATTTAGGATTTTAGATTCTTTGTCAATTGAATCTAAAAATTTGGTTTGATTATATTTGAGAACTCATGTTTAATATTTGATTAGATCTAGAAATTTAAATTCAATAATGTTTCAATTTAAAGCTTTAGATTTAATGTCATTTTAAGATGTTTGAAAACAAGATTCAATGTCATTTGAATCTAATAATTTTGATTAAGTCTAAATTAAACTTAGATAGGATCTAACATAAGTTAGACTTTAGAATCTTAGAACCTAATTCAAATATAATGAGTTAGGTTTAATGTGGGTTGAAACTTGGGTTCAATTTAGGTTGAACCTAAGTTAGATATATTGAGTTAGGTTCAATGTGGGTTGAACTTAAGATCTAAGTTAAGTCTAGTTAAAATAGACTTAATTAAGATTTAAGTCTTATTTAACTAATACTCAAACTTTAATTACGTCTAATTAGATTAGACTTAATTAGAATTAAAGACCATTCAAGTCTTATTTAAGTAAAGCTTAAGGTTTAACTAAGTTTAATCTAAGTTAGACTTAACCAGAATTTGAGGTTATTTAAACCTAATATGAGTAAGTTAATGCTAATTAAGTCTAATAAGTTAGACTCAATTAAAGTATAAATTTGATTAAACATTAGTTAATTAAGGTTTAATAATTGAATTAAGTCTAATGGGTTAGACCTAATTGAAGTTTAAGTTTGATTAAACCTTAGTTAGTTAAGGTTTAATAATTTAATTAAGTCTAATGTGTTAGACTTTTTAGGGTTTAAGATTGATTAAACTTTAGTTGGTTAAGGTTTAATAGTTTAATTAAGTCTAATGTGATAGACTTAATTATGGTTTAGGATTGCCTTAGTTAGTTAAGGTTTAATAGTTTAATTAAGTTTAATGTGTTTAAAGTTAATTAGGGTTTAGGATTGATTAAATCTTAGTTGGTTATGGTTTAATTAATTAATCAGACTTAATTGGGGTTAAGTCTGATTGGTTTAGGATTATTTGAACCTAATTTAGGTAAGGTTTAATTAATTAATTAGACTTAATTAGAGTTAAGTTTAATTGGTTTAAAGGTTAATTAAACATAATTTGGGTAAGGTTTAATTGATTAATTTGACTTAATTAGAGTTAATTCTAATTGGTTTAAAGGCTAATTAAACCTAATTTAGGCAATGTTTAATTGATTAATTAGACTTGATTAAGGTTAAGTCTAATTGGTTTGAAGGTTGATTAAGTCTAATTTATTTAAGACTTAATAGTTTAACTAGGTCTAATGGATTAGACCTAATTAGGGTTTGATTTTGTATTAAACCTATTTTATTTAAAGTTTAATAGGCTTAATTAAGCATAATGATGTTTTAATCTTAATTAGAGTTTGATTTTGTATTAAACCTAATTTAGTTAAGGTTTAATGGGTTTAATTAAGCTTAATGATGTCTTAAACTTAATTAGAGTTTGATTTTGTATTAAACCTAATTTAGTTAAGGTTTAATAGGTTTAATTAAGCCTAGTGATGTCTTAAGCTTAATTAGAGTTTGATTTTGTATTAAACTAAATCTAGTTAAGGTTTAATAGGCTTAATTAAGACTAGTGACGTCTTAAGCTTAATTAGATTTTGTGTTTATCCTAAGCCTAATGTAATGAAGGCTAAAGGAGAATTAACTAGGTTTAATGTATGGTTAAACTTAATTAAATTTTAATTTTTTCTTTAATTCTAATTTAATTATTGATTAATTTAGTTAATTAGGGTTAATGTTGGATTAATCTTAATTAAGTTTTGATTTAAATCCATTGAGTGTTTGAACTCAATCTTAACTCATGGTGGCATGAGTTAGATAAGGAGTTTTAAATTTTAAAAATATTTTAGGGTTTTTATATTTAAAATTTTAAAATTTTAACCCTAATAAGAAAATGTTATTTTAAATTTTCAAAAGGTTAATCTGTCATTTTGGGTTTAGATTTGTTCCCCTAAATTTCTAACTAATTTCCAATTCAATTTTTCTATTTTTTTTATTTTTAGAATTATTGTTAAAAATAATTGTCCAATCTCATGAAAATTAGGAAATGTTGTCCTAAAGAATTTTCCTAGCCTTGGAAAAATCAGAGATTGTTCCCAAGGATCTAAAGATTAATCTCTCAAATTTTCATATTTTTATGACTTATAATTAATTTTTAAAAATTAAAATACTCTAGAGAGTATTTAATTAATTAAAAATCAGATATAAATAAAAAATTCAAAATTTTAATACCACATTGTTCTCCTTACTGCCCTGAGTTCAAAGATATTTTTGTTATATTTTTATAATTTTTCTATGTCAAAATATGAATTTATGATTACATTAAGGATAATATGTATTTTTTAAATCCTTAAACTAATAAAAAATAACCACGTGGCGCCGCGTGTCATCGGAGGAATTGAAATGTGGTTGATTCGCTGTGAGGATTCAAACATCGGATCAGAAGAGATTCAATCTCAACCATCCATATCCAAAACACGGGAACAGATGGTTAAGGTTCATTGTCTTCATCTCTTCTGATCCCGCAGACCGTCCATAATCTAGACACAAGATCTCAGTCAATTCTTGATGGATTTGAGTGATTCTTATTTTTATAGCTTCATCTGAAGGAGATGAAGAAATCATTACGGTTATGCTAGGGTTTTGAAGTAGTTTGTTTCATAAAGTATCAAACGCGAACGCCATTAAAGTCAAAAATCCATTCCTTGGCCTCAGTGGCTTTTAGCTTGACTTGAATAGCTTGTGAGCTTCATCTTGACCTTAAAAAGCTTAATCCTATCCCAATTTGAAGTTATATCGGGTCTAGGTATGAAGTTCTCCTCAAGGTGGCTCGGCTTAAGGGAAGAAATTCAATAGCTAGGTTAGAGCCTATGGAAATGGCAAATTTCGATTGGGTTCATCATCGTAGGTCTCTAAGATGATGTAGGAGCAATCAATTTGAAGTTTGGAGGAGTTTGATTTCGCACTTAGATGTTTCCTGGTTTTGGGCTCATTCGGGTTAGCCAAATTAAAGGGAATCAGTAGGTTTCATGAGCTGTTTTCAGGTGGGATCAATTGCTCAGGGTATGGGGAGAAACATTGTTGTTCATAGCTCCAAGAATGGAGCAGTACGGAAGGATCTTCTATGTTGGTCTTTCCTTTGGGTGCTCTTGGGTTAGCCCTATTTATAGCCATGAAATGGCTAGGATGAGCTTGGGCTGTCCTGGGTTGATCTAGGGGAGGTCTCAACTTGTTGATGTTTGGATAAGATTTGAGCTTAGGGATGAGTTCAATTGGTCATTTCAAGATTAACTCATGTATGGTCCAAATATGGTGAAGGTTTATTCTAAGGCTTGGCTTGCTTTCATTGGTTATTGTTTGAGGTGGATAAAACTAGTTAGAACTTATGAAATCCACCTCCCTACATGAGGTCTTTGTATCAATTAATGTTTTCAAGAGAGCATGACACATTTACCTCATTACTCACCTTATGCATGGATTGGTCATGATGACCTTGGCTTTGATTTGGTTCATGTTTATTGGCTTGGAAGGAGGTGTGTGATGACTCACAAAGAGCTAGCCACCTTCTATTCACCAAGTCACTTAATCTTGGTGGATTGCATGACACATAATTTTCATTTCTCATTATTTTCCAAAACTTAGTGATAATGAGATCATGCCATGATGTGGTGATGACTTAAGCTAAACTTTTTCTATTGGATGGTCCATGAGGCATGGGAAATTATCCTCTAGGTGGCCGGCCACCTCATTGTCAATGGGAGGTGAGTCATGGCTTGGGTGGCTTGGGTTTGGGAAAGAATAACACCTCATCCTTTTTCATGATGGTGCCTTAATACTAATCCTTAACAATGGTTAAAATGCCATGTTATGAATAATTAATTGGTTGATTCATATTGAATGGGTCATGTGGGTTGTGTCTAACCCATATTAGGTCATCCATGATGTTATAAAGGGGTTTCGAATTTTGAAAACCATTTATTGTGCCATGTGTGATGTCATGTGTCCAAATTTTATTTTATAGCTTTTTAATTATAATTCCATTTTTAATTAATTATGTAATTAATCAAAAATGTTGGAAATTATATTATTAGCCAATAAATTAATCAAATTAATTTTGGGATTAATTATTTGATTAATTTTATCATTTTTTGTCCAAAATTGGGTATTTTGACCAAATTTGATACATGTTGACTAGGGTTGACCAATGTTGACCCATGTTGACCCAAATTGATCAATTCTAGTCCAAGGGTGTCCAATGTGACCCATCCAACCTTGTCATGGTTGGTTTGGTCATAAAGTGCATGGGTTTTGTCATTAAGAGTTTGATTTGGTCATATTGACCAATTTTAAAGTTTATGTCAATGTGGTGACTTTTTGATTAGATTTTGATCCCTTTGATCAATGTCAAGTTGATCATGTCCATGTTTGTCTTTCAAATTAATTTTGTGGTCATATGGGCATGGGTTAGCCATTTTGACCAATTTTTACCCGTTTAGGTTAAGGGTTGACCAATGAGGCTAGGGAGGTTGTCTTTGTGTCATGTATCGGTTGTTTTGATCAAATTTTAATCATTTATGTCAAAGAATGATCAATAAGGTCAACACAATAATCTTTGGGTCGTGATTTAACCATTTTGACCAAAATTGACTTTTTGGTCAAAGATGACCAATGAGGTGAATGTGATGGTCTTTAGGTCTTGGGTTGATGATTTTGGCTATTTTTGACTTTTTGGGCAAAAAGTTGATTATTTAGGTCAATGGATTGGGCATTGGTCAAAGAATGACCATTTTGACCAAAGTTGACTTTTTGGTCAAAGGTTAACTTATTGGGTCAATAATTAGTCATATAGACTGAAAGCTGACTGCTGTGGGGAAATAAGAAAGGGGACGTGTGGTTGTAATCTAACAACAAGTAACTTGCTAATGATTTTAGAAATGACAGAAGTGAGTGAAATTGGTCTGAAATTATGCCAGTGAGACTTATCCCTATTTTTAGGAATAAGAACAATCACAACAGTGGTAAAGTACTTGCAAGGATCCTCCCCCTGGAAGAAACTTTGAATAGCAGCAGTTATCTCAGATTTGGTGATATCGCAGCAATCATCATAAAAGGTAGAAGAAAAACCATCAGGTCTAGGAGCCTTATTAAAATTAATATCCTTAAGTGCAACAAAAATTTCATCCTTAGTGGGGATAGCAGAGAGGGAATGGGAAGCAACCAAAGGTCTATCCAGAGTAAAGAGATCATCATCAATTGGAGAAACCTGCAAAGTATTAGAAAAAATGTTCTGTGAAATATTTCACTACATTTAATCCAATATCCTCAGCTTCAGTAAGGACCACACCTTCAATAGTAATGATTTTAAGAATATTATTATAAATTATTCTATTCTTAATAGAAGCATGAAAAACTTTGTATTTCTATCCCCATTAGTAAAATGCATATCATGAGCCTTTTGTTGCAAGAGATCTTCCTTAAGGGAGATATCAACAATTAGTTTAAGATGAGCTTGATATAATATAGTAGCAAGTGAAGGATCCATGCAGACTCGAGCTTCCAAATCATTAACTATATTTTGTGACTCTAGTACTCTAGAATGCACATTGCTAGAAAAGCCAATATTTCCACTTTCTTAACCCAACAGCTACTTTTTAATGTAATTGCCACAAGATATACCAATAGTTACCACACCTAATAGGTTTCCAAAGCTGTTGAATAAAACTTGTGAAAGATATGTGTGTAGTCCAATTGAAAATGATAAGTAGTTGGCTTATTTTGAAAAGTAAAGGTTAACAAGATAGAATTATGATTAGATGTGGCATAACTTAAATGTTGCACTCTTGAGATATGATAATAGCCAAAAAATTTGAATTTCCAAAAAACCTGTCAAGTCTTTGAAAAAGAAAGCCTCTTCTCCAAGTAAATGGAGAACCAGTAAAACCCTAATCGAAGAGACCAGCTTGAGAAATATTATCACAGAAACGGTTGATAAGCACATTATCAACTTTGGCTCCTCCTTCTCAGTTAGAGACATAATCATGTTAAAGTAAACACCAAAGTAATAGTTTCACCCATAGCAGTAAGTTTATCCCAGAGCAAATATTTATCTTACAGTAAAGAGCTACCATAGACAAAAGTGACCCAGCTAGTAAAAGCCTCCATAGTATAATTAGCAAGAACAAATTGATTATCATCTTCAATAATGTTTAACTGAATATGCCTTCTCCAAAACACCCAAATTTTATTGCTATTATTACTGAAATGAGAATATTATTTAAAAGAAGAAAGAACCTTACCCTTGTGAACAGAAACCATTGGTTCTAAAATATCAAATATACCGATTTTGTGAACCCTACAAAGATATTTAAGATGCTTAAGGGAAGGAGGGTCAGCAACTCCCCTAATGTTCCAAACCAAAATGTTAAACATGTTACCATAAACTACCCCTCCTAGTAAGCCTGGGGGGGAGGGGGGTTCAGGTTAAATGATCACCATCAGAGTAACTTGGTTCAGTCAAGATAGGTTCCCGTGGTAACTACAAAACATCATTTTTTCTTTTACTTTTTTTCATGCTAGACTTTTGGATGATCTATTCAGCTTCAGTAGCAGTAGAAGCATCCTTAACAGCATCTAGTAAAGGGTATGAGGAAATCTCTTGTGGGGGCAAGTACTCTAAGAGAGCCACTTTCAGTAATGACATCATAAGGAGGCTAGACTTCATTGTGTCCAGCAGTATCAAAAGAAGAGAGTGAAAAGTGTGAAAGTGTAATAACTCTCTCAGGTATGCTAAAATTAATGGATTGAGCAATAGAGGGTCCTCCATCAATAGAGGAAGTAGGGGGTGCATAACCTCATCAGAATTCACTTGGGCAATAAAAGGTATAGTATTCTACTCATGTGATGCAATAGGAAAGCTTTTAGGAAAGCTAATAACAGTGGTGTTCTCACTAGAATGAGTGATTATAGAAGGTGGTTCAGTGATGCTTTCAGTAACCAAAAAGGGGGTAGATGTGGAAGGTTGATTGTTGATGTGAAGCTGCACATCATAACTAGGTTGTGGGATGTTAAAAGAAGCAGAAATAGTGGGAGGGGATCCTGAGGGGCAAACACATCATTGACAAAGTTGTCCATAGGAGGTAGGGATCTACAATACCAGAAGGAGGAGGATGAGGCAAATTCTGATCAGAAGAAGTACTATGCACTGGCTTCTTTACTACAAGTAGTCTCAATTTGGGATGCAAGTGATAACAAATAGAAGAGTTATGACCAAACATGACACAATGAGAGTAGTAAGGACGATGAGCCCCCATGATAACTTTCTGCCAGCAGCCCTTGTGCATTGAGCCAATCCATTCATCAAGGAAAGGTTGGGTAACATCCCTTTCCACGAGAAAACAAGCATTAGAAGGCTTTGTACGTTCCAGAATAGGATTTTCAACATGAAGAGGGTTGTCAAATCCCTTAGCTAGTGAGAAAATAATTTCATAATTAAAAAGATGATAATTAATCCCAGAAAACTTAACCCAGACTGGCATAATGGGAGATTCAGCTTTCGGATCAAAATTAACACTCCATTTTAGAATTTTTATGAAATTATTTTTAATTTTAAGAACCTTGCATGCCAAAATAGTATTATAGTCAATATCATTAGATAATTGTATAAGGATGTGCCTCCCATCTAAAAGGCCAATCTTCCATGCACCATTTAATTTAAGCAAATCAAACTCCTTGTGAATGAGATCAAGTTTAGGATGACATATAAAAATTTTCCAACCAGTGCAAAATGACAGGTAGAAGGATGTATGTTTCTTTCCTCATATGTTATAAATAATACAGGTTTATCATTTTTACGCCCAACTTTCTTTTTGAAAGTGTATCCCCCCCCCACCAAGCTCCAGTGCGTCATGGAATGCTTGTGGGAAGAAACAGGAATGTTTCTTTTGACCCAAAAAGAAGCCACCAAAGACGGCCTCAGTTCATAGTTCCTAGCCATCAAGAAAAGGAAACAAGAAAGGAATGAAAAAGAAGAGAGGAAGGACTTCACCATCATCAGAAGAGAAAGAAGATCACCACAAATTTGCCATGAAAGCCAGATTAAAGAACCCTAGCCGCTAACTTCTCCATTATATATATATATATATATATATATATATATATATATATATATATATATATATATATATATATATATATATATATATATATATATATATATATATATGGCACTTTATTCATCGTTTGCTCTACTAGGGTTTGTATTCTAATGGCATCCCTCTAGCGACGCACGGCAGTCTTGGGTGGTGAACTATTGGTGGTAGTGAGGTTTGGTACTCAGGTAAGGTGTTTCTCTTGGTGGTCACAAGGTCCCTTGGAGACTTGGGCTTATGGATGGTAGGAACTTTTTAATCAGGCTTTCAAATGAGGAAGATTATGCAAGGATTTTTGCTAAGCAAGCTCTGTCAATAGCCGACACTCCCATGAAACTCATAAACTGGACCCTTGACTTTGATTCCACCAAGGAACCCCCCATTAATCAAATGTGGTTTAAATTTTCTGAGCTATCCATGAAGTTCTATGAAATCAATGCCTTATTTAATATCAGTCAATCTCTTGGCACTCCTTTAAATTTTGATCCTCCAACCTTTGACATGGCTAAGCCAGCTGGAGCTAGAGTTCAGGTAGAAAGAGAAGTCACTCTCCCTGACATGAAGAGAGTCTGGATTGGGAATGATGAGGAAGGTTTCTGGCAGGATATTGTGGTGGAGTACAAGCCTTCTTATTGCCAATACTGTAGAATTTTTTGTCATCTATAGGAGTTTTAATACATGCTACATCCTACTACAAAGAAGAAACAGCATCATCAGACACTCTGTCATACTTAAAAGTAGCACAAAGTTCTAAGAAACTTGCAAGATGTAAATTAGGATCTTCATTTAAAGTTCCACCAAATTGATTGTTTTGTACCATTTGGATAATTGCAGGTTTAAGATCAAATGAATTAGCGGCTACATCAGGATTTTGGATAGTTAAGTGAATTTCATCTAATGTAGGGTTAGCATAATCTCTTAATGGTCTAGATTGATGTTCATTTTCTATTATTTGGTTGTTTACGTTGTTTTCCATTGTTTCAAAATTTATAGGTTTTTTTCTTAGTTTTCTAATTCTCCTAACGGTGTGTTCTAATTTTGAATCTCAGGGTATAAGATTTTCAGAACCAAATTTACGTATACAATCGAAATTAGTACACTGCAAAACAGAATACTAAATAAGTTGCAATTCTATTAAAAATATTTTCTAAGAGTCCTAAATTGTCCGTTACTCTAATGATGTTATAAAATGATCCTATATTCTTATAAAAAAATAAAATATTTCCCTGGAAACGACGCCAAAAACTTGATCTCGTAATTTTAAATATACTTAAAAATGTAAGAATTCGACACCACTACTATGATATAAATTCTTAGCAACAGCGCCAAAAACTTGACTTGGAGTGTAATTTTAATTTTAGTAACAATAAAATATTATAATATTTTACCTTTAAAAGCAAGTATACATATCGCTCAAGTAAGACAGGGCTCTAGTGGAGTTCTGGTTATCGATCCCACAGGGAATATATTAAAGCCTGCGGACTATGATTATATAAACCAATTCAGAATTACAACTAAATCGAAATTTCCTATCTGTCACTAACACGCAATCGACAACAATATGAAATTTATATTTAAACTAGTTTTACTAACAATTTATTAATATTACTAAAATTAAGTTCAAATATGTAATAGCAAAGAATCTTTCTCCTTTGTTAAGATATTTAAGTGAAGCGATAATTAAAATTAGTTTTATATGTGTTATGCAAAGTAGGAGCATACCTATTCTTTACATTTTGGTCCAGGCATAAAGAACATTGACTAATCCTATGCTTGGTTACTGAATCTGTGCTAGGCTTGGAGGATGCAGGCTCTCACTTCGGAGCTCCTACATTCCCCTCGCCTGAGGGCTAACAATCTACACTTCAGCACCCAAACGATAGGACCAAATTGAGGATTTTAGCCTGTCACTCTAAAATCTCCAATTCTGCGCCCGATTAATATTATTTCCATATTTATTTGCACTTCTCCTTTCAAGGATTTACCCGTCTACCTTTCAAAGAGAAATATGATACATACTAGTTAAGAATCCTTAGCCCACAGTCAGATCTTAAGAATTCTTCACAGATTTTAACAATACAAATGGCCAATTCCTATAGTAAAGTTAGTTTAGGTATAGTATCATAACAACTTCTTTATAATAGGTTTGATATACTAATTCATATAATCATTTCATAATAACATCAAAACAAGGAGAAAGACAGACCAACAACTCAGAACTCATGAAGAGGATGTAATAAAACTTGGATTTCATATAATAAAGTAAAGTTATACAAACTAAAGTAAATAAACACAACTTATCTCAAAATCCTCCCCAAGCAAACTCCTTGAAGTTCCTTTGAATCTCTTCCTTTCTTTACAGTACGTGGAATTCTCCTTCGAAATGACAATGCAGAAGAGATCTCTCACTTCCCTTCCACTCTTACAATCCTTCCAAGAATTCCTCACAAAATCTCTATTTAAACTCACTACTCACTAAATAACAACACTAAAATAACTATCTACTCACTAATAGACACACTTATAACACTAGTGGACTCTTTTGTTGACTTTGGACTCTCTAGTAAACACGTAGGAGACCACTTTTTCGGCCTAAAAGGGTTATTTTTAAAGTTGTAGAAGAGTGCCTAAGGGTTTTGCAGGAACCCCTTCGAAAATCATCGACATTCGACGTATTTCTGAAAAGAACTGTCGATTCCGTCATCGGCGGCTTCGAGCGCGCTTTCGGTGGCCTTTTAGAAATAGTACTTTTAAACAGGCCCCGTCGGCGGCGGCCTCGACCTCCGCTGTCGGCGGCCTCCCTTGCAATTTATTCTGAACTCTCGGGAAAATCACGTCGTCGGCGCCATCGACCTCGCCGTCGGCGCCCTAGGTCAAATTTGCATAATTTGGTCCTTTTTGCTCCAAATTCACTCTTTTTTTACATATTTTCGCTCCTTTGTCCTTAAATCTTCATACCTGCAAAAAACATCAAAAATACTTTTCTTTAAAGTGCAATATCATCAAAATTAGTATAAAATAAGCATGAAAATCTTAACCTTTTTTCTCTTGGGTCACTAAACACTTCAAACATTGGAAATGAACTAAATTTGGAAATGTCGATGAAATCTTAAAGGCTGCTGAAAATGAAGTCTCCCAGTCTGAAGCTGATTTTCAGCTGGGCAAAAAATTTGGAACTGAGCTAAATTTGGCACATGAGAACTTACTTTCCCATATCAACTACCATGAAAAGGTTCTCCAACAAAAAGCCTCTATATCTAAGTTTGTTGATGGGGATAGAAACTCAAAATTTTTCCATGCTTGTATTAATCATAGAAAAAAAATGCAATATGATACTATCCATTAGTAATTCAGCTGGATAGAAACTTGACACTGTTGAGAATATTACAAATGATGTTGTGGCACACTTACAATAGTTATTCACTCAAGGTAATAATTCTAGAGTCTCCATTAATGGTTCACTGTTTGTTGATTGTCATGACTACTTGCAAGGCCTGCAATTTACCCAAGTGCCAGAAGCCATTGAAATCAAAATAATGTTAGATACAATATATGGGAACAAAGCTGCTGTTCTAGATGGGTACACCTCAAACTTCTACAAGATTTGTTGGGACAAGGTCAGCAAGGATGTAATTCAAGCAGTGCAATGTTTTTTCAGAGGCATTAATCCCCCTAAATACTTTATAGCATCTACTATATTTCTTATCCCCAAAAACAAAATTAGACAGACTTGGGGAGACTTCAGACCTATTAGTCTAACCAATGTTATTTCAAAGCTGATCAGTAAGATTCTGGTGTTCAGACTTCAACCTCATCTTCAGCACCTCATTCAAGCCAACCAAGCAGCTTTTATCAAAGGGAGAAATATCTCAGATAACATTTTGTTAGCACAGGAACTTCTTTTGGATCTGGATAAGAAATGTAGAGGGAGACATCTCATTTTTAAGCTAGATATTAAAAAATCCTATGACACAATAAGTTGGGAATTCATTCTTGATACCGTTGCTACAAGTGGTTTTCATGTTGACTTCATATAACTAGTAAAAAGATGGCTAACCTGTAACAATCATTCAGTTCTTGTTAATGGGCAAAGCCAAGGCTTTTTCAGTGCTACCAGAGGCATCAAACAAGGTGATCCCCTCTCCCCCACACTCTTTATCCTTGCTTTTGATTATCTGTCACGTTTGTTAAATGATTTGATGACTAGAAGGCCTTCCCTGGCATATCAACATAAATCCAATATTATCCTAAGCAAATGACATTATAATTTTTACCAATGCTTCCAAGACAGCTATCAAAGCTGTATTATAGGTCCTAAGGAAACTTCTGGGATGGAGCTAAATTCCCAAAAAAGTCATTTCTATGCTAGTGCCACTATTAAGCCACACATTAAGCAATGGATAGCTGAGTACACTGGCTTCACTCAGACCTCTCTGCCTATCAGTTATCTAGGGGTACAGCTTATTAAAGGGAGATCCAAACTAACACAATTTAATGACGCCATTGACAAGATAAAGGCCCAACAGTTATGCTGGACATATTATTTTCTATCTAATGGAGGTAGAATCACACTTTTAAGAAGTATCTTAATAGCCATACCTTCTTATGCATTACAAATGTTCAGCATAAAAAAAAGTACTCAAGTCTCCCTTGGTAGAATATTTAACAACTTTCTCTGGGTAGGACAAAAGCATCAATTCCACTAGCTTCCCTGATAAAGGCTGTGTAAGCCATTACAGCAGGAGGTTTAGGTTTCAAAAGCTTCCACATCGAATCTTCATTAATCTGTGTAAACCTTGGCTGAGGTTCATAGCTCAAAACTTTTTATGGGCTCATTTCATGAAAGGGAAGTATTGTAGACATGAACATCCCTCCTTGGCCAGCCCTAAGATGGGAGATTCTAGAATCTGGAGGAAGCTGATTCAAGTCAGACCACAAGCTGAGACCTTTTTTATCTAGGAGTTCGGGGAAGGGTAAACTAACTTTTGGCTAGATCAATGGGTTTGGAATGGTGATAAGCTTTCTATCCCCAAGGTGTTGATCCTTAATATCAAAATCTGCAAGATAAAGAGTTGTGGCTGGACAATCAATGGAACAGTAGACTTCTGAACCTCATATTGAATAATGAGCAGCAACTAATAAATGTCACAAAAACAACTTTTTCTCCAAATAAGAAAGATAAACTCATCATAAAGCAGCCTTCCACTCAGAAGCTATCAACCTATATTTACTCCATTTTTTTCCCAATGGGACCAAGTTGACTAGGGAGAAGCACTTTGGGGTAAATATCTATCCCCTTCCATGTCTTTCTTCTGTTGGAGATTATGGTAGCAGTTCCTACCTACAGATGACATCTTGAAGCTCAAGGGATTGAGAGGTCCCTCTTGCTGCCTCCTATGTTATGCTGAAGAAGAGTCATTAGATCATCTATTCTTTGGTTGTTCCTTTTCTCAGCAGGTATGGGTTGATATGTTGAAAAAATTAGATATTGAAACCATCACTCTCAGCTGGGCCACACTTTAGTCTACTAGATGGAATGGAATGCAGCCAATCTGCTAGTCATTCCCTGTTTGATAGCCTGGTTTATTTGGATGAGCAGAAATCAAGCCAAATTTGAATCAACTACCCCCTTGCCTCAGTCAGTGGTCACCAACTGTCTTTCTTATATACACAAATTAATCCAACATCAAAAGCTTTCTAATCTTCGCAGAAACTGGAAGCCTACAGTAGTTGATAAGTATAATCCCTCCCTTATCATGTGGAAACCTCCACCAAGGCCTTGGATCAAGGTTAATATTGATGGAAGTTTTTGTAAAGAAGCTGCAAAATTTGGTGGTGTATTTAGGGACCACCAGGCGAAGTGCTGCCTCTTTTTTTCTTCACCTACAATGGCTTTGGATGCCTTGGAGGCCAAATTTATAGCTATTTTTTTAGCCATCCTTATTGCTCACAAATGTAATATCAGATTACTGCAAGTGGAATCAGATTCCCTCATCTGCATCAAAATCCTACAAAACTTGGAACAACCTCCTTTTTAGTTAGAAGATGGCAGAATCGTTTATACCCATTCATCCAAAGTTCTAGGATACAATTTTTGTATATTCCCAGAGAGGGCAATGCCCCTGCCCACTGGTTAGCTTCTTTAGGGAAGGATTCTGAGTCTATCGTAATTACTACTAACCCCCCACCTCAATTAGCTTGTTTGCTATATGGGAAAAGGTTAGGCCTTCCTCACCTACAAGTCATGTAACTGATTTCCATGCATATCATAAATAGATTGCTTGCCTCATGTCAAGTTTTTGTTATATATATATATATATATATATATATATATATATATATATATATATATATATATATATACATACATACATACATACATACATACATACATGTCATGTAACTGATTTCCTTGCATATCATAAATAGATTGTTGGACATTTGTTGATCAGGTTCTCAGGGCTAGAGGCTTCCAACCTTCCTTTTGTAACTTAATCCAGAGATGGCTTACTGGAGCTTGGTATAGTGTTCTGGTAAATGGCAAGAGTAATGGTTTCTTCACTGTTGGGAGAGGATTGAAACAAGGGGATCCTTTATCCCCCACAATCTTTATTCCAGTGTTTGATTACTTCTCCAGCATCGTTGAATGCTGCCCACCATACTTACCCATATCTTCACTATAAACATAGTTCTTCCCAAATTATAAGCCACCTGTCTTATGCTGATGATACAATTCTTTTTACTAATGGAAGTAAATAAGCAGTCAGGAGAACTTTACTTATTCTGGAGCATATGTCCAAGGTTGCTGGTCTGAAATTAAACGAACAGAAATGCCAGTTTTTGGCAAGCAAGCACTATCAACACAGTAAATGGTTAAAAGAGCTTACTGGTTTCACTGCTGCAGATCTCGGCAGAAGACAACAATCCCAATATGATGAGGTTATCAATAGGATCTCATCAGCTATCACTTGTTGGACAAACAACTTCTTATCCAATGGAGGGAGACTAACTTTACTCAAAAGCATCTTATCTACTTTCCCTCTTTATACACTGCAAATGGTCAACATGAAAAGGAGCACACAGAAAATGTTAGAAACATTCTTTAACAAATTTCTTTGGGATGGACAACATAAACAACCTCATTGGACTGTATGGAACAAAGTTTGTAAACCTACTACAGCTGGTGGGCAAGGCTTCAAAAGTTTCAAACAAATGAGCCATCTTTTCCATTGTAAGCAATGGATTAAGTTCAGGAAGCAAGATACCATGTGGGCTCAGTTCCTTAAAAAGAAATATTGTAAGAAGCTCCAAGCTATTATTGTTCAAGCCAAAGTGGGGGACTCTAAATACTGGAAGAATTTGCTAAAGGTCAGGGACACTGCTAACCAATTCATTTTTTGGGAAATTGGAGATGGAAAGGTCAATTTCTTTCTTGATAACTGGCTGCCTGATGGTCTCTTTCCAATCCGTACTCATTACAACTCCCGACTTCATCGTTTCGATTTCCGGACCCGGGGACAATGGAATTCGGCTTTATTGAAAGATTTTGTTGAGGAAGATACTCGCTCAAAGAATTATGTCTATACCCATTGACATTAATAGACTCGATAAATTTCACCTCAAATGTGATAATCATCTCTCCTTTAAAAAGGCCATTCATCAATCATATAGGGATTGGATCGTTACTCATTGGGGAAGAAGATTTGGCACAACAATATAACCCCCTCCATGTCTTTTTCTCGTTGGATACTTTTTCATAAACTGCCTCCCCTTGATGATATTTTGAAGCTCAAAGGGCTTAAAATCGCTTCCAGATGCTGGCTTTGGAATTCTCAGGAAGAAACCTCCTCTCATGTTTTCCTCCACTGCTCTATTACTAAACAGGTTTGGAAAGAAGTGCTCCATCAACTGCAGATACCACAACACAGATATGATTGGGTCAATTTTGCTGAGAGGATTGGAGACTGTTGAAGGAGTTCTACATACCTTTAATCATTTGTTGGTTCCTGTGGATGGCAAGGAAAAAGGCTAAATATGAGGATAGAACCAGTCCAATTCAGTCTACAGTGGTGAATTGTCGCAGCTATGTAAAGAAAATTTCAGCCTCTTTTGCCCCACCTAAAAGAAAAGTGACATTGCTCGCATTGGTCTCCTCTTCCTCAACCTTGGGTTAAGATCAATATTGATGGCAGCTTTACAAATTCTTCATCCGGTATTGGTGCGGTTATGCGAAACGACCTAGGCCAACTTCGTGGTTCTTTCAGTGCACTGTGGAATCCTCTTCGGCTCCGGAATCCGAATTATGGGCAGCTTTGTGGGCCTTGACAACTGCCAAAGCACTCAAACTTTCACATGTATGGCTTAAATCTGACTCACAGCAGGTGGTTGATATCTTGAAAGGATTTATGTCCCCCCCCCTTGGAATTTGGTTTACTTCCTAAGAACATTCCCTACCTGTACTAATTTTACCCAACTTAAATGGACTCACATTTTTAGAGAGGCTAACCAACCTGCTAACTCGTTAGCTAAAGATGCTGCTGTACATAAGAATATAGTTTTTACTGTAAAACCCTTTGAGCCTCTAAGTCTTTTACTTTTGGGGGATTCTTTAAAGTTCCCCTTTATCAGCTGTACTCAACTTTGATATTTGAATGAACTTTTTAGTTTTTCTCGCAATATATATATATATATATATATATATATATATATATATATATATATATATATATATATATATATATATATCATTTATTTAAAAATATAATATTAGTTTTTGAAAGTTACTTTTAATAAAAATAAATTCAGTATTGATAATAAAAGTCTAATTCTAATATAGTTTTTAAAAATACAATATTTCATACTAAAGATAGTTACACCTAATAAAAGTCTAATTCTACTATAGTTTTCAAAAATACAATATTTTTTACTAAAGATAGTTACACCATATTTAACATCTCTTCTCTAAGAAAAAATTATAAATTGAAACTTTTCTTCATCACTATAAATTTTTATCCAAATTTTCTTACACATTTCAATATTCAAAATTTTATTACCCAAATATAACTTCATACACATGATCATTTTTCAAATAAAAAATCAAATTTATTTGTAGTATATTTGAGAACAAATAAAATTCATGTTTTGAAAATTGATTTTTAATCCCCTAAACTTAATTTTTTACAAAAAAATTAAACATTTTAGCATATAATATATAAAGACATGAATGAAAAATAAAATTTATGCTTACAGGAATTTTCATATCCTAATTATGCAAGTAAAAAAAAATTAAAAACAGAAGTAAAAATGATCAAAACTCATTTTAATTTTAGTATATATGTGGTTCAAAAGACTTCTATGCAGTGGAGGCTAATATAAAAGCGAATCACACAAACTAATATCATATTACAACAACAATAGAAAACTCATGGTAATAAATTGAAATTTAAACATAAATGTTAAATGAAGGTTAGCTCTATTCTAAACTTCTTAAAATAGTAGGAATAAGTTCAATAAATCTAACAAAACACATTTAAAATATAAGAGTTCAAATACATACTACCACATCAACATCACATAGATACATATCACAACAAACAATAACAACAATGTTCACCAAAACCACAAATAACAAAATTACAAGTAGTTTAGACATCAACACAAATAACAGTTCAAATAGAACATAACACAACCCAATCTCTACTCATCCTCATCACCATTGTCATCATCATCATCATCATCATCATCATCATCCAAAAAACTAGAAGAATAAAAAATGAGTGTACCGTGGATATGGAGAAAATAACACACTTTGATCACCTCTAACAAGTTTCTCCATAGAAGTGTTGTATTTCTCTTCATAATCTCTATGTCTCCCTAAGTAGGAATCAATATGATCAACATAGTATTCAAGATTGGATATTTTATCCGTAGCATAATAAATTTTCTCCATCATCCTTTGCAATATTTTAGTTTGTCAATCAAGACTGGATCTGCCACGAGATGTGGATGCTCGAGATGTAGAAGCATGTGACGTAGAAGCACTAGAAACTTCTAGAAAATCCTCCTCTCCAACTAAAAATTGAAGTTTTAGAATAAGTCTTCACATGCACATTAGTAATGGGTTTCAGAGGTTGAAGAATCTCCTCCCAACTATCAAATCTAACACCAGCTTGCTCACATAAAGAAAAGATTAAGGAAGGGAATCCCAAACCTACAGTGGTAGACAGAACTAGTGATAATCTGATAAATGAGAGATCCAATATTGATCGGCTTGTACTGCTGAATGTAGTAGTTAAGTGTAGCCTTCTCTCTATTTTCTTCGCTAACATGATTTGCGGGGAGTAGACAAGCAGTAATAAAATAATGACATGCTTTCGTTGTGGCATCCATCTTCGATGTAGGAAAGTTTACCCTTCTACAACGGGTAATCTTCGACCTCTTCCAGCAATTAACAAAGAAATAATCTCATCTAAATCCTCCTCAATAGGATTGTAATTAGAATAAAAACACAATGTATCCATAGGCAGTTGGTAAAATGAATTGATTACTTCTGGTGAAAACGCTATTGATTTCCCTCCTACCATCACCAAATTGTCCTTTGATTCAGGGAAACTTGCATAAAACTCCCTAACCACAGAAATCACTGCAACAGCAGAAAAGCAACAGAATTGATCCCACTATCGGCGGATTTTTAAGTCTTCTACTTCTCGGCCCGGATTATTAAAACAACGCTCAAGAATTAACATCCTCGATTGCAGTGCATCAGTGTAATGATCCTGAGCCTTAAAGCTCACAAACTTGTTCGAATTGATTGTGGGCTTTTCCTGCTCTTTCTCATTCTTGGTGCCATTTCTAAAAATTACAAAAAAATTCACAATAAATTCCAAGATCAACCCTAACTTACTAGATCTAACTTCTAAAAGCTATAACTCACTTTTCCATGTAATATCCATCAATTTTCATCAAATTTTCACTTTGAATAGTAATTTTTCAGATTTTCCATAATGAACTCCAAATCCATGGTGAAAACAAAAGATTTTTACTTAGAAGAGAAGCTCTAACCTTGAGAAGATGAAATCCAACGAATTTGGCTCAACCCCACCAAGTAATCTTCACTTAAAGGGATGCCCAAAGTGCAAAGCCATAAACTCTTAAGAAAGAAGAAGATGAAATGAGGAGAAAATGGTGGTTTTTGGCACTTAAAATAGTCATGAACCAGTTTTCAAGAACTGACTCTTAAATGTGACTAGTTCGGCGCTTAGGCGCCATGTTCTTGGATATGCCAGCGCTTAAGTGCTGGTTTTGGCGCTTAAGCGCTGGTTTTGGCGCTTAGGCACCAGTGCACAAATTTTGACATTTCCAAATTTTGATTCAAATGCACTACTTCCCAAGTCAACCACCATCACATGGTCTTAAGTAAATCATAGTAACAATTTCTTTCCCTTCTCCTCTCTTCTTTCTCAAAAATTCTCAAATTTCATAACTTAGATTCGATCATAATAACACGAATATTTTCATACAAACAAAACACTTTCATTAACATATATTCAATAAGTAAAAATACACTTCACATGTCTAATCTCCACTCCAAAATGTTTTGGATGAGATACGCTCTAAATTCATCATAATATAAGACAAACTTACATAAACACATAAAATGAACACACACAATATAATAAGCAAAAAAACACAGATAAACTAAATAAACAAACTAAATAAAGAACTTAATTCCATTCTCCATTAGGTGGAAAATATCATTGGCTTTTGTTGACCTCAATTTTGGTTGAGGTCTAGTCTTTCTTTTAGAATATCCTAGGGTCTAGCCATAGGACTCTCCTGGTGACTTTCTTAGAAGACTAGTCTTGGAACCCCCATTAAAAATTTAAACCTTTCTCACTTCACTTGGAGTTTTCAGATGCTTAAGGCCTAACCTCCAACTTTTGGGAGGAAAAGACTAAGCATAAGGAAGCCCAGGGGAAGCTCCTATAGGTGGCCAGACTCTAGGATTTACTCTGGGAGGTATGGAGCTTACACAATACACACAATTCACACTCACAACCCTAAGCAAAGCACATCCTACTTTGGTCTCTTAACTCTTTGAAAACTCATGTGTGCGGTTTTCCCAACCTCTTAGCCCCAAGCTAAGGTTTGGTTAGTACCAAAAAATTGAGGACCAAACGAGGGTTTCCTTTGGTGCATGGCTCAATCTAGAAAATCTATACTACTCACCTTTAACCAACCTCAATTTTTCCAAAATTTCAATTTTTTACCCATTGCCCCTAAATCTACCCAAAGTACCCCTAAACCTCAAACCTACCCAAAATTACCCAAAATTACACAAATTTCCTATTTTCTCCATAATTTATTTCAAAGTATTCCCCACAAGTCAAATTGACCAAAATTACCCAAATTTGCCAAAATACCCAAAATAGCCCCAAACTTTACAAAATTACCAAAATACCCCTCCTAGCCTAAAAATCAAAAAAATCAAAAAATTCCCAAAATCCTCTAAATATTCCCAATTTCATTTCTCTAACGACCTCATGACCCAATTTGGCCAATTTACCCCAATTTAACCAAAAGCCCCAATTTGTCCCATTTAAGGCCCAAAATGAACAAATCAAACCCAATGTCCACCCAATTGCCCCCAATCTTGCCCAATGAGAATTTCAAACTTTAATTCAACATCTCTAGCCTCAATTTAAACCAAATTTGACCCACATTAGAGTTCAATTTCACTTAAAATCATAAAATCCTCAATTTTGCCTAAGTTACCCAAATCCCCTAAATTGAACCCAATGTCAATAAATTCTTTCCCAATTAATGTTGTAAACTCTTCATGAAACTCCCCTAAATAAAATTGAACCATCAATTTCCTCCAATTTGAGCCAAAATTCTCACCTAAACCCACTTTAAACCAAAACCACCAATTTTGACCCAAATTAAACACATGGCCAAGTGTCATCAAATTGAATGCCCTAAACCAAAAATGTCCATCCAATTAATATCAAAAACTCTTTATAACATCCCCCTAGACTATTTGGAAGCTTTAATTTGTGTTTAACCCCCCTAGCCTAACCTAAACCCAAGCTAACCCAACTTGCCCCAAAGTGGCCAAAATCCCAAATTAAGCTAAATTGAACCTCCAAACGTATTTAAAACCTCTCCAATCCCATTTCAAACACTTCATGACAATCAAGTACATCACTTTGAACAATCAATTGGGTTTAACGCAAGCTGAAACCTAACCTAGCCCAACCTAAACCCAATATGACCTATATTGAACCTATGACCCAATGTCACCAAATTGAACCAAAATGACCAAATCAACTTCATGGCAGCAAACCTTTGGACCCCTAAGACTAGTCTGACTTGACCCAACCCAAGCTCATTGACCCAAGACCCAAAGGTCCCTGAATAAGGACCAATGGGTCCTCCCCTTTTCGGCTAGCCCAAGTTTCCCCCTTAACCCTTGAATAAGCAACCATCATGCTTAATTAAATGCACTAGCCTTCCTTACATCCCAATGCTTCTACCAGCCACCTTTCTTGTCCTTGCTGCTGCCCTAGCTGCCTGAACAGCTCAGCTCGAGTGCCCCCATTCCCCTTGAAAATCAAAATTGAGCTTTGTCAATGAGGCATCCTCTCAGTGATCAATGTCACTGCTCAGCCCTCACCCTAAGCAGCCTAAAGAACCCAAGGTCAAGCCCTGATCTCAGCCAATTGGCCATGTTTATAAAAGCCACCCTTCACGGCCAAAATTCATGTGCTGAAAATTTCCTAAAGAAACTCTACAAAACCTCCCTAAGCTCATTCCAGCCATTTTCCCCCTCTGGTTCCCCCTGCCTGAGAGCAATTTCCCCACTGAAAATTTCAGCCAGAACTAGGACAAACTTCACCACAGCTCCACAGTGCACCAAACTCAAATTAATTGTACCCACACCTTCATAACATTGGAAGAAGAAGATCCCCCATCAATGCCCCGTCACAGAGAGCCTCTGCACCAGAATTTGATCAACACCTGAAATTGGATCGGGTCGAACTTGGGTCTAAACATTTCACAAAGGCAAAAGACTTGATCTGGAGGTTCTTTGGGATAAATCGAAGATGCCACAACCATCTGATTGAGGCCTCCACTCTCAGACAAAGGTATTGAACTCATTCTTCATCGCGAGCTTGTTCTGATCATATACATGTGTAGATTGTATTTCATACCGTATAAACCATATGGATAGGTTTATCTAGGTTAGATAAAGCATTAGAAACAAACCCCATGTGATTTGGTTGAGTCTAGCTCGAGTTCTTAGGTCTAGAAGATGGGGGGTTCACGGGTTAGACCAGGTGAAGACGATGACCAGGAGCCATCGGATCGTGCGTGTATCGAAGGGAGGACTGAGATGGAGTCGAATGGAGATCAAATACATAAAGCGCAGATGCGTAGATGTCCAGTTAGATGGCAGTGTCAAATAGAAGCTCACCACGTGGTCTTTCAAAGCTGCCGAAATACAGTCAGTGCCATGTGGTTTAAATAGAAAATTAAGGATATTTTGAATTATTTAAATCAGTCAAACATCAAATATCCATAACTTGGTGTCTAAAAACTATAAAAATAAAATAAAAATACCTTAGTGCTCAGTGAATAGAGGAAAATAATGTGGAGATGATTTGAAGTTTATTTGATGCATGTTTTATTTTTAATTAATTAAATACTGCCTAGAGTCTTTTAATTCTCCATTGGCTTAGACATTTCATCATAGCTTGATATTTTGGTATGTTTTTGCCTCTATCTTAGATCTTTCCTGATTTTTTCAAAGTTAGAGGAGATCTCTTAACAGAGATCTCCATTTTTGAAGTTATCATGTTTGTTTTAGTAAAATAATTACAATAAATTTAATATTAATCAAAAAAATACAAGATAAATTTTGTAGGTTAATTATGACCAGAAGACCCTAGGAAAAATAAAAACTTGGTTTAAATCATTAAGTATAACCCTAATGGTAATTAAGACCTGAAAATTAGATAAAAATAACTTAGACTAAATACAAATGAAAATAAATTAATTTTTTCTTCTCTACTGTAGTTTAAGTTCAAAAATACTCTCCATAAAAATTTCAAATCAATTGGAATTAATTTAAATACCTAAATGAATTTTTCAAGCTAAATCACATTTTTAGTAATTAAATAATTATAAAAATTAAAATACACCTAAAAAAATTACCAAATTAAGTTTGAGAGTTCTCTGTGATCAGAGGAGTCTCTGAAAAATAAAATTGTAATTAAAAATAAATTTTATATTTTTAAGCATTATTTTAATATTTAAATAATTAAGAATCCACAAAAATCATGGAATTAATAAAATTGTTGAAAATGTTATAAATTGCCTCCTAAGCATTTAGGAACAATTGTGATATTTTTCCTTATTTTCTAAGTAAATATATTAACATTTAAAAGGTTAAAAATTAATTTTTAAAGGCTAAAATGGAATTTCCTTAAAAATAATTGTCATAATAAAATAAAAACCAGAAAAATATGAAAATTATTTCTCCGGGTTTCCTTACCTCAGAGAGATGTAAGAAAAATACAAAACTTAATTTTCAACTTAAATAATATTTTATATTTAATTAATACTCCAAAAATTAAAATAAATTTAGTAATTAAATAAAAGCTCAAAAATCATGAAAATTGGTCTAAGTGGTCCTCTGGTTTAGGTCTAGCTCCAATAAAAATTTCAAACCCAAAGATTATGTTTTGGATAAGTTGTTGAATTTTTATTGAAAATCCTTATTTTTGCATTAAAATAAATATATAAATTAAATTAAATTTTGAAAAATCACATTTTCTACTTAGATGTTTTAATTAACTTATAAGTGGTGTCACATAAAAATTTCAAAGTCATTTTGAGTTAAACTTAATGAATTATGAAGTGATAAAGTCCTTTCGGGGTAAAAGTGTCATTTTGAAGAATTTAGCCTTAATTAGTAGTTAGGATTTACTTAAGTGGGAAAAGGTCAATAAAAAATCTTGATTATTATGTTTGAAAGATTGAAACATAAAAGTATAAATGGTAGAAACCCATCTCATTTTTGTCACATTAAATGATAAAATTTATAATTTAATTAATCATTATAATTTGGAGAAGAATTAAATTAAAGGATCCTTAAGGTTAGAGGTTGATTTTGGAAGTTGGTGTTTCACTAATTTAATACCCCTATTTGATGTTTAAATGATAATCCAATATTTTGATAAGAATCATATTCATGAAGGTCACTTAGCTTTTTTTTTTTCTAAAGATATAAATGTACCCACCAAAATCTGAAGGGCTTAGTAGTGGGCCAGGCTTAATTGAAAACTTGATTAATAAAGAATAAAAAAGGAAACACTGCTAATCTTAAACCACTTTTGAAACACTACAAGCCCATCAAAATTGATGAAATTCTTTCAAAAATTAGGTTTGCCTCTAAAGGTCCCACTTTAGTAATTCGTAAGTAAAATATCAAATGATAACTACCCCACCTTTCAGGTTGATTAAAACATTGGCTCACTGAGCATAAGGATATGAAACAGATGAGTCATTTAATATTTATGACAAGTTCAAATGAACTCAAGGAAGCTCAAAAGGATTGTGAGATGTATGGGTTCCTCCTAGGCCCTTCTCACATATCTTCTAGACACCTTGTAGGACAACTGAACCTATTATATTTATTAAATGAAGAAATCCCTTAAATGAATAGGACCCACCAAGTTATGACATAGATTTTGGTAATCATGTGAAGAACCTATCCATAGGTTTTACTTTCCTGCAAATTATAAATGTTTATTGCAAAAAATACTAAAGTTTCAGGTGGAGAAATGAGAAGACTTTTTAGGTACGCTTTTACAAGTTTACAGTACCTTCTTTTCAGTACTTCTTTTACTTTTCTTGCTAGCGAGCTTGCATGATAAACAATAATGTCACCCTGTATGAAAACTAGAATTTCTAGGAAAGCCAAAAAAACAAAATCAAAACTAAATTAAAAATCAAAACAAGATAAAATTTACTGCCACAACATTCAAAATATAAGACAACTCAAAATTTAATCACAAACAAAAAAAAAATCACAATTTTAATTAAATTAAAATGTCTCAATCGGATGATCAGAAATACCTTAGAGGATAAAACCTACGGTTATTAATGAGATTTCCTACGGTCTAAATAAAAGTATGGAACTCATTAAGTTGTGTTTAGTAAATTCATCTGGACTAAGTGAATCAGAAGAAAATAGTGGTGCCTGGATGGTGGAACCGTGAGATCTTAACCGGTTCTACTTAATCAACTTAAATTTTGTCCCATAATAAAACATTAAGACACCTCAAATTAAAAATTTCCAAAACATGACACTTCTCTTTTCTTACAATTGACACTTCTTTAAACTAAACCTACTATGACGAGGAGTTTGGAGCATGCGCAGTGGGCAGCATGACCATCTTCAACAGTAAAACTCCTTAGAAATTAAAACAACAAACCATAGGACTTTGAGGTAGCTTGCTTAGTGCAGCATAAACCCTCACTTTATCTCTTTAGGTATTTCCATGACCATGGTGTGCAATATAAGCCCTAACGCGTCTTAGGATTCCGAGGTTGTCATCGGGTATGACATAAACCCACCTATCTTCCAAGCTATTCACATGATCCGTATCAAGTGAGTGTAAGACCTAATTAATAAAATTGACAAGATGTTATATCAAATAAATATCACAAATTGAATCAAAACAATAGGATAGTTTTGTAAAACACCAAGATCTCTCTTAGATCTATGTCTTTCCCTTAGTCTCTCTTTCCTTTGGATTACTACAAAAATGGTGTTGAAATTTGAGCCATTCACCTATTGGATTTCTTATTACCACATTTTCTTCAAGAAACCTATCCTTTGGAAGTCATGAGTACAATATTTCTTGATTTATATCAAGATTTTTCTTATGTGACTTCGGTTCTTTTAGATGTAATTAACTATAGGGGCTTGCCCTTATAGAAAACTTAAAGATCCTAGATTAATATAAACCCTATTTGATTCCTTCATATTAAATAAGGGAAATTATCGCTCAACAATAGGTTCACAAACCAAATGGATGTCATGAATTCTTTAGTTTATTTGATCAAGCCTCACCATCAAGCCATGTACCATTCTTCGGGATAGATACATGTCTTGTGGTGAAGAGCTAGATTGTTTAAACTATCGTTTATATGAGATCGGTTTGATTTTGTATTTTTCAAAATTAAAATATTATTTTTCAAAAATCCATGTATATTAAATTAAATCAAAATCCTATTTTATAAAACTATATTTTAAACTCTTCAAAGATTTTAACGACCGACGGCCTTCATTTTTTCCTTTTGAACCATTTTAGCACATAGATTTGATAAAATGGATGATGATGAAGAACTCTGATAGATAAGGTTGTCAAAACGGCTCGTTATTCGTGAACATCATGTGTTCAGCTTGTTAAGAAGCTCGTGTTCGGCTTGTTCGCTTAGTTAACAAGCCGAAGACAAACAAATGTTTGTTAGTTCGTGTTTGGCTCGATTTGGCTTGAAATACTACTCATCAATTATTTCTATCTAATATATATATGTATATATATTGATGAGTAGTATTCCTAAAAAAAATTAATTAACTTCAAGGCTACAAAGATTTATAACCATATAAAAGTACTAATTAAGAAACTATAATAAAAATTATTAATTTAGATTCAAATTATGTTTTATTATAAACAGTAATTTTTAAATCTTGTCCCAACACTTAACATCTTATGGCTACGTGATTAGGGTTGTCAAAATGACTCTTTGTTGGTGAAAAACTCATGTTTTGCTCTTTAAGTAAACGAGCCAAACACGAACACACTTTTTGAGCTCGAAGTATAAATAAGTTGAACACGAGCTGAGTCTGAGCTCGCTCGTGCTCGGCTCGTTTACACCCTTACTGATAAAATCCTCTTCAATCCACTTGTTTTTTCAGATACATCATCTTGTCTACTTCTTCAATATAACTTAAATGACTGAATTGTATTTTGAGTTGCCAACCAATATGCATTAAATGTGCATTAGTTTCATTTACCTTTGCCTCAATTGAAACCACATCAACCTCAGTTTTTGTAATCTTCTCTGATATTCCTTCAATACTAACAGCTAGGAATCCGTTATATAACTCTTGCGCACTTTGAATTACAAACTTCTTCATGACACTTCTTCCTTTTTCTTTAAATCATTCTCCTAAGAAGACATTTTTACTATCTTATCACTTCTTATGACTCAAATCTTTCTTCTCTTAAACTTTAGAATGGAAATTTTGAAAAGGGCAGATTCTTTCTTCATTTCCATGCTATTTATAGACTTTAGTAGAGCCTATACCCACTTCTCATGTCTAAAAACCACCCAATAAATTTTAAGGCTACTTTCCCATGTATAATTCTCCTAGAACATCATTTAAAAACATTTTTATAGCTACGGCGCTTAAGCGCCAATTTTGGGCACTTAGGCACGAGTGCTCAATTTAGCACAAGTCAGCATAACATCCAAATACTCATTCTTACACGTCTAAGACATCATTTAAAGTCTTAAAATTATCACCAAAAGTTCAAAATACTACCAAAATTCTATAAAACAAACACAACAACAACAATCAAAACAAAAGCACATCGATAACTATGGGTTGCCTCCCACATAGCGCTTGGTTTTACGTCATCAGCCTGACGTACCCAGTGCTTATTCTGGGTGAACCAACATTAAAACATAATTCAATTTAGTCTAATCCCTTAAGAAATAGGGTTTCAGCCTATGACCATTCACTTTGAAAATTTTAGGGTTTTAGGATCCTTAATATCCACAGCTCTATAAGGATAAACTTTTACCACAACATGTAGGCCCATTCACCTGGACTTAAGTTTTCCCAAAAAAACCTCAATCTTGCATTATAAAGCAAAACTTCTTATCTTGGGTCAAAATTTTTAGTAATAATCTTCCAATCATGCCACTTTTTCATCTTATCTTTATAAATCTTAGCATTCTCATAAGACTCATTCCTTGTCTCTTCCAACTTTTTTAATTGCAATAATCTCTTTTTACGCAACCTTCCAATTATAGTGAAATTCCTTAATAGACCAATAAGCTTTATGCTCCAGTTCCACTGGTAAATGACAAGCTTTCCCATAAATTAAGCTAAATGGTGACATTCCTATAGGAGTTCTGTATGCAGTCCTGTCAGCCCACAAAGAAAAATCAAGTTTGACTCACCAATCCATTTTTGTTGGATTTATAGATTCTTTTCATAATTCTTTTGATTTCTTGATTGGAAACTTCAGCCAAACCGCTTATTTGAGGATTATAAGCAGTAGAAATTCAATGATAGATACGATATTTTTTCAATAATTTTTCAATTAACGCATTCTTGAAATGATTTCCCCCATCAGTTATGATAACCTTGGCATTCCAAATCTGTAAAATATATTCATTTTTAAGAACTTTACAACACTTTGAGCATCACATTGAGGGAAAGCAACAACTTCTATCCATTTAGACATATAGTCTACTGCTAACAGTATATATAAATTTCTGAAAGATGGTTTAAATGATCCCATGAAATCTAATCCTCAAAAGTCAAATATTTCAACTTCCAAAATATAATAGAGAGGCATCTCAATTCTTCTAGAAATATTGCCTGCACGTTAACACAGATAATAATTTTTAATATAAACATTAACATCTTTAGAGATAGTAGGCCAATAAAATTTAGATTGCAAGATTTTATATGTAGTTTTATCAACACCAAAATGTCGCCCAAAATTAGAATCATGACATTTTTAAATAATTTCAAAAGTTTCTTCTAAAGGCATACATATTTGAATAATTAGATCATTCTCCTGTTTATACAAAATTGGGTCGTCTTAAAAATATGTCTTGGTTTCAGATAAAACTTCCTCTTTTATTGGTGTGTTAGACCATAAGGTAAAATGTTACTAACAAAAAAGTTCATATCACATAACAAGCCATTCGTTAATATTGAACAATTTTTCATCTGGAAAATGTTCATTAATTACTTCTTTATAACAAAGTTATTTCTCAGAGTTAAGCCTAGATAGATGATTAGCAATTTGATTATCAGCTCCCTTTCTATCCAATATTTCAAAGTCAAATTCTTGCAAAAGAAGAACCCATCTTATCAGTCTTGGTTTTGGATCCTTCTTTTTCATTAAATATTTAATAGCAAAATGATCTATATGAGCCACACATTTAGTTCTAATTAAATATTATTTGAACTTATCAAAGGCAAATATTATTTTTAATAACCCTTTTTTGAGTTGTGCTATAGTTAATTTGAGCTTCATTAAGAGTTTTACTAGCGTAGTAAATTACTTTGAAGATTTTATCATATTTCTGTTCCAAAACAGCTCCAATAGCATAATCACTTGCATCACACATTAATTCAAATGGTTTTTTCCAATCTGGCGAAACAATAACTAGTGCAGTGATTAAATTTTCTTTTAAAATTTCAATATCATTTTCTCATTGTTTATCAAAATTGAAAATCACATCCTTTTTGAGCAAATGGCATAGTGGCTTAGAAAATTTTTGAAAAATCTTTAATATATCACCTGTAGAATCCAGTATGTCCTAAAAAACTCTTAAATTCCCTCACCTTTGTTGGATGAGGAAAATTAGCGATCACTTGAATTTTAGCAGGATCTACTTCCATGCCTGATATCCTAAAAAAATTCGTTATGCTACCATAAACTGGCATTTGTCCCAATCAAGGACTAAATTTGTTTCTTCACAACGTTGTCGGTTCATTTTTTATGTTTTAGGAGGAGTTGTTTAGTAAAAGTCGTCGGCCACCGGAACCGAGATCCCATCGCCTGCTTCGGAAGGACGAAATTTAATTTAATTTATGTATAGATTTAGTTTAAGGAAAATATATGAAGTCAAACTGATATCATATCCCTAATATTTTAAACAATCGAGCACTACACATTAAGCTACGCATCTATACCGAAGATGGGAACGTTGCTCAATAGTGCGACTCGATTAAATAAACTAGAAAATCAATGACATCTATTTGTTCTGTGAAAATTGTGTTTTGACTGACAGAATCCCCTATCTAATATAGATAAATTAGATAGTTTTTATATTAATACTGGGTTTGTTTACGTTTTCTATAAGGGCAAGCCCCTATAGTTAATTACATACTAGATGACCAAAGTCATCTAAGAAAACTCTCGATTTAGATCAGGAAATATAGTTTTATGAATTGACTTTCAAAGGCTAGGATTTTCAATGAAAGTGAGGTAATCGGAATCCAATAGCCGGGTGGTTTCAAGTTCTGGAACAGTTGTTGTAGGAACCCAAAGGAGGAAGAACTAGGGGAGGTCATTGATCCAAGAGTAAATCTTGGTGACTTCCCGATCTATCCTATTGTTTGGCTTCAATTTGAGACAATTAATTTTAGTTTCATCCTGCCAATTTTAATTAATTAGGGCTTACATTCACTTGATATCGATCATGTGAATAGCCTGGAAGTTAGGAGGATTTATGTCATATCGGATGACAACCTCAAAAACCTAAGGCGAGTTGGGGCTTATATTACACTAAGTGCAATGGCCCAAAAGACAAAGTGAGGATTTATGTCGCACCAGGCAACTCCTCGAAGTCCTATGACTTGTTTATTTCTAAGGAAGGTTTAGCTGATGTTTTTCTATTGAAGATGGTCCTTCTGCCCATGGTGTATGCTCCGAGCTCTTTGTTGTTGCAGAATGTTTAGTTTAAAAAGTCACAATCAGGGGGGTGAGAGAAATGTCATGTTCTGGAAGGTTTAAAATTGAGGTGGCTTAGTGTTTTAATTAAATTAAACGTTTAAGTTGATTATAGCAACACCGTTTAGGATCCCACGGTTCCCTCGCTCCGTCATCACCATTTTCATCGGATTCACTTAGTCGAAATGAATTTGCTAAACTCAACTGAATGAGTTCACGCTTTCATTTAGACCATGAGAACACGTAGGTTACCTCCTCCGAGGGATTCCCGGTCGTCCAAGAGATGTTTAATTTAGTTGAAGTTGCAAGTTTATTTTGGTTGGTGATTAAATTTTGAGTTGTTTAAACATGTGAGGTTCAATCATTTTTTCACAATTTAAGATATACGGGAAAGTAAAGTGAGAAAGCTACGCTAAACAGAATTATATGCTGTGAAAAGAAAAGCAAGTAAGCTAAACTAGACAAGTGTATATGCTCTGAAAAGTAAAGCAAGCAAACTAAACTAAATAGGTGTATATGTGCTGAAGTGTATGTAAGAAAGGCAAAGTATGGAGTCTATGTGGTAAAACCAAAAGAAAGACGAAAGAAAACCAAAAGGTCGAAGATGAACGTCCCGTAAGAAATCTGAAAAAACAAATCTGAGGGGGAAAACTTGTAAGAAAAAGAAAAGAAATTGTAAGGTAAACCTACAATAATCATATGGAAAACTTGTAGGAAATCCGTAGTAAATCTGTAGAAAAATCTGTATAAAATTCGTAAGAAATTCGTAGGAAATCTGTATAAAAGAACGAAGGAAAACCATGGAAACAGACTACAAGTCCGGGAGGACCGTAAGCACAATGGTGCAGAGGACTCAAAGCTGTGTTGTATGTATCCTAACCTTAAATGAGAAATACCAAACCGACACACTATGGAAGGCAGTTCTAACTTGACCTAAATAGTCAACTGTGGACCTTTGTAAGTTTTTTATTCATTTCAATTTGTATTGCATGCAAATGAAAACTTATGGGTGAGAGGCTACTTTGTTGTAGGGGTAGTTTTGTATTTTTAAAATGTATATGTATATTTTATAAAATAGTGTGATCCACAGGTTGAGTATCCTAATCGAATTAGGGCTACTAGCAACCTAAGAATGACAGTGGCAGAAATCCCCAAGGATGGGCAAATAATATCGTAAATTCCTTCTTCTACCCTCTCCAGGGTCTCTGAGCCAGGAAATACTATTCTAGAAATTCCTTGTTTCCCTCTTCTATGCAATGTCGTCACCGTCCCCCCTAACCATCCTACTTACAGCTTTGCTTGATGGCCCCACATATAACAAAACGCTATATGTGTGCACTTATGTCTCGTACATAAGCGCAAGACTCAGGTCAAGAAGCAAGAAGAAACAAAGGACTAGGGACAAGGAAAAGAGAGAGGAGATGACGATCCACCTAGAACAATGTCGTAAAGGAGGTGGGTTGACTCTCAAAACCACACAGAGTAACAGACATGAACTGGTGTAGGGACAAAAGCAAACTCCATATGTGGTGCAAAAGTGGCAACCACGGAGCAACTAAAACATGTAAAGACAAACCTTTGTGAGTGAGTGTAAAGGGGTGGCGATAAGGAACCAAAAGCAAGTAATACAGAGTCTCTCTCAACATGGTGTAGAGAGGGTAACCATAAAACTTGTAAAGTAAGGAAAGAAAATCCCTCCAACATGGTGCAAGGGATAGTTGTAAAGCATGTAAAGTAAGAAAAATAAACCCCTGTAACATAGTGCAAGGGGCAACCATCAAAACGTAATGCCAAAGAAATGCAAGAGTCTGAATCGCTATATGAAATTCTCTTCCTAACAATCACATTCCTTTCATTCTTCTATGTCTTCTAAACAACATAAATCCTTCCATACACGTTGTATCAAAAATGTTAAAAAAGTAGGTTCTTTGAAATAATGTGACATAACAAGTAGGTGTATCGAAATAGTGTAGAGAACAAGTGTGCAAGTAAAATGACTCCCAATACTAGCATGTAAAATTAAAGCAAGTCAAACAAGAATCACATCTCAAAATTTTCTCTTTGAAGTGGTAATCGTGCCATCTCCTATCCTTTCTTTTCCTTTCTTGAAAGCAACACAAATAAGCCTCATCAATGTAAATTTTAAATAGGGGAGGGTGATCCACTGAAAGTTTGATAGCTTTTTAATATTCATTTCATACCTGTTTTTGATGATATTGCACTTTAAAGGAATGTATTTTTGATGATTTCATGCAGGTACAATGATTTTAGGCCTTTGGAACAAAAGAAAGCGAACAGGAGTAAATTTGGATTGAAAAATGACAAAAGTGCATTTTATTAAACTAGCACCGGACAGCACCAGTTTCCAGAGAGTTACGACGTTTTGGCGGAATAATGTGTCAAACGTCGCTCCTACCAGTGCCGGACAGCGCCCTATCCTGACTTTGAACTAGATTCAATGTATTTGGCCGGATTTTGAAAGATTTCTTGAGGAAACTCTTGGGAATTCAGTTTTGGCCGAATTTAAACACTTTTGGAGGCAAATTTCAAAGGGGGAAAAGGAGAAGAGAAGAGAAGAGGAGTTTAGAGTTTAGGGAGATTTTCTTTCCACTTTGTGTAGGAAGTTAGGTTTTGTATTTTCTCTTCTAAGGAGTGTGAGAGGAGAGGGAAAGTGAGAGATTTCTTCTTCCTTACTATTCTAAAGAGAGAATTGTGTGTTGTTGTGAAGAAAGAAGAGGAGTCAAAGGAATTCCTTGAGATTCACTTGGGGAAGAGTTCGAGATAAGTAGTCTTTACTTTACTCTGTTTGTATGACGTTGTTTTTATATATAAAATACATGATTTTTCATCTTTTCCTCATGATTCTTGAGTAGATTTCTTTGTCTTTCTCATTTTCATGTAATGTGTTGATGTTGTGAAATGGAAATGATGTGTCGTTTTATTATGAAAGATTTGTGATGACATTTTCACTTAGAACTTCATTTACTTTTTAATCTGCCTAATTGAATTGTTAAAACTTGTTGGGAAACATATGTTCTGAAAGGATTATGAGTTCCACAACAAAAGTGAAGGTCACATTCAATGTTCATGAATGAGAGATGAAGTTCATGGGGATTGAGTGCAAATAAATAGGGAAATAAACTTTGATGGGTGTAGAATTGGAGATTTCAGAGTGACAGACTGAAATCCTCAATTTGGTCCTAATGTTTAGAAACTGAAGCGAGAGTTAGCCTTCAGGTGAAGGGAAGTGGGAGCTCTGCAGTGAGAGCCAGTATTCTCCAAGCCTAACCACGAATTTAGGGACTAAACATAGGATTAGCCAATGTTCTTTATATGCTAAAATATGGGTAAAGAATAGGAATGCTCCTATTTGGCACAATACATTTGCATCACTGATCTATGTCACAATAATCATCACATTATGAATGGAAAGGAGGAAGACTCTTTCTTGCAACTGAACTTTGTTATAAATTTAATCTTGTGTTAGTTTAACTTGCTAGAGTTTAGAACGTTCTTTGGTAGAAATAATAACTAAATTTGTTTTTCTTTACTTTACGAATTAAACTACTTACAATTGTACTACGATTCGATAAGAGATTTTTGTGCTACGCCATAAAAGTAAGCCTCCCTGTGGGATTGATAACCAGGACTCCACTAGAACCCTGTATTACTTGAGCAATATGTATACATGTGTTAATTGTGTGACTCATTATCATTTAAATCAATATATAAATATAAATATGAGTTCATTAATTTTTGCAAATTAAAAATGTGGAACCAAGTTTTGGGAGACATTGCCGAGGAGGCAAGGTAAAAAAATGTAACTGTTAAACTTTATTATTGTAGTACTTGAAATTATATATTTGAATTGCAAGTCATAGTTGTGTGTGTCTATTTATTATTAGTGTGTGTTTATTGTGTTTGTATGCGTAGTATCAGATCTATAGGTTTAGTGCCTTACAATTCTGAATTTGGCGTACTATTAGAAAATTTCAAAAAAAAAACAAAAATAATCTGCAAATCCTCACAAAATGGCAAACAATTTAAACAATAAAAATGAAAATATACTAGGACCTTTAAGAGATTATGCTAATCCAACAACAGATGAAATTCACTTAAATATCCAAAATCCTGATGTTGCTGCTAATTCATTTGAGCTTAAACATGTTATTATTTAAATGTTACAGAATAATCAATTTGGAGGAACACCTAATGAATATCTTAATTTACATCTTGCTAGTTTTCTAGAACTGTGTGCTACTTTTAAATATGATGGAGTGTCGAATGATGCTGTTAGGCTTAGACTTTTTCCTTTTTCACTAAGGGATAAGACTAAGGCATGGTTAAATTCGTTAGCACCTGGATCTATTAGAACTTGGGGAGAACTTTCACAAAATTTTCTGTCAAACTATTTTTCTCCTTCCAAAACTGCTAGGTTGAGAAATGACATCACATCTTTTAGTCAGTTTGATGGAGAATCCATATATGAAGCTTGGGAAAGATTTAAAGATTTTCTAAGGAAATGTCCACACCATGCTATACCAGACAGGTTAATAATTCAATCCTTTTATAATAGATTAGTAGGATCTTTGAGATCAATCGATGCTGCTACTGGTGGATCATTAATGTCAAAACCTTTTGATGAAGCATATTCGTTAATTGAAGAGATGGCTACTAATAATTTTCAATGGCCTCTGAGCGAGTAAATCCTAAGAGAGTAGCCAGTATTCATGATTCTGATGTGATAACTATGATAGTCTCTCAAACTGATGTACTTTTTAAGAAAATAGATCACTATGGAATGAATTATCCTTCAACAACCCCAGTGTTAGAAGAAAATTCATCAGGACATATGATGTACTCTCAAATGTCTTATGAAACTTTAAATACTATTTATAACAAAGCCAATAGTCCTTATTCGAATTATTATAATCCTAGTTGGAGAAATCACCTGAATTTCAACTGGAAAAACACCAACGCTGTTGTTAATCCGTAATGGGGAAACAATCCTATGAATCTAGTTGGAAATCCGAACAACCAAGGAAATACCAATTTTAGACTTTCTTATCCTCCTGGTTTTAATATTAATCAAGGAAAACAAGTTGTCTACTAATGAAATAATCTAAATATGGGTAATCAAATTCAAGCTCAAAACGTTGCAATGAAGAACATTGAAAATCAATTGGGACATATTTTTAGTTTGCTTGATAATAGACCTTCTGGAAATCTTCCTAGCAATGTTGAGATCAACCTGAAAGATCAATACAAAGAGCAAATTAAGGCTATCCAATTAAGGAGTGGTAAAGAAGTGGAACTAAGATTTCATAAAGAAGTCAAAGTTGAAAGAGAGGAAGTGAATAATGAGAAAAGTTCTAATAAGATATATCCAGATGAATATCCGTTAGAATCAATGAAGATAACTATTGAAAAATCACCTACTTCTTTTCCGCAAAGACTGAAGAAACAAAACAGGGATAATAGATTTGAAAAAATTTTGGAATTTCTTAAGAAATTAACAATTAATATTCCTTTAGTTGAAGCTTTAGAGCAGATGCCTTATTATGCAAAGTTTATGGAGGATATACTTAAAAGGAAAAGAAAGTTTAAAGACCACAAGACTGTTGCAGTTAGCGGTGAGTGTAGTGCAATTATTCAGAAAAAGCTTCCTGAAAAACTTAAAGTCTCAGGTAGTTTCACTATTCCGTGTGCTATAGGTGAAAAATTTTTCGGAAAAGCTTTATGTAATTGACCCGATTTTTGTACTTCCAAATACAAGAATTTGTTACCACTGCTAGAAAATTTAATTTCTGGCGAAGGCGCGAAACACTTGAACTGGAATAACTTGCTATATAGATGTGTACCAAATAAAACTTTTTAAATAGATATTTAAATAGCAAAATATAATTTTAAAAAGAAAATATTTTATATACTTTTAGGTCCTACGCAAGTATACGTATCATTTCAAGTAATATAGGGCTTTGAAACAAAGACCCCAGTATCGATCCCATGGGGAAAAATTATAGTAATAAATTTCAAAATATTGTATTTCAAAAATCTTTTTGTTTTTTAATCTAACTATAAATTACTATTAATTTACTAGATGCAAATAAATAAAACAATAATAAGACAATGATTTTGTGAAAACTATATAAAATAAACAACTTTCTTCCCTTCAATTAATCTAAGATTTTTAAGATAATTTAATATTTGTTGGAGAATTTGATTTGTGGCATTGTGCCAAATAGAAGCATTCCTATTCTTTACCCATTGATCCAGGCGTAAAGAACATTGGCTAATTTACAGATCAGGTCCAGATGTATTGTTAGTAGAATGGATTAATCTAGACTCACACTACTAGATGTCCAAGTGTGGCTATGGTCGACACTACTAGTGACCATTTCCTAATCTATAAATCAAATTATAAGAATTTAGTCTGCCACTCTAAAAACTTATCAATTCTACGCCCTTTAATTCTTATCTTCCTATTTATTTGCACTTCACCTTGAATAGCCCGCGCATGGCCTTCGACTACCCAAGGATTCATGTGACACTTACAAGTTAAGAGTTTTTCTCCTTCTAGGTCTCAAAACTCTTCAACAGGTTTTAACAATTTAAATGGCTAATTTAAAAAGTAAAGTAAGATCAGGTATTAATGTCATCATAATGTTTTGAAAATATTTTGAATTTCAATTCTCCATCGAATCTTTTATTATCTTATTTATCTCTTCATAATTGAAGGAAGAAAGTAAACTAACTACTCGTAACACATTGAATATAAACAAGAAAACATAATAAATAAACTTTGAATCAAATATAAAATACTTATCTCAAATATTCCTTCTACAGATCTTCTGATTCTTACTGACTCCACAGTGTAATGAACTTCAGATGCAACAACTTGAAAATAAACTCACTAAACTAAACAAAAGTGGCCCTAAATTTCTCTCTATATTTCTCTCTCAAGGGATGAGAGATCCTAAAGTGGAAAAGAGAAAGGGTTTACAATGGGGGGCACATTTTTTTGAAGAAATGGACTCCTATTTATAGGCTTCAAGGGTTGCCTTGAGGCACCTCTTCAAAACATGTCCACATTCAATGAATCTTCTAGAAGGTCTGTCTGGCGCCTAGGCGTCGGAATCTGGTGCCAAGGCGCCAGACACCGCGTCCAGTTCCTCGCACCTCTTCACTTTGGCTCGCACCTCTTCGCGATTAAAACCGTTTTGGAGCGTTCAAATGCAATGTATTACATGTCCTATTATTAAGGAACAACTGCCAGTCTTCTAGAATGTCCAATAACTGCTCACTCCGTTAAAATAACCGTTCAAACGTTGTCAAAAACTTGACAGTTTCTGTATCGAGTCTGGCGCTTAGGCGCCAACTTCTAGTGCCTAGGCGCCAGGCCATATTTTTTTTGTACTTTTTGTATTTTTCTCCATTTTTGCTCATTTTTGCTCCTTTTTCCTTTTTGGACCTTTTTACATCACCTACATCCAAAAACATAAAAAAAATACCTTTCATTAAAGCATAATATCCTTAGAAATTGATAAGAATTAAGACATAAAGAAATAGGCATTTTTTTATAGATCAAAATCCCCCAAACTTAAATGTTACTTGTCCTCAAGTAAATCTTTCTACTATATAAAATATATAACCTTTGAAATAAAAGATAAATATTTAAGATTCCTTATAATTTTTGATTTTATAAAGTTTTTAGTAAATTATTAACCCAATTTCACTAACTAGGTTTAATTTTAAGAATTAAAAGAATATTTAACTATCAAATCATAAGATTTCAAACTTTTCATCCATTTTGAAAATAATAGAAGTCTATTATATTAATATCTCATAGATTATTTACAAGAAAAAGATCTTCTTGAAAAATCTTTCCTAAATAAATATTCATGTATAAAAATTAAGTAAAATATGTAACTATTTTTCTTCTTATAAGATAATTCAAGTGAAGCAAATTTTTGTTTAGGCATTTCCTCAAGCTTCTCATCTCTTCTTTTTTTTTTCTTTTTCTTTTTTTTTTATTTTTTTTATACACATATAGAGAGGATTACTATATCTGGATAGCTTGTAAATGGCTTTGAACTTCACTATCCTTAACTTATATTTTCAAAGCTTATACATTTTCACTTAATTATTATAACATGAATAAGTATTCAAAAAGATTTCCAATATTTTCTTTTTCAAGTGATAATTTTTATTACTTAATATTTCTAAAATTCTATTATTTCTATCATGAATAGAAAAATTTCTTAATCTTATTCTTCTTTAAGTTAAATAATTCTATTCTTAAAATCAATCAATGTTATTAAAATTTTGGTTAATTTCACTAAATTGTTTATAATTTCAAAAATAAAAGTGATCTCAAATAAATTCTTCATTCCTTAAGTTATGTTAAAAAGTTTTTATTTTTATGAAAATATTAGCTCTTTAAGGACAAATAAAATTTAAATTTGAATGTATTTTTCCTTCCCTCAAACTTAAGTTTTGGTATACTATGATAATTTGAAAGTAAGAGAGAAAGAAAATCATAAGAATTTTTATAAGTATGTAAAAACAATCTTAAAAAGAAAAATTAACTTCTACTCATGCTTTTATGAATAATTAAGATAAAATTGAAGCATGTATAAAAAGTAAGCGAGGCTAATTTTTATGATTATACTAAATTTTAAACAAAATTAAAGCGAGCAAAATTACTAATTACTAAACAAGTAGACTAAAACAAACATATCATAAATTAACTCTAACTTCAGCCTCAACACAATATACTAAGAATATTTTAACAACGTAATCTTAACACTAATCAATCCACACGAGATATTTAAACAAATCAACATACATTAAACACAAAACTAAACAAACAATCCAAATAAAACAAACTAACGAGTAAGCTCATCATAAAGATCTATAACAACTAGTCACTAGCTGTAGCCTCATCATCATCATCGTCACCAAAGAAAAATTCTACGTCCTTAGGATCAACAAATGGTGTGAAACTAGGAAAAGTAGGAAAACTAACATCATGTTCACCCTTCAGAAATCTGACTAGGGCTTCATCATACTCAAGCATCATAACTACTCTTCCTCCGGGTATAATCGGATAAATGATCAAGTTTCCTATCAATAGTATCAATCCCGCAGTGAGTTTGAAATAACTCCCGATGCCGCTCTAAAACCGATCATGCATTGATTCCTGTAAACTCGATGGTGGCTCGGCAGAAGTAGAGGGTCGAGAAGTAGAAGGTCTACCCGAAGTATGTGCGTAGTAGAAGGAGCAAGCCGATCTCTTCCCTCGAAGACGATCATAGATACTAACACTCTCCCGCCCAATCGGCTTGGTAGACTTTAACTTCTCCTCGAAATATCGCGAGTGACTCCATTACTAACACATAATGAATAAATCGGAGATGGGAATCCCGATCCAACGGAAGTGCCTGGATCTCGCAAGAGAATCCACGTAATCATAAATAATACTGCTAACATCAATAGGCTTCTTTTCCTGAATGCATTAGTTTAAGATCGCTCGATCTCTAATCACTTCACTCAGGTGGTTGGAAGGTAACAATCTTGCAGAAATAAAATAGTGTCATGCTTTAGAAATACCATTTAATTTGGAGGATTTGAAGTTTACCCTTTTTCCGTTCCTGATCTTCCAAGATCCAGTACCGTCAGTCAAATAAGCAATGATCATATCCAAATCTCCCTCAGATGGTGATAATCCAGAATAATGGCATTCGATAGTTGGTGGCAGGCCATAAAATATATTGATTCTTTCAGGACTAAATCCTACTCTGATACCTCTGACAAAGACTTCATAATCTTCGGCATCCAGAAAATTTGCATAAAACTCTTGAACAATAGGGATAACAGCAACAGCAGTGACATAACATAATTGTTGCCAATTGTGTGCGACGATAGTATTTTCAATCATTTCTCCCGGATGATAGAAACTTCGTTCTGAAATGAACATCCTGGACATCGCAAATTCGTGGAAGCGAAAATGTGCAGCCGCAGTAGAAAATTTGCTGCTATCAATGTTATCTCGTGCCTTCCCGCATTTAGATTTCGGAGTCATCTAAACATGAAAGAAAATAAGAACAAATTTAGGAAACAAAGATTTAAACTCTTTTTAAGTTTATAAAACTTAAAATAAGTTTAAAAATCCAAAGAAATCACTAAGAATCTACAAAAAATTTTCAAAATTTCTGTTCTTAGCAAAACTAGGGAAATCTATGGTGAAAATCAAAAATAAATGGTTTAAAGTGTAGATCTGACCTTGAGAAGAAGAAATCGAGTGGTTTCGCTCTCAAATCCTTGATGTTTTTACCTCAAAATGGATCTAAAAGGTGTATTTCCGTGAAAATGGGGAAGAAGATGAAACTTAGGCGTCAAAAATGGCTTTTTGGGGTTATTTAAGTAAATTTTCGGGTACAGGACGAACTGGCACTTAGGCTCCAAATTCTGGCGCCTAGGCGCCATACTCGCCTTTCACAAAAAAATTATTTTTAAATTTAATTTTCCATCAAAATTCATAAATTCAACTTCTAATTACTCACATCAGAGTAGGGCTTCAGTTTCTAACTTCCACAACATTTTTCAAAAATTTATAAAAATTAAATATTTAATCCACCAATCAAACATAAGGTTTAAATCAAACTCACTAAATTCCATTTATAATCTTCAATATTGACTCAATACATTCCAGATAAGTATTATACTTGATTCAAGTTCCTAATACACACTCAAAGACAACAATTTCTAAGCAAAAATAACACACATTGAACATGAAAGCAAATACACAAACAAACAAAATCGATTTTCTAAATCGATACAACGACTCAACAAAACATAATATAACTATCTCATTACCAGAATATTCTAATCTTCACAAGGGAAATTGTGTATTCCACTTGGAAAGAACACTAACGCTCTCCGGAAATCCGTAGCCGTCTTTTCATCAATCCACTTGTTCTTCGCATACATTTCAACTTGAGCATCTTGATAAGTCGCAAAATGATCAAATTGCAGTTTCATTTGTCATTCTAGATGTTCAATTTGATGAAACATCTCATGAAGGCGATCTCCAATGCTTTTAAACTCCACTTCAAACTTATCCAAACGACTGAAACTTTTCTCAAAACTTACAGCGATGAAACCATTGAAGTAGGGTTGAGGATCCTTTGAGACCTTGTCCCTAGCTTCTTCTCCATGATTTCTTCCTTCCATATTCTTCAAAAGTTTCTCAAATCTCTCAAGAATGAAGTGCAAGGGATGTAATTTTGATTGCTTGATGGTTAGGGAAGAAGATAGGTTGATTTAAAGGTGAAAATCGTGTGAAAAACTGAAAATTTTTTGTTTTTACACGACCTAGTAACCGTGGCGCTTTGGCGCTAAATCTGGCGCCTAGGCGCCGGACCTATTAATACATAATTTGATTCTGGCGCTTAGGCGCCGAATTCTGGCGCCTAGGCGCCGGAACTATGTTCAACTCCGTTTCGGCTAATCGTCAAATTTCAAAATTTCGTTCTCCAAGATAAGTAAGTTATACTGGTAAGAGTAATTTAGACTCAATAACTCACATTGTAAACAATCATAATGAAGGTTAACTTAATCTCCTTTTTACTCATATTCAGAATAGAGTGATCTAATTTCTAAATCTTACATACTTCAAAATAATTTTCAGCCTAAGTCAACAAAGACTTATGAGCATCAAATTTTTCTAAAGTAATATAAAGTTAATCAAGATCGAGGCATAACCTTACATTAAAACACAAAAACACTCAAAACAAAAGATAATTATAGGTTGCCTCCCACAAAGCGCTTGGTTTAACGTTGTCAGCCCGACTTAAGTAAATCTTTAATCTGATTGACTCAATTCATAAGCCTCTTTATAAATATTTTTAATATCTCCCAAATAAGGCTTCAATCTTAATCCATTTACTTTAAAAAATTTTCCTGTTTTGGGATCTTTAATATCCACAGCTCCATAATGGTATACTTTCTCAACTATATAGGGTCCAATCCATTTAGATCTTAATTTTCCAGGAAACAGTTGTTAAACGAGAGTTAAACAATAATACTTTTTGTCCATGTTCAAAAATTTTTCCTGAAATTTTCTTATCATGCAACATCTTCATTTTCTCTTTATAAATCCTCGCATTTTCATATGCTTCATTTCTTATTTCTTCCATCTCATTTAATTGCAATAATCGCTTTTCTCCTGCTTTATTCAAATTAAAATTAAACTCCTTTATCGCCCAATAAGCTTTATGTTCAAGTTCTGCAGGTAAGTGACAATGTTTACCATAAATTAACCGGTAAGGTGACATTTTGATTGGTGTCTTATAAGCTATTCTATAAGCCCATAATGCAACATCAAGTCTATCAACCCAATCTGTTCTTTTAGGATTAACAGTCTTCTCTAAAATTCTTTTAATTTCTCTGTTTGATACTTCGACCATTCCACTAGCTTGTGGGTGATAAACGATTGCAATTCTATGTTTGATTCCAAATTTTTGTAGTAATGATTGAATTCTTATATTCCTGAAATGACTTCCACCATCAGTGATAATTACCTTAGGCATTCCAAATCTTGAAAATATCATTTTTTTAAAAAATTTAGAAACACTTTGGAATCACAGATTGGTAAGGCAACGACTTGATCCACTTTGAAACATAATCAATTGCTAATAAAATATAAATTTTTCCCAGATGATGGAACAAATGGTTCCATAAAGTCTAAACCCCATATATCAAAAATTTCAACTTCCAATATATAGTTTAAAGGCATTTCATTCTTCCTAGATATATTTCCCATCCTTTGACATCGATCACATGTTTTCACATAATGTCTCACATCTTTAAATAAGGTAGGCCAATAAAATCCAGAATTTAAAATTTTAAATGCAGTTTTATCTTTGCCAAAGTGTTCTCCAAAATCAGAATCATGACATTTTTGAATAATAGCAAAAGTTTCCTCATAAGGTACACATCTTTGAATCATAGAATCTTTACCAATTTTAAATAAATGAGGTTCTTCGCAAATATAAGATTTAGCATCATATTTAAATTTCTTAATAAATTTGTTATTCAAGTCATAAGGCAAAATATTGCTAACTAAATAATTAACAATATCAGCATACCAAGGTGTTTTGCAATTTGAATAACATATAAAGATTCATCAGGAAATTTCTCATTTATATTTTCTTCTGAAATAATATCATTTTTAATTCTAGACAAATGATCGGCAATTTGGTTTTCGGTTCCTTTTTTATCTACTATTTGAAAATCAAATTCTTGTAGAAGTAAAACCCATCTTATAATTCTAGGTTTAGAATCCTTCTTAGATAATAGATATTTAATAGCGAGAATGATCAGTATGAACTATGCATTTAGTACCAAGAAGATAAGGTCTAAATTTATCAAAGGCATATACTATAGCTAGAAGCTCTTTCTCAGTGGTAGTGTAATTTCTTAGTTTTTCAGTGAGAGTTTTGCTAGCATAATATACAACTTCGAAAATTTTCTCATATTTTTGTCCTAATACAGCTCCAATTGCAAAATTACTTGCATCACACATTAATTCAAAAGATTTATTCTAATTAGGTGCAACAATGATAGGTGTAGTTATTAATTTTTCTTTTAGAATATTAAAAGCATTAATACATTCTTTATTAAATTCAAATTTTGCATTTTTTTCCAATAAATGACAAAGAGGTTTAGCAATTTTAGAAAAATCCTTTATGTATCTTCTATAAAATCCAGCATGACCTAGAAAACTTCTCACATCAGTAACAGTAGTAGGTGGTTGCAATTTAGCAATAATTTTCACTTTTGCTTGATCTACTTCCATCCCTTTTTGTGACACTTTGTGACCAAGTATAATGCCTTCTATGATCATGAATTGACATTTTTCCTAGTTAAGAACTAAATTTGTTTCTTCACATCTTTTCAGAACTTTGGCTATGTTTTCCAAACAAGATTCAAAAGAAGTTCCAAAAAGCGAAAAATTGTCCATGAATATTTCAATTCCTTTGTCAATCAAATCACAAAATATTGACATCATACATCTTTGAAAAGTTGCGGGTGCATTACATAAACCAAAAGGCATTCTTCTAAAAGCAAATGTTCCATAAGGACTTGCAAATGTTGTCTTTTCTTGGTCCTCGGGAGCAATAAGTAATTGATGATAACCAGAATATCCATCCAGAAAACAGAAATATGGGTGTCCAGCTAATTTATCGAGCATTTAATCCAAGAAAGGTAAAGGAAAATGATCCTTTCTAGTGGCTTTATTTAATTTCCTATAGTTAATACAAATTCGCCATCCAGTAACTTGTCTTGTAGGAATTAGTTCATTTTTATCATTAACAATGACAGATTACACCTCCTTTCTTCGGAACACAATGAATAGGACTTACCCATTGACTATCCGAAATAGGATAAATAATACCAGCATCTAACCACTTAATAATTTCTTTTTTAACAACCTCTTTCATGATAGGATTTAATCTTTTTTGTGATTCTATAGTAGGTTTAAAATTTTCTTCCATTAAGATTCTATGCATGCAAATGGAATGGCTTATTCCTCTTATATCAGCAATAGTCCAACTAAAAGCTTTCTTATAATTCTTTAACACACCTAGTAGTTTTGTTTCTTGATCTCTACTCAGTTCAGAAGAAATAATAACAGGTAAAGTTAACGAATTTCCAAGAAACGCATATTTTAAATGTGAATGTAACATTTTTAATTCCAGTTCAGGGGCTCTTTTAATTGATGGTAAAAGTATATCATTTTGAGTTATGTCTAAAGTTTCTCAATTATCTTTAATAAAATGAGTCTCTTCTTCTTCTACTACTTCATTTTCATCAGTTAAAAATTCAAAATTTTCCTCAGAAATGACTTTATATTTTTCTTGATAATGTTTTTCAATTAAATAATCAATTATATATGTTTGATAACATTAATTTAAGAACATTGAATTTAATTTCTTGATCATTAACTCTCATGGTTAGTTCTCTCTTTTGCACATCAATCATAGCTCGTCCAGTAGCTTGAAAAGGTCTCCCTAAAATAATAGGTATCTCTTTATCTTCTTCCATATCAAGTACTATGAAATCTACAGGGAAGATAAATTTATCCACTTTAACAAGGACATCCTCTATAACTTCTTTAGGATAAGTGATAGATCTATCGCTAATCGAAGGGTTACAGTGGTGGGAGTAATATCTCCTAAATCCAATCTTCGAAAGATATAAAATGGCATGAGATTAATACTTGCTCCTAAATCACATAAAGCTTTTCCACAAAACTTTTCTCCAATAGCACAGGGTATAGTGAAATTTCCAGGATCCTTAAACTTTTCAGGTAATTTCTTTTGAATTATTGCACTGCATTTTTCACTTAATGCAACAGTTTCAAAAGCTTCAAATTTTTATTTTTTGCTTAAAATATCCTTCATAAATTTTGCATAAGTTGGCATTTGTTCCAAAGCTTCAGCAAAAGGTATGTTAATAGTAAGTTTCTTAAAGATTTCAAAGAACTTATAAAATTGATGATCTAGTTTCTGCTGTTTAAGTCTTTGAGGAAAAGGTGGTGGTGGTTTTTCAACTTCCACATTAACAGTATATCGATCCGATCTCGACTAGAGAGAGAGTTTCTTTAGGTTTTTCAATCTCTTCAACCTCAATCTCTTTTTCAATTTCATTCTCGCATTCTTTCTTTTAATTCCTTTCCACTTCTAAGTCGTACAGCCTTTAACTTGTTCATGTTCTTTTCCAGCTTCCTTTGGATTAATTTCAACATTACTAGGAAGTGTTCCTACAAGTCTGTTATTAATTAAAGTAGCAATTTGCCCCATTTGATTTTCAATATTACGAATATCAGTATTTTGATTTTGTAATTGATTATTCATTTGTAAAATTAATTCTTCTATTGATAACTTTTTCTGTTGATTATTAAATCCAGGAGGTTTATAATTTGGATTAACTTGATTATTCCAATTTCCAGTGGGATGAGATCGATTATTACCCCATTGTTGTTGTGAATTATTCCAGCTTAAAATTAGGATGATTTTTCCACCCGGGATTATAATAATTTGAATAAGGATTATTTTTACTTGCAATAGCTTGTAAAGTTTCAATAGTTCGAGAATCTTCAATATTAGCAGTAGTTATTATATGAAATATTAATTGCAAAATTATCTAATTTCTTAGACATTGCCGCTACTTGTGAAGCTAAGATAGAAAAGGCTTCATTATCGTGAATACTTGCCATCTTTTTAGGATTAATCCTTTCGAAGGCCATTGAAAATTGTTATTAGTCATTTCTTCAATTAAAGTGTAAGCTTCTTCAAATGATTTAGACATTAAAGAACCTCCAAGCAGAAGCATCAATAATTAATTTTAAAGATCCAATTAATCCATTATAAAATGTTTGAATAATTAACCAATCAGGTAAAGCATGATGAGGACATTTTCGTAATAGTTCTTTAAATCTTTCCCAAGTTTCATATATTGTCTCCCCGTCAAATTGACTAAACGAATTAATATCATTTCTTAATTTAGCAGTTTTAGAAGGAGGAAAATATTTAGCAAGGAATCTTTGTGTCATTTCAGCCCATGTTTTAATAGAACCAGTTGCTAATGAGTTTAACCACATCTTTGCTTTATCTCTTAAAGAAAAATGAAAGAGTCTAAGTCTAATAGCATCATCAGAAACATTGTTATATTTAAAGGTAGCACAAAGTTCTAAAAAACTAACAATGTGTAAATTTGGATCCTCATTTGGTGTTCCACCAAATTGATTGTTTTGCACCATTTGAATAATCGACGATTTAAGTTCAAAAGAATTAGCATCTACAAGTGGTATTTCGAATACTACTATGAAGTTCATCAACTCTAGTGGTTAGCATAATCCATTAATGGTTTCTAAACATTTTGATCATTAAGTTCAATTGGATTTTGTAAAGTAGCCATTTTTTGAAATTTTTGAATTTGTTTTCCCTTTTTAATTTTTCTAATTGTTCTTTCTAACTCGTAATCTAAAGGTATTAATCCTTCGTAACCAAATCTTTTCATAAAACAAGGAATAATATATATATATATATATATATATATATATATATATATATATATATATATATATATATATTTATAGTTTTGGAAATATAATATTAAAAATTTATAACTATTCTATTTCTTCCCCGGCAACGACGCCAAAAACTTGACCCGATTTTTGTACTTCCAAATATAAGAATTTGTTACCACTGCTATAAAATTTAATTTCTGGCGAAGGCGCGAAACACTTGACCTGGAATAACTTGCTATATAGATGTGTACCAAATAAAACTTTTTAAATATATGTTTATATAGCATAATATAATTTTAAAAAGAAAATATTTTATATACTTTTTGGGTACTACGCAAGTATACGCATCGTTTCAAGTAATATAGGGCTTTGAAACAAAGATCCCAGTATCGATCCCACGGGGAAAAATTATAGTAATAAATTTCTAAATATTGTATTTAAAAAACATTTTTGTGTTTTAATCTAACTATAAATTACTATTAATTTACTAGATGCAAATAAAGAAAACAATAATAAGACAATGATTTTGTGAAAACTATATAAAATAAACAACTTTCTTCCCTTCAATTAATCTAAGATTTTTAAGATAATTTAATATTCATTGGAGAATTTGATTTGTGGAATTGTGCCAAATAGAAGCATTCCTATTCTTTACCCTTTGATCCAGGCGCAAAGAACATTGGCTAATTTACATATCAGGTCCGGATGCATTGTTAGTAGAATGGGTTAATCTAGACTCACACTACTAGATGTCCAAGTGTGGCTATGGTCGGGCCTACTAGTGACCCTTTCCTAATCTATAATTCAAATTATAAGAATTTAGTCTGTCACTCTAAAAACTTATCAATTCTACGCCCTTGAAATCTTATCTTCCTATTTATTTGCATTTCACCTTGAATAGCCCGTGCATGACCTTCGACTACCCAAGGATTCATGTGACACTTACAAGTTAAGAGATTTTCTCCTTCTAGATCTCAAAACTCTTTAACGGGTTTTAACAATTTAAATGGCCAATTTAAAAAGTAAAGTAAGATCAGGTATTAATGTCATCACAATGTTTTGAAAATATTTTGAATTTCAATTCTCCATCGAAACTTTTATTATATTATTTATCTCTTCATAATCAAGGAAGAAAGTAAACTAACTACTCGTAACACATTGAAAATAAACAAAGAAAACATAATAAATAAACTTTGAATCAAATATAAAATACTTATCTCAAATATTCCTTCTACAGATCTTCTGATTCATACTGACTCCACAGTGTAATGAACTCTAAATGCAACAACTTGAAAATAAACTCACTAAACTAAACAAAAGTGGCCCTAAATTTCTCTCTATTTCTCTCTCTAAGGATGAGAGATCCTAAAGTGGATAAGAGAAAGGGGTTACAATGGGGGCACGTTTTTCTGAAGAAATGGACTCCTATTTATAAGCTTCAAGGGTTGCCTTGAGGCACCTCTTCAAAACATGTCCACATTCAATGAATCTTCTAGAAGGTCTGTCTGGCGCCTAGGCGCCGGACACCGCATCCAGTTCTTTGCACCTCTTCGCGATTAAAACCATTTTGGAGCGTCCAAATGCAATGTATCACATGTCCTATTATCAAGGAACAACTGTCAGTCTTCTAGAATGTCCAATAACCGTTCACTCAATTAAAATAACCATTCAAACGTTGTAAAAAACTTGACAGTTTCTGTATCGAGTCTGGCGCCTAGGCGCCAGGCCATATTTTTTTATACTTTTTGTATTTTGCTCCTTTTTTGCTCCTTTTTGCTCCTTTTTGCTCCTTTTTCCTTTTTGGACTTTTTTATATCACCTACATCCAAAAACATAAAAAAATACCTTTCATTAAAGCATAATATCCTTAGAAATTGATAAGAATTAAGATATAAAGAAATAGGTATTTTTTTATAGATCAGTAATTTTGGAGCTAGTATTAATCTTATGCCTTTATCAACATTCAAAAGATTGGGAATAAGAGAAATTTCAACTACATCTGTGACTATTCAACCGGCTGATCATTCTATCACTTATCCTAAAGGATTTGTGGAAGATGTATTAGTAAAAATGGATAAATTTATCTTTCCTGTGGATTTTTTGTATTAGATATGGAGGAAGATAAAGAAATTCCAAATATTTTTGGAAGACCGTTTTTTGCTACTGGGAGAACTATGATTGATATCCAAAAAGGAGAATTAACTATGAGATTCAATGACGAAGAGGTAACTTTTAACATTCTGAATCTATGAAGTACCCTTCAACTGAAAAAGATGACGAGTGCTATCGAATGGAAGTCTGCGATTATTTGAGAGAAGATAATTTTAGAGAAGTATTTGAAGAAAATTTGGAATGTGAGGAAGAAAATAAAAGTGAAAATGAAGATGATTTGAAGAATGAAAAGTTAGACTTTGTTTTGGAAAATTTTGAAAGATTGGATACTATGGAAAATGAACATAAAAGTTTGATTCCATCTATTATTAAACCCTTTGAACTTGAACTGAAAATTCTTCCTAATCATTTAAAGTACATGTTTTTAGGAGAATCATTTACTTTATCAGTCATTGTATCTTTAGATTTAAATGAATATCAAGAACACAAATTATTGGAAACTTTGAAAAGATACAAAAAGGCTTGTAGTTGGTCCATAGCTGATATTAAAGGAATCAGTCCTTCAATTTGTATGCACATAAATTTATTGGATGAACAACACAGACCAAGAGTTGATCCACAAAGGAGACTGAACCCAATAATGAAAGAAGTAGTTAAAAAAATAATTTTAGAGTGGTTAGATGTTGGAATTTTATATTATATTTCTGATTGTCTTTGGGTGAGCCCAATTCATTGTGTTCCTAAGAAAGGAGGAGTGATTGTTGACATAAATGATCGAAATGAATATATTCTTACAAGACAAGTCACTGGTTAGCGAATATTTATTGATTATAGAAAATTAAACACCGAAGCCAGAAAAAATCACTTTCCTTTACCATGTTTAGACCAAATGCTAGACAGACTTGCTAGACACAAGTACCATTGTTTTCTAGATGGATATACCGATTATCACCAAATACCTATTGCTTCTGAGGATTAAGAAAAGACTACATTTACTAGCCCTTATGGAACTTTTTCTTTTAGAAGAATGCCCTTTGGATTATGTAATGCACCTACAACATTTCAAAGATATATGACGTCCAAATTTAGCAAATTAATTGATGATGGAATAGAAGTGTTTATGGATAATTTCTCAGTATTTAGAGATTCATTTGATGCATGCCTATGCAACTTAGAAAAAGTTTTAGAGGTATGCGAAAGAACAAACTTAGTCCTAAACTGGGAGAAGTGTCAATTTATGGTTACAGGAGAAATTGTGCTTGGGCATAAAATACCTGAATATGGTATAGAAGTAGATCCTGCAAAAATTCAAGTTATAGAAAAAGTACCACCTCCAACAACTGTGAGAGGGGTAAGAAGCTTTTTAAGACATGTAGGATTCTACAGGCGCTATATTAAATACTTTTCAAAAATTTCTAAGCCTCTATGCCAACTTTTGGAAAAAGATAGGAAGTTTGATTTTAACAAAGAATGTTTAAAATCTTTCGATCTATTGAAGGAAAAACTAATTGCTGTACCTATAATAGTTTAACCTAACTAGGAGAAACTATTTGAATTAATGTGTGATGCTAGCGATTATGCTATTGGAGTTGTTTTAGGATAGAGACATAACAAAATGTTTAAAGTTATATATTATGCTAGTAAGACTCTTACTGCTACTCAAATAATTACACTAATACTGAAAGAGAGTTACTAGCGATTGTATATGCTTTTAAAAAATTTAGATCTTAATTAATCGGAGCTAAATATATAGTGCATACTAATCATTCTGCTATTAAATACTTAATGCAAAAGAAGGATGCAAAACCAAGACTGATTCGATGGATGCTTTTAATGCAAGAATTTGACTTTGAGATTGTTAAAAGAAAAGAGGTCGATAATCAAATAGTTTATCATTTATCTAGACTTGAACAACCTAATTTGGATGATTTTGAGAAAGAAATTACAGAAACTTTTCCTGATGAGCAATTATATAATATTATTGAAGTAAATTTACCGTGGTATGCTGATATTGTGAACTACATCGTTAGTAATATTTTACCACCTGATTTAACAATGCAACAGCAGAAAAAATTTAAGCATGATGCTAAATTTTATTTCTCGGATGATTCTTATCTGTACAAGAAAAGTAAAGATCTTATTATTAGGAGATGTGTGTTTTATGAAGAAACTTAAAGAATAATTCGAGAATGTCATGATTTTAAATTTGGAGGGCATTTCAGAATTGATAGAACTGCACATAAGATTTTGCAATCTGGATTTTATTGGCCTACATTTTTCAGAGATGTTTATAGATTTATCAAAACTTGTGATCGATATCAGAGAATAGACAATATATCCAGAAGAAATGAAATGTCTCTTAATTTTACTCTAGAATTTGAAATTTTTTATGCTTGGGGATTAGATTTTATGGGACCATTTATGCCTTCATTTGGAAATAAAATGGATTGAGGCAATAGCTTTACCTAGGTGTGATGCTAAAAGTGTTTTGAGGTTTTTAATGAAAATTTTTTTCACAAGATATGGAATGCCAAGAGTAATCATCATTGATGGAGGATCCCATTTTAAGAATAATCCGATTCAGTGATTAGTGAAAAAATATAACATTGTGCATAGAATCTCTACAGCTTATCATCCCCAAACTAATGGTTTAGCAGAGGTATCTTAATTGACCTTTACGAGTATTTGTATATGCAAGAACTTATGAATTTATATTTAAATAATTTCGTAAAGTTTGATTTCAAACGCAAGTATACGTATCGTTTCAAGTAATACAGGGTTCTATTGGAGTCCTGGTTATCGATCTCACAGGGAAGATTTAATTAAGATTAATTAAAGGAATTTAATAGATTTTCAAATTAAAAGTATTTTTATTTTTATTTATTTTCAAAGATCAAAATTTAAGTTTAATGAAATTTCTACTAAATGTAAGTAAGCAGCAATAAAGTAAAGATTAATGCAAGTATAAATAAAACAACTTTCTCCTTTTCAACTAATCCAGGAATTTTCAGAATAATTATCTTTCGTGGAGAACTTAGATTATGGTATTATGCCAAATAGAAGCATTCATATTATTTACCTTCGCTCAATAGTATAAAGAATATTAGCTAATCTATAGATCGCTTCAGGATGTATTATTAGTAGAATGGGCTAATCTAGGCTCACACTTCTAGATGTCCAAGGGTGGCTATGGTCGGCCCTACTGAAGACCCGTTCCCTTTCTATAAACCAAATTATTAGAATTTAGTCTGTCACTCTAAAAACTAATTAATTCTATGACCAACAAACAATATCTCCCTATTTATTTGTACTTCACCTTGAATAACCCGCTTAAGGCCTTCGATTACCCAAGAATTCATGAGATATCTACTAGTTAAGAACTTATCTTCGGATAGGTGTCAGAATTCTTCAACGGGTTTTAACAATTTAAATGGCCAGTTTAAAAGGTAAATTAATATCAGGTATTAATATCATCACAATTTTTATAAAATTTAAGTTTAAGTTCTTCAACGAAATTAAATTATCTTTATTATCTTTTCATGGTTGAAAGAAGAAAAAAAACTAACTACTCAGAACACATTGAATTCACACAACAAAACATATTTATAAAACTTTGAACTAAGTTACAAATACTTATCTAGAATGTTCCTTCAAATGATCCGCTGACTCCTACTAATCCAATGAAAAATGAAAGAGTTCAACAGCGACATCACTTATAAACTCACACTTACTACTCAAGGAATTGAGTAGTAACACTCAAAATAACTAAAATAAACTCACTAATTACTTAAGAAGGTGGCTCCCTAAAATTATTTTCAAGCGTGAGAGAACTCTAGGGTGCTTGGGGGCCTTTTCTCTGTAGAAATGACTCCTATTTATAGAGCTTCGAAAATGACCAGGGGTTGCTTAAGGCACCTCTTCAAAATTCATCCAAATACAATGTATCTTCTAGAAAGTAACTGTGGTGCCTAGGCGCTGGAGTCCGTGACCAAGTCTCGCACCTCTTCGTGATTAAAACTATTTTCCCGTGTCCAGGTGCATTGTATCACATGTCCTATGTACTAGAAGTAACTTCCAGTCTTCTAGAAGGTCTGATAACCGCTTAACACCGTCAAAATAACTGCTCAACGTTGTCAAAAATCATATCTACTTCAGTATCGAACTGGCGCCTAGGCACCGTATTTTGGCGCCTAGGCGCCAGACCTATAATTTCAGCAACTTTGCTTTTAAGCTCTATTTTTGCTCATTTTTGCTCCTTTTTTCCTTCTTAAACTTTTTTTTTATCAGCTACATCCAAAAACATAAAATTACTTTTCATTAAAGCATAATATCCTTAAATATTAAATCATAAATAATGCATAAAAATAGGTACTTTTTAAGTGGATCAAATTCCCCCAAACTTAAACGTTACTTGTCATCAAGTAACCCTTTTAATTACATAAAATATATAACATCTGGAATGAAGTTTAAATATTTAAGATTTTATGTAATTTTTGGTTTTATAAATGCTTTAGCAAATCTTTAACCAAATTTCACTAAATAAGTTTAATTTTAAGAATTCAAAGAATATTTACCTACCAAATTATAAGACTTTCAATTTTTCATTTATTTCAAGAATAATTGTAATTTATCATATTAAGGTCACATAGAATATTTACAAGAAAAGGACTTTCATGAAAAACTTTTCTAGTAAAGATGCATGTACATAAAAATTAAGTTAAAAAAATGTAATTAGTTTTCTTCCTATAAGATAATTCAAGTGAAGCCAATTTTTTATTAGGCTTTCATCAAGCTTCTCCTCACTTTTTTTTTTTTTTGCTCTTTTCTTCTTTTTTTTCTTTTTTCTTTTCTTTTTTTTAAGAATATTTTTCAATCCACCTTTTTTTTTATAATTTGTGAAGATTACTATATCTGTATATCCTGTAATGATTTTGAACTTCACTATCCTTAACTTATAATTAAGAACTTATACATTTTTACTTAATAAATATGACATAAGTATTTTTCAAAAAAATTTTCAATATTTTCTTTTTCAAGTAATAATCTTGATTCCTTAGTAATTCAAAAATACAATACCCTTTACTATAAATAGAAAAAAAATTTAATCTTATTATTCTTTAAGTTAAATAATTATATTCTTAAAATCAATCAAAATTATTGAAATTTTAGTTAAGTTTACTAAATTATTTATAAATTCAAAAATTAAGTTATCTTAAATAGATTTTTTCATTCCTTACGTTATGTTAATATTTTTAAAGAAAATATTAGTACATTAAGGACAAATAATATTTAAATTGCAAAGAATTTTCCCTTCCACCAAACTTCAGTTTTGGTATAAACAATAATCATGAAAATTTCTAAAGTATGAGAGAAAGAATAACATATTTCTATCAGGTATTTTTCTAAGTATATGAAAAATAATCAAGAAAGGAAAATTTAATTTCTACACATGCTTTTTATGAATATAAAAGAAATGTATAAGCATATATAGAAAAATACTAATAAGCAGGATCAATTTCTACAAAAATCATTATATATATATATATATATATATATATATATATATATATATATATATATATATATATATATATAATAATTTTAAATAAAAATAACTAAACGAGTGTTCGATCACTACACTAACACAGAAATAAAACATATCATAACAGAATAAATTTTAACAATCCAAAAGTTAATACATCAATAAATATCTCAGAACAATGCATCAAACTTAAAATCAAACAAATCATCACACACATACAAACACAAAATATAAACAAGACAGATACACAATCCTAAAAATCTAATCATCACTAGCAGTCTCCTCTTTCTCTTCGTCATCAAAGGAAAAGTCTACATTCTTGTTCTGGATATCAAATGGTGAGAATCTAGGATAGGTCGGGAACTGAACAGAATGGTCACCCTTTAGGAATCTAACAAGAGACTCAGAATACTCAGCATCATAATCACTCTTCCTTCAGGTGTACTCAGAAAGATGATCCAATTTCAAATTTACAGTATCGACTCTACACTGGGTCAAAAGTAACATAATCTACTGCTTTATAAATTTCGTATGCATATTCTCCCAAAAACTAGATGGTGGCTCAGCAGCAAAAGTAGAAGGTCCAAAAGTAGAAGGTATACTAGAAGTAGGTAATGAACTAGAGGGTGCGGTAGAACTGTTACCTCGGAGTCGATCATAAATACTAACACTTTCTCGTCCAATGGGCTTCATAGACTTTAGCTTCTCCTCTGAAAACTCAGCAACAACTCTAGTATTCTCACACAAAGAATAAATCAAAGATGGAAATCCCAGTCCCACAGAAGTGCTAGAATAAGCAGTGGCTTCTACAGAATCATAAATAATACTCCCAACATCAATTGGCTTCCTCTCTTGTATGCAGTAGTTGAGGATACCTCTGTCCTTAGTAACCTCATTCAAATGGTTGGATGGAAGGAGGCGAGCAGAAATAAAGTAATGCCATGCCATAGAAACACCATTTAGCTTAGAAGATGAAAACTTTACCTGTTTTTTGTTCCTGGTCTTCCAAGCTTCAGTACCATCAGTCAAGTACGCAATAATCATCTCCAGATCTCCCTCAGATGGAGATAATCCAGAGTAATAGCACTCAATGTTTGATGGCAGGCCGTAGAAAATGTTGATTCGCTTTAGAGTAAATCCTACTCCAACTCCTCTTATGAATATCTCGTACTCTTTAGCATCCAAGAAATTTGCATAAAACTCCCTGACGACAGGGATAACAGCAACAGCAGTTAAATAACAGAATCGTTTCCAGTTGAGTGCAACGATCTTATCTTCAATCCTTCCACCAGGATTGTAAAAACTTCTCTCCGAGATAAACTTCCTTGTCGTAGAAAAATTGTTGTAACGAAAATGTGTCGCGGCAGGGGCAAACTTGCTACGATCAAAATTTTCTCATTCTTTTCCTCGCTTAGATTTAGGTGCCATCTAAACATGAAATAAAAACAAAAAATAAATTTATAGGATCAAAGGAAATGAACTAATTTAAGCTTTTCAAACTTGAAAGAGCTTAAAAATCCATGGATTTAACTTTAAAAATCAATTTTTTCTCAAAATTTTGGTTCTCTTCAAAGAGAGCAAAATCCATGGTGAAACTCGAAAATAAATGGTTTAGAAGGTAGATCTGACCTTGAGATGAAGAAATCGAGTGATTCCAAGCTAAAAAAACTTGAATATCCGGCCTCAAAATGGATCCCTAAAGTTGACTTTCACAAAAATCGGAAGAAGGGAGCTAAGGCGTCAAAAATGGTTTCAGTGGGTTTAAAAACCCGATTTTCGGGTGCAGGCTAAACCGGCGCTTTAGCGCCGAGCTCTGGCACTTAGGCGCCGCACTCACCTTTCCAAAAATTCTTTTTAAATATTATAATTTCCACCAAAACTTAACAAATTCGACTTCTAATTACTCACATGAGAGTATTACTCCAATTTCTAACTTCCAAGCATTTCCACAATCAATTAAAATGATAAATTAGATCCATGTTTCAAACACAAGATATAACCAAACTCTTCAATTCCATTTCATATTTTTCATTCCAAGCTCAATAAATTCCAAAAAAAGACTATAATAAGGCTCATCATTCTATAAACAACACAAACAATAATAATTCAAAGCAAATTCTCAATCCAACAACACACATTGAACAATTAAGCAAATACACAAACCAAATCTTCGACTCACTAAAACTTGACTCAATCACACCTAGAACACATAAAAGATCTATTCAACACCGAACTTTAACTTCCATCCTTCTCGCAATGAAGTTTGCTAGGCCTGCATGGATAGAAAACCAACGCCCTTGGAATTTCCAAAGTCGTCTTCTCGTCAATCCACTTGTTCTTCTCATACATTGCTACTTGAGCATCTTGATAGGCTGTCATATGATCAAATTAAAGTTTCTTTTGCCATTTTAAGTGCTTGAATTAGTGGTACATCTCATGGAGACGATTTCCAACACTTAGAAGTTCCACCTCAATCTTTTCTAAATGACTAAATAACCTCTTCATAATAACTGCAATAAAACCATTAAAATAAGGTTGAGGATCTTTGGAAGACTTGTCTCTTACCTCATTGCCATGATTTCCTCTCTCCATTGCTTCCAAACCTCTCTATTCTCTTCCAAAATGAATTGTTCTGGTCGAAAATAGGGTTGCTTAGGGATTGGGGACGAAGATAGGGCAATTTATAAGGAGATTTCGTGTGAAAAACTGAAGATTTTTTGTTTTTGCACGAACAGTAACTGGGGCGCTTAGGCGCCAAAATCTGGCGCCTAGGCACCGGACTATCGATACACATTGGTTATGCTGGCGCTTAGGCGTCGATTTTGGGAGCCTAGGCGTCGGAACCATATTCGACTCTGTTTCGCCTATCGTCAATTTTACAAAGTTTAAGTCTAAAAAAAGGTCTATTAAAAGGGTGTGATCAACATACAAACATTGATTAAGATAAATTCAAATCACACGCAATCACAATGATAATATATGGGTTGCCTCCCACAAAGCGCTTGGTTTAACGTTGTCAACCCGACCTAATCAGTTATATTAATCGGGTAGACTTAGTTTGTAAGCCTTCTTGTAATTTGGTTTCATTTCTCCCATATAAGGCTTCATTCTTAATCCGTTAACTTTAAATATTTTTCCAGTTTTGGGATCTTTAATATCCACAGCTCCATAAGGGTATATTTTATCAATTATAAATGGTTCCATCCATTTAGATCTTAATTTTTCAGGAAAAAGTTTTAAACGAGCATTAAATAATAATACTTCTTGTCCATGCTCAAATATTTTCTTTGAAATCTTTTTTTTATGCAATTTTTTCATTCTTTCCTTATAAATCTTTCCATTTTCATAGGACTCATTTCTTATCTCTTCCATTTCATTTAGTTGTAATAATCGTTTCTCTCCTGTAACATTCAAATCATAATTGAACTCCTTTATCGCCCAGTAAGCTTTATGTTCTAGTTCAATAGGTAAGTGACAATGTTTACCATAAATTAACCGATAAGGTGACATTCTGATAGGTGTTTTATAAGCTGTTTTATAAGCCCATAATACAGAATCAAGTCTATCAACCCAGTCAGTTCTTTTAGGATTAATAGTCTTTTTAAATTTTCTTTTAATTTCTTTGTTTGATACTTCAGTCATTCCACTTGTTTGTGGGTGATAAGCAGTTGCAATTCTATGTTTAATTCTAAATTTTTCAAGTAATGATTGAATTCCTACATTCCTGAAATGACTTCTCTCATCTGTGATAATTACCCTTGGCATTCCAAATCTTATAAAAATCATCTTCTTTAAAAATTTTGAAACACTTTTGGAATCACAGTTAGGTAAGGATACAGCTTCAATCCACTTTGAAACATAATCAACTGCTAATAAAATATAAATCTTTCCAGCTGATGGTACAAAAGGTCCCATAAAATCTAAACCCCATACATAAAAAATTTCAATTTCTAATATATAGCTTAGAGGCATTTCATCTTTTCTGGATATATTCCTCATTCTTTGACATCGATCACAAGTTTTCACATAATGTCCAACATCTTTGAATAATGTAGGCTAATAAAATCCAGAATTTAAAATTTTAAACGCAGTTTTATTCACTCTAAAGTGTCCTCCAAATTCAGAATTGTGACATTTTTGAATAATTGCAAACATTTCTTCATAAGGTACACATCTTCGAATCACAGAATCTTTTTCTATTTTAAATAAATAAGGATCTTCTCAAATATATGATTTAGAATCATTCTTAAATTTCTTAATATATTTGTTGTTCAATCCATCTGGTAAAATATTGCTAACCAAATAGTTAACTATATCTACATACCAAGGCGTTTGTAATCCTTGAATAGCATATAACTGTTCATCAGGGAATTTCTCATTTTGGTTTTCTTTAGAAATCTTCTCACTATTATTTTTTATTCTTGATAAATGATCAGCAATTTGGTTGTCAGCTCCTTTTCTGTCCACTATTTGAAAATCAAATTCTTGTAAAAGTAAAACCTATATGATCAATCTAGGTTTAGCATCCTTTTTAGAGATTCAATACTTAATAGTAGAATGATCAGTATGTACGATACATTTCATTCCAAGAAGATAAGGTCTAAATTTATCAAAGGCATATACTATTGCTAAAAGCTCTTTCTCAGTAGTAGTGTAATTTATTTGAGTTTCATTTAGAGTTTTACTAGCATAATATATAAGTTTGAAAATTTTCTCATATTTTTATCCCAATACAGCTCCAATTGCATAATCACTTGCATCACACATTAATTCAAAAGGTTTACTCCAATCAGATGCAACAATGACAGGTGCAGTGATTAATTTTTCTTTTAAAATATTGAACGCATTCAGACTGTCTTCATTAAATTTAAACTTAGTTTCTTTTTCTAATAAATGACAAAGAGGTTTAGCAATCTTAGAAAAATCTTTTACATATCTTCTGTAAAATCCAACGTGATCCAGAAAACTTCTCACATCAGTAACGGTAGTAGGTGGTTGAAGTTCAGCAATAATTTCACTTTTGCCTGATCAACTTCCATTCTTGTTTGTTAAATTTTATGTCCAAGTACAATTCCTTCTGTGACCATAAATTGACATTTTTCCCAGTTTAGAACCAAATTTGTTTTTTCACATCTTTTCAGAATTTTCGTTATATTTTCCAAGCAAGAATCAAAAGAAGTTCCAAATACTGAAAAATCATCCATAAATACTTTAATTCCTTTATCAATTAAATCACAGAATATTGACATCATACATCTATGAAAAGTTGCAGGTGCATTACATAAACTGAAAGACATTCTTATAAAAGCAAATGTTCCATAACGACTTATAAATGTTGTTTTCTCTTGGTTCTCAGGAGCAACGAGTAATTAATGATAACCAGAATATCCATCCAAAAAATAGAAATATGAGTGTCCAGCTAATTTATCCAGCATCTGATCCAAGAAAGGTAAAGGAAAATGATCCTTTCTAGTAGCTTTGTTTCATTTTTGATAATCAATACAAATTCGTCATCCAGTAACTTGTCTTGTAGGAATTAATTCATTTTTATCATTAACAATGACATTACTCCTCCTTTCTTTGGAATATAATGAATAGGACTTACCCATTGACTACCCGAAATAGGATAAATACTTCCAGCATCTAACCATTTTAAAATCTCTTTTTTAACAACTTCTTTCATAATTGGGTTCAATCTCCTTTAAGGTTCAATAGTGGGTTTACAATTTTCTTCCATTAAAATCCTATGCATACACATTGAAGGGATTATTATTTTTATATCTGCAATAGTCCAACAAAAAACTTTTTTATAGTTCTTTAGAAATCCTATTAAATTTTCTTCTTGATTTTTACTTAGTTCTGAAGATATAATCAAAGGTAAGGTTAATGAATTTCCAAGAAATACATACTTTAAATGTGCAGGTAACATTTTTAATTCCAGTTCAGGGTCTTTTTCAACTGAGGGTAAAAGTATATCATTTTTAGTTATGTCTAAAATTTCTCAATTATCATGAATATAATGAGTTTCTTCAAATAAAATTTCTTCATTCACTTCATCAATTTTCTTCATTATATATTATGGATTCATCATTTTTTTTATAAATGACCTTACATTTTTCTTGATAATGCTTTTCAATTATATAATCAAAAATATCCATCCATAACATTTTTCTTATTCAGGATACCTCATTGATTTCAGAACATTAAATGTTATCTCTTGATCACTAATTCTCATTTTTAATTTTCCTTTTTGGACATCAATCATAGCACGTCCGGTAGCTAGAAAAGGTCTCCCTAGAATAATAGGTATTTCTTTATCTTCTTCCATATCCAGTACAATGAAATCCACGGGAAAGATAAATTTATCCACCTTAACAAGAACATCCTCTATAACTCCTTTAGGATAAGTGATAGATCGATCGACTAATCGAAGGGTTACGGTGGTGGGAGAAATCTCTCCTAAATCTAACATTCGAAAGATAGAAAATGACATGAGATTAATACTTGCTCCTAAATCACATAAGCCTTTTCCACAAAATTTTTCTCCAATAGCACATGCTATAGTGAAACTTTTAAGATCTTTAAGCTTCTGAGGTAATTTTTTTTGAATTATTGCACTACATTCTTCACTTAATGCAACAGTTTCATAAGCTTCAAATTTCCTTTTCTTACTTAAAATATCCTTCATAAATTTTGCATAACTTGGCATTTGTTCCAAAGCTTCAGCAAAAGGAATGTTGATGGTATGTTTCTTAAAAATCTCAAAGAACTTAGAAAACTGATGCTCAAGCTTCAGCTATTTTAGTCTTTGAGAAAAAGGTGGTGGTGGACTTTCAACTTCCACTTTAATAGGAATTACAGTTTTATTTTTACTTGGAGAAAGAATATCTTTAAGTTTTTCAATCTCTTCAACTTCTTTCTCTTTTTCAATTTCATTCTGAATCTTCTCTTTTAATTCTTTTACACTTCTAAGTTGTACAGCTTTTGCTTGTTCATGGTCTTTTCCAGTTTCTTTAGGATTAATTTCGACGTTGCTAGGCAGTGTTCCTTGAGGTCTGTAATTAATAAAATTAGCAATTTGACCCATGTGATTCTCAATATTTTGAATAGCAGTGTTTTGACTTTGTAGCTGATTACCTAGTTGCAAGAACAATTCTTCTACAGATAACTTTTTTTGCTTATTGTTAAAACCAAGAGTATAAGTTGGTCTAAAGTTTGAATTTCATTTATTGTTCCAATTCCTGGTTGGATTACCCTGATTATTACTTCATTTTTTATGTCCACTATTCCAATTAAAATTAGGGTGATTTTTCCAACCTGAATTATAATAATTCGAATAAGGGTTATTAGTTTTACTAGCAATAGCTTGCAAAGTTTCCATTGTTTGAGAATCATCAATATTTGCAAAATTATCAATACTTACGTGTGATACTCTAATAGCAAAATTATTCAATTTCTTAGATATCATAGCCACTTGTGAAGCTAAAATAGAAAAGGCTTCATTATCTTGAATACTTGCCACTTTTTTAGGATTAACCTATTCAGAAGGCCATTAAAAATTATTATTAGTCATTTCTTCAATTAAAGTATAAGCTTTATTAAATGTCTTAGCCATTAAAGAACCACCAGCAGCAGCATCTATAATAGATCTAAGTGATCCAATAAGTCTGTTACAAAATGTTTGAATAATTAACCAATCTGTTAAAGCATGATGAGGACATTTTCTTAATAGTTCTTTAAATCTTTCCCATGCTTCATAAATTGTCTCTCCATCAAATTGCATAAATGAAGTAATATCATTTCTTAATTTAGCAGTTTTAAAAGAAGAAAAATATTTAGCAAAGAATTTTTGGGTCATATCTGCCCAAGTTTTAGTAGAACCAGTTGCTAATGAGTTAAGTCACATCTTTACTTTATCTTTTAAGGAAAAAGGAAAGAGTCTAAGCCTAATAGAATCATCAGAAACATTATTATATTTGAAGGTAGCACAAAATTTTAAGAAACTAGCATGGTGTAAGTTTGGATCCTCATTTTGTGTTCCCCCAATTTGATTATTTTGAACCATTTGAATAATAGAAGGTTTAATCTCAAAAGAATTAGCATCTACAGCAGACATTTGAATACTAATATGAAGTTCATCAGCTGTAGGGTTTGCATAATCCCTTAATGGTTTATAAACATCTTGTTCATTAATTTCTATTAGATTTTTATTATTGTTATGTAAGTTAGTCATTTCCTGATATTTTTAAATTTGTTTTCCTTTTCTAATTCTTCTAACAGTTCTTTCTAATTCAGAATCAAAAGGTAATAATCATTCAGATCCAGAACTACACATAAAAATAAAATAAAATCTTTTTGGTATTTTTGTTTATATATATATATATATATTTTTTATTTTTTTAAAGAAATAAAAGTGTATATATATTTTAATTTGAAAATTCTAAAAATTGTCTTTTCACTTTCTCCCTTCATTTCTTTCTTAATTTTTTTTCTTCCCCGGCAACGGCGCCAAAAACTAAAATTGACCTTTACGAGTATTTGTATATGCAATAACTTTTAAATTTATATTTAAATAATTTTGCAAAGTCTCGATTTCAAACGCAAGTATACGTATCATTTCAAGTAATACAGGGCTATATTGGAGTCCTGGTTATCGATCCCACAGGGAAGATTTAATTAAGATTAATTAAGAGAATTTAATAGATTTTCAAATTAAAAATATTTATATTTTTATTTCTTTTCAAAGATCAAATTTTAAGTTCAATGAAATTTCTACTAAATGTAAGTAAGCGACATTAAATTAAAGGTTTATGCAAGTATAAATAAAACAACTTTGTCCTTTTCAACTAATCCAAGATTTTTCAGAATAATTATCATTCGTGGAGAACTTAGATTATGGTATTGTGTCAAATAGAAGCATTCATATTCTTTATCTCCGCTCGATAGTATAAAGAACATTAGCTAATCTATATGTCGGTTCATGATGTATTATTAGTAGAATGGGTTAATCTAGGCTCACACTTCTAGATGTCCAAGGGTGGCTATGGTTGGCCCTACTAGTGACTCGTTCCCTTTCTATAAAATAAATTATTAGAATTTAGTCTATCACTCTAAAAACTAATTAATTTTACGCCCAATAAACAATATTTCCCTATTTATTTGCACTTTACCTTGAATAATCCGCTCAAGGCCTTCGATTACCCAAGGATTCATGTGATATATACTAGCTAAGAACTCATCTTAGGATAGGTCTCAGAATTTTTCAACAGGTTTTAACAATTCAAATGGTCAGTTTAGAAAGTAAATTAAGATCAGGTATTAATATCATCATAATTTTTATAAAATTTAAGTTTGAGTTCTCCAATGAAATTAAATTATCTTTATTATCTTTTCATGGTTGAAAGGAGAAAAAAAAACTAACTACTCAGAACACATTGAATTCACACAACAAAACATATTTATAAAACTTTGAACCAAGTTACAAATACTTATCTGGAATATTCTTTCAAGTGATCCGCTGACTCCTACTGACTCCAATGCAAAATGAAAGACTTCAACAGCAACAACACTTATAAACTCACACTTAATACTCAATGAATTGAGTAGTAACACTCAAAATAACTAAAATAAACTCACTAATTACTTAAGAAGGTGGCTTCCTAAAATTATTTTCAAGCGTGAGAGAACTCTGGGGAGCTTGGGGGCCTTTTCTCTGTAGAAATGACTCCTATTTATAGAGCTTCGAAAATGACCAGGGGTTGCTTAAGGCACCTCTTCGAAATTTGTCCAAATACAATGTATCTTCTAGAAAGTAACTGTGGCACCTAGGCGTCGGGATCTGGCGCTTAGGCGTAGGAATCCGTGACCAAGTATTTGCACCTTTTCACTTTGGATTGCACCTCTTCACGATTAAAACTGTTTTCCCATGTCCGGATGCATTGTATCACATGTCCTATGTATTATGAGTAACTTCCAATCTTCTAGAAGGTTTGATAACCACTTAACACCATCAAAATAACTGCTTAAAGTTGTCAAAAATCTTATCTGCTTCAGTATCAAACTGGCGCTTAGGCGCCGGATTCTGGCGCCTAGGCCCCAGACCTATAATTTCGGCAACTTTGCTTTTAAGCTCAATTTTTGCTCCTTTTTGCTCTTTTTCCTTCTTGGACTCTTTTTTTGTTATCAAAATCTGAAAACATAAAAATACATTTCATTAAAGCATAATATCCCTAAAAATTGAATCATAAATAAGGCATAAAAATATGTACTTTTTAAGTGGATCAGTATCTAAATGTGAAATTAAATGAATTTTGGAGAAAGTCATTAATCCTGAGAAATTGGATTGGTCTGCTAGATTAGGTACTACTTATGGGCATACAGAACTACTTATAAAACTCTATAGGTATGTCCCCTTACAGATTAATATTTGAAAAACTTGTCATTTTCCAGTTGAATTAGAAAATAAAGCATATTGGGCGATAAAGAAATTGAATTTTAATTTGAAAGATGCTGGTGAGAATAGATTGTTGCAATTGAATGAATTGGAAGAAATTAGAAATAAATCATATGACAACGATAGAATATATAAGGAAAGAAGAAAAATATGGCATGATCGGAAGATTGTCAAAAAGAAGTTTGAACCAAGACAAAAAGTATTATTATATAATACAAGATTAAAATTATTTCATGGGAAACTGAAATCTAGATGGACATGACCTTTTACTATTGTAAAGGTATATCAGTTTAGAGCTGTGATAATCGAAGACCCTAAATCTAGAAAAATATTCAAATTTAATGGCCAAAGATTAAAACTATAGTTTGAAGGCAATATACCTAATTTTAAAGAGGTTTTAATGTTTCATCAACCTGATTAACTGAAAGTTATGTCAGGCTGACGACGTTAAACCAAGCGCTTTGTGGAAGACAACCCATAGTTATTGAGTGTGTACATTGTTTTTTATGTTATTGGTGTTTGTTTATAACTTAATTAAGTCTTATTCTTCCTTAATTATCATTAATAACATTTAATAATTGAATCAAATCAAAATTTGGAAAAATTTTGAGTGAAGTGAAGTTTGGCGAAAGTTGAACTAGAGCCGAACGACGCTGCTATCAGCGTCGGACAGCGCCGCTGTTCAGAAAAATTGTTTATCGTCTTTAAATCAGAGTTTTGGCGGTTCTAGGAGGTAAAACCTCCATAAGAACTTCCAAAAACTGCCCCTAGACATAGGAATTGCCAAAGGAACATAAAGGAAGACCAAAATTCTTGTCCAAATGGATTCTGATTCGATGGAAACTCAGAGGTTTCAAGTATTCAACCAGAGAAAGTTTGTAAGTTTCGAGGCAGAGTGACTTTTCAACAAAAGTATCTTGAAAATGAGATTGATTAAGGAGCGAGGCTTTGTAAATCGAGGTATGAATTCCCCTACAACTAGAATTGATGAAATTATTGTTCAGAGACATTAGGAAGTATTGTGTTATACTACTACCGTCATAGTTGTTCCGGTTGTGAAGGAATTCAATGAAAATCTTCATGGAATCAACCAAGGATCAGTTTATGTGTGAGGGAGGTTTATCAAATTTACTCCTACAAAGATTACTGATTTATATATGATTGAGAATGTGTCAATTTGCCACTATTCGAATTTTGCCCCGATGAAGGACAATATGAATGACATATACCGATATCTGACAGATGAAACTGATGAATGGGAAATAAGAGATAGCAGGTACGTAAGTTTCTCGATCACATTGTTAAATCCTACGTCGAAATACTTACATTACTTCATTTGTGAAAAATTTCTCTCAACAATGAAAATCAATAAGGTAACTAAGGAGTGTGTTATTCTGAATTATTATATTCAAATGGGAATGCTTATTGATGTTGGTTCGATAATTTTTAAGTCTGTTTTGGGATTAATCGTTCATGGATCAAAGTATGGGCTTGGAAATCGTTCCATCATATTTCTCCTCTGCAGTCAATTACAAGTGCCATATGAGAACTGGGAAAGAGTACTTCTACCTTGGAAGCTTATAGACCCGACGAGATGCATATAATAACCGAGTAATTGGTGATATGAATGATATGAGCATCATTGAAGATCAACCATCTCAAAGGTCGACACCCATTCCTCCTTATTTTCTCGAAAGTTCACGACATTATCTCGAAGAAAATCAAGAAATTGGAGAAGGAAGTACAACATTTGATGAATGCAATCAATAATCTTTCTGATTTCTTTGATCATCTGGATTGGAAAATGAAGGAGCATTTTGATCATTCTGTATATCTTGAACGAAGTTTGACGTGGTAGTTGAGAAGATAAGACTGGATTGAAGAGCATTCTAATGAAAAATTTTCATTTTGTTCATTCTATAGCTTATTTGTTCATGATCAATCGATGGGAGATCTTAGAATTGATGATAGTTTGGAGGAAGAATGAACTTGATTAATGTATTTCTGTATTTATGTATCGGATTGCTTTGTTTTGCTTTGCTTTACTTTATTTAGTTTGAGTGTTATATTTGAACATGCTTTCTTGTTTACTTCTCAACGTTATTGTGTTGTGGTTTTGTGTGACTCTGAATTTAAAGATTATTTGGCTTGAAAATGTGTAATGTTTCGTGCTGTGTGTATGTGTATGACTCATGGTTTTTATATATGAAAGTAATGTTATGTGTTGTTTGTGTTAAGAAAATATCATTTGTCAAGGCTTTAGGATGTTATTCAATGCTTAATTAGACTAATTAGACATCAGAGAGAGCTCGAAAGGATCAAAATTGCAAAGGAAAGTTGGAACCCCAGTTTTTGAACTGGCCCTGAATAGCGCTGTCACTAGCACCGGACAGCGCCAAAAGTCATAGAGTTTGGCCGTATTTACAGAATAATGCGCCGAACAGTGCTGGAACCAGCGTCGGACAACGCTTGAAACCGAAAATTGCTCGAATCTCCAAATTTTCATGATTTAACCTTGGGACCCGCCATTTTTGCCCAAACCATTGTCTTCAACCTTTAGCCAAGGACGGTTTTTGCACCTATGGCTCACTAGTATTTGGATTTGAAGCGATTTCGTGGCCAGAAAAGTTCAGATTTCATCTTCTCATGGTAAGATCTACACTTTAACCTAAAAATTTTTTATTTTGACCGTGGAAATCTCTTACATTAGGAAGATTTGAAATTTTGAAGTTTTTGAAGAAAACATTGGTGATTTTTCAAGTTTTTAAGTTTTTATCTTTCTAACTTTTTATTGGAGTCCATTGCTTTGTAATTCTAAAATTGATTTGGAAAAATTTGGTATTTTTAGACAAATGGCTCCAAGATTGGCTAAGGAGAAGAGGAAATCTGAATTTGATGAAAGTAAATTTGTTAGTTCAAAGCTTATTCATGCTTTAGTATGTTTCTTAGTAATAAAAAATGTATTCAAGAGAGAGCTTTTGAAAATCCTAGGGGAATGCTTGAAGAATTGATTGCTAATCGTCAATTGGAGATTTTCTGTTATTTTACTGCTGATGCGATGCTAGGTATTGTTAGAGAATTTTATGCTAATCTATTTTATTCTGAGAGTACATATGTTCTGGTTAGAGACCAAATGGTTGAGTTCACCCCTGCCAAAGATAAATGCATTTTATCAGTTGAGAGCACCCTACCATTGTGATTATGAAAACTTTTCTATAACAAATGAAGCATTGGATATGATTGTAAACTTTTAACTAATGGAAAAGTGGAATGCAAGATTAAGCAGAGACTAAAAGTTAATTTCCTCCTTTTTACTTTGAATCCTGTGTCAAAAGCCTGGCATTATTTCATTTCTGCAAGACTGTTACCTACCAATCATCACAGTGATGTTATTATTGATAGAGTTGTTCTGAATTACTGTATTTAGACCATGAAGAATATAAAAATTGGGGATATTATTCATAAAAGTATTTTGACAAGCTTAAAAGGAGAAACTACAGGTGGACTAGGACGCCCCAGTCTGATTCATGCTTTATGCGTTCAGTCAGGAGTAGTAATTGAAGATAATGATGAGGTAGTCCACCCCCTGAAGCCCATTACTAAACTGAATCTAAAAACTTACGAAGCCCATGTAGGATGGAAATGAAGTAAGAAAGCTAATGAGCCTTCTTATAGTCGAGATAGACCATCTACATCTAGGGAGCCTACTCTGCATAATGTTATGGATCAGTTGGAAAGGTTAAACACTAGAGTAGAGGGACTAGAAGTGAGGAACAAGATAAATGATAATTATCAAGTGCGGTGGAAAGAATATGAGATAGCTTATCATGATGCATAGATGAGATTTTTCAGGGGAGACACTGATGCTGTATTTTCTACTTACCCTGAGTATACTCCATATCAGCCTGAAGAACCTGATGATGGTGGAGCTCCTGCAAAAGATGAAGATTGGTAGTTTATTTATTTTTATCATTCATTGTACTTTGTTTTGTATTTGTATTTTGTGTTTGTGATGTACTTGAGACTCCTTATGATTTGTGTTTGAGATGTTATATGTGTGTGTGAATGTACTTGTAGTAGACTGTTGTTGATTTGTGATGTTTGTGATGTGATAGTAAAGTATTATGTGTTTTGGATTGCTAGTTTAATTTGTAAAAGTAACAGTTAGATGTTAATGTTATATGTACTGTTTATTGTGTTTTAACCTCTTCTTTATAAACTTCTAACCCATAATTGTGTATAGAAATACTTCTTAATTATTTTAGGTCTACTCTTCTACTTCGTGAAGAAAAACCTGCTTAAACTCAAAGGTATGTAAAGCACAACATATTGAGGTATGAGTTTTATTTTTAAATCTTTTCTTTCTTTCATGTTAATTATATTCAAAATCTAAGTTTGGGGGAAGGGAAAGAATTAACTGTTAATTGTTCTCATTTAAAATTATTTTCAAAAATTAGTAACATGATTTCTCGTAATAGAACTCAATTTCGTATAATCGTATTTTGATTTTATTTAAGTATTTTATAAAATTGAATGAAAGTATTTGGTAATGAAAAGTAATTTTGTGATGTAAGATATTTGGTATAAGAGAATAGAACTATAGTCAACTATTCAAAGTAAGAAAAACTATATGTTTGAAATATTAAGAATCTTAAAATTTTATGTGATAGGAAAGGATTGAGACTCTATGATAAATCATTAATAATCTAAAGAAATGCCTATAAGGTAATGGAGTGTGGTAAGTTTCAAATTTAGGGTGAGAAGGGTGAAGTTCAAAATCATTAAAGGCTAACCAGATACAGTAATCCTCACTGAAAATAAAATAAAATAAAATAAAATAAAAAGAGAAAAGCAAAAAGCAAAACAAAAGAAAAGAGAAGTGAGGAAAAGCTTGAGGAGATGTCTAATCAAAAATTGGCTTCACTTGGACCTGCCTAAAGGAGAAAAACTTAATTACTATCTTGAACTTATATGTATGGATTAACATCTTTACTAGTAGTGTTCTCATAAACTTCTTTTCATGTAATCCCTTTAAGTACCTTAATAGAACAATCTACAATCATTTTTGAAATGAATAGAAGGCTCGAACTCCTATACTTGATTACTAGATATTCTTACACCTGCAGAATTTACTTGAATTATTTAAAGAACTTTTCTGAAAATTATATTATTGTACTTATTTAAATCAAAATTATGGTATTCTAGAAAGAAAGTTCATTGCAGTGGATCATTTTTTATGTATTAACTAGAATTACTTGAGGACAAGAAATAGTTAAGTTTAGGGGATCTTGATCCACTGAAAATTTGATAGTTTTTTATTATTCATTTCATACCTTTTTTTGATGATATTGCACTTTAAAGGAAAGTATTTTTGATGATTTCATGCAGGTACAATTATTTTATGCCTTTAAAGCAAAAGGAAGCAAAAAGGAGTAAATTTTGAGCGAAAAAGGACAAAAGTGCATTTTATTAAACTAGCGCATCATGGCGCTATGACCAACACCGGATAACGCTAGTTTCTAGAGAGTTACGACGTATTGGCATAATAATGCGCCGAAATGCGCTCCTACCGTAGCATGACGACGCTACTATCCCGTTTTTGAACTAGATTCAATGTATTTGGCCGAATTTTGAAAGGTTGCTTGAGGAAACTCTTGGGAATTCAGTTTTCGCCGAATTTAAACACTTTTGGAGGCAAATTTCAAATGGGGGAAGAAAAAAGAAGAGAAGAGAAGAGGAGTTTAGAGTTTAGGGAGAGTTTCTTTCCACTTTGTGTAGGAAGTTAAGTTTTGTATTTTCTCTTCTAAGGAGTGTGAGAGGAGAGGGAAAGTGAGAGATTTCTTCTTCCTTACTATTCTAAAGTGAGAATTGTGTGTTGTTGTGAAGAAAGAAGAGGGTTAAAGGAATTCCTTGAGATTCGCTTGGGGAAGAGTTCGAGATAAGTAGTCTTTATTTTACTATGTTTGTATGACGTTGTTTTTATATATATAATTCATGTTTTGTCATCCTTTCCTAATGAGTCTTGAGTAGATTTCCTTGTTTTCTCATTTTCATGTGATGTGTTCATGTTGTGAAATGGAATGATGTGTTCATGTTGTGAAATGGAATGATGTGTCGATTTATTATGGAAGATTTGTGATGACCTTATCACTTAGAACTTCATTTACTTTTTAATCTGGCTAATTGATTTGTTAAAACTTGTTGGGAAACATATGTTCCGAAAGGATTATGAGTTTCACAACAAAAATGAAGGTCGCATTCAATGTTCATGAATGAGAAATGAAATTCATGGGGATTGAGTGTAAATAAATAGGGAAATAAACTTTGATGGGTGTAGAATTGGAGATTTCAGAGTAACAGACTGAAATCCTCAATTTGATCATAATGTTTAGAAACTGTAGTGAGAGTTAGCCTTCAGGTGAAGGGAAGTGGGAGCTCTGGAGTGAGAGCCAGTATCCTCCAGCCTAACCACGGATTTGGGGAGTAAACTTAGGATTAGGCAATGTTCTTTATACACTGAAATATGGGTAAATAATAGAAATGTTTCTATTTGGCACAGTACATTTGCATCATTTATATATGTCACAATAATCATCACACTATGAATGGAAAGGAGGAAGAATCTTTCTTATAACTGAACTTTGTTATAAATTTAATCTTGTGTTAGTTTAACTTACTAGAGTTTAGAACGTGCTTTGGTAGAAATAGTAACTGAATATATTTTTCTTTACTTTATGAATAAAACTACTTGCAATTGTGTTGCGATTCGATAAGAGATTTTTGTGCTACGCCCTAAAAGTAAGCCTCCATGTGGGATCGATAACTAGGACTCCACTAGAGCCCTATATTACTTGAGTGATAGATATACTTGCGTAAATTGTGTGACTCATTACCATTTAAATCAATATATAAATTTAAATGTGAGTTTATTAATTTTTGCAAGTTAAAAAATTCGCACCACAAGCCAACTAGAAAACAATTTAAACCAACTTGTAAGGTGGCCATCAATGTAAATCTTAACGAAGGACATCATAGAAGCACTTAAAACCAACTTAAGATATGCCAAACAATGCAGTTTTTCAGGTAGAGGTAGCATAGGAATGATTTAAACCAACTCGGAGTAAGTGTAATAGTGCAAATTTTCACTTAATGGCAACATAGGATTGGTTTAAACTAACCCAAAACAAGTTTAAACATTCATATTTTTACATATGGGCAGCATAGGGATGGTTTTAAACATCCCAAAACAAGTTCACAAGTGCAGATTTTTACATATGGGCAGCATGGGGATGGTTTAAACCATCCCAAAACAAGTTCACAAGTGCATATTTTTACATATGGGCAGCATGGGATGGATTTAAATCAACTCCAAACAAATATATGAATGCAGATTTTCACTTTAAAGCAACATATGATTGATTTAAATCAACTCCAAACAAATATATGAATACAGATTTTAACTTTATAGCAACATAGGATTGATCTAAATCAACTCCAAACAAATGTATGAATGCAGATTTTCACTTTATAGCAACATAGGATTGATAGCACCCTCTCCCAAATGCAATAAATATAACCAAAAGAAGTACATCAAGTATACATGCGACAATGCCCAACTCTTCCAACAAGCATTTGATGTCAATAGTTGTCACCATAAGTGTAAAGTACATATGAAAGGAGAAGTCTTTGGATGAAGCATGTGGGTACTCCAAATTTTGGTGAGGTGCATGTACAATGTGAAACTTATGTGTGTAGCATATGGATACATTAAAAATGAAGTGAAGTGTTATTTGAAAAATGAATTTCATGTATGGAACATGTGAAAATTTCTTAACCACGGAATGATTTGTATGAAAAAGGGAGAACTTTAAATTCCTACAAACAAAACACTTTCTAAGCATAGAATGAGGTGAAAAATGTGTGGAATCAAAGCTTGGGTGTTATATATATAAAGGCTTGACGAAATAAGTGAAAAGAGGCACATATATCTTCAAATTTTTGGGTACTACATGTATAGTTATTTTGAGATCCAAAAATTGCACATAAGGAATAGATCTTTTCATGTTTCAAAAATGTAAAACCCCAAGGCCAAAACATACTAAGCAACACAAGTAAAACATGCCATCTTTTCTGAATAACATTTGCCAAACTTAGAGAAGCATATGAATCATATTAAACTTTCCAAGCAATATGTATCAAGTTTAGAGGAGCATGGGAAAAAAAAGCATGTTAAACTTTCTAAACAATATGTATCAAACTTCCCTTCTCTTTTTCTTTCTTTCCCTTTTTTTTCTTAAAATAAATGTCTCAAGCTAAATGAAGTATCATCTTCTTAACATGCATAAAATCCATGCACGTTTAATGACATCATTTCTATCCAACAAGTGAAAGTAGAGAGCTTGAATATTAAAACATTTGCTATTATCATCCAAAAAGTGAAAGTAGAAAGCATGGGGTATTAAAGCATGTACTACTATCATCCAAAAATTAAGAGTAGAAAGCATCTCATGAAGCAAAGGAACTTGCAAGATGAAAAATAAAGTTAGCCAACAAAAATCCTTCCATCTCCTTCCCCTTAAAGTTTCGGCCACCCCAAAAAGTTAGCAAGGAGAGCTATTAAACATCACATGGATCAACCAAAGTATTAAACCTCCAAACCAAGACCCTTAGCCATGAAAAAGAGAGTAAGAAAGATCATAAAATAACACATGGAATAATCAAAAACTTTAAGCCTCCTAATCATGAATTTAGCCAACTAAAATGTGCACGAAAAGCACCTAAACTTCACACGAAACAATGAAAATCTTAAGACTCCCAAGCATGATCTTTAGCCATCAAAAAAAGAGTAATAAAGCTCATAAAAAACATATGGAATAATAAAAAACTTTAAAACTCCTAAATATGTGTTTAGCCAACTAAAAGGTGCAAGGAAAATCACTTAAACTTCACATGAAACAATGAAAATCTTAAGCCTCCCAAGCATGATCTTTTGCCATCAAAAAGAGAGTAAGAAAGCTCATAAGATAACATATGGAATAATAAAAAACTTTAAGCTTCCTAAACATGAGTTTAGCCAACTAAAGAGGAGTAAAAAGGCTTCAAAAATTCCACATGAAACAAGCCAAATATCATGCCCCTAAAAATGAATTTTCGGCCAAGCAAAGAAAGGGCATGAAAACATCAAAATTTCACGTAGAGCCATCCACTTTCTAAGCATTCAAACATGCATTTTTGTCCAAGTAAAAAAAAAGCAAGAAACTTCAAAATATCACATGAAACTGTCCTCAATTTAGGCTTTTAAGCATGAAACAAAAATTTCATCAAAGTAAAGAGCAAACTGGCAATGATTCGAGGCAAGCAAGAAGATGTAAATGAAAATCCGGCAGCACCTCCCCCTTGTAAATTTCGGCCAACCGCAAAAAGAGTAAAATTAGGGCTGTTCTTATAACCAAATGAGGAGGAAGAAGGAAAAGAACAAGCAGCCCAAAAACCATCATCACATTTATGCATTAAAAAAACAACTTATCCATGAGGTGTAGCCCTTAGACTATGATGAAAGGGGATGGAGAAGAGTCAAATGGCAGCAAAGAAGTGACTACACCTTGCCAACAAAGCTTATCTTGCTGCCATAGAAGAGATGGATGCATGGAGAAGTCCTCCTCCATGCTTCTCATGCAAGAAAGGGGGACAAGGAGGCGATTACAGTAGGGGAACCTCGGGAGGAGAGGAAGAAAAAGGGGGCAAGCCATGGGAAGTTTCGGCCAAGGTGAAGAGGGGCTCGGCCAAGCTTGGTTCGCAGATTAGAGAGGGAGGAGGGGCGAACGGCTGCTAGGTTAGGCGTGTGTGTGTGTTAGGTTTAGAAATTTAGGTGCTAAAAAAGTAATTTTTAAGTATTTGATGCAAACGCATCGAATTTCAAGCCGTTTTGTCGTGCATCAAATCATAACAAGCTGTATATCTTTTCCAAATAATTTTGACATTCTGGATGTAATGGAGCAATTTGTTTCGCAATTCGAGGTAATTCGGGCAACTTTGTCATCGAGCGAGTAAAAAAACGTCAAATTTAGGGATTTTGATTGAAATCGGATTTGGACGAGATTTGGGCTCAAATTGGTGGCAATTGAATGTTGCATTTAGTTTGGGGGGATGTTTCGAAGGGTTTGCAATGTTAATTGGGTAGAGATTGATCGACATTGGGTTCAATTTGCGTCAAATCGGGGCTTAGGTCAAAATTGAGGCATTTGGTTAAAATTGGGTAAAATTGATCCAATTGGGTCAAAATGGTGGTTGCAAACTAAAATTGGGAATATTTGAGGAATTTTTGAGAATTTTTGGAATTTATGGAATTTTTTGCTAGGAGAGGTATTTTGTTAATTTTAGAGGTTTTTTGGTAAAGTGGTCAAAAGGTTGAACAAGCTCGAGGTAGTTTTAAATGAAATTTGGAGTTAAATAACAGTGTTCGAGGGTATTTCTGATCAATGTGGGGGGTTTTACAAAGCCCGGAGCGCTGTTCAAGTATCGGCTATTTTGGCCTCGAGGGGCCCACAAGTAGCTCGGAAATATGGCATGTTTACAATCAAAATTCATCATTTGACGAGAGAAATGTCCTCGAATGATTTTTGGGGAGCTTGGACAACTCTGAAAAAGACTTGGGATTTTGGGCTAAAGAAATGCATTTTAGGAATTTTAGGAATTTTTGGGCTATTTGGGAAATTTTGGCAAATTTGGGTAGTTTTGGTCATTTTGAGTGGTGGGTAATATTTTGGAACGATTTTTTTGGAGAATTTAGGTAATTTTGGTCAATTTTGCGACTTTGAGATTTTCATGGGCAATTTGATTGTTTAGGCAAGTTTTAGGACCGGGGGGTTTAAAAATTGAAATTTTTGGGAAAATAGGAGTGGCTTCAGAGTGAGGAGAATGGGACCAATGGAAACCTTTATTCAGTCATCTATGTGTCAGTTCTTACTACCTTAGCCATGAGCTTGGAGGGTTTGGTGAGACCAACACTTGAGTGTCCAAAAGACAGGAGAATCAAAATAGGATCTGGTAGATTTAGAGTTGTGAGTGGGTGATATGTGTGTAAGTATAGGGTGTGAGCTCCAGATCTCCCAGGGACAATCCTAAGGTCTTGTCACCTATGGGGAATCCCACTTCGTCTTCTTTATGTTTAGCCCCTTCCTTCTAAATATTAGAGGTTGAGCCCTAACATGAGGAATCCCCAAGTAAGGAAAATAAGCATGTGGGATTTCTATGCGGTGGGGTTTCCGTTGCTAGTCCTCTAAGAAAAGTCACTAGGAAAGTCCTATGGCTAGACCCTAGGCTATCTAAGGAGACACTAAACCTCAACCAAAAGTGAGGTCAACAATCGTTTAAGAACTCGTGATAAATGTTCTAAACATGATTCAAATGAAGTTTCAAAAACCAAAAAACCATCCATAAATACTTCAATTTCTTTCTCAATTAAATCACAGAAAATAACCATCATACATCTTCGAAATGTCGCAGGGGCATTACATAAACAAAGAACATTCTTCTAAAAGCAAAAGTACCGTAAGGACTGGTAAACATTATTTTCTCTTGAACCTCTGGAGCAATTTATATTTAGTGATAACCAGTATATCCATCCAGAAATCAAAATTATTTATGCCCAGCTGTTCTATCCAAAGATTTGATCAAGAAAGGGTAATGGAAAATGATCTTTCCTAGTGACAAAGTTTAATTTTCTATAATCAATGCATATTCTCCATCCTATAACTTGTCTTGTTTGTTTTAGTTCACTCTTTTCATTAACAGTTACAGTCAGTCCTCCTTTCTCTGAAACACAGTGGATTGGACTAACTCATGCACTATCTGAAATAGGATAGATAATCCCAACATCTAACCACTTTAAAATTTTTTTCTTGACAACTTCTTTCATAATGGGATTTAATCTCCTTTGAGGATCAGCCCTGGGTTTGTAGTTTTCTTCCATCAGGATTCTATGCATACAAATTGAAGGACTAATTCCTTTAATATCAACAATTGTCCATCCAAAGGCTTTCTTATATTTCTTCAAAATTTTCAGCAAAACTTTTCTTCTTCTGAAGTTAAGTTTGAGGAAATTATAACAGGTAAAGTTAAGGACTCACCTTAAAAGGTATATTTTAAATGTTTTAGAAGTAACTTCATTTCAAGTTTAGGAGGTTTCTCAATTGATGGACAAAAAGATTTATCTTTTTTGTCATGTCCAAAACTTCAAAACTTTCTTGAACAAAATTTGAATCTTATTCAATAAAATCATTAGGATGTTCTAATTCCTTTTCTTACTCGTGTTTCAATTCTTTTATTTTTGAATTATCCTCATAAGTTGTTTTAAAATGGCATTCATTAAGATATCTCATTACATCCATCCTGAAACATTCATCATCTTTACCTTTTACAAGGTATTTCATTGATTTGGAAATATTAAAAGTAACCGTTTGATCATTAACACGCATAGTTAATTCCCCTTTTTGCACGTCTATCATTGCTCTGCCTGTTGCTAGGAAAGGTCTCCCTAAATGATAGTTATCTCTTTATCTTCCATCATATCTAACACAATGAAATCATCAGGAAAGATAAAAATCCACTTTCGCCAAAACATCTTCTACAACTGCCTTAGGATATGTTATAGAACAATCCGATAATTGCAAGGTTACATTTGTAGGAGATATTTCTCCTAATCCTACTCTTTTAAATATTGATAATGACATAAGGTTAATACTTGCACCCAAATCACATAAGGCTTTTCCAAAAAATCTGTCTCCAATTGCACATGGAATTATGAAGCTTCCAGGATCTTTAAGCTTTTCAGGAAGTTTTTTCTAAATTATAGCACTGCACTCCTCACTAAGTGCACCTGTCTCATTATCTTAAAACTTTCTTTTTATGTTAAGAATATCCTTCATAAACTTCACATAGCTTGGCATTTGTTCTAAATCTTCAGCAAAAGGAATATTAAATGTAAGCTTTTTAAGGATTTCTAGAAATTTTAAAAATTGTTTATCTGACTTTTGTTGACGAAGTCTTTGAGGAAATGGAGGTGGTGGCGGTTTTTTAAATCAATCTTAAGTGGAGAATTATGTCTCTCAAAACCTTCTAGAGTGTCCTCTTTAGGTTTTTTCGTTTCTTTGTTCTCCACATCAATCTCTTTTTGAACTCTACCTTCCAACTCTCTTCAACTTCTAAGTTGAACAGCCTTTACATGCTCTTTATTCCATTTTTTTGGATTTACTTCTTTATCATTAGGAAGTGTTCCTTGGGTTAAATTACTTAGTGAATTTTCAATTTATCCCAACTAATTCTCAATATTTATTATAGCAGCTCCTTAACTTTGTATTTGATTTCCCATTTGTAACACTGCTTCTTCTATAGATAACTTCTTATCTTTAAATTGTGGATTATTATTAAAACCTGGAGGATAAGTAGTTCTATAATAACTATTACCTTGGTTGTTCCAGTTCCCTAATGGGTTTACTTGTTTGCTCCCATATTGTTGATTAGTACCACCCGAATTATTATTCTAGTTAAAATTAGGATGGTTTTTCCAACCTGAATTATATTAGTTCAAATATAGGTTATTGATTGTTATTTATAGCATTTAAAGTCCCAATTTATGTTAGAGAATCTACCATTTGGCCTAATTAATTCTCTTCAATCATTGGAATTGGTTGAGAAAAATTCATTCCAAATTGGTTTATCTTCCTTGAAATTGTAGCAACTTGATTTGCTAACATAGAAAAAGCTTTAAAATCATGAATATTGGCTAACTTTTTAGAATGTACCATTTTAGAAGGCCATTAAAAATTATTAGTAACCATTTCTTCTATTGAAGCATAAGCTTCAGGAAATGGTTTAGACACCAATGAACTACTAGCAGGGCCTCGATAATAAATCTAAGAGAATCAGCTAATACATTAAAAAAAAGTTTGAATAATTAACCAATCTGGCACAGCATGGTGTGGACACTTTCTTAGGAGTTCTTTAAATCGTTCCCAAGCTTCATAAATAGATTCCCCTTCAAAATGACAAAAAGATGTAATATCATTTCTAAGCTTCACAGTTTTTTATGGTGGAAAATATTTAGCAAGGAATTTCTATGCTAAATCACCCCAAGTTCTGATAGATCTAGGTGTTAAAGAATTCAACCAAATATTACCCTTATCCCTAAGTGAGAATGGAAAAAGCCTAAGCCTAATAGCATCATGAAAAACACCATCATTTTTAAATGTAGCACACAATTCTAGAAAATTAGCAGGATGTAAATTTGGATCTTCAATTGGTGCTCCCCCAAACTAATTATTAGATATCATTTGGATAATAATAGGTTTAAATTCAAATTAATTAGCAGGTACAGTAGGATTTTGAATATTACCACGAAGTTCATCAACTGTAGGGTTTACATAATCTCTTAAAGGTCTTAATCATGATGCACTTCAGCATTTTGATTAATTTGATTTGTCATTTCTTGAAATTTTTGAATTTTTTTCTTTATTTTTAATTTATTTAATTTTTCTAACAGTTTATTCTAATTTAGAATCATAGGGCACAATTCCTTCAGAACCTGAACTTCATATAAACTATTACAACACTACAATGAAAATAAAAATAAAAAAAAACACACATAAACACATAAAGTTTAAATAAGATTTAGAAAAAAGAAAAATTTTTTTAAATTATTTTTTAAATTATATTTTAAATTCAAGTCCAAAGAAACTTCAATTATTCCCTGGCAACAACGCTAAATACTTGATCCCTATTCTTTTTATTACTAGACAAATACTGGTAAATTTATACTTGTGGTAATCACATTATACTTATATTTTAATATAAAATTTCCTTCTTTAAAATGGCACCAAAAACTTGATTCCGATGTAAATAAGAATCCAATAGTAATATTTAAATTTAGGGATTTTGTGCAAATATATGTATCATTATCAAGTAATATAGGACTTTCTGATTAAGCCCCAACATATTGATCCCACGGGGAAAATTTTTGGAAATTTAAAAGATGCAAAGGTTTTTAGATCACTAATTCTATTTATAAAAAGATACTTAAACAATTTTGGATATCAGAAAACTTTAAAATGTGAATCTTTTTGGTATTTTCTTAAATTGTGAACTAAAGTAAACAGTTTACTAACTATATCGAGATTTTTATAAGACTAAAGAAGTATAGATGAAAATAATATTTTTTCCTTAGTATGAATGAGTAATAAGTACATGAATTCTGTTGTGGAAGTATTCAAAATGTGTTGTGTCAAATAGGAGCAATTTTATTCTTTACCCTTACTAGAGATGCTATAAAGAACATTGGCTAGTTTAAAGTTTAAATAGTTTTGAAGATGGGTTAAATAGGGAAGATACTAGCTCTCACTCTAGAGTTCCCTCCTTTCCCTCCACTTGGGGGCTAACATCTCGCATCAAAACCTAAAAAAATAAACCAAATTAGGGGCTTTAATTTTTCACCCTAAAGTCCTCTAATTCTACACCTATCAAAGTATATTTCCCTATTTATTTGCTGAAAATTATATGAATTACTTTCTCATCCATATAATCTCATGTGATTTTTACTTATTGTTGAGTGAGTCAATACCTACTAGGATCTTACATGTTCTCACAACAAATGTTAACATCTTAGTTGGTCAGATCAAGAAGTAAATGAAGTGTAAGGATTAAATCAACACAACTTCTTCCAACATTAGAGATCAATACTTCCACAACTTTCATCCAACACTTAATTACTTTTCATTTTAAGGAAAAAGATAAATAAGACTACTCAGTATCTATGGACAAAACACAAAAAACAAGTAGTTTCAAAAGTAGAAATCATGTATAAAACACAAGTAGTCTCAATTAAAACCAAATGAAGTCCAAAGATAAAACTTATCTCAAGTTCTTCTCCACCAAACACTTGAAGTTCCTTTGAATCTCTTCCTTTATCTTACACGACTCCCTTGGACTAGTTGCCCAACCCAAGAGGGTTTAAATCTCTCTACAACAATGGATTTTTACTTAGGAATCCTTACTCAGCTTCTCTTTCACTAGGAATGCAAAAAGTGTAAAGCAACCCTAAGTAAGAATACTATAACTTCTTACTTTAACTACACTCTACAAACTCTAATTCTCATCTCTCTAAAAGAACTCTATTCTCTCCTTCAAGTCCTTTCTTTTAAACTTTCTCAAAAGGTGCCCTGGTGTCTCTTCAAAATGTGCCTTTTCAATGAATGTACCCAAGAGATGCATCATTTCAAGTGAAATGTGAATGTCTTTTAGTGCCCTTGATCTGTTATCCACATTTGTACCAAAGGATGCCTCAAAAACCTCTTCAAAATTCACAAAAAATTTATTTAAATTGTAAAGTAACTACCTGGTGCTTAAGCGCAGGGTTCTGGTGCTTAGGTGCAACCTTCTTTTTCTGCTGGAGCTTAGGCACCAAATCTGGGTGCTTAGGCGTCCCAGTTCATTTTAACACATTATTCATGTTTGCTCCAATGTTTATCTTTTTTCACTCTTTGACATATTTAGTCCATTTATGTGTACCTGAAAGAAAAACACACAAATACCTTCCATTAAAGTGCAATATCACCAAAAATAGGTATACAAATGTGAATAAAAATATTATATACTTTAGGTATATCAGATAGCTAAAAGATTTGAATGGTTGACCAAATGTGAGCAATCATTCCAAAGCGTAAGAATATTACTAGCCTCACTAATTCATCTAAAATAACCAAAATTAAAATAAGAACTCTCTCTATATTTAGGTATTGGGCCTGAAGCCATCAGTGCAGTTGACCAGGGGGTGCTGCGGTGCTTCGTAACTATATGTGTGTTTAACCAGTGTAAAAATAATATTAAATAATAACACAGTTACCTCTTTATCAACGCAAGTATACATATAGTTCTAGTAATATAGGGCTCTAATGGAGTCCTAGATATCGATCCCACAGAGAAGTTAGAGATTATGAACTAATTAAAGTAGTTACAATTGCTATCTAGTATACGGAAATAAAGAACACTTATACTAAACGCTATTACTAACTTTTGAATGGAAGACTGCGATTTAGAAAAGTATCTCTCCCTTTGTTAAGAGAATTAAGTGAATGGATAATTAAACTAGTTAGAATTGTATTGTGCCAAATAGGAGCATTCCTATTCTTTGCCCTTTAGTTCAGGCATAAAGATTATTGACTAATCCTATGCTTGGTTACTGAATCTGCGACTAGGCTGGGAGGATACCGGCTCTCACTTCGGAGCTCCCATGTTCCCCTCGCCTGAGGGCTAACATCTATACTTCAGCACCCAAACGATAGGACCAAATTGAAGATTTTAGTTTGTCACTCTACAATATCCAATTCTACGCCCGATAAATAATACTCCCTTATTTATTTGCACCCTCCTTTCAAGGCTTTTGTTTTCTCTAAATCTTGGATGTAATCTTTACTTTAGTTGTGAAATCAACATATTTTAACAGTTTAATTGGCCAAATTGAAAGTAAATTAAGATTCAAGTAAAAGATTATCACAATTTTTATTGAATATTTTAGGCACAACTAATTTAATTTTCCATTTCACAAAATCTCAAAATCAAGGAGAAAGACAGAGAAGACTACTCAGAATGCATAGTAAGAATAACACAAAACTTAGATTTCATATAAAATTAAAGTTATAAAACAATAAACAAAACTTATCTCAAATTTTCTCCCTAAGCAGACTCCTTAAAGTTCCTCTGACTCTTCCTTCTTGTACAACACACTCAAGTAAACTCACTATTATACTCTCTAGAACACACTTACACACTAAAGGCACTAATAAGATACTTAAAAAAGACACACCAAGGACACACATTCGGCCTAAAATCATCTATATTTAAAAAGGGAGAAATATTTCCAAATGTTGCTTAAGCACATATTCAAAAAGCGTCCAGATTCATTGAACATTGCTTGAGCCGACATTCTCGCAGTCGGCGGGCTCGTTGGCGCCGTCGGCGGGCTTCTAGAACATAGGCCAACTGCTTAGGCTCACTGTCGGCGGGCTCGATCTCACCGTCGGCGGGCTCCTTTATAATATATTCGAATGCTCTCGGGAAAAACACGCCGTCGGCGGCCTAGTTCAACTTTTGTCTCTTTTAGTCCTTTTTGTTCCAGATTCGCTCCTTTTCTCATCTTTTTGCTCCATTATCTATAAATCTTCATTCCTGCAATAAAACATAGAAAATATTTTTTTTTAAAGTGTAATATCAATGTAAAATTGGTATGAATTTCTCAATACATTTTTCTCTGGTCAAAATCCACCAAACTTAACTATTACTTGTCTTCAAGTAATCTTGATACTAAGTAAAAATAATGATTATTTGTAGTAAAGTTTTAATTCAGAAATACTATGAATTTAATTTACATAAATATTATAGTAAAGTTTATTAGAAATATCTTTAGATAATTAAATTAATTCTATAGTTGTAAAGTTATTTAGTCATCAAGTTTAAGATTTCTAGTCTTTTATTTATTTCAAGAAAGACTATGTATTACAACATTAAATTACTTAAGATATTCAGATGATAGGAAATTCATGAAAACACTATTTAGTAAAAGACTAATCCATATATATAAGTTCAGAAATGTAAATGAGTTTACCCTTTAGGTTGATTCAAATGAAGCCAATTTTTGATAAGGCATCTCCTCAAGCTTCTCCTCACTTACTTTTTCTTTTTATTTGGATTGCATTTCAATCCTATATATATATATATATATATATTTCAGGGATTGTTTTTCAATCCTTCTTTTTCTTTTTAAGTGATGATTATCGTATCCTGGATAGCACTTGTTAATGATTTTGAACTTCACTTTCCTCTTCCCGAATTTGAAGCTTGAAACATTTCCTTTTCTTATATGTATTTCATAGTTTTTACATCATTGAGTTTTAATCTTTTCTTTCTCTACTAAATACTTAAGAATTTAATATTTTAAAATATAGTTTTCCTTACTTTAAATAGTTAACTATATTCTTATCATTTTATTCCAAATACCTTAATCTACAAAATTAGTTTAATCATAAAAAAATATATTTCTTTTAACTTTCTATAATAGTTAAATAAATTAATTCTAGTTTACTGAATTAAATTCACAACAAAAAATTATTTTTATAATAATTTTTGAAAATATTTATTTGAGAACAATTTAATAGTTAAATTTTGTTTTTCCCTCCCCCAAACTTAAATTTTCTATCTAATCATATATGTGGAAAGAAAACATACTGTAAATTTAAATCATACCTTCATGCTTTAGGTATTTCTCTTTTTGAAGTTCTGCACGTTCTTTTCATCACTTAATTAACCTGTATTGTCAATAACTTTCTAACACATATAACATTAAAGAATTTGTTGGGTGAAGAAATTTTGAAATAAGTACAAAATACTAACACAATTTCTTACTACATTTAATTACTTTACCTATTAAAGTATTAAGCACAATTAACACAACATCCACATACAATTCACTAATTCAATTTCAGAGTTACAATCACAGTCTGAAATTTAAAAATTAACAATTACACTGATGTAAATAACTTATACAACAAATTTTAAATGACTTATACAACATAATAATCAAAATACATAAACTAAACAACAATACTAAATTGAAGAAAACAACAAACACATAACACTAGTATCTAATCGTAGAATCTAATCTTCAGCATCAAAATCCCAAGCTACATCCTCATCTCCTTGATCAGCAGGTGAAGTAGGCTAGTAGTGAGTATAACGAGGGCACTCAGGAAATATAACATCAAGCTCTCCTCTCCTATAGCGATTCTCAGCATCATAATAGGCCATCTCAAACTCAGAATGTCTCTGGAGATATTCACTGTCATAATCGTGCCTCCACTCTAATCCTCCAATCCTTTGATCTATTTGATCCAACCTTTCATCAATTTTCTCAAAACTTTTCCGCTGCAAAGTCAGTTCAATCATCAAGTCATAAAGTGTAGGAGAACTATAGGTAGGAAGGTCATAACTAGTAGAGGGAATATCCCTACTAATCGAAGGTGTAGAGCTCCTAGTCCCTGATCTCCATCCTTCGTGGGATTCATAAGTCTTTATATTAGCCTTGGTAATGGGTTTCATAGGTTCAACCCATTCCTCATCATCTCCTGGCTCTACTCCAGATAATTGGCAGAGTGCATAAATCAGTCCAGGATGTCCTATTTCTCCTCCAGTTTCACTTCTTGCAATGGCTAATATTTTTTATAAATAATATTTCCCACATTTATACTTCTGTTGTTTTGAATGCAAAAATTCAGAACTGCTGTATCTCTTGAAACTTCACTATGATGATAAGTGGGTAGAAAAGTAGAGAAAATAAAATAATGTTAAGCCTTAGATGTTGCATTTAACATTAAAAGAGGGAAGTTTACCCTTTCACGCTGCTTTATTTTCCAAGTCCCTTTCCCATCAGTAAGAAAGTTAATCACCTCTTCCAGCGGTCCTTCCATTGTTCCAGATGTATCATATTCACTGGTATGAAGATCTTGTACTTCATAGAAAGAATTTATTCGTGCAGCATTAAAATCAACTAAAAATCCTCTAACCTTTATAGGTCCATCCTCTATCTGGGTCAAATTGGCATAAAACTCCTTTACAACTTCAACTGCAGCTCTATTCGTCGTATAACAAAAATTTTCCCATCTTTGCACTTTGATTGTCTGTTCCACTTCTCCTCCCAGATTCTTGAAAACTTTATTCTGGATGCATTTTCTTGCTTTGATACTAAAGTTGCACCTTGAATGAGCCTTAGCATTCACAAATAGTGTCTTGTCAAAATCTATTCGCCTCTTTTATCGTGGAGCCATTTCTCGATCTATCAAATTTACAAAAATCTCAACTAAATTCCAAAATAACACTATAATAGCTTCCAAAGGTGACTTAAAGTAATCTAAAATGAATTCCATGAATTTCTTCCAACTATTTTCTCCATATTTCGATTTTTCCAAAATTCCTAAATGTGGAAGTAATACATGGTGAAAATCAAAAATTTTTGCATGGGAGTGAAGCTCTTACCAAGGGAAGATGAAATCCGGTGTCAAAATGTGTTGAATCTACTCCAAATCCAATATCTCTTAGACTTTTTTGAAGTTTAGAGGAAGGGGATGATGAATAGTGGCGGTTGACCGGTCAAATAAAGGTATTTTTCGGGTCTTTGCAGTCATCAGGCAGATCTCACCATCGGCGGGCTAATTAATTCGAATATGGCTTAAGTCTCTGGAAAAAGTAGCCTTCGGCGGTGTCGAGGGCACTGTCAGCGGGCTTTTTCGAAAATTAAAATTTTTTATATTTTGTAATTTTTTAATTCATATTAAGCCTCGTTAACGTTCGATCAATCAATTTAAACATATTTTACTGTAATTAGATACTATTTTAACTCAATTAAATTCACACAACACAAAACAACACAAATTTTATATAAAATCTAAGTGTTTACAAGATTCGTACACAACATTATAAAAAGGTATTTTCTCAACCTTAATACATAAAATTCAGCATCGCAATCCAAACCACATTACTCAAAACGTTGAAAACAAACAAATGATGCATAATCTCATCTATATTGAGATCAAAATATCGAAATCTAAAATAACAAAAAATGCATATTACACAAATTAAATTCAAACTAATTCAACACATAAGCATATACGAACGTCTTCTACTCGTCAGGATCAGTGCTAAACGCATCTCTGATATCACCCATAGAATGTAAATGAACAAAAAGATTATAGAAGGGTCTGTAAGGAAATTCTTCAGTATAATCTTCTTCTATCCATCCTTTCTTTCTCTTAAGTCGTATGAAACTAGCCTCAAGATGTCCAGAATGATCGAAGTTTTCTTTCATTCTCCAGTCAATATGATCAAATGAATTAGAGATGTTATTAATTGAAGTCATCACATTTTGTATCTCTTTTTCCAGTCCTTTGAGTTTTTGTAAGATCGGATTAGTTTTATCAGTTAAGGGTCTGATTGAAACAGAACTCTGAGATGTTTGATCCACAATAATGGCTCCATTGTTATCGTCATCCAATGTAGGAAACATATCAGTTGGATCTAAAGGTTTCCAAGGAAGAAGTACCTTCTCCCAGGTTTCATATGAAACTTGGTACTGACTGCATAGTGCAAATATTGTAGAAGGATGTCCAAGCCCATAAATTGATCCATGAACAATCAGGCTTAAAGCAGACTTCACAATAATCGAACCAACATCAGTAGGTAGTCCCGCTTGAATACAATAATTCAGAATCGCACATTCCTTAGAAACCTTATTGACCCTCATAGTGGGTAACAGTTTTAAAGAAATAAAGAAGTGCCAGTGTTTAGAAACGGGGTTTAGGAGTGATGCAGAAAAACTAACATACCCATCTTCTTTTGTTTCCCAATCTTCCGCTTCATCAGTCAAGTAACGAAAGATCTCATTCATATTATTTTTTGTAAGGACAAATTTGGAGTAGTGGCAAATGGGTGTATTCTCTATTGAATATAACTCATTAATTCTCGAAGGAGTAAAAGTTACCCATCTGCCTCGCACATAGATAACTCCGTTCTTGATTCCGTGTAGATTGGAATAGAATTCTTTTACCACAGGGATGACTACTGCAGAAGTGGTATAGCATAATACTTCTCAACGTCGTCGCACAATCATCTCCTCGATAGGCATCGTCGAGTTCGCTAATCCTGTATTCATGAATCCTCATTCCTTGATCAATCTCTTTTTCATCATTACCTTATTGAAAATTCGTTGAGCCTCTGATGCACCAAAAATATATACTCTTTTAGCTATATGTTTTTACCTATTTTTTGCGATATTGCACTTTAAAGGAAGGTATTTTTCATGATTTGTTGCAGCTATGATGAATATATGTGATTGGAGCGAAAAGATGCAAAAAGGAATGAATTTGGAGCAAAATGGAGTAATTTGGAGGAAAACAGCCACTGGCACCGCCAGCGCCCTATTCTCGAACCTCTAGAAATTATTGGCACGATAGGGCACCGCCGATGCCACTATCGGACACCGCCGGCGCCCTATGTCGGTTCATTTCAAATTCAAGATTTTTGGCGAATATTTGAAGAGGTGCTTGAAGAAACTCTTGGAGAATTCGTTCCTAACATAAAATTAAGTGTTCAAGACGAAAATAGAGAGGAGGATTGATGTAGAGAGTTTAAGGAAAGTGTGAGAGAGAGTTAGGGTTTGTGATTTTAAAAGAGATTCTTCTCTAAGGAGGGGAGAAGAGGGAGTAAAGTGAGAGATTGCTTCTTCATCTTTGTTCCAAGGAGATAATCAAGTGTTGGAATAGGAAGAGGAATCAAGGGAACTTTGAAGGAATTTGCTTGGGGAATAGAAAGAGATAAGTTGTATTTACTATTGTGGTTTGTATGACTCTTCTTTCTTATATAAAATCCATGTGTTCTCATATCTTCTCCATGATTTGTGAGTAGTTTCCCTTGCCTTTCTTCTTGCATAAAGTAGTGATGATGTGGTGATGTGGAATTGATGTGCCCTTTAAGTGTATAGAAGTTGTGATGTTTCTTTCATTTGGAACTTAATTTACTTTTCAATCCAGCCAATTGAATTGTTAAAACATGTTGAGGAATATTAATTCCAAAAAGAATTGAATGTTCTACAACAAGAATGAAGAACCAATTTAATGTCCATGAATGAATTGTGTAGTTCATGGGGATTAAGCGCAAATAAATAGGGAAATGAGTTTTGATGGACTTGAAGTTTGAGGTTTCATGGTGACAGAATGGGATCCCCAATTTGGTCTTAAGATTGGTAACTAAAGCCTATGGTTAGCCTTCGGGTGAAGGGTGAGTGTGAGCTCCATAGTGAGAGTCGGTATCCTCCCAGCCCAGCCTTAGATTTAGTGACTAAACTTAAGATATGACAATGTTCTTTACTTGCTTGGAAGAGGGGGTACTGTTTTAAGGGTAAAGAAGCAAAAATGCTCCTATTTGGCACAATACAAAATGTTAACATTTTTCATGATCCACACATCATAATCTTTATGCAGGAAGAAATACACCTTTCATATAGATGTATCTTATAAATTACATAAGCTAGTGTGTGTTAGTTAAATTAGTTTAGTAAGTAGAAGTAATTGTAGTAGCTTTATTATTATCGTACTTTGCATTAACTAGTTGTAGTACACTTAAGCAATTATTACAATTGGTATTGGAATTAAGTGTTATATTATCTGATTTAAAAGAATGTTCACCTCCCTGTGGGATCGATAACCAGGACTCCATTAGAGCCTTGTATTACTTGATACGATACGTATACTTGCGTTGAATTTGTGACTTTACTAAATCATTATAAAAATATATAAATCTGACTTCATAAATTCTTGCATAATATATAAAGTCGCACCAAATTTTTGGCACCGTTATCGGGGAGGTAGATAAACGGTACTTATTTATAGATATTGTAGTAACTGAAAACCTTTACTTTGTAGTATATTTGTGTGCTTATTTACTTTTTAGTGTGATTTTATATGTGTAGTAGTGGATCTGTAGGTTTGATACCTTACGATTCAGAGTTAGAGCGTACTATTAGAAAAATTAAAAAACAACAAAAACAAATTGAAAATTACTGCGAAATGGCGAATAATCAAGAGAATCAGAATATTAATGTTGGAAATTTGCCAAGACCTTTAAGAGATTATGCTAACCCAACAGCAGATGAAATTCATATAACTATTCAAAATCCTGATGTTGCAGCTGATTCGTTTGAACTTAAACCTGCTACTCTCCAAATGGTATAAAATAATCAATTCGGAGGAACACCTAATGAAGACCCAAATTTATATCTCGCTAGTTTTTTAGAACTGTGTGCTACTTTTAAATATGATGGAGTGTCGAGTGATGCTGTGAGACTTAGACTTTTTCCTTTTTCCTTAAGGGATAAAGCTAAGGCGTGGTTAAACTCGTTAGCACCTGGATCTATTCGAACTTGGGGAGAACTTTCTTAAAAGTTTCTATCAAAATATTTCCCTCCATCACAAACTGCGAAATTAAGAAATGATATCACATCTTTTGGTCAGTTTGAAGGAGAGTCAATATATGAAGCTTGGGAGAGGTTTAAAGATCTTCTTAGAAAGTGTCCACACCATGATTTACCAAATTGGTTAATAATTCAAACTTTTTATAACGGATTAGTGGGATCATTGAGATCAATTATTGTTGCTGTTGTTGGTGGATCGTTAATGTCATAACCTTTCGATGAAGCATATTCGTTGATTGAAGAGATGGCTACTAATAATTTTTAATGGCCCTCTGTATGGGTTAATCCTAAGAGTGTAGCTAGTGTTCATGATTCTGATATGATGACTATGATAGTTTCTCAAATAGCAGCACTTTCTAAGAAAATGGATCAATATGGAATGAATTATTCTCAACCAACCCTTGTGTCAGAGGAAAATTCATTTGGGCAGATAATTGAATCTCAAACACCTTATGAGACTTTGAACACGATTAATAGACCTAATAACCCTTATTTGAATTATTATAACTCTGGTTGGAAGAATCAACCAAATTTCAGTTGGAATAGTAATAATGCTAATGTGAACCCACAATGAGGGCACAATTCTATGAACCCAGTTGGAAATTCAAACAACCAAGGAAATACTAATTTTAGACCATCTTATCCTCCTGGATTCAATAATAACCCACAGTTTAGGGATAAGAAGTTGTCTACAGAAGAAGTGATTTTGAATATGGGTAATCAATTACAAAGTCAAGGTATTGCGATAAAAAATATTGAAAATCAATTGGGACATATTTTCACTGCGCTTAATAATAGACCTTCTAGAATGCTTCCTAGTAATGTGGAGATCAATCCAAAAGATCAAAACAAGGAACAAATTAAGGCTATTGAATTAAGGAGTGGAAAACAATTAGAAACTAGAGTGCAGAAAGAAGTTAAAGAAGAGAAGGAGAAGGTGAATATTAAAAAAGGTTTAAATAAGATTTATCCAGACCTGGAATATCCTCTAGAACCAATGAAGATTACTGTTAAGAAACCACCTCCTCCATTTCCTCAAAGATTGAAGCAGAAAAATAGGGATAACAGATTTGGAAAATTTTTGGAAATCCTTAAGAAGTTAACAATAAATATACCTTTTCTTGAAGCATTAGAATAGATGACAGATTATGCGAAATTTATGAAGTATATTCTTAAAAAGAAGAGAAAGTTCACGGATCATGAGACTGTTGCACTTAGCAAAGAGTGTAGTGCAATAATTCAGAAAAAGCTTCCTGAAAAACTTAAAGATCCTGGTAGTTTCACTATCCCGTGTGCTATAGGTGAAACGTTTTTTGGAAGAGCCTTATGTGATATGGGAGCTAGTAATAACCTTATGCCTTTATCAACTTTCAAAATATTAGGAATTGGAGAAATTTCTCCTACATCTGTAACTCTTCAATTAGCTGATCGTTGTATTACTTATCCTAAGGGGGTGGTAGAAGATGTGTTAGTAAAAGTGGATAAATTTATCTTTCCTGTGGATTTTATTGTGCTTGATATGGGGGAAGATAAAGATATTCCAATTATTTTAGGAAGACCATTCCTAGCTACTGGAAGAGATGTCATTGACGTTCAAAAAGGGGAATTAACTATGAGAGTTAATGATTAAAAGGTGACCTTTAATATTTTGAAATCTATGAAGTATCCCTCAGTTGCAAATGATGATGAATGTTTTAGGATGGAAGTCTGCGAATATTTGAGAAATGATTATTTTAAAGAGATGTTTGAAAAGAAAGTGGAGTATGAAAATATAATTGAAGATGAAACTAGAATAAAAAAAGATTCAGATAATGAGAAGAATAAGGAGTTGGAGTATATTCAGGAGAAATTTGAAGTGTTAGATACCATGGAGGGTGGAAATAAAAGTTTAATTTCACCTATTATTAAACCTCCTGAACTTAAGATGAAAATTCTCCCTAAGCATTTAAAGTATATGTTTTCAGGAGAATCATCTACCTACCAGTTATTGTATCTTCGGAGTTAACTGAATATCAAGAGAAAAAATTATTGGACATCTTAAAGAGATACAAAAAGGTGTTTGGATGGACTTTGGCAAACATCAAAGGAATCAGTCCTTCGATTTGTATGCATAGAATTTTATTAAATGAAGAACATAAACCTAAAATTGATCTGCAAAGGAGATTAAATCCTATAATGAAAGAAGTAGTTAAGAAAGAAATTTTAAAATGGCTTGATGCTGGAATTATTTATCCTATTTCGGATAGTGCTTGGGTAAGTCCAATTCATTGTGTACCGAAGAAAGGTGGAGTGACTGTGGAAGTGGATGAGAGAAATGAAATTTTGCCCACTAGACAAGTTAATGGATGGCGAATTTTTATTGATTATAGAAAACTAAATGTTGCCACCAGAAAAGATCACTTTCCTCTTCCTTTTCTCGATCAAATGTTGGATAGACTTGTTGGACACAAATACTATTTTTTTATGGATATACTGTTAGTGATAGTGCCCTAGGCCTATTATATGGATATGTATTTTGAACTTTTATGAATATTTTTCTATTTTAATTAGCATGTTTATGATAGAAGAAGAACCTTGAATAGTTTCATGTTTATTATGAAGATTATTCTAAATATCCATAATCGCTTATTGTTGTGGGAATGACAATAAATAAAGATTAATATAAAGTTTGATGGATATTCATGAGATGAATATATGTATGAGGATACACATCGATTTATATATATTTATTGGAGAACAAATATTGGATCGACTCGCTTTGAGATTAAATCATGGATATAAGTCATATGTTAATCTCAAGTCGTAGTGACATCGAATCCTCCGACCCGAGATTGTCATGGTTCTCAACATGAGGAATATTATGTTTAGACATAACCCAACGTTGTCTTTGACCGGATGACCATAAAGATTATGATTGGGCATAATGTGAATCATGTAGTGAGATATGAGTAATCAAGATGGAATTTATCCCTCTTATAATAAGAGAGATATCTCCGAGCCCCTCGAATGATTTAGACCGAGAATTGTGTGGCCACACTCCAATGAATTGATGGAGATCAATTGCATTTATTTTATCGACCTAATCGAGAGTCGAGAAATTAAAGATAGAGAGATATAAGGTTGACATTATTCCATGCCTTATATTCTATCATGATATCACGTGATAAAAGGATTATGTCATTAACAATCAGGTTGTCTCGGATCTTGAGACTATTCATACTAACTTGGGTAGTTATAGTGTATTGCTAGAGACCAACTATAACTTGTAGGTTTTTAAATGGTGATTTAAGCCTACTGCCAATGTTAATTGAACCCATAGGGTCGCACAAAATTTGAATGGACTAGAATGGTTGATGAACACTCTCTCTCTTGAGTAATTTATAATAATAATGAAGAGGTGCCATGAAATGGTGCCACTTCAATTAAAAGGAGGGGTCATGGCTTATGAAGTCAATTTTTTTTTTATTCCTTTTGAACTCTTGCAAGAGAGGAAGAGAGTTCTTTTGGTTTTGGAGAAAACCCCGTTTCCGATCTAGCAGTTGGAAGCCATTTGGAAATCCGTTCGAGTGTGGATACCGGTAGAGGGCGGTGGTTTCAGCGCCTTAAAGATCCGAGGAAATCTAAGAGTAGAACTCCTGCATGGTATGATTTCTTGCACTTCTTTTTGGGTTTATGTTTTGATTTGTATGAGCACATGAGATCCTTGGTGGTTTTGGGGAAATGACTTTAATATGCGTTTTAATTAATTTCGCTTCCATTGCGCATGATCCCCAAAATCCAACATATACTGCTTTTCATTAAATACCCATTGCTCCTGAGGATTAAGAAAAGACAACATTTACTAGCCCCTATAGAACATTTGCTTTTTGAAGAATGCCTTTTGGATTGTGTAATGCACCTGCAACTTTTCAAAGATGTATGATGTCTATCTTTAGTAGTATGATAGATAATGGAATGAAGTTTTCATGGATGATTTTTCCGTGTTTGAAACTTCATTTGATATTTGTTTGGAAAACTTGGCAAAAGTTTTGAAACTCGCGAGGAAACAAATTTAGTTCGAATCGGGAATAATGTCAATTTATGGTTGCAGGAGGAATATTGCTTGGGCATAAAATTTCTGAATTTGGTATGGAGGTCGATCCCGCTAAAATTCAAGTGATAGAGAGATTACCACCACCCACTACTATGAGAGAGGTGCGGAGTTTCTTAGGACATGCTGGATTTTACAGACATTATATTAAAGATTTTTCTAAAATTACTAAACCTTTGTGCCAACTTCTAGAAAATGATAGGAAGTTTGATTTTAATGATGAATGTTTGTGTGCTTTTAAATTACTTAAAGAGAAATTAATCACTGCTCCTATAATTGTTTCACCAGATTGGAAGAAACCCTTTGAATTGATGTGTGATGCTAGTGATTATGCTATTGGAGTTGTGTTGGGGCAAAAGGTGTAAAACTCTTAATGATGCTCAAATTAATTATACCACCGTTGAAAGGGAGTTATTAGCTATAGTGTTTGCTTTTGATAAGTTTAGATCTTATTTAATTGGGACTAAAAGTATAGTGCATATTGATTATTCAGCTATCAAGTATTTAATGCAAAAGAAGGATGCTAAACCAAGATTGATTAGATGGATACTCCTTTTGCAAGAATTTGATTTTAAGGTAGTTGATAAGAAAGGATCTGATAATCAAATTGTTGATCATTTGTCAAGAATAGAACATGATAAATTATCTGAATTTGAAAAGGAAGTTACAGAAACTTTTCCGGATGAACAATTTTATATTCTTATGTAAAAGAATTTGCCTTAGTATGCTGATATTGTGAATTATATTGTGAGTTGTGAGTGATATTATACCATCAAAATTAACAAGGCAACAACAAAAAAAATTTATATATGATGCTAAATTTTATTTTTGGGATGAGCCATATTTATATAAACAGTGTAAGGATCTGATTATTAGAAGATGTGTGCCACATGAGGAAATCAATCCAATCATTCAGAGATTTCATGATTCTGAATTTAGAGGTCATTTTGGTGTTGATAAAACGGCTTATAAGATTTTACAATCTGGATTTTATTGGCTAACTCTTTTTCGTGACGTTTATAAATATATTAAATTTTGTGAACGATATCAAAGAGTATGTAATATTTCTAGGAGAAATGAAATGCATCTGAATTATAATTTGGAAGTTGAAATCCTTGATGTTCGTGACGTTTATAAATATATTAAATTTTGTGATCGATATCAAAGAGTAGGTAATATTTCTAGGAGAAATGAAATGCCTCTGAATTATAATTTGGAAGTTGAAATCCTTGATGTATGGGGATTAGATTTCATGGGACCATTTACACCTTCATTTGGAAATTTATATATATTGGTCACTGTTGATTATGTTTTGAAATGGATTGAAGCTGTTGCTTTACTAAGATGTGATGCTCGGAGTGTTTCTAAATTTTTAAAGAAAAATATATTTACAAGATATGGAATGCCGAGAGTGATTATAACTGATGGTGGATCCCATTTCAGAAACAATCAAATTAAGAGATTAATTGAAAATATAACATTATTCATAGGATCTCTACTGCTTATCATCCCCAGACTAGTGGTTTAGCGGAATTATCGAATCGGGAAATTAAAAGAATTTTGGAGAAAACAGTGGATATTCATAAATTAGATTGGTCTCCTAGATTAGATACCGCATTATGGGCTTATAGGACTGCTTTTAAGACCCCTATTGGAATTTCTCCTGATAGATTAGTATTTGGCAAAACTTGCCATTTACCGGTTGAATTGGAGCATAAAGCATATTGGGAGATTAAGGAGTTGAATTTTAATTTGAAAAATGCGGGAGAAAAAAGATTTATGCAATTGAGTTGGAAGAAATCAGAAATGAATCATTTCATAATTATAGAATTTATAAAGAGAAAATGAAATTGTGGCATGATCAGAAGATATTGAAAAATGATTTGAACTGGGACAAAAAGTTTTATTATATAATACGACATTGAAATTATTTCCTGGAAAACTTAAGTCCAGATGGATGGGACCTTTTACTGTAGTGAAAGTTCATTCTTTCAGAGCTGTCTATATCGAGGATTCTAAGACTGGAAATATTTTCAAGGCTAATGGGCATCGTTTAAAACCTTACTTTGGAGGGTCTTTGCTAGATTTCAAGAGGTTTTATTGCTGAGTCATCCTGGTTAACTGAATGGTTTGTCGGGCTGACGACGTTAAACCAAGCGCTTTATGGGAGGCAACCCATGTGTACTTGTGTGTTTGTTTGCTTGCTTATTGTTGTTTGTGCTTTTAGTTTGTTAAGAATCCTAATTACCCCTAAATAAGTTAAAAATTAAAAATATATTGGATCGCATTGTGAAAATGAAGTATTTCGAGCCAAACGAAGTTCGGTGAAAATTTTTACCACTGGTGCCGTCGGCGCCCTATTCTTTTATACCAGCCGAATTTCTAGTTTGAGCGCCGCCGGCGCCCAAATTCTGGAAGACATTTTTTTAAGTTTTAAAATATGATTTTTGGTTGTTTTTAGCGAGATTTTCTTCCTTAAAACACCCCAAAACTCCATTTTGAACCCATAATCACCCGAGAACGAAAACTTTCTTTCCAAATTCGCATCCCATGGATTCCTACTCCATTAAAATCCCTAGATCACACATTTACAATCGACGGAAGTTCATTAGTTTCAAGGCACAGCTTCTATTCCATAAAGTGATGATGAAAAGAAGAATTATCAAGGAGAGAGGCTTTGTGAATCGAGGTTTGGAGAGTCCGACTACAAGAGTTGAAGAGATAGTGAAGCAAAGGCGTTGGGAAGTGTTATGCTACACTACCGCTGCAATGGTTGTTCTGGTCGAGAAAGAATTTTATGCAAATTGGCATGGGATCAACCAAGGATGTGTTTTTGTGCGAGATAGGTATGTACCATTCACTCCTGCGAGGATTAATGATCTCTTCATGATCGAGAATGTACCTATTTGTCATTATACAAATTACAATGCGACGAGCAATGATATGAATGAAATCTATCACTATTTGACGGATGAGAATGAAGAATGAGAAGTAAGGGATAATGGATATATCAGATTCTCTTCTTCAACCTTGAATCCGGTATCAAAGCAGTGGCATTACTTTATTTCGACAAAATTAATTCCTACTATGAAGATAAGTAAGGTAACGAAGGAAAGTGCTATTCTGAATTTCGTATACAAACTCGGAAGGCCGATGGATATTGGATCAATCATTACTAAATTCAGTATTGGGATTGATTGTGCATGGATCTAAATATGGGCTTGGACACCCGTCCACCATATTTCGTTATGTAGTCAATCACGAGTACCATATGAAAGTTGGGAAAAAGTTCTTCTACCCCGGAGACTCGTCGACCCAAATGATCTTTATGACTATAGAACAAGTAGGAGATGAAGGAGATATGGATTTGCTTGTTGATCAGCCCATCGAGAGCTCACAACCTATTCAAATTTTTACTATTCGAAAGTTTGAGGGTGATATTGAAGAAGATAAAGAAATTAGAAAATGAGGTACAGAATGTTCTGAATGCTATTAACAATATTTCTGATTTATTTGATCACATTGATTGGAGGATAAAAGAGCAATTTGATCATATTAGTCGGATTGAGTCGAGTTTGATTAATATATTGAAGAAAAATGTTGTGGTGGCTGAAAATTCATCTGATAATTCCCATATCATCCATTCTACAATCTGTTCGTTCATCGTCATTCAATGGGAGACATTGGAGAGGATGAGACTTCTAAGACTGATGAGGAGTAATTAGTGGATTCTGTACGTTGTTTTGTTATGTTTAAGTGTTTGCTTTGATTATTATGTTATTTGCTTTGCTTTTTTTAGTAGGTTATGCTTGGACTATGTTTCGATTTCTTGTGTGTATTTAGGACTTAGTGTTTGCTTATCGTAGTGTACTTGCAACACTAAGGATCTAAGGAGTGTTGTTTTTATTTTATAAACATATGTGTGTAATTGTTGTGTCATGGATTTTATATATGAAAGTGATGTGACGTGTTGTTTGTGTAAAGTGATGTTGTTTATTTCTTGTGAGATGAAATGGATGCTTGCTGATGTGTTAGATAGGACTGCGGAGGTTGAAACAATCGAATTTACGACGAAAATTTTTGAACCCAATAGAATTTTAGACTGGCACCGCCAGCGCCCAAATACAGAGAGCCTAGCTATTAATTTGAATAGAGCGCCACCGGCGCCCAAAAATCGAAAATAGCCCGGGACCCTTAAAAATTCGCGAAAATTGCCTGGGACCCATTTTTCCGCCATTTCTTTCGTCTCCCACCTCCATATTTGCGATTTTGAAGCTTTATGGCTTGTTAGATCTCGAAATAGAGAGGGTTTCAAGGATTTCTGAGGCTAGATCTGCGCTTCTCTTGGTAAGAGCTTTAATTTAAGTTAAAATTTTTGGATTTTCGCCATGTGAAACTCTTACATTAGTTGGATGATATTTTTGAGAGATTTTTTTAGAAAAAGTGATGTTTCCTATGGTGGATTTGTTCTTACTTGTTTAGATTAATGCTTGGAGTTAGTACATTCTGGATTTGGGATTTATTGGTAAATTTTTGTAATTTTTTAGAAATTCACATGGCTCCTAGAATGAGTAAGGGGAAGCAAAAATTTGATTGGGACAATGAAAGATTTGTTAATATTAAGGCTCGCTTCGCTTCAACTCTCGCTTGCAAAATAAGAAGTGTATTCAAGATCGAGCGTTTCGAGAATCCTGGTGGATCTCGTGGAACAGCTAATTTCGAGCGGAATCGGGAGTGTATCCGTTACTTTTCTACTAATGCTGTTTTGGGAATAGTCTGAGAATTTTATGCTAACGTGCTCTGGTCTAAGACAGAATATGTGCTAGTCCGAGGGAAACTGGTTGACTTCACCCCACCATGTATCAACACATTTTATCAAATTCAAGAACCTTTTGTTTGTGAATTTGAGAATTTTGTACTAGTGAAGGGAATTTGATGAGTGTAATCACGCATCTGACCGATGGAAGAGGGGAGTGGAAGATGAATCAGAGATAGATGATTAACTTCCCTACTTCTACTATAAATGTTGCTTCTAATGCGTGGCATTATTTCATTTCTGCGAGACTGTTACCTTCTTATCATCACAGCGAAGTTACTAAGGATTGAGCTATTTTGAATTATTGCATCTAGAATATGAAGAAAATCAATATTGGAGCTATTATTTTCAAGAGCATTCACTCTATTGCCAAAGGAGAAACTACTGGTGGATTAGGACATCCTGCCCTAATTCATGCCCTTTGTGTTCAGTCTGGACTTGAGTATAATAGTTCTGAGGAAGTGGTGATACCTTTGAGACCAATTATGAAGACCATTATTCATACTTATGAGGCTCATGTGGGTGCAAGAGAGGAGAGTAAGAGTACTGATATTCCTACCACAAGATATGATGTTCCATCTACTTCTGAGCCCCCGACAATATCTGATGTCATGAAGCAGTTAAGATTGCAAAGTGATAGTATTGATAGGATGCATAGTCGGATGGATATATTCGAGGCCAGGAGTGATGTGAATGAAGACTATTTGCAGAGAAGAGTTGAGTTTGATATTGCTTATTATGATGCTCGAGCCGGATTTATGAGGGGGAGTCGGATGTGACATTTCCTACTTGTCCAACTTATACACCGTACAGGCCTGGACCTTCTGACCCTGCTGACGATGTTGGAGATGATGTGTGGTAGTTTTATATTTCTATGTTCTACTTTTGTGTTTTTTTTAGTTTATTGTGTTGTACTGATGTGATGTAGTGGATATCAACTTTTCATGTGATATGTAACCCTGTGTTCTACTGATGTAGAGTTATTTACTTTTCATGTTGAACTGTTAGTTGTACTGTTAGTAGTGTGATAGTTCGTTTCATGTTATAGTGTTGTGTTGTATGTTTAGATCTTTAATGTTAATTTCTCTTTACCCCTGCAAATATTTAAAATTGTTATATCACTGCTACTAATTGTTTCATGCATGCTAGTTGTGAATTTTGATTAATACCGTATAAATGTCGAAGATTTCAAAAATCCCGAAGACAAAAAGGTTAGTTTTCTTTTACTCTCAACTATTTCAAATTTATTGAAAAATTTAAGTTTGGGGGAGGGTAGAGAAATGCTAAACTTCTTTTATTTGTTCTCAATTATTATATTTTCAAAAATTATTAGCATAACTTCTGGCAATTGAACCTCATTGTAAGACAACTAAAACTTTTCATTTCAGTTGAATATTATGGAAGGATAAGATGAAAATTTTTAGTAATAAAAGTTGATTTTATAGAAATAAGATCTTTGGTATGAAAGGATTTGATTATAGTTAACTGTTTAAAGTAAAGAAAAGTGTATTTTTGAAATGTTAAAGGACTTAAAGTATTGTGTATTAAGAAGAGATTGTTACATTATGAAAAATAATAAAGCTTGTGCCTAACTATAAAGTAAGGTGGTGTTTCAAGTTTGAACTTTAGAAAGAGGAGAGTGAAGTTCAAAATCATTAAAGGCTATCCAGATATAGTAATCCTCAATAAAAGAAAAGAAAAGAAAAGAAGGATTGAAAAAAAAACCCAAAAGAAAAAAAAAAGAAAAGAAAGAAAAATGTTTATGAGGAGAAGCTTGAGGAGATGCCTAATCAAAAATTGGCTTCACTTGAATCACCCTAAAGGTAAAACTTGATTTCATTTCTGAATTTATGTTTAATGTACTAGCCTACATTTTAGTAAAGTTTGGATGAACTCCTTTTTCACATATTCTTTTAAGGCACTCTTAATGTGACAAATTATGGTTCATCTTGAAATAAATAGAAGACTAGAACTCTTAGACTTGATTACTGAATATTTTTATACCTGTAATGTTGATCTGAGTTGCTAAACTTTTTCTAAAAATCTAACCACAATATTCTTTTGAATGAAAATTTTAGTGTCTTCAGTTGAAAAGTACATTGCCTAGAGTTATATTTTATGTAGTAAAATGATTTCTTGAGGACAAGTAATAGTTTAAGTTTGGGGATTTTTATGCACCAAAAATATATACTCTTTTAGCTATATTTTTTACCTATTTTTTGTGATATTACACTTTAAAGGAAGGTATTTTTCATGATTTTTTGCAGGTATGATGAATATAGGTGAATGGAGCGAAAAGATGCAAAAAGGAACGAATTTGGAGCAAAATGGAGCAATTTGGAGGAAAACAGCCACTGGCGCCGCCGGCGCCCTATTCTCAAACCTCCAGAAATTATTGGCACGATAGGGCGCCGCCAGCGCCACTATCGGGTGCCGCCGGTGCCCTATGTCAGTTCATTTCAAATTCAAGAGTTTTGGCGGATTTTTGAAGAGGTGCTTGAAGAAACTCTTGGAGAATTCATTCCAAACATAAAGTTAAGTGTTCAAGACGAAAATAGTGAGGAGGATTGCTGTAGAGAGTGTAAGGAAAGTGTGAGAGAGAGTTAGGATTTGTGATTTTAAGAGAGATTCTTCTCTAAGGAGGGGAGAAGAGGGAGTAAATTGAGAGATTGCTTCTTCATCTTTGTTCCAAGGAGATAATCAAGTATTGCAAGGAATAGGAAGAGGAATCAAGGGAACTTTGAAGGAATTTGCTTGGGGAAGAGAAAGAGATAAGTTGTATTTACTATTGTGGTTTGTATTACTCTTCTTTCTTATATAAAATCCATGTGTTCTTATATCTTCTCCATGATTTGTGAGTAGTTTGCCTTTCTTCTTGCATAAAGTAGTGATGATGTGGTGATGTGGAATTGATGTGCCCTTTAAGTGTATAGAAGTTGTGATGTTTCTTTCATTTGGAACTTAATTTACTTTTCAATCTGGCTAATTGAATTGTTAAAACATGTTGAGGAATATTAATTCCAAAAGAATCGAATGTTCTACAAGAAGAATGAAGAAACCATTTAATGTCCATGAATGAATTGCGTAGTTCATGGGGATTAAGTGCAAATAAATAGAGAAATGAGTTTTGATGGACTTGAAGTTGGAGGTTTCATGGTGACATAATGGGATCCCCAATTTGGTCTTAAGATTGGTAACTAAAGCCTATGGTTAGCCTTCGGGTGAAGGGTGAGTGGGAGCTCCGTAGTGAGAGTCGGTATCCTCCCAGCCGAGCCTTAGATTTAGTGACTAAACTTAAGATATGGCAATGTTCTTTACTTGCTTGGAAGAGGTGGTACTCTTTTAAGGGTAAAGAAGCAAAAATGCTCCTATTTGGCACAATACAAAAGATTAACATTCTTCATCATCCACACATCATAATCTTTATGTAGGAAGGAAGACACTTTTCATATAGAAGTATCTTATAAATCACATAAGCTAGTGTGTGTTAGTTAAATTAGTTCAGTAAGTAGAAGTAATTGTAGTAACTTTATTATTATCGTACTTTGCATTAACTAGTTGTAGTACACTTGAGCAACTATTACAATTGGTATTGGAATTTAGTGCTATATTATCTGATTTAAAAGAACGTTCACCTCCCTGTGGGATTGATAACCAGGACACCATTAGAGCTTTGTATTACTTAATACGATACGTATACTTGCGTTGAATTTGTGAGTTTACTAAATCATTATAAAAATATATGAATCCGACTTCATAAATTCTTGCAAAATATATAAAGTCGCACCAGCCTCGCAACTGATAAATTTTCTTCGATTGAACACTCTAGATCTAGAGATTTCAAGGTGATTGGATGCCATAATGACGAGTTTTGATGGCGTTTCAAATCGTTTTTAGGAAGTAGATAGTTTAGAATTCGAGTTCTAGGAGTTTTTAAAGAATTAAAACACTTAGAATCGCCAGAAACCGTCAAAATAACTCCCTAAACTGTTCATTCACCGATCTCGCCATTGGCGGCGTTGATCTCGCCATCGGCAGTATTCTTAAATAATACAAACTGAATTTGGCGGGAAAAACTCACCGTCGGCGAGCTTGATCTCTTCGTCAGTGGCCAAGGCAAAAATTGCCCAGTTTCGCTCTGGTCTGAATGTGTTTCAAATTTTTCTATGGATCCAATATCGTGATGATCATAAGGGTAAATTCGAGTAGCAGATTTCATTCATTCCACAAACTAACAAAAAATCAAACAGATACGCAATCATCACACATAAGTAAAGATAACTATGGGTTGCCTTCCATAAAGGCTTGGTTTAACGTTGTCAGCCCGACCTATTCAGAGTGTTAATCAGGTTGACTGAGCATTAAAACCTCTTTAAAATTTGGTCTTTTATCCTCAAAATATGGTTTTAATTTGTGTCCATTTACTTTAAATCTATTTCCAGTCTTTGGATCTTCAATTTCAACAGCTCCGTATGTAAATACTTGAGTTATAGTGAAAGGTCCTAACCATCGAGATTTCAATTTCCCAGGAAATAATTTCAGCCTTCTATTATACAACAATACTTCTTGTCTTGGTTCAAAATTCTTTTGATTAATCTTCCGATCATGCCATATCTTCATTTTCTCTTTATAGATTTTATCATTATTATAGGATTCATTCCTTAATTACTCTAGTTCATTCATCTGCAACAATCTCTTCTCACCAACATCTTTCAAATTATAATTAAATTCATCGCCTAATATGCTTTATGCTCTAATTCAACTGGTAAGTGGCAAGTCTTCCATAAATAAGTCTGTAAGTAGTCATTCCAATCTGAGTTTTAAAAGCAGTCCTGTATGCCCATAATGCAGTGTCTAGTCTTGTAGACCAATCTAATCTACTAGAGTTTACAGTCTTTTCTAAAATTCGTTTAATTTCTCGATTAGAAACTTCAACTAATCCACTGGTCTGTGGATGATAAGCAGTCGATATTTTATGAATAATATTGAATTTTTCTGCCAATCTTTGAATATATTTATTCCTAAAATGGGATCCTCCGTCAGTAATAATCACTCTCGGCATTCCGTATCTTGTGAAAATATTTTTCATTAAAAATTTTGAAACACTCTTAGCATCACAAAGAGGTAAGGCCTGTGCTTCAATCCATTTAGAAACATAATCAACAGCAACTAATATACATGAGTTTCCAAATGAAGGAATAAATGGTCCCATGAAATCTAATCCCCAAATATAGAAAATTTCAACTTCTAATATTAAATTCAGAGGCATTTCATTTCTTCTTGATATTTTACTACTTTTTGGCATTTATCACAAGTTTTGATATATCTATAAACATCTCTAAAAAGAGTAGGCCAATAAAATCCAGATTGTAAAATTTTATAAGCAGTTTTGTCAGTCCCGAAATGTCCTCCAAACTCAGAATCGTGACATTTTTGAATAATTTGTTCAGTTTCTTCATAAGGCACACATCTTCTAATAATAAGATCCTTACATTACTTATATAAATATGGTTCATCCCAAAAATACGTTTTAGCATCATGAATGAATTTTTTTCTGTTGTTGTAGAGTTAGCATGGGTGGTAAAATATCACTTACAATATAATTAACTATATCATCATACCAAGGTATTTTCCACTCATTTATATTATAAAGTTGTTCATCAGGGAAACTGTCTGTAATTTCATTGTCAGTGTCAGGTAATTCACAATATTCTAATCTTGACAAATGATCTGCAATTTGATTATCAGTTCCCTTTATATTAATTACTTCAAAATCAAATTCTTGTATCAGTAATATCCATCTGATTAATCTTGGTTTGGTATCCTTCTTTTGCATTAAATAATTAATAGTAGAGTGATCAGTATGCACAATACCTTTAGTTCCAATTAAATAAGATCTAAATTTATCAAAATCATATACAATTGCTAATAATTCTTTTTCTGTAACTGTATAGTTAATTTCAGCATTATTAAGAGTTTTACTAGCATAGTATATAACTTTAAAAATTTTATCGTATTTTTGTCCAAGAACAGCTCCTATAGCATAATCACTAGCATCCCACATAAGTTCAAATGGTTTCTCCCAATCAGGTGAAACTATTATAGGTGTTGTGACTAATTTATCATTTAATAATTCAAAAGCATTTAAAAATTCTTTAGTAAATTCAAATTTCTTGTCCTTTTCTAAAAGTTGGCATAGAGGTTTGGTAATTTTTGAAAAATCTTTTATGTAGCGTCTGTAAAATCCAGCATGTCCAAGAAAACTTCTTACTCCTCTCACTGTAGTAGGAGGTGGTAATTTAGCTATAACTTGAATTTTTGCAGGGTCTACTTCCATGCTATTTTCTGAAATTGTATGCCCTAATACAATTCCTCATGCAACCATAAATTGACATTTCTCCCAATTTAGAACTAAATTAGTTTTTTCGCATAGCTCTAATACTTTTTCAAGATTATCCAAGCATGCGTCAAATGATGTTCCTACAGAGAAATCATCCATAAATACTTCTATTCCATCATCAATTAATTTACTAAATATAGACATCATACATCTCTGGAATGTTGTAGGTGTATTACATAGTCCAAAAGGCATCCTTCGAAAAGCAAACGTTCCATAAGGACTAGTAAATGTAGTTTTCTCTTCATCCTCAGGAGCAATAGGAATTTGATGGTAGCCAGTATATCCATCTAAAAAACAAAAGTATTTGTGCCCAGCTAGTATATCCAACATTTGGTCTAGGAATGGTAAAGGGAAGTGATCTTTCCTGGTGGCTGCAATTAATTTTCTATAATCAATACATATATACCATCCAGTAACTTGTCTGATAGGTATCAAATCGTTATTTTCATTAGCTTCAACAGTCACTCCCCCTTTCTTAGGAACATAAATGTCTGAAACAGGATATATAATACCATTGTCTAACCATTTTAATATTTCTTTCTTGACTACATCTTTCATCATTGGGTTTAATCTCCTTTGGGGATCAACTCTTGGCTTATGTTCATTATCCAAAATAATTCTGTGCATACAGATTGAAGGTCTAATTCCTTTAATATCTGCTAAGGTCCAACCAAAAGCTTTCTTATACTTTTTTAATGTATCCAAAAGTTTTTGATCTTGTATTTTGTTTAACTCTGCCGATTTAATAACCGTTAAAGTTAAAGATATTCCCAAAAATGCATACTTCAAATGAATTGGTAAAATTTTTAACTCAAGTTCAGGAGGTTTTATAATTGATGGAACTATATTCTTTTCAGCATTTTCCGTAATATCCAACATCTCAAATCTTTCTTGTATATAATCTATTTCTTCATTTTCTGCTTCTTCAAATAATTTTGTATTTTCTATTTCTGATTTATCTTCAAAGCATTCTTTAAAATGTTTATTTCGCAAATGTTCAATAATTTCCATTCGAAAACATTCATCATCTTTTTCAATAGCAGGATATTTCATTGATTTTGCAATATTGAAAGTTACTTCTTGATCATTTACTCTCATAGTTAATTCTCCCTTTTGAACATCAATCAGAGCTCTTCCAGTGGCTAAGAAGGGTCTTCCTAAATCTATGGGTATTTCTTTATCTTCCTCCATATCTAAAACAATAAAATCCATAGGTAAGATAACTTTATCCACTTTTACTAACACATCTTCAATAACTCCATTAGGATATGTCATTGAATGATCATCTAACTAAAGAGTTACTGAAGTAGGTGAGACTTCTCCTAATCCTAATCTTCTAAAAATTGATAGAGGCATAAGATTAATGCTGGCTACCAAGTCACATAAAGCTTCTCCATAAAATTTTTCTTCATTAGCACAAGGTATAGTGAAACTACCAGGATCTTTTAATTTCTCAGAAAGCTTTTTCTAAATAATTGCACTACACTCTTCGCTAAGTGCAACAGTTTCATTGTCTGTGAACTTTCTCTTTTTTTTTTTAAATATATTTCATAAACTTCACTTAATTGGCATTTGTTCTAATGCTTCTACAAAGGAAATATTTACCGTTAATTTCTTCAGGATTTCAAGGAATTTAGAAAATTGCTTATCCTTTTTATAATACTTTAATCACTGAGGAAATGGTGGTGGAGGTTTTTCTATAGTAATTTTCATAGGTATTAATGGATATTCTAAATCTTGATCTTGCTGATCCTTTTGTTTTTTAGTTTCCACTTTCTCTGTTTCAATTTTCGTTTCTTTTTGTATTCTTGTTTCTAACTCTTTTCCACTTCGTAACTTTATCACTTTTATTTGTTCTTTTCCTTGGTCTTTAGGATTAATTTCCACATTACTAGGAAAAGTTCCAGGAATTCTATTATTAAGCACAGTAGCGATATGCCCGAGTTGAGTTTCAATATTTTTAATAGTTGTTCCTTGATTTTGTAATTGGTTCCCTTGATTTTGTAACTGATTTCCTTGATTCTGCAAATGCTGACCCATATTTAATATCAATTCTTCCATAGATAACTTCTTTTCCTTAAATTGAGAGTTATTATTAAATCCAGTTGGATAAGAAGGTTTATAATTAGAATTTCCTTGGTTAGATGAATTTCCTAATGGGTTTACTGATTTGTTTGCCCATTGTTGATTAGTAGAATTGTTATTTCAATTAAAATTAGGATGATTCTTCCAACCAGGGTTGAAATAATTTGTATAAGGATTATTGGGTCTATTATTAATAGCATTTAAATTTTCATAAGAAGGTTGAGCATCCACAAACTTCTATTATAGTAGGAGAATAATTTATTCCAAAATGATCTAATTTCCTAAATATAGCAGCAATCTGAGAAGCTAACATAGATATTGCATCAGAATCATGGATACTAGCTATTTTTTTAGGATTTAGCCTTTCAGAAGGCCATTGAAAATTGTTGGTAGCCATTTCTTCAATTAATGAATAAGCCTCATCAAATGGTTTTGACATTAATGAACCACCGACAGTAGCATCAATAATAGATCTAAGAGATCCTACTAATCCATTATAAAAAGTTTGAATAATTAACCAATCTGGTAACGCATGATGTGGGCATTTCCTAAGAAGATCTTTAAATCTCTCCCAAGCTTCGTATCTCGATTCTCTGTCAAACTGCTAAAATAGGTTATATCATTTCTAAGCTTAACATTTTTTGAAGGAGGAAAGTATTTGGATAGATATTTTTGTGATAATTCTCCCCAAGTTCTAATAGATCCAGGTGCTACGAATTTAACCACATCTTAGCATTATCCCTTAAAGAAAAAGGAAAAAGCCTAAGTCTAACAGCATCATTAGATACTCCGTCATATTTAAAATTAGCACAAAGTTCTGAAAAACTAGCGAGATGTTAATTAGGATCTTCGTTTGGTGAACCACTAAATTGATTATTCTGTACCATTTGGATAATTGCAGGTTTAAGCTCAAATGAATTAGCTGCTACATCAGGGTTTTGGATAGTTAAGTGAATTTCATCTAATGTAAAGTTAGCGTAATCTCTTAAAGGTCTCGGTTGATTTGTATTTTCAATTACTGGATTATTTGTCATTTGATTTAAATTTATAATTTCTCTTTTCTGTTTTCTAATTTTTTTAATAGTGCGTTCTAATTCCGAATCGTAGGGTATTAAATTTTTTGTTCCAAATTTACGCATACACAACTTAAGTAATTTTAAAATAGTCTGTTACTCTAGTAATTATCTTAATAATTATTTTATTAAATAATTTAATAATTACTTTATTTCCCTGGCAACGACGCCAAAAACTTGATCGGGGGGTGCTGCGGTGCTTCGTAACTATATGTGTGTTTAACCAGTGTAAAAATAATATTAATTAATAACATAGTTACCCCTTTATCAACGCAAGTATACGTATCGTTCAAGTAATATAGGGCTCTAATAGAGTCCTAGATATCGATTCCACAGAGAAGTTATAGATTATGAACTAATTAAAGCAGTTGCAATTACCATCTAGTATACGGAAATAAAGAACACTTATACTAAACTCTATTACTAATTTTTGAATGGAAGACTGCAATTTAGAAAAGTATCTCTCCCCTTGTTAAGAGAATTAAGTGAATGGATAATTAAACTAGTTAGAATTGTATTGTGCCAAATAGGAGCATTCCTATTCTTTACCCTTTGGTCCAGGCATAAAGAATATTGACTAATCCTATGCTTGGTTACTGAATCTGCAGCTAGGCTGGGAGGATACCGGCTCTCACTTCGGAGCCACCACGTTCCCCTTGCTTGAGGGCTAGCATCTACACTTCAGCACCCAAATGATAGGACTGAATTGAAGATTTTAGTCTGTCACTCTAAAATATCCAATTCTACACCTGATAAATAATATTTCCCTAATTATTTGCACCCTCCTTTTAAGACTTTAGCTTTCCCTGAATCTTGGATGTAATTTTTACTTTAGTTGTGAAATCAACATATTTTAACAGTTCAATTGTCCAAATAGAAAGTAAATTACGATTCAATTAAAAGATTATCACAATTTTTATTGAATATTTTAGGCACAACTAATTTTATTTTCCATTTCACTAAATCTTAAAATCAAGGAGAAAGACAGAGAAGACTACTCAGAATGCACAGGAAGAATAACACAAAACTTAGATTTCATATAAAATTAAAGTTATAAAACAATAAATAAAACTTATCTCGAAGTTTCTCCTTTAGCAGACTCCTTGAAGTTCCTCTGACTCTTCCTTCTTGTACAACACATTCAACTAAACTCACTATTATACTCTCTAAAACACACTTACACACTAAATACACTAATAAGACACTCAAAAAAGACACACCAAGGACACACATTCAGCCTAAAATCATCTCTATTTAAAGAGGGAGAAATATTTCCAAAGGTTGCTTAAGCTCCTCTTCAAATAGCGTCCAGATTCATTGAACATTGCTTGAACTGACCTTCTCGCCGTCGGCGGGCTCGTTGGCACCGTCAGCAGGCTTCTAGAACATAGGCCAACTACTCAGGCTCGCTGTCGGCGGGCTCGATCTCGCCGTCGGTGGGCTCCTTTATAATATATTTGAATGCTCTCGAGGAAAACACGCCGTCGGCGGCCTATTCCTCGCCGTCGGCGGCCTAGTTCAATTTTTGTTTCTTTTAGTCCTTTTTGTTCCAGATTCGCTCCTTTTCTCATATATTTGCTCCATTATCTATAAATCTTCATTCCTGCAATAAAACATAGAAAATACATTTCTTTAAAGTGCAATATCAATATAAAATTAGTATGAATTTCTCAATACATTTTTCTCCGGTCAGCAGTATTGGACTAGGAGGACTGGAAAAATAATTCCCCTTCTGCTACACCAGTTGGATCCTCAAGGGTTTTGAAATAAGGCATCCTTTATTTAAAATCTAACATTTACTTTAATTGGCACTACTTGCTAGCTCTAAACTTATTTGAAGATACAATCGATCAAGGCCATCAATGACCATCCACTCAAATACATGCTCACATGGCCGAAAGATTCTAGTCAGATCTTTAAGTGGGTTATGGAACTCAATGTATAGAATATCACCTACATTCCCTGAACGACGATTAAATCTCAAGCAATGATAAATTTCCTAAGAGATTTCTCCAAGCAGGGCCAATCGAGCAAAGAAGCCAATGCTAGCTACTATCTTTTGACTTTGCACATTGATGGAGCCTCTAGCTAGGGCTGCTTGATACAGTGATAGTAACCTTTGAGAGAAGAAACTAGTGCCTTGTGACCTACATCTAAAGAAAGCCAACACAGCCGCACAAGGGCAATCAATCAAAAAGCTTGATCAGACTTCGACCAGCCAATGCTTTAATAAGAAAAATGCCCCATGAGCCTTTAAGCTGAAAAACATATACTAGGAAAAAGGTTCATCGAATATAGAGTGTGGATGATCTCAAGGAATTCTTTCCTTAAAATAATTACAGTATACCAATATAAGAAAAATATAAAACGGAATTTTCATTCTAATACTTATGAATTTTTCAATTTAATAAAATATTAATAAAAACACTAGCTGATTATGTGATTGTGACAACAGGTTTGAAAAACACTCGAGGAACTCAAAGGCTGATACACCTAGCATCGAGTAAACACTTAAGGAACTAGGCTACCCAAAAGAGCTAACTGACATAAGCGCTACGAGCTCTGGTCGCAAAACTCTAACTATAACTTCAAATTTTTGAGCAAATAAATTTTTAGAGGTTGTTACCAAACCAGTATCAACAAAGACCCACTAAGGATTCCAAAAAAAACCCCTAGAAAAATATTGGGGACTACCTCCTTACGAGGAATAGTTAAACTGAAAGAAAATTTGGGTCATGTTAAACAACTAAGAAATTATGTTTGCCTAAGACTTGACACCCAAAACAAACTGATTCAACATATGTCATTCGAATGGTTAAAATAATATTAAATGAGCAATGATGACGCCACGATGTCCTATTAGCTTATGCAAATAAAATAGACCCTTAACACTCGAGCAATGAAAGCTATGAATTGAGCCGGGTGAAGTTTATTTTAAATCAACTAAAGATTAGCAAACAAAGAAACATCATAACTTAGCAATGTAAATTGTAAAACAAGAAAAAGTGACTGAAAGGTCATCTTTAATTCATATAATCATTTCTCTACATGTATGTTAGAAAAAGAAAACCTTTTCTTGTACCTTGATTCAGTTACATATAAAGAAAACTTCTAAGTATTGGAGTCATTGGGTTGAGTGTTGGCCGATCTATCATCCTCCATGTTATTGCTCTCAAACCCTTAGCATTTCAAAGCCAAAGGAGCACCAAAAATTTCTTGAACTCATCAAGGTTAGAGTGTGTGGGGTAGACCATCCCAACTCTGATGAAATTGCTTGATCGCCTCGGAGTTACCCTTTTATAAATGAACAAATTTAGTATCAAGAAACTCTTCAGTTCTCCTCATTGTGGCTAGTTTCTCTAACAGTTCAGCATTTCATCTTCAATGACAAAGACCCACTCAAACTTTATCTCCATCTTTGCTTCAGCACCCTCCAACCGAGCCTCTACCACAACAACATGAATTTATGCCACTCTTGCTTTCTCTTTGAACTCTTTTTCTGTAGCATCAATCTTCAAGGCCCTATTCTCATGTGAAGATAAAAGGAAGACAAGTGGTGTGTCATAGCAAGACTGAGTAGCCGGAATCAATCGACAATATGGCATAGCTCCATGGGCTGGTGGTTATTAAAAATTTTCACAAGCCCGGTCGACCAAAGAACATGTACTATTCTTGAGGAATATTCTGACGTCTCTAAGGCTTAGGGGACATAGTCTCTTTTGACATATTTAATGTAAAACTTGAGTCCGAATTAAGAATGACCTTCAATTGTTTCTGTTGTAACAAACTCCAATAATCTTTGCCTCCCTTTCATTTCTTTTTGAGAGACGAGGGAAGCGATGTATCAAAATGTGGAGTCAGAGCCTTTCATTTCCTCCAATGCTATTCCTCTACATGTTCAGCCGGCTCAGACTCTTCTTCAACTAAGCTTTCTTTACAACTATTTGCCTCAATAAGATTGGCTAGTGCAACTAGAGATCGCAAAGAGAGATGACTGGCTTACCCTCCTTCAGCAAGAGAAATGAAGCCTGGAAAAGATGGCTAGGAAGCTCCTATGTTGACAAGCATTCAAAAGACTCCTCAGCCTTCTATTCAAGGATGGTTGAAGTCGACTTCTCTTGGCAGTGGTCCATTGATGCCTCTAAATGCATTATAGAAAATTTTTTGTTTGAACATAGTTAAATCGTCAAACACTTTATTTAGAATAATGATCCCTGCTAATATTTATGCTTACGTTATAGATATGAACTTATACTTTATAATATGGGATTCTATTTAAGTATATGTATCGTTTATCAAGTAATATAGGACTTTTTGATTAAGCCCCGAGCTATCAAACCCACTGGGAAATGTCTAAAATTTTAAAGAAAGTAGAAAAACAACTTTTTACTTTTAAAAATGATTTTGTAAAGTATGTTTTAAGATAGAAAGTCTTAAATTTGTTTTTGATATTTTCTTTTAAGAAAACGTAAAGCAAGCAACTAAAATTAACAAGACTATAAAACTATATGAAAGCAAATGAGAATGAAATATATTTTTTCTCTTTCAATGAATTAGTAAAAATTATGGAATTTTGTTGTGGAAGTATCTAAATGTGTTGTGCCAAATAGGAGCAATTATATTTTTTACCCTTACTTGGTTCTATAATGAACATAGGTTAATCTGAAGTTTTGAAATATTGTAAATGGGTTAGTGATACACCTAAAATAGATAGTATTTTTATGCACATTTTTATACCTATTTTTAATGATATTGCACTTTAATGGAAGGTATTTTGTATTTTTCTTGCAGGTATGATGAAAATGGATGGTCATGATGAAAGGAGCAAAATTGGATCAAATTTGGAGCAAAAAAAAATGAAAAATGAAAATTTGGGCACTGGCGGCTAAGCGCCGCTTGGCTGGTGCTTAGATGCCACAGTGAAAAATCGAAATCTAAAGGAATTTGGGGCCAATTTCAAAGGGGATGGGATGCAACTCTTGGTGGTAACTTCCATAACTTCCTTTGGGCGGCAACTTTGAATGAAGGGGTGTATTCTTTAGTGGATACATTGAATCTAGACACATTTTGAAGAGACACCAAGGCACCTTTTGGTTTAATTTTTAAAGAGTCTTAGGAATGACTAAGTGCTCTTCCTTTGCATTTTGAAGAGAGTTTTCATTAAGAGTAGGAGTAGAGAGTAAAGAAGTGCTCTTTCACTTGCATTTTGAAGAGAGTTTTTATAGTATTTTACTTTTATTTTGTGAGAGTTTTTATTAAGAGTACGAGTAGAGAGTAGAAAGGAGAAAAGGGTCGGAGTGAAGTCTTCTTCTTCCCACTTCTTTTCTTTCTTTTATTTTAGTTTCTATTGAAGTCTGAAGTTTATTCTGAGTCATCGGAGTTGGGAGATCCGCTCTGAGGAGTAGTTTAGTGAAGATTTAAAGTTTCAGAGGAACTTCCAGAGTCTTGTGGAGAGAATTTTCAGATAAGTGTTTACTTTTGTTCTTACATTTAGTTTTTTAATTAATACTTGTTTTTGTTTGTTATTTTTCATATGGTTTTTCTTTTTAAATCAATGTGTTTTTGTATTTTCTCAATGCATTCTGAGTAGTTTACTTTATCTTTTTCTTTCTTAAATGGAGAAGTAATTAGTTTATGGAGAATTTTTTTGGAAAGTATAAGTGTTTAAAGTTGGAAGAAGTTGTAAAAATTGATTCTGAAAACTTTGTTTACTTCTTAATTTTGTCTGTTAAGTTGTAGAATTTCTTGAGATTATGTAAGATCCAATGCGGTATTGTCTCATAAAAGTTAATAAGAATCACATGCAATTATATGGGTGAGAATTGTAGTCCATATAATTGAATGTAATATTAGAAGATATTTTTATTGAAGGGAGTAAAATTAGAGGATTTTAGAGTGACAAGCTAAAACCCCCTAATTTGGTTTGAAGTTTTGAGTTTTGTTATGAGAAGTTAGCACCCAGTTGGTGGGAATCGAGGGAACTCTAGAGTGAGAGACTGGTATCCTCCCTGCCTAACCATGTTCAAAATGATAAACATTTCAAATTAACCTATGTTCTTTATAGAACCAAGTAAGGGTAAAGAATACATTTGCTTCTATCTGTCATAACAAATTTAAATACTTCCACAACAATACTTTAATAATTATTACTACTTCATAAAAGGAAACAAAAAGATATTCTAGTTAATAGTGTTTTACATACAGTGTTATTAGTTATTATAATTTTAATTTCTTGCTTAACATTTTATTAAGGAAATTTCAAAAGACAAATCAACTTTCAAAACTTTTTAAAATCAAGACATACTTTCAAAAGCCATTAAAAAAAAAGTAAAAAGATAATTTTCTGATTCCTTTAAAGATTTTCATATTTTCCCTGTGGGTTCGATATCTCGAGGCTTAATCAGAAATTCCTATATTACTTGATAAACGATATGTATACTTGTGTAGTATCCCATATTATAAAATCATAATTTTCATATCTAAATCATCAACACTTTTATATATTGGTATGAGACCAAGTTTTTTTGGCGCACATATATCCATCTGGGATCAAGTTTTTGGCGTCGTTGCCGGGGAAAATAATTAAATTGCATTTTAAAGAGAGTTAAGAAATTTTAAATTTTTACTTTTCTTTTTTTTGTTAGTGTGTTGCGTTTTATTTTGTTTTATTGTTATATGCGTAGTTCAGGTTCTAAGGGACTTGTGCCTTACGATTCTGAATTAGAAAGAACTATCAGAAAAATAAAAAAAATTAAAAATACAGAAAAAGATAAAAATATTCAAGAAATGAAAAATCATCAAAATAAAAATGTAGGCATCCATCAATAATTAAGACCTTTAAGAGATTATGTTAACCCTACAGTAGATGAACTTCGTGGTAGTATTCAAAACCCTGAAGTAGCTGCTAATTCTTTTGAGCTTAAACCTGCTATTATCCAAATGGTCTCTAATAATCAGTTTGGGGGAGCAACAACTGAAGATCCTAATTTGCATCTTGCTAATTTTCTAGAGTTGTGTGCTACTTTTAAATATGATGGGGTTACGGATGATGCTATTAGACTTAGACTTTTTCCTTTCTCACTAAGTGATAAAGCTAAAATATGGTTACATTCGTTATCACCTGGATCAATAAGAACTTGGGGTGAACTGTCACAAAAATTCCTTGCTAAATATTTTCCACCATCTAAGCGGCTATGTTGAGAAATGATATAACATCTTTTTGTCAGTTTGAAGGGGAATCAATATATGAAGCATGGGAAAGATTTAAAGATCTCCTCAGGAAATGTCCACATCATGCGATTTCAGATTGGTTAATAATTCAAACTTTTTATAATGGATTAGTTGGATCTCTTAGATCAATCATCGATGCTGCTGCTAGTGGATCATTAATGTCTAAACCATTTTCTGATGCTTATGCTTTAATTGAAGAAATGGCTACTAATAATTTTCAATGGCCTTCTGAAAGGTTATATCCTAAAAAGGTTGCCAGTGCTTATGAAAATGATGCTTTTACAATGTTAGCAAATCAAGTTGTTGCTGTATCAAGGAAGATAGACCAATTTGGGATGAATTTTTCTTAACCAAATCTCATGATTGAAGAAAATTCATTAGGCCAAATGGTTGATTCTTATTCTTCACCAGAAAGTGTGAATGCTATAATCAAACCTAATAACCCATATTCCAATTATTATAACCCAGGTTGGAAGAATCATCCAAATTATAACTGGTATAACAATAATTAGGGTGGTGTTAATCAACAATGGGGGAACCACCAAGTAAACCCATTAGGGAATTGGAACAACCAAGGTAATAATAATAATAGATTAACTTATCCTTCTAATTATAACAATGCTTTACAAAATAAAGAGAAGAAGTTGTCTATGGAAGAAGTAGTATCACATATGGGAAATCAATTACAAATTCAAGGAGCAACTTGAAAATCAATTGGGATAAATTGCAAATGCCTTAAGTAATAGATCCCAAGAAATGCTTCCAAGTAATACTGAAGTGAATCTAAGAGAAAAGAATAAAGAACAAGTAAAAGCAATTCAACTGAGAAGTGGAAAAGAGTTGGAAGGTAGAGTTCAAAAAGAAACTGAAGTAGAGAAAGAAGAGATTGAAAGACCTAAAGAGGACCCTCTTAAAGGTTTTGAAAGACCTATTTCTCCACCTAAGGTTGATTTAGAAAAACCACCACCTCCATTTCCTCAGAGACTTCTTCAACAAAAGTTGGATAAGCAAATTTCAAAATACTTGGAGATATTAAAGAAGCTTACCATTAATATTCTATTTGCTGAAGCCCTATAACAAATGCCAAGCTATGTGAAATTTATGAAGGATATTCTTAATAAAAAAGAGGAAGTTTGCAGAAAATCGATCGTTGCACTTAGTGAGGAGTGCGAGTGCGATAATTCGAAAAAGCTTCCGAAAAACTTAAAGATCCCGGTAGTTTCACAATTCCATGTGCAATCAGAGAAAGATTCTGTGGAAAAGCTTTATGTGATTTGGGTGCAAGCATTAACCTTATGCCTCTATCAATATTAAAAAGACTGGGACTAGGAGAAATAACCCCAACTACTGTAACTCTGCAATTAGCAGATCGTTCGATCACAAACCTTAAAGGAGTTATAGAAGATGTTTTAGTAAAAGTGGATCAATTTATTTTTCCTGTTGATTTCATTGTGTTAGATATGGAGGAAGATAAAGAGATACCCATAATATTGGGGAGACCTTTTCTAGCTACAGGCAGATCCATGATAGATGTGCAAAAAGGGGAATTAATGATGAGGGTTAATGATCAGTCTGTTACATTTAATGTTTCAAAATTGATGAACTATCCTGCTGGAGGTAAAGAAGATGAGTGTTATAGGATGGATTTTGTTGAATATTTAAGTGAATGTCATTTCAAATCAACTTATGAAGAGAAAGCAGAAAGAGAAGAATGAGAATATAAGCAAGAAGAGAAGTTATTTGATTCTGAAGATTTTCAAGAGGAAGATTTAAAGTATGTTCATGAAAGTTTTGAATTGTTGGATATGACTGAAAAAGATGAATCTTATGGTTCATTAATTGAAAAATCTCCTGAACTTGAGCTAAAAATGCTTCATGATCATTTGAAGTATGTTTTTCTAGGTGAATCCTCAACTTTGCCAGTTATAATTTCCTCTCAATTAACTGAAAAAGAAGAAGAGATTTTGCTTGAAATTTTGAAGAAGCACAAGAAAGCCTTCGGATGGACAATTGCTGATATTAAAGGAATCAGTCCTTCAATTTGTATGCACAGAATTCTTATGGAAGATAATTGCAAACCGCGGGCTGATCCCCAAAGGAGATTAAATTATATCATGAAATACGTTGTTAAGAAAGAATTTTTAAAATGGTTTGATGTTGGAATTATCTACCCTATTTCAGATAGTGCATGGGTTAGTCCTATTCACTGTGTTCCTACGAAAGGAGGAGTAACTGTGACTGTTAATGAAAAGAATGAAATGATACCAACAAGACAAGTTACAGGGTCGCGAATATGCATTAGAAAATTAAACCTTGCCACAAGGAAAGATCATTTTCCACTCTCTTTTATAGATCAAATGTTGGATAGACTGGCTGGGCATAAATACTTTTGTTTTCTGGATGGATATACTAGTTACCACCAAATTTAAATTGCTCCTGAGGATCAAGAGAAAACTACGTTTACCAGTCCTTATGGTACGTTTGCTTTTAGAAGAATGTCCTTTGGTTTATGTAATGCCAATGCTACATTTCAAAGATGTATGATAGCTATTTTTTGTGATTTAATTGAAAAAGGGATTGAAGTTTTTATGGATGACTTTTCAGTGATTGGAATTTCGTTTGAATCATGTTTAGAACATCTATATAAAGTTCTAAAACGCTGTGAAGAAACAAATTTGATCCTTAATTGGGAAAAATGCCAATTTATGGTAGCAGGAGGAATTGTTTTGGGACATCGGATTTCAGAAAAAGGTTTGGAGGTGGATCCTGCAAAAATTCAAGTTATATCTAATTTACCTTGCCCAACCAATATAAGGGGAATTAGAAGTTTTTTAGGACATGCTGGATTCTACAGGCATTACATCAAAGATTTTTCAAAGATTATAAAATCTTTATGTCATTTACTGGAAAAGAATGCAATTTTTAATTTTGATGATGACTGTCGTAAAGCCTTTGAAACATTAAAAGAAAAATTTATCACTGCACCTGTAATAATTTCACCAAATTGGAAAAAAACCTTTTGAATTAATGTGTGATGCTTGTGATTATGCTATTGGTGATGTTTTAGGTCAGAAATATAATAAAATTTTCAAAGTAATTTATTATGCCAGTATAACTCTTAATAAAGCTCAAATTAATTATACCACTACTGAGAAAGAGTTATTAGCTATAGTATTTGCCTTTGATAAATTTCGATCATATTTAATTGGAACTAAATGTGTGGTGCATACTGATCATTCTGCTATTAAATACTTAATGAAGAAAAATGATGCAAAATCGAGACTGATACGATGGATTCTTCTTTTGCAAGAATTTGATTTTGAGATAGTAGATAGGAAGGGTTCTGATAATCAAATTGCTGATCATTTGTCCGGGCTTGAAATTGAAAAATCTCTCTGTGATATTGAAGAAATTAATGAACATTTTCCTGATGAAAAATTGTTCACTGTTAAAGAATGGCGTGTTCCGTGGTATGCAGACATAGTAAACTTTATTGTTAGTAATATTATACCCTATAGTTTGACATACTAAGAAAAGAAGAAATTTTTGTCTGATGCTAAGACTTATTTTTGGGATGACCCATTTTTATATAAATAAGGAAAGGATCTTATAATTCAAAGATGTGTACCTTTGGAGGAGACTTATAAAATTATTCAAAAATGTCATGATTCTAATTATAGTGGACATTTTGGAAGTGATAAAACTACATATAGAATATTAAAATCAGAATTTTGTTGGCCTACAATTTTTAAGGATGTGAATGTTTATATTAAAAATTATGATAGATGTCAGCGTGTAGGCAATATTTCTAGAAGAAATGAGATGCTCCTCAATTATATGTTGGAATTTGAAATATTTGATGTTTGGGGACTAGATTTTATGGGAACATTTACACCATCTTTCAGAAATGTTTATATTTTGATAGCACTAGACTATGTTTCCAAATGGATTGAAGCTATTGCTTTACCTCGATGTGATGCTCAAAGTGTTGCAAAGTTTTTAAAAAAGAATATATTTTTCAGATTTGGAATACCAAGAGTAATCATAACTGATGGGGGAAGTCATTTTAGAAATGCAATTATTGGGAAGTTAGCAAAGAAATATCATATTAATCATCGCATTGCTACTACTTATCATCCACAGACAAGTAGTTTGGTTGAATTATCCAATCATGAAATGAAGAGAATATTGGAAAAAACTATTAATCCAAATAGAAAGGATTGGTCAATCAAACTGGATTATGCTTTGTGGGCCTATAGGACTGCTTACAGAACACCTATAGGAATGTCCCCATATAGGCTGATTTTTAGAAAAGCTTGTCATTTACCTTTTGAACTTGAGCACAAAACATTTTGGGCTATTAAAGAGTTCAATTATAATTTGAAAGATGCTGCTGAAAAGAGATTATTGCAATTGAATGAGCTTGAAGAAATAAGGAATGAATCGATGAAAATGCTAAGATTTATAAGGAAAAGATGAAGTTATGGCATGATCGGAAGATTCTTACTAAAAAACTTGTACCAGGACAAAAAGTTTTACTGTATAATGCTAGATTGAGAATATTTTCTGGAAAACTTAAGTCCAGTTGGATGGGTCCATTTATTGTGATAAAAGTTTATTCTTATGGAGCTGTAGATTCAAGATCCTAATACTAGAAAAATATTTAAAGTTAACGGACATAGACTTAAACCATATTTTTCAGTCAATAAATCTAAATCTGATAATAATTTGATGTTGGGTCACTCGGAATGAGTTCTGGGTATGTCAGGCTGAAGACGTTAAAACAAGCGCTTTGTGGGAGGAAACCCATAAATATCGGTGTGCTTTGCTTTATGTTTATTTTGTGTGCTTTGTTTGCTTTGTTTGGTTTGTTTTTATGTTTTTAGTGGTAGTAATTTGGAGTTTTTAAACTATAGTAGAGTTTATTTGACCATAATTGATGATTTAGAGAAGTCAGAATAAAAGTTTGGACACTAAGCAGACCTGTGCTAAATTGAGCACTGGCGGCTAAGTGCTGACTGGTTGGCACTGCAGTTATAAAAAAAATCTTGAAAAATGAGGTTCTAGAAGCCTAGATCGTGGGGGAGTGGTTTTGGAAGTTATTTTGGAGTTTTAAAATGTCTTGGGTTAGTTTTAGCACTTCCCAAGTCTATAAAAAGGACCTAATTTAAGAGAAACACTTGCTCCAAGTCCTATTTTCATTTCTGAGTCTTAAGAAGAGAGTTTTAAGTGCATCATGTCTTCCTGGGAGAATCAGATTAAGAAGAAGCAAGATTCTGACAAGAGTAAGTTCGTTAGTGACAGTGCTAAAGAGTTATTCAATGGATATCTCGTTGTTAGTATTCAAGGGATTGCTGAAATAATTGCAAAAATTGAAGCCCGAGTGACTTCAATGGAAGCAAAAATCCATGAAAGTAACCTACATTTGGAGCACATGGGATGGCAACTCAAGATGCAATTCAGTCATTCACGGTACGTAGAAGAAGCAGATAAGGCGATGTTTCTGAAGAAAAAATGGATTGAAGAAGATGATTTAAGGATGAACAATTATCGCCCGTTTTATCATATTTATATTCCAGAAAGGTCAAATGAGAATCATAATGGTTCGGGATATAATCCGCCTAATGGAGAATGGAATTAAGAGTGCTTTGTTCTTATTTGTTTAGTGTTCTTATGTGTGTGTGTTATGTTTGGTGTGTTTAGTGTTTATATTTAAGTATTAACTAAGCCTAATGATGTGATTGTTACATCCTAGAGATGTATACTTATCAGTTTGAGATTAAAGTCTTTTGTATTTAGAGAATTTCATCTTTTATGTGTGGATAGAAATTCTAGAATTATATTAAGTTTTATGTTTGTTTTAATATAAGTTTGTGTTTGTGTGAAATTTGTGTAGAATCAATGGATATTAAATTTTGATTTGGAATATTGGAAGATTTATGTGGGGAGAAATAATTATTCTAGAGTAATTAAGGGTGATTAACAATGTGATTTAGTGCATATACCTTAATTGTGAAAATTTAGGTACTGGCGGCTAAGCTCCAGAGTGTCGGCGCTTAAGCGCCAGATTTCGCGGCTAAGTGTCGAGGGGTTTGCGCTTAGGCGTCAGTTCGTGAAAATTGGTTCCCAGCAGTTAAAAACCCAAAAATTTCCATTTTTAAACCACCCCATCGTCTTCAACCTTTGGTTTATCGCGAAAGAGGAGTCTAGTGCATCATATTGTGAATCATTTAAGAGCCGATCTCAACAAAAATTGTTAGATTTGGATTCCTTGAGGTAAGAGCACTACTCCTAAGTAAAATTTTTTTGATTTTCACCATGTATTTTGAGTACATATTGGAAAATCTTAAAATCACTATTCATGGTGAAAATTTGAGGAAAAACTTGAGAAATTGTTTGGATTTAGTGAAAATATCTTTTGGAAGATAAGTTAGCAAGTTTAGTTTGATTTTGGAATTTATGGTGAATTTTTCGTGAATTTTTAGGGATGGCTCCAAAGTCAAAGCGTGCGAGAGAAAATGCCAGATTTGATCCTGACAAATTTGTTAGCACGAGGACTGAGGAACGATACGTTGACGCACTGCAGTCACGTAAGTTGATTCCTGAGCGTGTATTTAGTAAGCCAGGAGAATTAATTGAAGATATCATTGCTAGAAGGAACTGGGAGAATTACTATTGCTTCTCCGCTGTTGATGTTGTTTCTGTGGTCAGAGAATTTTATGCAAATTTGCTTGCTGAATAAGAGAATCAAGTGATGGTTAGGAAGCATGAGATCAACTTTTCTTCTGGGGCAATCAACACTTTTTATGGACTACCTCCTAACATGTTATGTTTTTATTCTAACTATCATCCTACGGAAGGAGAATTAGATAAGATCATGAAATTTCTAACTGATGGAAGAGGATTACGAAAAATAACAAATGATAGAAGAGTGAACTTTCCTGCTTCCAAATTGAATGCCACTTCTAAGGCGTGGCATTATTTTATCTCATCTAAATTATTACCTTCGAGTCATACTAGTGAAGTAACGAGAGAAAGAGCTGTGTTGAACCATTGCTTCAGCAAGGGAGCCTATTGACAATGGAGGTATAATTTATGATTATGTTTTGAACTGTTCTAGATCAACCACTACTGCAGATATGGGATTTCCTTCCTTGATTCATTCTTTATGTGAACGATCTGGAGTGAAGTTTGAAACCTGGGAAGAGGTACTTCAGCCATTGAGATCAATTACCAGTGTCAACGTTAGTGCTTACACTGTACATTCAGAGTTTGGTTGGAGAGGAGGATTTGGTAGGGTTTCTACTGCTTCTGCTTCTGGTGCATCTACTTCTCATGCTACTACTTCATGTGCTTCATCATCTACAGATTCACAAACTAGTTTGTTAAGAAAGATTTTGAAGAAAGTGAGTTTTACTCGTGAGCATGTTAGAGATATTGATGATAAAGTGGATAATATGGAAAGATATATTGTGAAACATGATGAGTATGAGGAGAGTTATCAGTAATATTTGGATAGACTGATTAGAGGTGATCAGAGTGCTGAGATGCCCCCTCATCCATTCTACATACCTTATGTGCCATCTAGGGATTGGAACGAGCAGGATGATGATGATGAGGATGATGAGTAGATTTGTGTTATTTCTTTTCCTTATAGTGTTGTTGTTGATGTACTGATGTGTGTTTTGTTTAGTATTTAGTTTAATCATTGTGTTGTGATGTGAACCTTGATAGTATGCAGACTGTAGTTTGTATTATTTTTTTGTTATGCATATTCAGATGTTTTGTTGTTGTTGTATTGATGTTTTATATGTTGCTTTGTGGTAGTGATGTGTAATAGTAAATGTTTTTATGTGTATGTTATGTCAGAGTTTTTAGTAGTGTGTACTTTAATTCAAAAACTATTAGGAGATTATAAACCACTATTGGGAACTTCTACTTAGGAAACTACATGTTTAAAATTTTTCAAATTCCAGTATCATCTGTTATCTGTATCAGTGTGTTATTTTAGTTGGTGTGTATTTTCTTTGAAAACCTTCACTACTGTAGATGTCTTTTTGAAATTTTTACTTTTATTTGTATAAAAAATTATTTTGAAAAACTAAATTTGATTTCATTTTACTCATGTTATTTAAATTGTTATACTTGAATATTAGGATATTAAAAATTCCTGCAAGCATGATATGTCAGTTTTTATTTCTCACCCATGTATCATTTTTTATGCTTAAATGTTTTATCTTAACTAAAAATTAAAGTTGGGGGGGGGATTTTAAAAACAAAGATTTTCAAAAACCTAAAATTTTATTTGATTCTCAAGAATACTTAAAATAAATCTTATTTTTGATTGAGAACAATTATGTACATGAAGTTATATTAGGGGAACAAAAATTTTGAATATATAAATGAATAAAAGAAATTAGTTAAAATTTATAGTAATTATGAAAACTTAAAGTTAAAATTTTCTTAATGAAGAGGTGTTAAATAAAGTTAAACTATGTTTAGTAAGAAGTTTTGTATTTTTGGATAAATAGAAGATTTAACTTTTATTCTTCAATGCTTAAATTTCTTTTATTGAAGAGTAATTTTCAAATATCATTATTATGATTTTTAAGTGAAAGATGTATATCTGACCTTTTTTTAAAATGGAAGGGTAGAATTCAAAATCATTAAAGGCCTATCCAGATATAGTAATCCTAGCCTTATAAAAAAAAAGAGAAAAAAAAAAGAAAAGAAAAAGTGAAAAATAGTATATGAAAAGGGAGGAGAATCTTGAGGATTTAAGGGCCTAATCAAAAATTGGTTTCATACCTAAAGTTTAAGATATAAGTTTAGAGAAAATCTAAAGCTTAAGGTTATAATATAGTAAGTAAAATTATTTTCAAATAAAGATTTTTAAGTGAGAAAAATAAGTGTTTGAGTCCTATATTTTTGAATAATCTACAAATATTTATGAATTAGATAGAAACTTATATTTGTCATCTTCCTTTACTTAAGAACTTTCTAAGCTTTAAGTTGGTTTTAATTACTGATTTTTTTTCTAAATTGGACTATTCCATTTCTAGAACAAAATGTTGTTATCTTCCTAAGAAAATCATTACATAATTTGCATGCTAAAATTTTTTATGAGATTAACTGTCACTTGAGGACAAGTAACATTTTATGTTTGGGGGATTTTGATACACCTAAAATATATAGTATTTTTATGCACATTTTTATACCTATTTTTAATGATATTGCACTTTAATGGAAGGTATTTTATGTTTTTCTTGCGGGTATGATGAAAATGGATGGTCATGATGAAAGGAGCAATATTGGATCAAATTTGGAGCAAAAAAATGAAAAATGAAAATTTGGGCATTGGAGGCTAAGCGTCGCTGGGCCAGCGCTTAGCCGACACAGTTAAAAATCGAAATCTAAAGGAATTTGGCGTCAATTTCAAAGGGGGTGGGATGCAACTCTTGGTGGTAACTTCCACAACTTCCTTTGGGCGGCAAGTTTGAATGAAGGGGTGCATTCTTTGTTGCATACATTGAATCTGAACACATTTTGAAGAGACACCAAGGCACCTTTTGGTTTAATTTTTAAAGAGAGTCTTAGGAATGACTAAGTACTCTTCCTTTGAATTTTGAAGAGAGTTTTCATTAGGAGTAGGAGTAGAGAGTAGAGAAGTGCTCTTTCACTTGCATTTTGAAGAGAGTTTTTATAGTATTTTACTTTTATATTGTGAGAGTTTTTATTAAGAGTAGGAGTCGAGAGTAGAAAGGAGAAAAGGATCGGAGTGAAGTCTTCTTCTTCCGACTTATTTTCTTTCTTTTAGTTTAGTTTCTATTGAAGTCTGAAGTTTATTTTGAGTCATCGGAGTTAGGAGATCCGCTCTGAGGAGTAGTTTAGTGAAGAGTTAAAGTTTCAAAGGAACTTCCAGAGTCTTGTGGAGAGAATTTTCAGATAAGTGTTTACTTTTGTTCTTACATTTAGTTTTTTAATTAATACTTAATTTTGTTTGTTGTTTTTCTTATGGTTTTTCATTTCAAATCAATGTGTTTTTGTATTTTCTCAATGCATTCTGAGTAGTTTACTTTATCTTTTTCTTTCTTAAATGGAGAAGTAATTAGTTTATGGAGAATTATTGTGGAAAGTATAAGTGTTTAAAGTTGGAAGAAGTTGTGAAGATAGATTCTGAAAACTTTGTTTACTTCTTAATTTTGTCTGTTAAGTTGTATTGAGATTATGTAAGATCCAATGCGATATTGTCCCATAAAAGTTAGTAAGAATCACATGCAATTATATGGGTGAGAATTGTAGTCCATATAATTGAATGTAATATTAGAAGATATTTTTATGAAAGCGAGTAAAATTAGAGGATTTTAGAGTGACAGGCTAAAACCCCCTAATTTGGTTTGAAGTTTTGAGTTTTGTTATGAGAAGTTAGGCCCCAGTTGGTGGGAATCAAGGGAACTCTAAAGTGAGAGACTGGTATCTTCCCTGCCTAACCATGTTCTAAATGATAAAAATTTTAAATTAATTTATGTTCTTTATAGAACCAAGTAAGGGTTAAGAACACATTTGCTTCTATCTGTCACAACAAATTTAAATACTTCCACAACAATACTTTAATAAATATTACTACTTCATAAAAGGAAATAAAAAGATATTCTAGTTAATAGTGTTTTATATACAGTGCTATTAGTTATTATAATTTTAATTTCTTGCTTAAAATTTTATTAATGAAATTTCAAAAGACAAATCAACTTTCAAAACTTTTCAAAATCTAGACATACTTTTAAAAGCCATTAAAAAAATGTAAAAAGATAATTTTCTGATTCCTTTAAAGATTTTCATATTTTCCCTGTGGGTTCAATATCTCGGGACTTAATCAGAACGTCCTATATTACTTGATAAACGATACGTATACTTGCGTAGTATCCCATATTATAAAATCATAATTTTCATATTTAAATCATCAGCACTTATATATATCGGTGCGGGACCAAGTTTTTTTGGCGCACATATATCCATCGGGGATCAGTTAGGCAAGGAAGATACTAGCTCTCACTCTAGAGTTCTCTCTTCTCCCTCCACCTAGGAGTAACATCTCATAACAAAATTTAAAACATCAAACCAAATTGGGGGATTTAGCTTGTCACTCTAAAGTCTTCTAATTTTACTCCCCATTAAAAAACATATCTCCTTATTTATTTGCACTCAACTATATGGAATGCAATTCTCACCCAAACAATTCCATGTGATTCTCTCCAATTGTTGATTGAGACAATACCGCATTGGTTCTTACATGTTCTCACAACAAATTTTAACATCTTAATTAGCCAAATCAAGAAATAATTGAAGTGTAAGGTAGTGAATCATCACAACTTCTTCCAACAATGAACATATATACTTCACACAACTTTCTTCCATAATTTAATTACTTTATAATTTAAAAGGAAAAAGATAAAGAAAACTAATCAGAAGTCATGGAGAAAACACCAACACAATTTGATTTGAAAGTAGAAATCATATTGAAAATACAACAAGTCTTACTTAAAAACCAAATATAAAAACAAAGATAAAAACTTATCTAAAAATCCTCTCCACAATACTCTTGAAGTTCCTCTGAAACTTTTCTTTCCACTACAAGACTCCTCGGAGTGGGTCACTCAACTCTGTTGACTCCAATACTGACTTTAAACTAAAATACAAACTAGATAAATTGATGAAAGAAAATTGGTGAAACGAAGGCTTCACACCAACTCTTTCTCCTTTAAACTCTCACACACACTAATTAAACTCTAGAAGACTCTAGAAATGACTCCATAACTCTCACAAACTCTCTAGGAACTCTCATACTGATTACAAGTCTTCATTTTAATAATTTTCAAAAAGGTGCTTTGGTGTCTCTTCAAATTATATTCAGATTCAATGTATCTATCAAAATGATACATCTCTTCATTCAAATTTTCCGCCCAAAAGAAGTTAAGAAATTTATCACCAAAAGGTTCTTCAAACACCCCTTGAAAATGGCGCCAATATTGATTTAATTTGTATTTTTAACTGCCGCGCCTATACGCCAAACCTCGGCGCTTCGCCGCCATAGGCCGAATTTGCACACTTCATATGTTTTTCTTCAAATTTGATCCTTTTTTGCTCCTTTCATCATAATCAGTCATTTTAATAATACTTGCAAGAAAAACAAAAAATATCTTCCATTAAAGTGCAATATCATCAAAAATAGTTATAAAAAATGTGCATAAAAATACTATATATTTTAGGTGTATCAAATAAAAACCATAGTTTTAGAGATAGAGTGGATTAATTCCAAAAATGGGGCTATCCCACCTATTTTGTCATCCTCCTCTTCCTCAGTCTCTCCTCTCCTTTGTAAAAAAGAGCCACTCTTCTTCTTCCTCGATTATTTCATTGATAGCCGTACAGCTTTCTTCAGCTATCTTTTCTCCTCACCTCATTGAAGGTGACCCACAACTCAGAGGTCATTTAGTCGAACTTGCAAGGGTCTAGCATCTAGTTCACTGTCATGGGTCGATATATTACATAACTGACATTTGTATGCCCATGAAAGTTGATGCTAGCCTCTGGATTCATTGTAGTATCCCCTTCTAATTCTTGTAAGACATCTTAGTCGGTCTGTTAGCACTCCCCCAATCATCGCATATGCTTGGAGGAATATAAATTCTATTCCTAGATTTGTTTTCTAAGTCAAATAAGTAAAACTTCCGAGTTGAGCTAAAAATGACGTACCCGTCTGATTCCACCCTAGTGGAAAACATATGGAAGAATAGTTTTGGAGACTAGGGAATCTTCATCTGCCCTTAAGTAAATAATGAATGCCATCACTGCCGCAATCGAGTTTAGTTTGATATGGATGGGGCTAGCTCTATAATGATTTAATATTGATCGGATCTTTGGGTAGAAAGGCAGTCGGAGTCCCCATTGAAGCTAATCTTGGTAAACGATTAGATAGTCCCCCAATTAGTTGGTCGCCCTGACCTTTGGCTCGATCGCTTCAAATACTACAGTAGTGTTTTACACACAAGTATCATATAGATGGCCTGTGTCGAACGATGTCAATTTGGACTTATCAGTTGTTGGCACTGAACCAAACAGTTGTGGAGAATACTTAGAAGTTATGGGAGCTCTGGAAGAAAACTGATCAAAGGAAAGGAAAAGTGGGAAATGTAAAAGCGCAAAATTTTTCTGTTTAACCCTATATATACGACATATAGGGAATTCGAAATGCCTCAAATCAGTAACTTAGACATCAAAAATCCATATCAAATTTCCATGAAATTTGAGAAAACAGAATGACTAAAAATTTTGAAAATTGGTAAAAATTAAATTTTTATTTATGACAAAAAAGTATTTTAGAGATGGGTCTTCGGCCACCTCGGGCAGCACAAGACCCCATCTAACAAGACTCGATTACAATGCACGCCTCTGAACTTAATTTTTTATGCTCTGTCTTACTCCAATCAGATTCAAGCAATCAAACTGGCCGCCTGAGCTTCTACCAACTTTATCTAGAGAGTCACCACCATCAGCCGGAGGGTTATCATATCAGCATGAAGGACTGCTATCTCCACTAGGAGGGATCCCATGGTGGGGGGGGAACGATGATATGCATAGTTTCATCTACAAAAATAATTAGATGTCAATATTAGAAAATGAATGATTCAGCCGTATAAGAAAATATTTCCTCACCAATTATTCTCTCTATCTCAGACGTGTGGAGGCTCTCACTGAAAACTTCCTAGCTAGCCTCACCAGCCAATGGTAGGAGAGCCACACCATTGTGAGGCTGGACCAGGGTCACCGCAATCGCTGCACCATTGTTGTGTCTGTAGATGAGTCGACCGCTGGTAAAACAAATCTGGAGCAAGGATCGGAGCACCAAAGGTGTGCACCTCTACCTCGCCCCCACCTCAAGGAGTGGAAATAAGTCAAATCACTTGCCCATCTTCTCCACTCTTTATTACTTCTACACTGCTTGCTTGACCAGTTTTGTTCCATCTAGTTGAATCACTTCTCACGATCTCTTTGAGCCGAGCGATCGACATTCACCCTTCACACTCTTTCCTGACAAAGGCCCTTATCTATAGGTTTGTTCTTTGGTGCCAGCTGAGTACTCTCAAGTTTATACTTCTTTCGTACGAGATGGCAAAGTCTCTCGGTTGAAAGCTCGAAGGCCTTCAACATGACTTCTTCACTCGCAGGTTTCTTTCCCCTCATCATCACTATTCTTTGTTAAAAACCGACTGAAGGGTTGAAAATCTAGAAGTTGTGATGCAAAAATGCTCATCATGCTCTATTTATAACGTATACATGCTCGAAAATCCAAAGAATTCAATTAGTAGAAGTACGTATTACATAATAAATAAGTCAATCTTTTCATTTAATTCTCATTCTTATCGCAGTTTTCACTTTCAAGAAGTAAGAGAATCGAGAACTAAATATTTACATAGAATATATGACCACATGAACCCCAAGAAAATTCAACGGATCTCGCTAACAGAATACAAAATGACTGCATTGAGATGGTCGAAAGATGGAGATGCCAAGTGTCATTTCCTTCAGTCAAAATTGCGGACCGACCGAATAAAAGTATAGACGAAAGAAAGAGCATTACGAACCTGAACTGAGGGACAAGCATTTGTAATCACTCCCTCAACCGATTATGATATTCTTCATAAAGATGATCGACGAACACTTCATTGAATATCTTTAGAATCCTCTATGAAGGCCCTTTGTCCAAAGGAGAACTGCCTTTAAGATTACAGTGATACACTCTCTGCCTAATTGTCTAAGCTCACCATGACGACAAGTGAGCTTATACTGAGAATTCCTTCTAGAAGGCTAACCGAAGACATTGGCCAAATGATTATCAGACGATTGAATCTTAATATCAACGGTTCATAAAATGTCCATATTCAAACAAGTATAAATATCAAATGGTACTAATGTAATTTACAGATATTAAAGGGTTCTGGAGTCTATTATAAATATGAAAAAGTATAATGGTATAATAATTACATGTAGCGTCCATATCAAAACTGGGATAAACATATAATTTATTATCAGAAAGACTTATTTTATTGTGTACTCTACTCTCTTTCTCTCTCTCTCCCTTCATCTCATCCGTCCAACACTCTATTTATTGGGAATGATCCAAAGGTTATTTTTAGATTCAACTTGTACATATATAATTTATCTAAAAATTGCATTTAAATTATAAATGAGGATAAAAAATTATATATGTATATATATAATATCATAAAATAAAACAAATCTATACCAAATTAATGAAAGAAAATAAAAAACTTCATTTAAACATCATTGCTTCATTAACAGCATTTCTTCATCACAATTTCGTAAAACGATAATAAATTATATATGTAATTGTATAATTTACCTAAAAACAAATGAAGATAATAAAGTACATATGTACATATAAAATATCATTAAATATAACAAATATATGCCAGACAAATGAAGAACAATAACAAGATGCATTTAAACACCATTGCTTCATTAACAGCATTTCTTCATCACAATTTCAAATCAAACCAATCCAAACTCTCCATATTTATAATTGAGAGATTTGACCACATTTTTTTTAAAAATTAATAGAACACTCTACAAATCAAATTAAAATCTTTCAAGCAATTCATCTTTCAACCAATTCGACCAATAATTGAGTATAACTTTCAGGAGAAGTTACATAGCACACAAGTCTATGTATTCACATATCTCACACCCTAACTTTCATATCAACATATGTAGCATCTTGGTTCTTTTAATTTATGGGTGGTAAATGTATTATTTTTTATGTAATATTAAAGATTTGAGTGCTATGTGTGTGAATAGGAGCTTAGGTGGGAACACATGTCAATACATAAGAACATTGAGTTGTGTTGGTAAATGCCCCTAATTTTCATAAGCATGCTCAGGCCAGTACTGCTACATTTCATGTTTTAACAAGCAGGTTTGCTTTGTAACAACATTTATTTTGATTAATTCATTACTTTAATTTTTTTTTTCCTTAGTCTTTAGCTTAGGAGTTCTTACAGCAGTTAAAATCCAGCCTCATCCAAAATTGAGAAAGGCAGCATAAATCTCAGGAACATTTGTTAAATAAAAAATTTACCATTGAACACGAAACATTAATATATTCATCAATATACATTTCTGGTCTATATGCAATTCCAGATCAATACAATCTTCACAATCATGAATGCCGCCTTCATAAACTAACCAACCACAGCATTTATTGGATTTTACAATTGTACATAAAACACATGAGTAACACTACACAACCAAAATATTTCCAAAGAACACAAATGTAATAAGGACATTTACAATACCAAACCATGAAGCAACCATAATTCCCCCAAACGTCTTCCATAGCAGTCCAATAGCATGATGAACAAGCCAGCAAGAAGCCAAGGATATATATACATCTACCCATCTATCGCCATTAAATCTGCCTCAAATAACATATATTTATACATGGCATAGCTCCTCTGGTGGAGTTTCATCTCCCACAAGGATGAGTCCTTGGACGTGCATCGGTAAAAAGCATCTCTTCCATTGCCAACCAGTCGATGAAGCTTCATCGGGTGGATCGATCATAATTAAGTTCTCGTGTGTTTTGAGAGTACCTATAACACTCACAGTGCTTCCCTCTCTGATATACCTATTTCAAGATGCAGATATGGAAGAGAATGAACAGAGAAAATGAATGCTTAGGAAACTTAAATCTTATACAAAAAATAAAATTGCGGAACAATTCCACGTGAGCTAGATTCTGAAAGTACTTATTTACCTAGATATAAGAAACAAATGTGACAAGTAATAGCATAATCACTACAGCAGACTTTTGAACCAGGAATTCTAAATTTCATAGTACAAATCATATAAAAAGTTATTATTGAGAAAATAGTTAATACCACTTTAAATCTTGTTAGCAGGGTAATTTTTTAAATGGCCCCCATGAAATTATGCAGAATAATTCCTTTACAATTCAGCGGATTTGATGGTAGGAAATAGTTAATTTATAATAAACAGGCCTTTATTATAACTCTCAACATGTTTTAGTTGTACCATTTTTTTTTTGGAGACTATTACTAAAGTATTTATTTTCTTATTATAACTAAAATCAATCAGAACAAATATTTTCCTCCAATAACTGAAGATTCTTGCATCAAGACAAAGCAAAGAGAAGGAACTTAGAATCAGCTTCCTTAGAAAAAAAGGAAGGGTTGCGGCACCCTTATTTGAAATACCGCCACATACAAAACAAAAAAAATAAAGAAGAGTAATAAAGGCTCCCTAATTAACGTCCATAAAAATAGCTAAAAGAAATCAAAACTTTAAATCAAGATTTAAAGAAAATAAAACTAATTCCTAGAATTAAGGACTAATTTAAATCCAACCAAACTAGGAAACTTGTAAGCAGTCCTAAGCAAATATTCCAACACTCCTCCTTGCTTTAGGAGCTGCGAACACCAATTTTCTGCTTTAGAAACTCAAACTTGCTGATTGGAAGTGACTTTGTAAACAAATCTGCCAACCGATCTTCTGATTTGAAGTCAACCAGAGTCACAAATTCTTCTTTCTGCACTTCTCTTAGAAAAAACAATTTGATGTTGAAATGCTCATTAATCTTGTTGTACCAAGCTCTTGAAGCTTGTTTCAATACATAAAGAACCTTCTTTGCATATTTCCCTATCATCTTTTTCACTAAAGCTTCAATTTTTTGATTGATGATAACTGGCTCGATCAAAGCATGCCTTTCTGGTGTTTTTTTAACAAGCTTCAGTATGGCCTCTTCCTTCTCCTCTAAGCATGGGGCGTCAACGGATAACTTAAAGTCTTTGCCAATAGGTTTTGTCCTAACCTTGGCTGACTTGCGTATCAATAAGTGGATGACAGCATCCTTGTTCTTGTACATGTCACTGACTAACTGGTGATCCTCAAGCTCCTCCTGCATTGGATTGAGTGAAAAACTCCTTCCTACCATCTTAACTTAGAACATCTTTTTTCCTGTAGCATCCTCTATCACACGGCCTTCTCCATGATCATCACTTTGAATCCCTTCTCTATTAATTGACCAACACTGAGCAAATTTTGTTCAATATCTGGTACATAGAGAACATCGGTGATCAACTTAGTTCCTAAACAGCTTGAAATGGCTACAGTGCCCTTTCCTTTGACTGCAATATATTCACCATTCCCAATTCTGACCTTCTTGGACTTGGTGCTCTTCAATTCCTTGAACAACTCTTGTTATGTGTCATATGATTAGTACAGCCACTATCAATGAGCCAATTTTCACTTGTTTCATAATTAGTGAAACAAGTTGCAACGGAAAGATGATCTTCTTCTTCTTGATCTGCCACTTGTGCTTCATCTTCTTGTTGTTGATTTTCATTCTTGCAAATGACAGCTTCATGTCCCATTTGATTACACTTGCTGCACTTTGCATCTGGTCTTCTCCAGCATCTGAAAGGAGGATGACCTTTCTTGCCACAATGCTAACATGGAGGAAAATCTTTCTTTACTCCAACTTTGTTTCTGTTCCCAGATGTAGAACTTTGTCCATTTGTGGCTTGAGACTTCTTGTTCTTGAATCTCCAATTCTTTTCATCTTCTTGATGCTTAACTTGTAAGGCTCCTTCAACGGCTCCTTCTTCCCTCATTGCACGCCTTTGCTCTTGTGCTTGCAAGACACTCAAGAGTTCTGAAAAAGTAATCTTTGTCAGATCCTTTTGTGTTTTCTAAGGTGGTGATGGTAGCCTCAAATCTTTCAGGCACTGTTACAAGGATTTTCTGAACAATCCTTGAATCTTCCAATGAAGAACCCAATAATTTGACATGATTTGCTATGTTGAGTAGCCTGTCAAAGTACTCCTTTATATTTTCTGTCTACTTCATCTTTTGAAGATCAAAATCACGAACTAAGTTCAGCACCTTCATCCCTCGAATTCTTTCATCTCCTTCATACTCAGTTTTGAGATAATCCCAGATCTCCTTTACCGTTTTCAACGACATGATACGAGTGAAGATCGTGGAGGAAACTGCAGCAAACAAGCAAGCTTTTGCCTTAGACTTCTTTATCTTCTTCTCCTTTTGTAATTTAATTTGTGCTAAGGTGGGATCGTCAGGGAGAAGAGGAATATCATAGTCTTCTTCCACTGCTTCCCAGAGATCCAACGCTTCCAGATAAGTCTCCATGCGTACTGCCCAAATCCGGTAGTTGTCACCGTCAAACAACAGTGGAACAATCGAGGAAAAATTGGTGCCGATCTCCATAACAAGCGAACACACACACAGGCTCCTTAAGAAGTGAGCTCTGATACCAATTGAAAGATTCTTGAATCAAGACAAAGACAAAGAGAAGGAACTTAGAATCAGCTTCCTTAGGAAAAAAAAAAAAAGAAAGAAAAATAAAGGCTACCCTTATTTGAAATATCGCCACATACAAAACAAAAAAAATAAAGGAAAGTAATAAAGGCTACCTAATTAACGTCCATAAAAATAGCTAAAAGAAATCAAAACTTTAAAACAAGATTTAAAGAAAATAAAATTAATTCCTAGAATTAAGGACTAATTTAAATCCAACCAAACTAGGAAACTTGTAAGCAGTCCTAAGCAAATATTCCAAAAATAACCACGGTTGTCTTGGTTATTGTTTCTAAATAAAGACTAGGATAAAAGAAAATGCAGCAATGAAACATAACAAAACAAATGATTGGGATAGACAGCAGTTTATAGCAAGTTCTTAAAGAAATGAATTCATGTAAAGAAAACATTACCAGCCACAGCCTACAGATCAACTCAGGAAGAAATGAAACGCAAGGAAACAAACTAAATTTCATGCTTGAATGATTTCGAGGTAAACTGAGTATTAGAGGAATCGCAATAAGTTAGTAGAGAACAAATTGTGATGATTTGAACTAAAACAAAGAAAGTTTATAGCCGGTATGCAAGGGTCTGGAAAATAGCAGATGTAGCCCAAGGAAATTGAAAAGATTTCGACTTATTGCACCAACATGAAAGAAACAACAGGTTTGGAAGAACTTGTAAATTCAAAACTGCAATGTGAAATAGCTCAACCAAGCCCACTCAATTTAAATTCTAACGAGGGTCTTAGCACCAAAATAATTCTGAATATATATATCTATATATAAAAAACTTGAAAGTTAAAATGATATTAAATGATTGATGTGGTTCTTAATAGAAGTAGAGATTTTGTTGTAATTCTTGAATAAAACAAAAAGATGGTTAACTAATTAGAATGATATATATTTATAAGTTAAATTGAATAATAAGTTGACGTAACCTTGAAATTAAGAAATTGAAGACTTATTTATAAAAATAAACTAGAATTTTTTTTATGTAAATAAAAGGTTTTAAGAAAAATTAATTGAACAAGATTTACATATCTAAGTGAAAGAAAAACATAATTAAGTAAAACGAGAAAATGACAATAACTGTACACAAATTAAATAAAATAATTATAACTATAAAATGAAAGTTTGAAATAGAAACAATAGCATAAGTTATATTCTAAAATAATATAAGAACTATAAAAACAGCTAAATGATTAGAATAATGTAAAAGTGTAGAATTTAAAATATCATAGCTATATGGCTCTAGTTATCGGTCTTCTTTCGTGGTTGGTTTGCAAAATGAGCCAGTATTGAAGTGCGACGTCAAATTTAAGGAAAGCAACAAAATTTTTACGGTCAAGCTCCAAAGGTGATCTTGAGGTGGGTACTCATATTTCTGATTTTAGTTGTGTTGCTTCTTCTGAATCAACTATAGTAGATAATACCAATACTTGTTTACATAGAGTTATAATGAAATTTTAATTATGATTTATTTGTTTTATTAGATATATTGATCATATTGAAACAAATGTCATAGATATTTCAAAATGTTTAGTTTTTTTATTGTATACAGCAGTTATATAGAAAAATATTGAACAACATAAGACAAATGAAAAAAATATGAAAGTGCTTGCATGTTCTTGTTGACTAATTTAGTATGACACCTTATGAAACTAATTGGGTATACCAAGATACCAACATATTCAAAAAATATATATATTGATGTCTAAGAATTTTAAATGATGCACTTTAAGAATGTTCATATAATGGATGTCTTACATAAAAATATGATAAATAAGATAAAATATTGTTCTTATTGTACAAAAATTAATTAAAAACCTTTTACCTAATCACTTTCGACTAAATGAATTGCCAAATGATCCTATATTGATATATTAAATTAAAAAAGCATACATAATCTTCTTAATTCATTTATATTATTATAGTTTGAAGATATGACGTATCTATTGAGTTGATGATGACTCACATTAATTTAAACAAATATTTTAAAAATAATTTCTTGTGATAAAGGTGAGTGAAAGAAGAGAATTTATTTAGCACAAATGCTACCATACAAGAAAGTAATACTTATGCTAGAAATACACCTTGACTTGGCTTAACATTTTCTAATGAGTTGCTATTTTGATGGTAAGTTGTTAATACTTTTATAGCATTTAACCTTAGTAAATGGAATCATGAAATCTAAATTTTTCATTCGATCTTTTATTCTGGATTTGATAATTCTAAACTCTTATGTCGGGTCAAGGCAAATTGCTCCCCTATAAATCAATTTACAAAACTAAACAAAGAATAATAAATCTTATAGTGGACATTGGTTTGAACAACAATGCGTTTTTTAAAGATCCAGTAGAATCTCTTTAATATCAAAATGAAATCATTAAATTCAAATGATTGATATGAGTTCAGACAAGTTTAAATGAGTACCGAGCCATACTTACAAGTTCTCAAAGAAATGGCTTTTGTGCTTCCTCATTTGCTTCAAGAGAACATTCTTGTTGGGAATACATGTTTTGACATAAACGTCAATAATGCTTATGCCTTTTTTTTCCTAATTTATTAGTTGATGTATTAAATGAATTATGCCCTTGTAATACTATTTTCAATGATTTGTTTATATTATAATTTAGTTTCTATTTGCATGGATTGTTATGTTTTTTATTCTAATATGCATCTTTTGTAATAAATAGGAGCCAAAGGCTTGTTATGAGTGATGGACGTATCATCAGATAATCTCCACATAAAATTTTATGTTCTCTCCTCATAAAACCCCATTCGGCCTCCCTTCTCAAAGCCGCCAACTCTCTCCTTCAACCTTCTCTCACTCCTCTCTCTAACAAACAACTATTCATGTTATTTCCTCTCCAGAACCTCTGTTCTCTCCCAATTTTTCTCACTCGCTGCATTCCCTCTTACCTAATTTTCTATTCCCCATCTCCGGTTCCCTAATATTCATTTTCTCCCTTGATATTATGCTCATTTTCCCTATCTCCCTCTCACAGAGATACTTCCTAAGCATCCTGTTTCTATTTTTCTTTTGCCATTCAATTATTGTTACCTATTGATTATCAAAACTACTATTTTTTTCTCAAGTGCAAATAACATCACCTATCTCATGTTTTATAATAATTATGAACTATAAGTTAAATAAAATGAAATAACCTAGAGTTTTTCTCTTCTCTGTGCTTTTTTGACCATTCTTTTTCTCAAATATATCTTATAAAATTGAATATTAGGTAAAACATTAGATAAGATGAGGAAGGGATAAAGCAATGGCAATAAGAAGAAAGTAAGTGCAAATTACAAAAAAATGTTAAGTGTAAGGTTACACATCTAAGCTCCTCTCAAAAACTTGCAATGACAAGAGCTTCATTTACCTGTAGTACTTTTTTTTTTTTACTTAGATAAGAAAATAATGGAAACCCAGTCTGAAGGACTGATGTAGAATTCAATACTTCAATTTTATTTTGCATTAGAAATTACACATGTCAACCCTTGAAGGAGGAAGGAGGAAGGAGATGAAGAGCATGTTTCTCCTTCACGACCAGCCTTGCCTTGCCAAGGCTGCATCTCTAGCAAAGTCTATTGAGTTCATAATCCACTCAACCTATTATTGTTCTGGTACTTTCTTCACTAAGTTGATAGTTTGTGAATCACCAAGAATCTGTCAATATTGATTCTCTCCTATAGTATCCATCAATTATAAATGGAGTCTTACAAATTTTGAGGAAAAAAAATCTTGAAAATTACATACGATATGTCACATGAACTAAAAACCATATGCAAGACAAGCATTGATCATTGAAGATATTGCTACAGTTAAATCTCATAGTTTGATTACTCTTGATTTGCTAATGATTAACCATTTTGATTTAATTTATATGGTTTCCTCATTTCTAAAAACAAACTTTCCAATATGATTGATTAACATAGAAGCTATTTAACAGAAGCATTTCACGCATAAAACCTATTATGGACAATATTTATGTTACCCTTCTTCAAATCTCATTTTATGGTCATTGTTGGGAACGTTGTGATTTTGCAGCCATCTCAATAAGGAAGGAAACTGCTCCTTGTTTTTCATTGACACGTGCAAAGTGATTGCAGGTTTAATAAAAGAAACCACCTTAACTCCATTTCCAGCTCTTACAAGGACTCTTGTTCCACTATTCAGAGTAGAAACATAAAAGTCCGTCACGAGTTTCTGTTGAAAAATAGAATAACAATAACAAATCAAACCTTGAATGTCATCAAACTAATCAATTATAAAGAGAATTTACATATGTAGCACACAATTCTTATGTATTTACATTTCTCATACCAAGACTTTCCCATTTACATACATAGCACTTTGGTGCTTTTAACCTATGCATGAAAAAGGTGTATTTCACTTTTAAGTGGAAATAGTGCTATTTTTTACGTGGTCTTAAAGGTTTGAGTGCTGTGTGTAAATATGAAATTTTAGGTGTGAGATATGTAAATACGTAAAATTTGTGTGCTATGTATGTAAATGCCCCAATTATAAAATGCATGCATAGTAAGGGCCACTGAACACGGATGGGTATTTTCAAATTGTACCCGCCGAAGTTATTATATCACAAAGCGGGACAACTACAAGTGAATGACAGACATGCTGAGGACAGATTATAAGTTATATCGCAAAAGATGCTATACAACAATTAGAACATGGATTAAAACTGAAGTGCTATACAAGCTAATGTAAAAAAAGTGATAAATTAGGTTCCAGAGTTATAAATTGTACAAGAACATATAAATTTCTCAGAAACATGGTTATAATTGATGAGTGTCAATGAAACGTACAAATAAGTGTCCACAAAATAATAATTTAAAGCAAATATAAAGGAAGTATTTGAAGAGTGTCATCGTCCATAATCCATTTCATGTGTTAGATATGACTCATTTACTAAATGTGTAATTATATATTGTACGTCAGGATTATATATATATGTTGTATTGTAACCCTAGACCTATTATGTGCTCTTTTTCTGAAAGTGAAAAAAAAGTCGCTACTCTGCTCCCAAGGATGTAGGCATCTTTGCCGAACCTCGTTAAATCTTTATGTTGATTCTTGTTTCTTTGCCCTAATTTCTCAACAAGTGGTATCAGAGCAATGTTCTAGGGCAGAAGAAAATTTCGACGCTGAAGATTTGGCAGAAATGGTTCGGCTAGGGCTTTGGAGTTCGACGATTGTGATCGGAGTTTGACGAGTTGCGGAATTTCGGCGACAAAGACAAGAATTCGTAGCAGATCGGACAGATCGGCTTCTGAAAGCAGTCGCGGCGAGGGTTTCACAGAGGTGTTCGGCGAGGGCTTCTTCCACGACAAGCAAGGAGGTTCGCGAGCGGCCCTCTTCCGCTACACGTCAGATAGATTCACGACGTAGAGGAGTTCTGTTCTGCGAGCAGGAGAGCTTCGCTTGACAGAGGAGGTTTGGCTTCGGCGAATTCAAGGGTTCGCGATAGTTTCAGACTGAACGAGGAGTTCGGGATTTTCGGGCTTGCCGAGGGTTTTGAGAGCAGGAAGAGCGAATCGCGGCATTATCGAATTCGGCGTTCGGTGCGGCTTCTTCCTCTACAGGAGAGGGTTCGCAACTTCAGCGGCTTCGACCAAAGGTTTCAACGATTACTGTAGTGGAGGTAGATAGATTGTGGCAGAGGAACGAGATTCTTCCGTGAATCGTGAATAGCGACGGGTGAAAAGGTCGTGGTAGAAGAAATTTCATATGACAATTCCAAGTGTAAAATTCGAGGCGGTGAAATTTGATGGAACTGTTAACTTCAGATTATGACGAACAATAGCAAAAGATTTGTTGGCACAACAATGAATTTTGAAAACTTTGCGAGCTAGAAACCAGATAGCATGGAGGATGAAGATTGAGAAGAATTGCAATAACGAGCAGCAGCAACTATACGCCTATGCCTAAAAGATGAGATTATGTATCACGAAATGAATTTAAAATTTCCAGAAGAGGTATGAAAGAAATTGGAAACTCAGTTTATGTCCAAATATCTGACGAATAAATTGTATCTAAAGCATAATTTATATGGGCTGAAGATGCAAGAAGGTTCTGATCTGGCGCAGCATGTGAATGGCTTCAATCAAATAATCACAGATTTATCACGGCTTGATGTAAGTATTGAGGATGAAGACCGAACAATTATTTTGTTGTGTTCATTGCCTTCCTCCTATGAACACCTGGTGACTACTCTTACATATGAGAAAAAAACTATAAAGTTGATGAGATTACTGCATTATTGTTGGCTCACAACCAGCAGAAGCAGAATGTAGGGAAATGCTCTCATGGCGACAGTTTATATGTTAAGGGTAATCAGGATCGTGGAATGAAGAAAGAGAATGAGAGCTATGGAAGGCAAAATTCCAGATCAATGTCTAAAGACAAAAAGACGATTCATTGCTACAAGTGCAAGAAGTCAGGTCGTATGAAGAGAGATTGTCCAAAGCTCAATTAGCAGACTAAGGAGAAACGTGGTGCATCATCCAAGTCTGTAAATGTGGTGCAGAGTGACAATTCAAATTGCAGTGATGGTGATATGCTTTCAGTTTCATCAACTCAGTTATGAATGCATGGATTTTTGATTTAGGATGCTCTTATCACCTAACACCTAACATGAGTGGTTTACTTCATACACGTTATCTAATTCGGGCTCATTCTATTTAGGTGATGATATATAATGCAATATTGTTGGTATTTGTGATGTCAGGATTAAGATGTATGATGACACTATTAGAACATTAAGTGATGCAAGACACATTCCAAATTTGAAGAAGAATTTGATTTCCTTGGGCACTCTACATAGAAATAGTTATATTCCTAAGGCAGATGAGGATAGAGAAACCATCAAAATTGTTAAGGGTACACTGACTGTGATGAAAGAAAAGTTAACTACAGGAAATATCTACAAATTGTTGGGGAGTACAGTTGTAGTTAGAATTCATTATGGTGAGTCAGATGATGATAATACAAAGCTGTGGTATATGCGTCTGGGTCATCTTAGTGAACGTGAGATGGCTGAGTTGCTTAAAAGAAATCTGTTGCATGGTGTTAAAAGCTACATGCTTGACTTTTGTAAGTTTTGTGTTCTTAAAAAACAGACTAAAGTCGGTTTTATGAGTGGAAAGCACAAAACAGAAGAGATTCTTAATTATGTGCATTCTGATGTATGGGGCTCTACCAGGAAATCGTCATTGAGAGTATCTCTATATTACGTTACCTTTATTGATGATTTTTCCTGAAAAATTTGGGTGTATTTTTTGAAACATAAATCTAAAGTTTTCTCCAAATTTAAGCTGTGGAAAGCTGAGGTGAAGAACCAAATTGGCAGAATGATCAATTATTTGAGATACGATAATGACACATAGTACACAAATTCGTGGTTTCAGAAGTTCTGTGAGGAGCCCGGAATTCAGAGGCATTTTCCAATGCGAAAGACACCGCAACAGAATGGCGTTGTAAAAAGAATGAACATATCCTTAGACTTGAGACTGAATGTAGGGCTTCCTAAAAGCTTCTGGGCAGAGGCTGTGAATATGACATGCTATCTCATCAATAGATTACCTCGGGCATCATTAGGTGGCAAAGTTGCAGAAGAGGTATAGACAGGTAATCCAGTTAATTTTGATCACTTGCGAATCTTTGATTGTCCTACTTATGTGCATGTACCTGGAAATGAAAGATCAAAACTTGATCCATAATCCAAGAAGTGCATCTTTTTGGGCTACAAGAAAGGTGTGAAATGATACAAGTTTTGGGCTCCGAATGCAATGAAGATGGTGATCAGCAGAGATGCAGTTTTTGATGAGCAGTCCATGTTGCAGCAGAATCAAGACAAGGTGTCAGGAAACAGTTCCAATTCAGATACAGTGCAGATGGATCTAAAACAACATCTAGTAGCAACTGAGAGAGTTGAAAGTTTAGATCCAACACCTTGTGATTCCAAAACAGATGGCTTGCAGAATTACAATCTAGCTAGAGACAGACAGAGACGCACCAATATAAGGCCTCCTAACATATTGGGTTATGAAGACTTAGTCTCCTGTGCACTTCCCATCAGTAGTGATGATCCAACCACTTTTCAAGTAGCTACCACTTTTCAAGTAGCTATCATCAGCCAGGAGAAAGAGAAATGGATAGTTGCAATTGTTGAGGAGACGGAGTGTTTGCAGAAAAATCACACATGGGAGCTAGTTTAGCTTCCTGAGGGAAAAAAAGTTATTGGGTGCAAATGGGTGTACAAAAGGAAACCAACGGTATCAGAAAAAGAAAGAGAAAAGTTCAAGGCTCGATTGTTAGCTAAGGGATTTTCACAATGAAAAGAGGATAGATTATGATAAAATCTTTTCTCCTGTGGTGAGACATTTCAATCAAGGGAGTGCTTACATTAGTAGTTTTTTGGGATTTGTATCCGGAGCGGATGGTTGTTAAAAATGCATTCTTACATGGTGATTTGGATGAACAGATTTACATGGAGCAGCCCATAAGGGTTCACTCAACCTAGACAGGAGCATCGGTTTGCAGGTTAAAGAAATCGTTGTATGGGTTGAATCAGTCTCCGCGACAATGGTTTAAGCGGTTTGACTCCTACATTATTCAAATTGGCTACAAGTGATGTGAGTATGATTGTTGTGTCTATGTTAAGATCCTTGATGATATTTTTTTATTTTTCTGCTACTGTATGTTGATGATATACTAATTGCTGCAAAAAATATAAATGATGTCCTTGGTTTAAAAACTTATTGAGCCAGAAATTTGACATGAAAGACTTGAATCCTACGAAGAAGATTTTTGGAATGGAGATTCATCGAGATAAAGACTCAAAACAACTGTGTTTATCTCAACAATATTATGTTGAGAAAGTGCTAGATAGGTTTGAGATAAGCAAAACAAAGCCTGTGAGCACTCCATTGGCAAATCACTTCAAGCTTTCTTCAGAACAGTGTCCGAAGACAGATGGGGAACTTAAAGACACGGCAAAGATTCCATATGTCAGTGTTGTTGGTTGCTTCATGTATGCAATGGTATGTACACGTTCTGATTTGACACATGTTGTTAGTTAAGTCTGCAAATACATGTCTAAACTAGGAAGACGACATTGGGAAGCGGTCAAGTGGATTTTTAAGTATCTGAAAGGTACTGTAGAACATAAAGTTATTTTTGGCAGATAGCAGAATGATCTTTCAGTTATGAGGTATGTTGATTCAGACTATACAAGTGATTTGGATGACAGAAGATCTACAACAGAGTATGTGTTTACTCTTAGTGGAGGGCCTATATGTTGGAAATCAACAGTTCAGTCTATTGTGACATTATTTACAACTGAAGCTGAGTACATGACAGTAGCTAAAACTGTTAAAGAAGCTTTATGGCTTACTGGGCTAGTAAAGGAACTAGGTGTTAAGTAAGGTGGAGTTCAGTTGCTTTATGATAGTCAAAGTGCTATTTATTTGGCTAAGAAGCAGGTGTACCATGAGAGAACCAAGCATATTGATGTCAGGTTTCGCAAGATCAGAGAATTGATTGTTTCTGGTGAGATACTGTTGCAGAAAGTTCATACTAATGAGAATGCAGCTGATATGTTGACCAAGCCAGTTACTATCAACAAGTTCTTACATTGCTTGAACTTGTTGAATATTTGCAGTTGCTAGAGAAGCATGGTGGCTCAACCCACATTGGTGCATGTGTAACTCTTAGGTATCTTTTCTCCTAAAGGGCTAGATATTCGCTAAGGTGGAGATTTATTAGGTATAGCTCATATACAAAATAAGGTACAGATGCTGGAGCAGAACGGAGCAAGCCAGCGGAGCAGAGCGAGCTAGCGTAGTGGAGCTTCGCAAGCGGAGTGGAGCGGAAGCATCTGTTCAATTGGGGGAGTTTTGTTACGTGAGTTGGGGGTGCGGGGGCAACGCCCCCGTGGTACGATACAGGGGTAAATATGTAATTACATATTGTACGCCTAGGTTATATATATATATATATATATATATGTTGTATTGTAATCCTAGAACTATTTTGTACTCTTTTTCTGAAAGTGAAAAGAAAGTCGCCGCTCTGCTCCCGAGGACGTAGTCACCTTTGTCGAACCTCGTTAAATTTTTGTGTCGATTCTTGTTTCTCTGCCCTAATTTCTCAACATCATGCCTTTCAAACAAACAACGCCTTCACAATACTCATAAAATGAAATAATTTGCAGTATTTTTTTAGAAACAACCATAATTATTCTTTAGCACATTTTATTGTGCATCTCATATGAAGTATGCATTAGTGAACGCTAGACCCTAAGATGTCATGTATCAATTTTATGTGAAATTATCATACATTTATATAAGAGAAAATGCCATAATACAAAATTTTAACAGGACTGTCGGATTTTACAGCAGTGAAATAGATTACATGTGATAGGTGTAACCTAACATGAGATGAAATCATGAGACGACAAATTTCAATATTACATTTACCCTCCTTTAACTCCCTGATGCCAGTTTCCACAACTATCACAGATTCATGAAAGTGAAAGTCCATAGATCAACTTTTAATCACTGTTTGTAGTTACAACGATGAAATTGACTAGCATGTGACAGATTTATCCTAGCGTAGATGAAATTGTAGTTTAGTGGTCAAAAGAACAGTTTTAAGAGGTAGATATAAATCAAAAGTAACTGAAGTTCTAAATTAATAATCAATGGACCTCGGGGGTTAAAAATAGAAATAAGTTGAAAAAATACTAACCTCAGAATGTCTCAAAGTCCATGAATGAGCTGTACAAGAAGCTATAGACAAGTCCCATGTTTTGCATTCAAACAGTTCAATGGAGGTATAAGCACATCTAGGTACAATCTGATAGGACGTTTCTAGAGGAGTATTGCCACAGGTGACAAGCTGCAAGAAATATAAAGTGATTCAGGCCTGATTAAATACTACAAGAGCTGCTAACTTTGCACAAATTGTAACCTTGTTACGTTTGCTCTATCCATTTCTTAGTTCTTCCATACTAATTACTCTTATATGTTTTATTGTTGCATCGCTTATCCTCATTTAATAGGCTTGAATTAAGCAAGTTTCATACCTCATCCTAAATAACATAGCCAATCTATTTAAAATAAACGCCTACAACATTACAAGGGATCTATATTCAAATTCTCAAATCTACCACAAAGTATCTATTAATGATTTATTTGTAGTCCAACTGTCAAATTACATAGCCAATCTCATTGCAGTATAAAAAAATCTGCCTCAATATCACGACAATATTCTCATATTGCATAGCACTCAAGTTAATCCCCTATTTTAACACCCTTGCGTTAATCTAGAGGTCATCCCCCCATTTCTATCCTCATTATTTCATAAGAAAAATCATATATTTTAATCAGTTAGACTTATCTGTCACATAATCTTTTAATATTATTGATCGATACTCAAAATTTGATTTACTTCACATAAAATTTTCACTTAAAAGTTGTGCATGGAGCTTTTAAGTTATTTTAAGTTCAAGATTTCAATCTTGGATTGATGGGTATGCTATCGTGATGTTCGCAAGTGTATGCTACAAGAGTATGCTGCAAGTGTATGCTATGGCATGCTTTTCAATGTATAATGTAGCTTGTTTTATTTGCACATCTTCACATGCTTTTTAATGTGGTGCATTGCATTCCTTTCAATGTTACACTTTGCATGCTTTCTGAAGCTCCACCATTCATATATGCTTAACTCAAGTTAATCCCCTATTTTAACACCCTTGCGTTAATCTAGAGGTCATCCCCCCATTTCTATCCTCCTTATTTCATAAGAAAAATCATATATTTTAATCAGTCAGACTTATCTGTCACATAATCTTTTAATATTATTGATCGATACTCAAAATTTGATTTAGTTCACATAAAATTTTCACTTAAAAGTTCTGCATAGAGCTTTAAAGTTATTTCAAGTTCAAGATTTCAATCTTGGATTGATGGGTATGCTATCGTGATGTTCGCAAGTGTATGCTGCAAGTGTATGCTATAGCATGCTTTTCAATGTACAATGTAGCTTGTTTTATTTGCACATATTCACATGCTTTTTAATGTGGTGCATTGCATTCCTTTCAATGTTACACTTTGCATGCTATCTGAAGCTCCACCATTCATGCTTTCAGCATCACATCGCACAATATTTTGATGTGTTGCACACTTTATGATGCGTCGTTTTGTAAGCTTATTGTTGAACCACATTCCACATTTTTTTTATGCATCTTTCTTACAATTTCCAGCACTCCCCTAAGTTCATTTGTTCTGGCAATTTTGTTTATATTCATGCCTTGTCAGGGATTATTTTTATCCATATTCTTACAAAATAAGTTGTTAGACTTTCTTTTGTTTACATGCTTCATGTGGCATCATCATGTTGTTCAAAAACTTGCACTTGTGCTTATTGTTTAGTCATTCTTTTTTCTCCCATTTTTTGGAAAAAAATTTAGATGGAGTTTCATATCATTCCAGTAAAACAGGTGCTGAAAAATGTAACAAACCTTCCTACCACGTAAAGAAAAAACATATGGGCAGCGTGTGAGGCACTACAGCTACAATCATATCCCCCATCATATCACGAAAAACGTGTATGGATGGTATACATATCCCATAAATGAGAGATCAGTGGAACTTCCCCATAGCGCCCGAAAAAGAACGTATGGATTTGTGCATGCAAGGTTCAACTTTGATTTTCATGCTAATAAGTAGCCACATCCTAGCTGTGCACATGAATTAGATCCTGGAGTCCTTGCGAAACCCACTCAAATATTGAGAAGTATGTTCTCATTCATATAACTTCTAGATGATAATAGGTGTATTCATATCTATAAATCTATTAATTTAGCATATTAATTTCAACATTTAATATCACTGTAACATCTTATCCAATCAAGTCACGTGCCAATCCCAAAAACCTCATAACATCCTTGAAATATTATTGTCTGAAGACTACTACAATACATTGAAAATGTGATTGCACGAATCTCTTGGAAATTCAACAGATCACGTGAAGGAAATAGCAAAGGATCGAGCCACCTAGCATACTTTTGGTCAGTTGTATTATTACCGATTGAATGAAAGTTCATCCGAGCTAATGAACACCACACACTTAAACCGATGGCAACCTAATCGATGCAAGAGCACTCACAAGATCAGCAGTTAGCGGGACTATCACCATACTTTCTATGAAGATCTCTTGACAGAAAGAAGGTTTGCTCATCAGATTATGGCGATGTGCCCTCTGCCTGATGATATAATCATTCCTAAAGACAATAGGTCTTCACGTGGGGCTCCCTCAGAGTAGCTGACCGAAGATCACTCAGTTGGCCAAATGAATTTTAATCGATCGAACGAAGATCAAACGACCAAGCCAAGTCGTTATGAATAAGAAACGATGCCGGTAGCAGTTAGAAATGTGGAATGACACCAACAGTGGTTACCAGGGCTAAAAGATGTCAAAGTTGGGCATAAATATGTAAAGGTGTAACTCATAAATTCATTGTATCGTTCTCGTTAAATGAGGAATAACCATGTAATTTACTCGACATCCATTATGATCTATAAATAAGGGGGTCATTTCCATAGAAAATAGTACTGGATATATTCCCAGAAAATTAGTATTAGTTGACATTTACTCTCACTCTTCTTTTACAGTAACTCATTCCTCTCATTCGGCCAATGCTCCATCCCTTAGGTGTGACTTGAAGGACATTTTGAGATTCAATAAATACCATCACGGTGTCGCAATTAACAATGATTCTACTCCTACAAATACCGTCAAGAGGATAACAACCAAAGGAATGGAGGACAAAACTAACATGAAATTACTAAGGACACTAAATACTAAGTCCTCAACATCATTCTACTCTCATTGACTTCTTCCTCTGCATTTCTTAATTTCTTATTTATCTCTCTACTGTAACAACAGCCAGTCTTATAAGACTCGATGGCTATTAATAAAAAGCTATTGCTAGTGCCTTGCGACATTATATGTATTTCAAGGAAACTTAATTACTCTAAATTTTTGGGTTCTATTTTATGTTTCTTTTACTGTACATGCTCAGTGCTCGATTTTTTCTCTATTGATCAAATTAATATTAGTCATGGTGAAATATTCTTATCCTATCTTAATCCTCAACGATATTCTCTCCTTGTCATTTTAGGCAAGCCCACATTTTGGTGTTAACATTTGGTGCTTTATGTAGGATGATAAACCAATATGAAAACATTTTTCATGGGAGACAGAAACCCTAATATCACATCCAATTCTCAAAATTCTCTAGCACTAGCTTTGAGGCCATGCAAGACTAGACTGCTAGCCTCATGGAGTTGGGTCTTCCTTCCAATACAATCCTCATTAGATGTCTATGCACCACACTCCTGGTTCCCTTTCTTTGGCTAGGAGAAAAAGAAAGATCATCAATAAACCTTAAGATCCTTGACATTCTTTGCCCCTTATCCTATCTCTAATCAATCCTCCATTGCTCCAAAGATCATGGCGGACACTCTCACCTTTCACACCTATGAGACATAGAAAGGAACAACTAACCCGGACAAACCCGTGAAACTCATGAAAACATAACATCCCTATAAAGCCTCTTTGTTGCTGTCAACCTAAGGGACATCAACTGAAGACAGTTCAAAAGTCTCTCAAGCACTAACTCCAAACTTTTCTCTTACCTCTTCTACACACAATTCATGTGTTGAAGAGAATGGAGAGTCAAAAAAGAATAATTTTTGTGATACTAACTTCATTGTTCAACTAGGTGACCCACGAGGTCACCTATAATGATAAAAATCTGGTGAAGGTTGCCTTCAGCTTGGATCTTCACATAAACGCCTTTAAATCCTCCTTGGTCAATAATCTTCAATCTAATATTGCCAATCATCTCCAAAAAAGCCATCAAGTTCATCAGCACTGAGTAATATATTATGGCCCAAAAAGAATAATTGATGCCAAAAAAAAATATGATCCCAAGAGGGATCTTAAGGAAAGATTATAGAAGACAGGTTTCTCACACCAATGCATGAGGTCACAATGAACTTGCAAAATGAGTTCCACAATGACATGTTGCCTTTATTAAATAAACTACTCATGGTCACCACGATGCTATATAAAAATAAGGAATCCTTTAGCCGGGCTACACAAATGATGAAGGATGGCATCTGACCTCCTGATGCACTAAAATATATATTAGTTTATATATATATAAATTGTACTCATTTTTGGTAATATTGCACTTTAAAGGAATGTATTTTTCATGTTTTGTTGCAGGTATGATGGTTTTAAGTGTTTGGAGCAAAATGAAACAAAAAAGAACGAATTTGGAGTAAAAAGAGGCAAAATGTGAGATGATGCCGACAGCGCCCCATCCGGCGCCGTCGGCGCCCAATTCCATAGAGTTTAGAATTATTTTGGCGGACCAGTGCCGACGGAGCCCAAAGTCGATGGAGACTAAATTCAATGTATTTGGACGATTTTTAAAGGGATGCTTATGAAAAATCTTGGGGAATTCATTTCTAAATTATTTCAAACAGATTTGGACGCCAAGAAAAAGCGAGGAGAGGGAGAGGAGTCTTGGGGAGTGTGAATAAAGTGTGTTAGGTTTTAGAGAGTGAGTGTGTAAGTGATTAAACTGTGTAGAAGTCTTGTTTTGTGAGGGATTCTTCTCTAAAGAGTGTAGGAGAAGGAGGAAAGTGAGAGTTTGCTTCTTCCTTATTATTTTAAAGAAGGAATTAAGTGTTGTTGTGAAGAGAGAAAAGGATTCAATGGATTCAAAGGATTCAAAGGATTCAAAGGATTCAAAGGTACTTCAAGGGATTTGCTTTGGGAAGAAATTGAGATAAGTTGTATTTACTTTTAGTGGTTTATATGACTTTGTTTTTATATATATAATTCATGTTTCGCTATATTTTCCTCATGAATTATGAGTAGTTTACTTTGTCTTTCTTCTTGCAATGAGATGTGATGAAGTGGTGATGTAGATTTGATGTGTCATTTAAATGTTAAGAAATTGTGATGATTTTTCACTTCGTACTTCATTTATTTTTCGATCTGGTCAATTGAATTGTTAAAACTTATTGTGAAACATTCAATCTAAGAGGAGTAAGTGTTCTACAACAAAAGTAGAGAATTCATTCAATGTCCATGAATGAGTTACGTAGTTTATGGGGGTTGAGTGCAAATAAATAGAGAAATGTGGTTTGATGGGCGTCAAATTGGAGATTTTAAGGTGACAGGTTGAAATCCTCAATTTGGTCTTAGAGTTTGGTAACTAAAGCTAGGGTTAGCCTTCAGGTGAAGAGAAGTGTGAGCTCTGAAGTGGGAGTCAATATCCTCCCAGCCTAACCATGAATTTAGAGACTAAGCCTATGATTTGCCAATATTCTTTACATAACTCTGAAGAAGGGGTACTCTAAAGAGAGTAAAGAATATGAATGCTTCTATTTGGCACAATACAAAATTTGATCAATCTATATCATTCACTCATCCTAGTATCATTGTAAGGAGAAAGAAGCATTTTCCATATTTGAGTCTTTCAATACAAAACTTTGTTTGTGTTAGTTAATTCTATTTAAAAAAATTTAGAAAGTAATTTTAGTAAATTTAGCCTTTAGTTATCATTAGGGGTGTAAACGAACCGAACACGAACGAACATAGCTAGTGTTCGTGTTTGAGTTGTTCGAACACATCACTGTTTGTGTTTGGTTCATTTGCTTATCGAACGAACACGAACTTCTTGGCGAACCGAACACGAACTGTTCGCGAACAACGAGCTTTTTTGACAGCCCTAGCTTTGATAGGATACTTCCTCAAATGAAGCAAATTGATCGAGTATTCAGTACACATCGAGTAACCCATACTTCCTCAAAATGAAGCAAATCAAATAAGGCGTTTAGGGTTTTGATTAGGGTTTTATTTTAATATATAGGATAATATATTAATTATAATATTATAATATTTATATTAATATAATTAATACTATAATATTATTATTGTTATTAATAATTTATCATATAATATAATTTATAGAAGTTTAATTATTTAAAATATGATAAATTTTTATAATATAAAATTATTTTTAAAATATCATAAATTTTTTATATATAATTATTTTAAATTATTTTATATTTCGAACAATAACGAACCGAACACGAACGAACACATCACTGTTCGTGTTTGGTTCGTTTAACAAACCGAACGAAAAAAATTGTTCGTGTTCGTCTCGTTTGCTTATCGAACGAATCGAACACGAACTTTTTGGCGAACCGAACACGAACTGTTCGCGACTAACGAGCTTTTTTGACAGCCTTAGTTATCATTACACTAGCAACTTTAATATTTCCTGAACTTGCATTGTGAATTGAGTATTGGATTTCATTCATATACTATATTTTGAATAGTTCTAACCTTCCTCGTGGGATCGATAATCAGAACTCTATTAGAGCCCTGTATTACTTGAACGATACGTATACTTGCGTATACGAGTGACTGCTTAATTATTAAATTGATCTTACTGTGAAACTGAGTTGAATGTATCGTTAAGAATTAACATTTTTAGCAGCGACCGATCAAGTTTTTGGTGCCATTGCTGGGGAAGGTATAAAACAGTAGCTGTCAAATTCGTAGTGTTTGAAAATCTTTACTTAATAATTTGCAATTGTGTGCGATTGTTTACTTTTAAGTGTGTTTAGTGTGATTTTATATGCATAGTATTGGATCTATAGGTTTAGTGCCTTACGATTCGAAATTAAAGCGTACTATTAGAAAAATTCGAAAATAATAAAAAAAAACTGAAAATCCTCACAAAATGGTAAACTATTTAAATGATCAAAGAAATGAAAATAAACATATATCAAGACCTTTAAGAGATTATGCTAACCCAACAACATATGAAATTCACTTAACTATTCAAAATCCTGATGTTGTTGCTAATTCATTTGAGCTTAAACTTATTATTATCTAAATTGTACAAAATAATTAATTTGAAGGAACACCTAATGAAGATCTTAATTTACATCTTGTGAGTTTTCTGGAATTGTGTGTTACATTCAAATACGACGGAGTGTCGAATGATGCTGTCAGACTTAAACTTTTTCCTTTTTCATTAAGAGATAATGCTAAGGTGTGGCTAAATTCGTTAGCACTTGATATATCAAAACTTGGGGAGAACTTTCACAAAAATTTCTGTCAAAATATTTTCCTCCATCGAAAACTACTAAACTTAGAAATGATATTACATCTTTTGATTAGTTTGAAGGGGAATCAATATATGAAGCTTGAGAAAGATTTAAAGATCTTTTTAGGAAATGTCCACTTCATGTTTTGCTAGATTGGTTAATAATTCAAACATTTTATAATTGATTAGTAGGATCTCTTAGATCAATTATAAATGTTGCTGCTGGTGGATCATTAATGTCAAAACCTTTTGATGAAGCATACTCTTTAATAGAAAAGATGGCTACTAACAATTTTCAATGGCCCTCTGAGCGGGTAAATCCTAAGAGAATAAGTAGTATTCATGATTCTGATGCTGTAGCTATGATAGTCTCTCAAATTGCTGCCTTATCAAAGAAAATAGATCAACACATAATGAACTATTCTAAAACACCCCCAATATTAGAGGAAAATTCATTAAGACAGATGATAGAATCTAAAACATCCTATGAGACCTTGAATGCAATAAATAATAAACCCAACAATCTTTATTCGAACTATTATAATCCTGGTTGGAAAAATCACCCGAACTTAAACTGGATTACTAATAACAATGTTATTATTAACCCGCAATGGGGAAACAATGTAGTGAATCCAGTAGGAAATTTAAATAGAAAATATACACTATAGACTTTCTTATCCTCCAGATTTTAATATTAACCCACAATTTAAGGAAAAGAAATTGTAGATGGAAGAATTAACCTTAAATATGGGTAATCAACTACAAACTCAACGTAATCAATTACAAACTCAGGGAGTTGCAATTAAAACATTGAGAATCACTTATGACATTTTTACTGCGCTTAATAATAGACCTTTAGGAACTCTTCCCAGTAACGTCGAGATCAACCCAAAAGATCAAAGTAGAGAACAAATTAAGGATATACAATTGAGAAGTGGAAAAGAAGTAGAAATGAGAGTGCAAAAACAAATTGAAACTAAGGGAATGTGGAAATTAAAAAAGATAATTATAAAATTTATCCAGACTTAGAATATCCGCTTGAACCAATGAAAATTTCTGTAGAAAAACCACATCCGTTTCCCTAAAGATTAAAAAAAATAGAGATAATCAATTTACTAAATTTTTAGAAATCTTTAAGAAATTAACAGTAAATATTCCCTTTGTTAAAGCCTTAAGATAGATGCCCGATTATGCGAAGTTTATGAAGGATATTTTTAAAAAGAAAAGGAAGTTCATAGATCACGAGACTGTTGCGCTTAGCGGAGAGTGTAGTGTAATTATTCAGAAAAAAGCTTCCCGAAAAACATAAAAACCATGGTAGTTTCACTATTCCATGTGCTATAGGTGAGAAATTTTTCAGAAGAGCTTTATGTGATTTAGGAGTTAGTATTAATCTAATGTCTTTATCAACTTTAAAAAGATTAGGAATAAAAGAAATTTCACCAACTTTTGTAACACTTCAGTTAGCTGATCGAACTATTACCTATTCTAAAGGGGTTGTAGAAGATGTATTAGTTAAGGTTGATAAATTTATCTTTCCTGTGGATTTTATTATTTTAGATATAAATATAAAAAAATTCCTATTATTTTAGGAAGACCATTCATTGCTACTGGAAGAGCTATAATTGATGTTGAAAAATAAGAGTTAACTATGAGAGTTAATGATTAAGAGGTCACATTTAATATTTTAAAATCCTTGAAATATCCCTCAATAGAAAAAGATGAAGAATGCTTCGAATGGAAATCTGTGATTATTTGAGAGATGATCATTTTAAAGAAATGTTTGAAGAGAAAATAGAATATGAAGATTTATGAAGTGAGGATGAAAGTGAAATAGAAGATGATTTTGATAATATGAAGAATGAAGACTTGGATTATGTTCAGAAAAGATTTGAAATGTTGGATACTCTAGAAAGTGATAAAAGCTTAATTTCATCTATCATAAAACCTCCTGAACTTAGAAATGAAAATTATTCCAAATCATTTGAACTATATGCTTTTTAGGATAATTGTCTATCTTACCAATCATTGTATCTTCAAATTTGAATGAATATCAGGAACAAAAAGTTATTGGATACATTAAAAAGATAAAAAAAAAGGCTTTTAGTTGACATTAACTGATATTAAAGGAATTTATCCTTCAATATTTATGCACAGAATCTTGTTAAATGAACAACAAAAACCTAAAGTTGATCCGCAAAAGGAGACTAAATCCAATGATGAAAGTAGTGAAGAAGGAAATTTTAAAATGGCTTGATGTTATTATTTATCATATTTCAAACAGTGCTTAGATAAGTTCAATTCATTGTGTACCTAAGAAAGGAGCAGTGACAGTTGATGTGAATGAACAAAATAAAATTATGCAAACAAGACGAGTCACTGGTTGGTGAATTTGTATTTGATTATAGAAAATTAAATGTCGTCACTAGGAAAGATCACTTTCTTCTACCTTTTCTAGATCAAATGTTTGATAGAATAGTTAGGCACAAGTACTATTACTTTTTGGATGGATATACTGGTTATCACCAAATACCTATTACTTCTAAGGATCAAGAAAAGACTACTTTTTACTAGCCCATATGAAACTTTTGCTTTTCGAGGAATGTTCTATGGATTATGTAATGCACCTGAAACATTTCAAAGATGTATGATATTTATTTTTAGTAATCTGATTGATAATGGAATATAGGTATTATTGATGATTTTTTTGTATTTAGAACTTCATTTGACATATATTTAAACAATTTAGTACAATTTTTGGAGTTTTGCGAAAGAACAAATTTAGTTCTAAATTGAGAAAAATGTCAATTTATGGTTGCACGAAGAATTGTGCTTGGGCATAAAATATTTGAACATGGTATGGAAGTAGACCCTACAAAAATTTAGATTATCGAGAAATTACCACCAACTACAGTGAGAAGGGTAAGAAGTTTCTTAGGACATGCTGGGTTTTACAGGCGTTATATTAAATATTTTTCGAAAATTACTAAACCTCTATGTCAGTTTCTAGAAAAAGATAAGAAATCTGATTGTAACCAAGAATGTTTAAATGTCTTTAAATTATTAAAAGAAAAATTAATCACTGTTTGTTTCACCTGATTGGGAGAAATCATTTAAATTTATGTGTGATATCAGTGATTATGCGATTGAAGTTGCTTTAGGACAAATGTGTGCTAAAATGTTTAAGGTTATTTACTATACTAGTAAAAGTCTTAATGAAGTTCAAATTAATTATACCACTACGGAAAGAGAATTAATAATTATTTTATATGTTTTTTAAAAATTTAGACTGTATTTGATTGGAACTAAATGTATAGTACATACAGACCATTCAGCTATCAAATATTTAATGCAAAAGAAAGATGTTAAGCCAAAATTAATCAGATGGATACTTTTAATGCAAGAATTTGATTTTGTGGTAGTTGATAAAAAATGAACTGATAATCAAATAGCTGATCCTTTGTCTAGACTGAAACAATAAAAACTATCAGAATTTGAGAAGGAAATTACAGAGACTTTCCCTGATGAGCAACTTTATAACATTAAGAAAAAAAATTTACCTTGGTATGTTGATATTGTGAATTATTTTGTGAGTGATATTTCGCCACCTGATTTAACTTTTCAACAACAAAAGAAATTTATATATGATGCTAAATTTATTTTTGGGATGAACCATAGCTATAAAAACAATGTAAAGATCTTGTTATTAGAAGATGTGTGTCATATGAAGAGATTGAACCAATAATTCAGATGTCATAATTCAGAATTTGAAGAACATTTTAAACTGATAAAACTGCACAAAAGATTTTGCAATCTGGATTTTATTGGCCTACTCTTTTTAGGGATGTCTATAGATATATTAAATCATGTGATCGATGTCAGAAAGTAGGTAATATTTCTAGAAGAAATGAAATGTCTCTAAATTTTACATTAGAAGTTGAGATCTTTGATGTTTGGGGATTGGATTTTATGGGGATCATTTACTCCTTTATTTGGAAATTTATATATATTTCTTGTTGTTGATTGTCTCTAATTGATCGAAGCAATTACTTTACCTAGATGTGATGCTCGAAGTGTTTCAAAATTTTTAATGAAAAATATTTGTACAAGGTATGAAATGTCGAGAGTGATCATTTCTGATGATGGATCTCATTTTAGGAATAATCTGATTCAGAGATTGGTGAAAAAATATAATATTATTCATAGAATCTATACTGCTTATCATCCCCAAACTAGTGGTTTAGCAAAAGTGTCTAATCGTGAAATTAAATGAATTTTGGAGAAAACAGTGAATCTTCATAAATTAGACTAGTCTGTTAGATTAAATATTGCATTATGGGCATATATAATTACTTACAATACCCCTATAGGAATGTCTTCTTATAGACTAATATTTGAAAAAACTTGTCATTTACTTGCAGAATTGGAGCATAATGCATATTGGACAATAAAAGAGTTAAATTTCAATTTAAAGAATGCAGGTGAGAAGAGAGTTGTGCAATTGAATGAATTAGAAGAAATTAGAAATAAATCTTATGATAATGATAGAATTTACAAGGAGAAAATGAAAATATGACATGATTGCAAGATTATAAGGAAGAAATTTGAACATTGACAGAAAGTTTTGTTATACAATACAAGTTTAAAATTATTTCTTGGGAAACTAAAGTCTAGGTGGATAGGACCTCTAACTGTTATAAAAGTTTATCCATTTAGAACTATTGATATTGAGGATCCTAAAACTGGAAAAACATTTAAAGTTAATGGGCATAGATTACAACCATAATATGATAGGTATCAACCAAATTTTAAAAAAGTTTTAATGTTAAGTCATCCTGAATAACTGAATGTTTGTGGGTCTGACGACGTTAAACCAAGCGCTTTGTGGGAGACAACTCATTTATCTTTATTGTATCAGTTTGTTTATGTTAATTTTGATAATTTTTCTTTTAGTTAATTGTATTTGAGTCCTACTCACTCATAAACATCATTAAAAATGAAAATTAATAAATTGTATCGAAAATTGGAATATTTCAGACCAAAACAAAGTTTGGTGCATTTTTGAACCTTGGCAGGGTGCCGCCGGCGTCCAATTCCAGAGAGCATGGCCAAATTTGGGGGTTTTGGGCGTTGACAACGCCTTGTCCAGCGCCAATGGTGTCGATGAACAGGAGACGGTTTTTGGAGTTTTAAATTGCGGTATTTGGCGGTTTTAGGCGGGATTTTCGTCCTTAAATCTTCCCAAACTCATTTTTTAACTCCTAAACTACAGAAAAAAGAAAAGATTCATTCCCAATTTGCATCTGATAGATTCCAACTCGGTAGAAACTCCAAGATTTAGAGTATTCAACCAATGAATGTTCATCAATTTCGAGACGCAGCGATTGTTCAATAAAGTGTTGATGAAGAGAAAGATTATCAAGGAAAGAGGCTTGTTAATCGAGGTCTGAATTCTCCTAGTACTCGAGTAGAAGAAATATTGTGCAGAGGCATTGGGAAGTGTTATGCTACACTACTGCCACTGTAGTCGTTCCTGTTTTGAAAGAGTTTTATGCAAATCTTCATGAGATCAACCAAGGATTCGTCTATGTGTGAGGCAAGTTTGTACCATTCACTCCTTAAAAGATTAATGATTTGTTTATGATTGAAAACGTGTCTATCTGCCATTATACAAATTTTGATGCGACGAAAGACAACATGAATGAAATTTATCATTATTTGACGAATGAAAGTGATGATTGGGAGATAAGAGACAACGGATATGTAAGTTTCTCTACTGCATTTTTAAATTAAGTGTCGAAGCAATGACATTTCTTTATATCTGGGAAGTTACTCCCAACTATGAAAATAAGTAAAGTGACAAAGGAAAGTGCAATATTGAATTATTGTATTCAAACGGGAAGGCCTATCGATATTGGCACTATAATTATGAAATCTGTATTAGGATTGATTGCTCATGGATCTAAATATGGGCTTGGACATCCTTCCACTATATTTCTTCTTTAAAGCCAGTCACAAGTGCCATATGAAAGCTTGGAAAAAGTGCTTCTTCCTTGAAATCCCCTGAAAAGTGAAGGAAAGTGCAATATTGAATTATTGTATTCAAACGGGAAGGTCTATCGATATTAGCACTATAATTATGAAATCTGCATTAGGATTGATTGTTCATGGATCTAAATATGGGCTTGGACATCCTTTCACCATATTTCTTTTTTCCAGCCAGTCACAAGTGTCATGAAAGCTTGGAAAAAGTGCTTCTTCATTGAAAGCCCCTGGACCCAACTAACATATTTGAATGTCAGGCAATTAGAGATGAGAATGATATGAGCATTATTGCAGATAAACCACCTCAAATTTCACAACCTATTTAACCCTGTTATTCTAAAAGTTCGCAGGTTATTTTGATGAAAATCAAGAAATTGAAGAAAGAGGTACAGAATTTGATGAATGCTATTAACAATATTTCTGATTTATTTGATCACTTGGATTAGAGGATGAAAGAGCAATTCGATCACACGGTGCGAATTGAAGATAGTTTGGTAAATCTGATGATGAAGAAAGTTGTGATTGCAAAGGATTCAACTGATGAATTTCCTTATCGTCCCTTTTATAATTTGTTCGTGCATCGTCTATCCATGGGAGATATCAGATGAGATGATAGTTCTGAGACTGATGAGGAGTAGTGACTCTACTTTATATTTAGTATTTGGTGCCTATATTTTATTATGCTTTGGTATATTTAGTAGTTGGTTTGGTTGACTATATAATTTGTGTTTGTACCTATTATGCTTGGAATTTGTATTTATGTTTAGTTTTCAGCATTAGAGTATTGTAGTGTGTTTGTGACGCTAAAATCTGTATTATATGGCTTGATGAACTTATTTAGTGAGTGCTTAAATATGTATGTTGTAATGTGGATTTTATATATTAAAGTAATGTTTTGTGTTGTTTGTGTGAAATTGATGTTAATTACTTGCTTAATTGATGAAATAGATGCTTAAAAAAGCTAACTATATGATTGCGTAACTTAGAAACGATCGAAATCGCAAAAATATTACGGACCCAGAATTTGAACTGGTGCCGACGACGCCCAAATACAGAGAGTTTGGGCATTTTATTTAAATAGAGCGCCGACGGCGCCCTATCCAGCACCGACGGCGTCCAAACCCAGAAACTGCCCATATTCACTTAAAATCATGATTTTTGCCCTGGGACCCGCCATTTTTGCCCTTTTCCATCGTCTTCAACCTCAAGCCAAATCCTAATTGAGATCTAAGGCTTGCTAGATTGCGGATTTGAAGTAATTTCAAGGCTTATAAAGTGTAGATCTCGTCTTCTCTTGGTAAGAGCTTTCACTTAAACTAAATATTTTTTATTTTCACCATGGAAATCTCCCACATAATGTAGATCCGAAATTTGAAATTTTTTATGATGCTTTGAGATTATCCATGGTGAGAGAAGTTCTTACTAAGATTTGCTTTTGGAGTCTTGCATATTTTTAGAAAACTTTGATATGGCTCCATAGTCTAGTAAAGGGAATAGGAAATTGGATTTTGATGAGGATAGATTTGTGAATGTTAAAGCACAATTTCGATTTAATTCGATCCTTCACAATAAGAAGAGTATTCAAGATCGAGCTTTTGAAAATCTGGGCGGAATGGTAGAAAAGTTAATTGCTGATAGAAAATGGGAGATATTTTGTTATTTTGCTGCTGATATGATCATGAGTATAGTTTGAGAATTTTATGCAAATTTACCATGGACTGAGAGTGAATATGTGCTTGTGCGAGGGAAATTGATAGAATTTACTCCTGATCGTATTAATGATTTTTACTAGTTAGGAAGAACACCATTCTGTGAATATGAGAATTTTGGTACTATGGATGCTAGACTAAATGAAGTGATTTCTTTTCTTACTGATGGAAAATGGGAATGAAAGATAAAGCAAAGAAAGAATTAATTTCCCTGCCTCCATGTTGAATGTAGCATCTAAGCCCTGACATTATTTTATCTCAGCAAGATTATTACCTTATTACCATCACAGCAAAGTTACTATAGACAGAGCTATTTTGAACTACTGCATTCAGAACATGAAAAAGATAGATATTGGGCTATTATCTATAAGAGTATCCAGACTATTGCAAGAGGAAAAACCATTGGTGGATTAGTACATTCTGCCCTAATTCATGCATTATGTGTACAGTCTGGAGTAGAATTTGATAACAATGAGGAGCTAGTTCATCCATTGAAGCATATTATCAAGGCTAATATTCGTACTTATGAGGTTCATGTGGGATGGACAGGAGGAAGTAGGAGTACTGATATTCCTTCGGTTAGCCAGGACATACCTTCTACTTCTGAGGCACCTACTTTATCTGATGTTATGGAGCAGTTAAGAATTCAGAATGCTAGTATTGCGAGACTTTATGGCAAAGTTGATGAATTATAAGTACGGAACAACGTTAATGATGATTATCAGAGGAGAGTTGATTATGATATAGCCTAATATAATGCTCAGGTAACATTCATGAGGGAAGACACTGGAGTGATACTTTTTACTTGCCCCAGCTATGTTCCTTACCGACCTGATTATGCAGATAAGGCTGATGAAGCTGCTGATGATGACTGGTAGTTGTGTGATTTATATTTTCATTTGTGTTTTGTGGTACTTTGATGTGTTAGTTATATATGATTCTGTCATCAATGTAACTTGTCATTGTAATTGTGTTAGTAAAGAGAATGTAATGAACGTTGTGTTGTTTGTTTAGTGATTTAGATTGAGACTGTGATGCTTATGTTGAATGTTTAACGTTTAAGTCTTTAATGTTTCTTCACCCTACAAATTTTTAAATATTATATATATGACACTGCTTCTAACTGTTTCATGCTTGTTGGCTTAAATTTTTTATTAGTACCAGCATAGCTTAAGAAGATTTTAGAATCCCAAAGACAAAAAGGTTAATTTTATTTTGTTTACTCCTTACCTTTGCAAATTTATATGTAATGAAAAACTTAAGTTTGGGGAGAAGTAGAATATTAACTCTTATTTGTTCTCGTGTAATATATTTTCAAAAATTATTAACATAATTTTTAGTAGTTGAACTTAACTTTAGATAACTAAATTTTTTATTTCATTTAAATATCATAGTGGATTTGAATGAAAGTTTTAGTGATAAAAGTTAACTTTATAGGGTTAAGATATTTAGTATAAAAGGATTGGCCTATAGTTGACTATTTAAAGTAAATGAAACTGTTTTTTTGAAATGTTATGGGATTTAGAGATTTATGTAAGAAGAAAGGATTGTGATTCTATGATGAATCATAAAGCTAGTATATATTTATAAAGTAAAAAGATGTGTCAAATTTCAACTTTAGGAAGAGAAGAGTGAAGTTCAAACTTATTAAAAGTTATCCAGATACAATAATCCTCACAAAGAAAAATAAAAAAGAAAAAAAAAGAAAAAAAAAGAAGAAAAATGATTGAAAAGCAATCCTGAAAGCAAAGTAAAAATATATTTGTGAGGAGAAGCTTCAAGAGATGTCTAATCAAAAATTTGCTTCACTTGAGTCAACTTAAAGGAAGAACTTGGTTGCATTTCTGTTGCATTTCTGAATTTGTATTTAAAATATTAGCCTACTTTCCAATTGAGTTTGCATAAGCTTCTGTTTCATATATTCATTTAAAGTACCCTTAATGTGACAAATTATGATTACTCTTGAAATGAATAGGAAACTAAAACTCTTAAACCTGACTACTAAATGTTCTTATACCTGTAGTTTTGACCCGAGTTACTGAATATCTTTCTAAGAATCTTACTATTATATTCACTTAAATAAAAAATTATAGTATTCTCTAGGTGAAAGTTCACTACTATGAGTTATATTTGTATGTAGTAAAAGGATTACTTTGGGACATAATAGTTAAGTTTGGAGAATTTTGATGCACCAAAAATATGTTAGTTTTATATATATAAATTGTACTTATTTTTTGTGATATTGCAATTTAAAAAAAGCTATTTTTCATGTTTTGCTGCAGGTATGATAATTTTAGGTGTTTGGAGCAAAAGGAAACAAAAGGAACAAATTTGGAGCAAAAAAAGGCATAATGGGAAAAATCAGTCTGCTGGCGCTGACAACACCTTATCTAGCACCGCCGACGCCCAATTCCTGAGAGTTCATAATTATTTTGGCGGACCAACGCCCTATCCAGCGTCGACGGCGCCCAATGTCGGTGGAGACCAAATTCAATGTATTTTGACAATTTTCGAAGGGTTGCTTAAGAAAAGTCTTAAGGAATTCGTTTATAAACTATTTGAAACAGATTTGGACGGCAAGAAAAGGAGAGAAGAGAGGGAGAGAAGTCTTGGGGCGTGTGAGTAAAGTGTGTTAGGTTTTGGAGAGTGAGTGTTAAGTGAGTAAAGTGTGTAGAAGTCTTGTTTTGTAAAAAAAATTTCTCTAAAGATTGTAGAAGGAGAAAAGTGAGAGTTTGCTTCTTCTTTACTATTCTAAAGGAGAATTAAGTGTTATTGTGAAGAAAAAAGAAATCAAAGGAACTTCAAGGGATTTGCTTGGAAAAGAAATTGAGATAAGTTGTATTTACTTTTAGTGGTTTGTATGACTTTGCTTTTATATATATAATTCATGTTTTGCTATATCTTCCTCATGAATTCTGAGTAGTTTAGTTTGTCTTTCTCCTTGCAATGAGATGTGATGAAGTGGTGATGTAGATTTGTTGTGTCAATTAAATGTTAAGAAATTGTGATGATTTTTCACTTCGTACTTCATTTATTTTTCGATCTGACCATTTGAATTGTTAAAACTTGTTGTGAAAAATTCAATCCGAGAGGACTAAATATTCTACAACAAAAATGGAGAATTCATTCAATGTTCATGAATGAGTTATGTAGTTCATGGGGATTGAGTGCAAATAAATAGGGAAATGTGATTTGATGGGTGTCGAATTGGAGATTTTACGGTGGCAAGTTGAAACCTCCAATTTGGCCCTAGAGTTTGGTAAATAAAGCTAGAGTTAGCCTTCAGGTGAAAAGAAGTGGGAGCTCTGAATCTCAATCTAACCAGGGATTTAGGGATTAAGCCTATGTTTTGCCAATGTTCTTTACATAACTCTGAAGAGGGGGTACTCTAAAGAGAGTAAAGAATATGAATGCTCCTATTTGGCACAATACAAAATTTGATCAATCTATATCATTCACTCATCATAGTATCATTGTAAGGGGAAAGATGTCTTTTCCATATTTGAGGCTTTCATTACAAAACGTTATCTGTGTTAGTTAATTCTGTTTAAAGAAATTTAGAAAGTAATTTTAGTTAACTTAGCCTTGAGTTATCGTTACACTAGGAACTTTAATATTTCATGAACTTGCATTGTGAATGGAGTATTGAATTTCATTCTTATACTATATTTTGAGCAGTTTCAACCTTCCTCGTGGGATCGATAACCAGGACTCCATTAGAGCCCTGTATTACTTGAACGATACGTATACTTGCGTATACAAGTGACAGCTTAATTATTTAATTGATCTACTGTGAAACTGAACTGAATATACCTTTGAGAATTAACGCTTTTAGCAGCGACCGATCACCTACACAGATGAGGAAGGATGATATCCATGACCAATTTAAATACCGCAAATATCACAACCATGGGCCCCCAAGGACTACAAGGTCCTACGTTATCAAGAAGCTAATCAAGTATGATATTATATAGTGGTTGATCATCTAATTATGCATCTATAAATTTAAAAATCACATTAAGTGTAAACAATCCAAAGGTTGAGAGAGAAATAATCCCTAGCAGAGTTATCAAAAATTTGATCGCTAAGGAAAAACACGAGAATCTGTCATCTTATATATAAATTAGGCAACACATTCTACATGAGGTAAATCAAATTTGATTTAGCCAAATTTCTCTTAACATTTATATTAGGGTTTAGTTAGATCTAGGGTCGAACTTCCTATGAGTGTAAGCCCTCAATTAATTCTCCCTCCCGCTCATAGGAAAACACTCATGAGGTATAACATCTAGGAAATCTAATTAGCAGTCACGGATTGCCTCCTCTTAAGGATCCTGAGTAAAACATAGAATATATGTACTTAAATTTTTTTAGTTGCTATATTTTAGTATTTTTAATCAACTTATTAGGTTTGTTAGCATGGGAGTTAGCCTAAATAAAAATTCGAGTTGGGGCTTAAATTCATTGGAATGCCCGAATTTAAATTAAGTTGGTGCTTACAGCTTTATTTATGAGTTGCTTGGATTTAATTTATTTTAGGGCTTACGTCTCAATTTATGAGTTGATCGAATGTTATTTAATTTGGGCTTACAACTCAATTTATGAGTTGCTCGAATTTAATTTAGTTTGGGAATTCCTTCTTAGTTTATGAGTTGCCTGAATTTAATTTAGTTTAGAACTTACAACTCATTTTATGCGTTGTCCGATCAACTTCACTTTAAACAAATACATCACTATTACAAGTAAAGCGCATAGGATCCAAATAACTTGTTGATTCCAAGTATGCAACCTTGAAGAGATTTTGTATCTTTATACAAAGAAGCTAAATATCTATGTAATAACTATACTTCAACTATATTTAACTATTTAATATAACTCTATCTACTCTTCTTGCTTATCAATGCAATGAAGAAGACCTTGAGTAACCAAACTAGCTTAGGCATTGTTCTACTTCACAACGTTCTCCCGCCACAAAGAGCAATGAAGTTTAAACTCATTAAAAAGGGAAGAGACGTGGGAGAGATCTCTGCTCCTGACGCAGGAGTACTATGAACGAAGCAGTGACTTGGTTGTTTACCCGGACCGAACATGCAGGAGTACCATGAACGAAACAGTGACTCGGTTGTTTTCCCGGACCGGTTTGGTCCGGGATTTTCCCCAATCCGAGGAGCCAGCCAATACCTTTGGCCTCTTCTAGTTATCCTATTATTATATATTCATATTTCTAATGTTCTAGGTTTAGGTTAGCCGCAGACATTCGTTTATCCCTTTGAGGGCTATATCTAAGGGTTTGGGTGGTGCTCCAGTTGTATCACTCGCTTGATGTGGTAATTATCTTCCCTATCTCATTCCACTCCTAACTATACACAAACTGGATCATACCATTGATGAAGAAATTGCCAAAAACCTAATCAGAAGTTTGCCACGGAAGAGATACAGTGGCAACTTTGCTGAGTGCTAAAATGGCTCGATGAAATTGAGGAAATGACCAAGGGAGAGGCTGCCGACGAGTTTGGTAGCAAAATCCGAATAAGAGAGAGGGGGAACACACAAATCCCTCCCATAGGGATGATTTGAGGGGAGAAGCAGACATGCCACAATGCTTTGGGATACGTTATTAGAGTAGATCATGAGACGGTTGTCAGTTAGAAGATACATAAATTAAGTATCTGTTATAGGATATAGAAGTGAGGTGCATATTAGATATTTCAGAGACGAAGCAACTTTAAAAAATTGACCTGAAATATTTAAGAAGCCATGGTTTTAAAATAACGGTGAATTTTCCACATTTGGTCGATCATTTGGATCCAGATGAGTTCGAGTGTCCTAAACCGTGAAAGTTTTCTTTGAGTACAAAGACGTCCCACCAAACATAATGGTGAAACTAACTACCAGCAGATTAAAGAAGAGTACATTATTTTTGTGGCAATATTTGAAGTAACTATGTCACCATGAGGGAAAAGATAAGATCACTATTTGATCCTAGATCAAAATGAGAGAGGCGGTGTTAGCACCTATCAATTCATCACAGAAAAGATGTGCAGACCCCTAGCTTCAAAAGTGAAAAGAGAATATTACCAAATAACCACCACACCTAACAAGAAGAGGACAACCCTAAGATCTTATGGCAAGAGTACACTCATGGACACATCCAAGCAGACTTGGCCTGAAAAGGCATTAGGTCATAGTAGAGAACAGCTGGAACCAATCTGCATTCCCAAATCCATTCTAGCCAGAAAGAGTTTCAAGTGCCATGGATTTAGGCATACCAAATTAGATTACACAACCAAAACAATGAACTTTTTCATGAATCAGATAACAATTAAGGAAATAAACAGAGATCCAAAAAAAGGTGAAGATTTCAGAGAGGATTCTTAACTTCCGGTCGACAAGAAAGAGACGATAGTGATTCTAGTTAAAACCAAAAGAAAGACTCCAGCTAAGTTGATAATAGTTATTCTGGAAAAAATTAACTCCAAGATAATTGGTGTTCATGCAAAGTATGAGACTGTGTTGCCTCGACCCACTATTTTGCAGGCGTTGAGAGGAGCATCAACAAGATTGACATTGGATGTCCAAAAGATTCATGAGTTTGAGGAGTTGATATAAGGTACACAACTCCACATAAGAAAAATTCAAACTTGTCAGATATATATAAACTACCTCCTATGTTGTCACTACTGAGGGAGATGCAATATATCCAAGGTTAGATTCTTTTGTGCCCCTTTTGGAAGCTCATAAGGAGTCATTAGGGCAATAGTACAGCCACCGAAAACTGATCACGCGGGATGGATGAACCACAGTGTTAGAAATCACTTTAGAAGCTTTGTAGGAAGAAATATCCTACAATGGGTGATGCCCAAACTTAAAGTGCAGAAAGTTGGTAAGCCACATAAATAATCTTATCAATCAAATAATATACAGATATTGAGTTCGTGTATAGATCCCATGAGAAAAGGATCAAAAATATTTCTAAAGAGGAAAACTCTAGTTTAATATACTATTGAACTCAGTTTGAAGTGAACTCAACTGCAGCTATGAAAATCTAACAATCCAAAGAAAAATAAAAAATTAATTATTTTTTTGCTTTTGACACTTGCAATAAGGGACAATGCAATACATAGGTACAACATAAGAAACAAAACAAAAATCAAAAGCAGGAAACAAAAAACAATCAACCAAGGCTCTACATTCAATTAAAGTTCTCCTAAAATAAGCAAAAATTAAACTCATCTACCCTGCAAGTCGGTAACCACACAAATATACGTATCGATTAAGTAATATATAGATATTGAGTCCGTGTATCAATCATACAGAAAAAGGGTCAACAAGATTTATAACGGGGGAAGCTTTAGTTTACTATATTACTGAACCTAGTTTAAAGTGATCTCAATTGCAGGAATGAAAATCTAACAATACTAAGAGACGCAACAAATAGAACAGAAAACAAGAAAGGAAACAACAGAAAGCAGGGAGTAGTAAAGGTTTACCTTCAGAAGAAATAACACTCATGTTCCTGTGACTCAGAAAAATTGTTCTCACCATTTTTTTCTATGAAATTCTCTACGTGATAGTTTCCAACCAGAGACAACATTCTTCTTAGCCTATGTATAGGTCATAAGAAGAGTTGGAAACCATATTATGGTTAAGCGGGACTAACCATGCAGCGTTTCCCAGGACTTTTCGATCCCATATCTTGATTAAAATTTTCTCATGGTGATATGTGTATTCTACTAGGTTTTTGTGTGTTAATCTATTTGTTCCACTAGGTGATGATTAGAAGTTCTAGATCACAAGAATTTTTTAACATTCAATTGGTCATATCAAGAGAAAACTAAGTGTCGAAGGTTAACACAGCAACATTGATCACTGAAAAATTTATTAAGAAATTCATACCTATTTTTGATGAAATTGCACTTTAAAGAAAAGTGTTTTCTTTATTTTGTTGCAGGAATGAAGAATTTAGGTGATAAAAACAAAAATCATAAAAAGGAGCGGATTTGGAGCAAAAAGGAAGAAAATAATGCAATTTGTCTTGAGTCGCCGACGAGCGAGATCGAGCCGCCGACGGCGAGGTTACGAGGAGACATTTCGAAGGATTTATAATCGTCTCGCCGACGGCGAGCCCGAGCCCGCCGACGACGAGATAGCGCGGTTCGAAGACCTTCAGAAGCCTCGCCGAACAGCCGAGGTGAGTTCGTCGCCCACGCCGAGATAGTTCAAATGGCACAGATACATTGAACCTGGACACTTTTTGAAGGGATGCTTACACACCTCTTGGTCCTTTGCTCACCTCTATATATAGAGGCCGAAAATCAGTCTTTTAAGAGTCTTTGTCTTTGAGTGTAGTCTTTGTCTGTTGTGTGTGTTGTTTTGGAGTTAGTGAGTCTTTAAGTGCAGTTTTGTGTGTCAAATTGTGTCTTGAGTGAGTTTAGTGAGTAATTAGTGAGTCGTGCTGTACTGGAAGGAAGAGTCGAAAGGAACTACGAGGAGTCCGCTTGGGGATAAATCAAGATAAGTTTGTATTTATTGTTTTTAACTTTAAATGAAATCCATGCTTGGTTTAGTTCAAATGCATTACGAGTAGTTTATTAATCTTTCTCCTCGTTTATGAAATTAAGTGACTACGATAGCTAAAAATAGAAATCTTTTATATATATTAATAAATTGTGATAATTTTTACTTAAAACTTAATTTACTTTCAATCGCCATTTGATTTGTTAAAATATGTTGATTATCAACTATAGTAAAAATTACATCCGATATTCGGGAATTCAAGCGCTTGGAAGGAAGGTGCGAATAAATAGGGAAATAATATCATTTGGGCGTAGAATTGAGCGATTTTAGTGTGACTGATTAAAATACTCGATTCGGTCCTGTTGTTTGAGAGTCGAAGTGTAGATGTTAGCCCTCGGAGCGAGGAAACGTGGGAGCTACGAGTGGCGATCGGTATCCTCCCAGTACTAGCCGCGGATTCGATGATCAAACATAGGATTAGTCGATATTCTTTACACGCTGACTAGAAAGGGTAAAGAATAGGAATGCTCCTATTTGTCACGATACGCTTAAAATTATCTATTTAAATTCATCAATCACTTAAATTTCTAAACAAGGGAAAGATACTTTTCCGAATAGTTAAGACTTATTTAACGATTAGTTTAATTTTTTGCACTTTCAATACGTATTAGTTTTCTAACTTAGTTAAGTTACCTAATCAAAATACTTAGTTTACTTTATTGCGCTTAAATTTAGAATTCAAATTTTCGTATACTTATTTTAAAATTATTATTATTATTATTTTAAAATTAGTTGTTATTTAATTTTCTCTTTCACTTTGGGATCGATAACAGGGACTCCACTGTAGAGCGCATGTATTACGATACGATACGTATACTTGCGTAGCATCCACAACATAAACAATTACGATTCTAAACATATAATATCGCGGGGTCGAGTTTTTGGCGTCGTTGCGATTAAATTAAAAACATCATAATATAAAATTGTAGGTCAAGTTTTTGCGTCGTTGCTTGTGAAAAGTAAGAAAAATTTACTTAAAGTAATCGATTATTTTAAAATAATCATAATAAATAAATAAATATCTATTCTAAAATTGTATGCGCAAATTTGGAAACGAAAATTTAATACGCTTACGATTCCGAATTAGAAGCATACGATTAAAAGAATTGAAAACAAAAGAAACAAATTATAAATTTAACACGAATGACGAATATTCCCGAAATTCAAAATATGAACCAACAAAGGCAATTAAGAGATTATGCCAACCCTACATCGGATGAAATTCGTTTAACTATTTAAAACCCCGATGTAATTGCTTAATTCATTTGAACTTAAACATGCGATTATCCAAATGGTACAAAACAATCAATTTAGTGGTTCACCTATTGAAGATCCTAACTTACATCTTGCTAGTTTTACAGAAGCTTTGTGCTACTTTTAAATATCGAGGAGTATCGACGATCGTTATAAAACTTGAACTTTTCCTTTTTCATTAAGGGATAAAGGTTAAAATGTAGTTGAATTCGTTAAGCTTGGATCTATTAAAACTTGGGAGAATTATCACAAAAATTTCTATCCAGAATATTTTCCACCATCTAAAATCTGCTAAGTTTAGAAATGATATAACTTCTTTTTGTCGATTAGATGGAGAATCGATATATGAAGCTTAGGAGAGATTTAAGGAACTTGTAGGAAATGCCGCACATCATGCGCTTACTGGATTGGTCGATTATTCAAACGCTTTTATAATGGATTAGTAGGATCCTTAAGATCAATCATCGATCTTCTTCTTGAAGGTTCATTAATGTCTAAACCATTTGATGAAGCTTATGCACTAATCGAAGAAATGGCAACAAATAATTTCCAATGGCTCTATTGATAGAAGTAAATCCGAAAAAGATAGTTAGCATTCATGAAAACGATGCAATATCTATCTTAGCTTCTCAAATTCTTCTTATATCTAAGAAATTAGATCATTTTGGAATGAACTACTCTCCTACTTTAGAAGAAAACTCATCCGGACAAATCATAGAATCTCAATCTAATTATGAAACTTTAAATGCTTATTAATAATAGAACTAATAACCGCTTATTCAAACTATTATAATCCCAGTTGGAAAACTCATCCAAATTTTAATTGGAATAACACATCTAATCAACAATGGATGAATCAACCTAATCAAGCGAATCCAAACTATAAACCTAATTACCCACCTGGATTTAATAACAATAACCCTCAATTCAAAGATAAAAAATTATCTATGGATGAATTAATTTTGAATATGGGTCATCAACTACAAAATCGAGGAAATCAACTACAAAATCAAGAAATCAACTACAAATTCAGGAATATCTATTAAAAATATCGAAACTCAACTTGGACGTATTACTACTCGCACTAAATAATAGAATACTCGAACTTTTCACTAGTAATGTAGAAATAAATCACTAAAGATCAAGGAAAAGAACAAATTAAAGCAATACTATTAAGAGTGGAAAAGAATTAGAACCTCAAATTCAAAAAGAACTTGAAAGCAAAAAGAGAAGTGGAAATTGAAAAGAAACACTTCAACAAGATTCAAACTTAGAACATCCTTTAATACCTATGAAAATTTCGTTGAAAAACCTCCACCACCATTTCCTCAACGACTAGCTTCAACATAAAAAAGATAAACAATTTGTTAAATTCCTTAAAATATTAAAGAAATTAACAATCAATATACCTTTTGTCGAAGCTTTAGATCAGATAATAAATTATGTAAAATTTATGAAAGATGTTCAAATAAGAAAAGAAAATTCACCGATAATGAAACGATCGCACTTAGTGAAGAGTGTAGTCTTATTATTCGAAGAAGGCTTCCGAAAAATTGAAAGATCCCGGTAGTTTCACTATACCCTGCTATTTATAGGAGAAAAATTTATGGAAAAGCTTTGTGTGACTTAGAGAGCAAGCATCAATCTAATGCCTCTATCAATTTTTAAGAGATTAGGATTAGAAAAAATTACACCTACTCGATAACCCTTCAATTAGCTGATCGTTCTGATTACCTATCACAAGGAGTTATTGAAGATGTGTTAAGTAAAAGTAGATAAATTTATCTTCCCAAGTAGATTTTATTGTTTTAGATATGGAGGAAGATAAAGAAATTCCTATCATTTTAGGAAGACCATTTTTAACTACTTGGAAAATCTATGATTGATGTTCGAAAGGAGAATTAACTATGAGAGTAAATGGCCAAAAAGTTACATTTAATATTGCAAAATCAATGAAATATCCTGCATTTGGAAAAAGATGATGAATGTTTTCGGATGGAAATACTTGAATATTTACAACAAGAACATTTTAAGGAATATTACGAAGATAAATTGAGAAAGAAAACACCGAATTAATTGAAAATAATAATGAAGAACTAGATTATATTCGGGAAAGATTTGAATTTTTGGATAATACCGAAAACACCGATGAGAATATAGTTCCATCGATTATTAAACCTCCTGAACTTGAGCTAAAAATATTACCCGATCATTTGAAATATGCTTATTTAGGTAATTCTTCAACTTTACTGAGTTATTATTTCATCCGCCTTAAACGAATCTCGAGAACAAAAACTTTTAGAAACTTTAAAAAAATATAAGAAAACTTTTGGTTGAACTTTACACGAGATATTAAAGGAATTAGTCCTTCAATACGTATGCATATAATTATTTTAGATGATGAACATAAGCCTAAAGCAGATCCCGAAAGGAGATTAAACCCGATAATGAAAGAAGTAGTTAAGAAAGAAATTTTAAAATGGTTAGATAATGGTATTATATATCCTATTTCGACAATGCTTCGGTAATCCAATTCACTGTGTTCCTAAGAAGGGAGGAGTGACCAGTCACTCATCAATGAAAATAACGATCTTATTCCTATAAGACAAGTTACCTGGTTGGCGTATATGTATTGATTATAGGAAATTAAATACCGCCACCGGGAAAGATCACTTCCTTTACCATTTCTAGATCGGATGTTAGATAGATTAATTGGACATAAGTATTTTTGTTTTCAGATAGATACACTAGTTATCATCGAATACGGATTGCTCACGAGGATCGAGAGAAAACTAAATTTACTAAGTCCTTATGGAACTTTCGCTTTTCGAAGAATGCGCTTTGGATTATGTAATGCACCAAGTAACATTCAGAGATGTATGATGTCTATATTTAGTAAGTTAATTGACAATGGAATAGAAGTATTTATGGATGATTTCTCCGTATTTGGAACATCATTTGACACATGCTTAACTCAATCTCGAAAAAGTATTAGAAGTATGTGAGAAAACAAATTTAGTCTAAATTGGGAGAAATGTCGATTTATGGTTGCGGGCGGCATTGTATTAGGGCATAAAATTTCAAAAAAGGCATGGAAGTGGACCTCGCAAAAATTTAAGTTATAGCTTAAATTACCACCTCCAACTACGGTAAAAGGGGTAAGAAGTTTTCTTGGACATCTCTGGATTTTACGAACGCTATATAAAAGATTTTTCAAAAATTACTAAACCTACATGCAACTTCCGAAAAGGACAAGAAATTTGAATTTACTGATCGAATGCTCGAATGCTTTTAACTCTTAAAAGAAAAATTAATTACAAGACCTATAATAGTTTCACCTAACTCGGAGAAACCATTTGAGCTATATGTCGATCGTTAGTGATTATCTTGTAGAGAGCGATTCTTGGCAAAGATATGAAAAGATTTTTAAAGTTATATACTTATCTTAGTAAAACTCTAAATAATCGTTGAAATAAATTATACGATTACTGAAGATAATTATTAGCGGTAGTATATGGTTTTAATAAATTTAGACCTTATCCGATTGGAACAAAATGTATTGTGCATACCGATCATTCTCGCTATCAAATATTTAATGCGAAAGAAAGATTCCGAACCAAGATTAATTAGATGGATGCTATTAATGCGAGAATTCGATTTTGAGATCGTTAATAAGAAAGGAACCGATAATCAAATTGCGGATCATTTATCGAGATTAGAAAATCATGAATTATCCGATATTAAAAATAAAATTATAGACGATTTTCACGATGAACAACTATATAATATCAATGAGTGGAAAATACCAGTAGTATGCTTGATATAGTAAACTATATAGTTAGTAATATTTTACCACCTATGTTAACTTTGCAACAACAGAAAAAATTCATCCATGATACGAAAACCTATTTTGGGATGAGCCATATTTATATAAGCAATGTAAGGATTTAATTATTAGAAGATGTATACGCTATGAAGAAGCGAACCAATTATTCAAAATGTCATGATTCGATTTTGGAGGACATTTTGGGATCGATAAAGCTAGCTATAAGATTCTACAATCCGGATTTTCTTGGCTCTACTTCATTTAGAGATGTATACGGATATATTAAAACTTGCGATAAATGTCAAAGAGTAGGAAATATATCTGAAAAAATGAAATGCTCCGAATTTTATATTAGAAGTTGAGATTTTTGATGTTTGGGGATTAGATTTTATGGGACCTTTTATTCCTTCATTTGAAACTCATATATATTAAGTAATTGTTGATTATGTTTCCGAATGGATTGAGGCACAAGCTTTACTCTAGGTGTGATCTTAAGAGTGTTTCAAAATTTCGATGAAAAATATTTTTACTAGATTTGGAATGCGAGAGTGAATATCACTGACGGAGGAACTCATTTTAGAAATAAATACATTCACAAACTAGTAGAAAAATACAATATTACTAATAAGATATCCACTGCTTATCATCCACGTACTAATGGATTAATTCGAAGTATCTAATTGTGAGATTAAACGTATTTTAGAAAAATCCGTAAACCCAAATAGGTTAGATTGGTCTATTAGATTAGATAATTGCATTATGAGCTTATAGAATCGCTTATAAAACTCGATTGGAATGACTCTTTACGAGCTTATATATGGAAAAACATGCCACTTACTAAGTTGAATTAGAACATAAAGCATATTAGGCAATTAAAGAATTTAATTATAATATAAAGGAAAGTTTAGTGAGAAAAGATTGTTGCAATTAAATGAATTGGAAGAATTAAGAAATGAATCATACGATAATGATCGGATTTATAAAGAAAAGATGAAATTATGGCATGATCGGAAGATTAATCGGAGAAATTTTGAACCGAGGACGGAAGTTTTGTTATATAATACTTAGATTAAAATTATTTCCGGAAAATTGAAGTCTCGATGGTTAGGACCTTTCACCGTAACTCAAAATTTTACATACGGAACTATAGAAATCGAAGATCCAAAAGCTGGACATAAATTTAAAGTTAATGGACGTAGATTAAAACCATATTTCGAAGGTATAAGACCTAGCTATAAAGAGGTTTTAATGTTTAGTCGACCCGATTAATAATTGAAATTAGGTCGAGCTGACGACGTTAAACTGAGAAGCTTTATGGGAGCGACCCATATTAGTTATCTATTTTTATTGTATCTTAATAGTTAGTCTATATTATTGAGACTTTACTACTCAATTATTATTAAGAATCATCACATATTCAAGCCATTATGATGACAAAAGAAATTATTCGATTTAGAGCGAAACTGTACATTATTTTGGAATCTCGCCGACGGCGAGGTCGATACTCGCCGACAGCGAGGTTCGTGCCTAATTTAAATTCAGTTTATTTATCGAGCTCGCTGACAGGCGAAAACGTTCGCCGACAGCGAGAACATGGGAGGCGGTTTTATAGCCGAGTCGCCGACGGCGAGAAACTTCTCGCCGACGACGATGAAGTTATAAAGATGAGTTATTTATAATTTGAATGCCGATTTGGACGGTTTCGACACCAATTCCTTTGTGAAAACCCATTCTTAAATCATTCTAGATCCGTCTTCTTCACTAGAATTCATTCCATTCACTATAATGGCCTCCAAATTTTTAGATTCCTCTAATTGCAGAGTGTTTAACCGGAGGAAATTTGTGAGTGCGGAAGCGCGACGGATCTTCGACAAGGTTTTGGTAAAGAAAAGAGTTATCGAGAACGGGGATTTGTCGATCGAGGATTAGAGAATTCCACTACGAAGATAGAAGAAACGATACGCGCAGCACTTGCTAGGAGGTATTTTGTTACACTACGTCTGTCGTTGTTATTCCAGGTTGTGAAAGAGTTCTACTCTAACTTACATGCGATCAACAATGGGAATGTTTACGTCCGGGAAGATGGGTGACGTTTACTCCATCAAGAGTAAATGAATTATTCTCTATGAAAACACCCCGTATGTCACTATTCAAATTTTGTGCCTTCTTGATATAATATGAATGAGATATTTCGATATCTAACTGATGAACTGGAAGATTGGGAAATGCGTGAAGATGGGTATGTTAGTTTCTCTACATCACTTTTGAATCCTGTCTCAAAGCACCGGCACTTTTTCATCTCATCTAAATTATTACCTACTATGAGGGTAAACAAGGTTTCGAAGGAATGCGTTATATTGAATTATTGTATTCAAAATGGATTGTCTATTGATGTTGGATCAATAATTGTTAAATCTGCATTGAGTTTAATTGTGCATGGGTTAGTTCACGAACTAGGACACCCATCTACTATTTTTGCATTATGCAGTCAGTACCAGGTTTCTTATGAAGCTTGGGAAAAGGTTATGTTACCTTGGAAGCCGCTTGATCCTACAAATATGTTCCCTACTTTGGACAATAATGATGAAATTACATTTATCTCTCGATAGAAGCTTCACGGAATAATCCTATAGCAAGGCCTATTTCGGATGAAACGGAGTTACTTATGAAGAAAATTAAATGAATGGAGAAAGAAGCTGCAGAATGTGAGAGATTCAATCGACAATATATCCGATTTATTTGATCGCATTGATCGGAGGATGAAGGAACACTTCGATCATTCGGACACTCGAAGCTAGCTTTCTTCATTTGCCGAGACGAAGGGTTGGATCATCTGAAGAATCTGCCGGAATTTCCTTCGAGCCTTTCTATAACTTATTTGTGCATCGTCGTCATATCGAAAATATCGGAGAAGATGAAGATTCCGACATTGAAGAGTAGTAGTAAAGATTTACATAGTATGTTTGTGTTTATGTTATTTGATTTGATTTAGATTTTATTATGTGTGGAGTGATGATTTGAATATCTCGAAACTTAGTTGAGATATGCGTCATAGTTTTAGTATCGGCGTTTAGTGTGTCGTGGATTGGTTTGCGATCGTCGATTAGTAGTAAGGATTGGAGAATTGAAGTTTGATTATAGAGTTTAAAATTATGTTAGTTTGTACATCTCATGGATTTCAACATTAAAGTTAATTTGTTGTGTTGTGTGAATTTGTTTGTGTATAAGTAGCTAATCTTCATATTAAATTAATAAATGATGTGATCGGAAATATAATATAAGAGCAAATCGAGGACGAAAATGAGTGACGAATTTCGGAAAATTAAATTTTTGGAATCTCGCCGACGGCGAGAAAATCCCGCTAACGACGAGATCGATCTCGTCGACAACGAAGAATAAAGCAAAATTTCTCGCCGACAACGGATTTTTCCCGAGAATTTTTTGTTCGAAAAATATTAGCTCGCCGACGGCGAGAAAATCTTCATCGATGGCGATGGTCGCTTAAAAACATATATTTTGACCGGTCAAAAACACTATTCATCATCCCCAACCTCTCATTTTCGCAAAAAATACCTACAGGGCTCACGAAATTTCGGATTTAGAGGCGATTTCATCACTCAAAAACACCGGATTTCATCTTCTCTTGGTAAGTGCTTCACTCATATGCAAAAATTTTTGATTTTCACCACTGATTTCTTCTACATTGGGATATTTTGAAAAATTTTGAAATGTGAAGAAAATACTTGGAAGAATTTCATAGAAATTGATTTAAATGGATTTTAGTTGTGGGAAGCCTTTTTAGTAATATTTTGGAGTTTAGTTAAAAAAATTTTTGTAAATTTCACAGATCGAGAAATGGCTCCACGACAAAAGCGACGATTAGATTTTGACGAAACTCGATTCATTAATGCGAGAGCACAAACACGATATTTTCAAAATATTCAAGCAAGAAAGTGCATACAAGATCGAGTTTTCATGAATCCAGGAGAAGTAGAGCGAGTTATAAAGGAGCGAGGATGGGAAAACTTTTGTTTCGTTGCCAACAAAGCAGTTGTGGAAGTAGTAAAAGAATTTTATGCAAATTTAACACAGGCTGAAGATGCACCAGTAAAGGTTAGAGGATTTTTTGTAGATTTCAATCGTCGCAGAATTAACTCGTTCTATGAAGTTCATGACTCGCACTTTAGCGAGTATGAAACTTTTGGAACGATGGAAGGACCATCTGGAGGAAGTCATTAGCTTTCTCACCGATGAAACCGGAGTTTGGAAAATTAAGCGAGCAGGAAAGAGTGAATTTTCCTCTTTCTAAATTAAATGCGATCTCCAAAGCTCGGCGTTACTTTATTTGTTCTACTCGTTACCCACATATCACCACGGTGAGGTAACACGAGATGAAACGATTCCGAATTTCGTATTCGGAAAAACGAAGCATCAACATTGGGAGAATTATTTATCAAAACATCCTGGCCACTCCTCGAAATGAGAGTGGAGCTGGATTGGGACACCCTGTATTAATTTTTGCACTCTGCCAACTCTCTGGAGTTGAGGCTAGAGATGATGAAGAATGGGTGGAACCAATGAAACCACTCACAGCTGCCAATATTAAGAAGTATGAATCCCACGAAGGATGGAGATCAGGAGTGAGAAGTTATTTCACTCAGTCAAGTAGAGATATACCCTCTACTAGCCATGAACCTCCTGAGCCTACCACCCCTACCCTACAAGATCTGATGAATGAATTGACACTGCATAGGAGAAGTTTTGAGTCATTTGGAGAAAATATGAGGAAAAGATTTGATCATTTTGATGAAAGGATTGATAATCTGGAGAGGAGACATGATTATGATAGCGAATATCTCCAGCGACATTCGGAATACGAGATTGCATACTATGAAGCTGAACGTCGTTATAGGAGTGGTGATTTAGATGTTGTCTTTCCCGAGTGCCCCCGATATTCACGATATCATCTTGCTCGATCTTCTCGACTTACGGATCAAGGAGGAGATGATATAGCACTGGGACTTTGATGTCGAAGATTAGGACTTTATTTGTTTTGTTTGTTTGATGTTAAGTTATTTTGGAAACTTTTATATGTTTGTAATATCCGATCTTTTATGTTGTGAGACATCGGATGTTTGTTAGATTATTTGCTTGAATTGTTATAATAGTTTAGTTTTTGTTTTTGTATTAGTTAATTGCATTTGTTTTTATGTTAAATAGGATATTAGTTTTCTTTAGTATGTTTTTATTTTATTCCGTATTGTTTTAAGTTGTAAAATTGTTAATCCGTTAGTTAATGTTTTTAATATGTTAAGTAATTCGTATGTGTAGTGTAGAGTTAATTTTAATTGTTGTATTTAATATTTATCTCGCATTTTATCACTGCATTTTCTTTAAATTGTTATATATATATGGAGAATACTAACGATGCAGGTTCGATGAAAAATGAAAAAACCCGCAAAAATTTCAAAGAAAAAAGAAATACCTAAACTTGAAAGGTATGATTTATTTACTTTCCATTTTTCATTATTTAGAGTAGATATAAAAATTTAAGTTTGGGGGGGAGTAAAATACAAATTTAGTTATTAACTTGTTCTCAATTTCTATTTTTCAAATTATTATAAAATGATTTTTATAGCAAATTTTTCAATTTAATTATTATAAAAGGTTAAATGAAATATTTCTAGTGCTTTAATTAATTAAATAGAATAAAATATTTGGTTAAAGGGAATAAGAATATAGTAAACTATTTTTAGTAAGGAAAACTATATTCTAAAATTAAAATTCTTAAGTATTCAAGTGAAAAAAAAAAGATGGAAAATCAATGAAGTAAAAACTATGAAGTATATATAAGCTAAGAAATATTTCTAAGTTTCAAATTTAGGAAGATGAAAATGAAGTTCAAAATTGAAATATTTCTAGTGCTTTAATTAATTAAATAGAATAAAATATTTGGTTAAAGAGAATAAGAATATAGTAAACTATTTTTAGTAAGGAAAACTATATTCTAAAATTAAAATTCTTAAGTATTCAAGTGAAAAAGAAAAGATTGAAAATCAATGAAGTAAAAACTATGAAGTATATATAAGCTAAGAAATATTTCTAAGTTTCAAATTTAGGAAGATGAAAATGAAGTTCAAAATTATTAACGATCTCTCAGGATACGGTAATCCTCATTAGAAAAAAAAAGAAAAAGAAAAGAAAAGAAAAAGAAAAAGAAAAGAAAAAGAAAAATGAGGAAATGCTGAGGAGATGCGCTTATCAAAATTGGCTTCATTTGAATTAACACAAGGGAAAAACTTAGATATTTCCAAACTTATGTTTATGAATTAGAATTTTACCTAATAGTGTTTTCTTGAATTTCTTATTATATGAATATCTTAAGTAGTTATTCTTTTAAATATAGTCATTCACGAAATGAATAGTAAGTAGAAATCTTAGGCACGATAACTAAATAATTTATTTCTATAAGATTAATTAAATTACATGAATTATTTTTATTTAACTTTATTATGATATTAATTAATCTAATTCATAGTTATTTAAATTGAAAAGATCTTATTATAGAACTCATTATTTTTATGTAATCTTAAAATTACTTGAGGACAAGTAATAAGTAAGTTTGGGGATTTTGATCATCTGAAAAATTTATTAAGAAATTCATACCTATTTTTGATGAAATTGCACTTTAAAGAAAGGTGTTTTCTTTATTTTGTTGCGAGAATGAAGAATTTAGGTGATAAAAGCAAAAATCATAAAAGGAGTGGATTTGGAGCAAAAGGAAGAAAATAATGCGATTTGTCTTGAGTCGCCGACGGCGAGATCGAGCTTCGCCGACGAGCGAGGTTACGAGGAGACATTTCGAAGGATTTATAATCGTCTCGCCGACAGAGAGCCCGAGCCCTCCGACAGCGAGATAGCGCGGTTCGAAGACATCCAGAAGCCTCGCCGACAATGAGCAGTAGTTCGTCGCCGACGGTGAGATAGTTCAAATGGCACAGATACATTGAACCTGGACACTTTTTGAAGGGATGCTTACACACCTCTTGGTCCTTTGCTCACCTCTATATATAGAGGCCGAAAATCAGTCTTTTAAGAGTCTTTATCTTTGAGTGTAGTCTTTGTCTGTTGTGTGTGTTGTTTTGGAGTTAGTGAGTCTTTAAGTGCAGTTTTGTGTGTCAAATTGTGGCTTGAGTGAGTTTAGTGAGTAATTAGTGAGTTGTGTTGTACTGGAAGGAAGAGTCGAAGAAGCTACGAGAGTCCGTCAGGGATAAATCAAGATAAGTTTGTATTTATTGTTTTTAACTTTAAATGAAATCCATGCTTAGTTTAGTTCTATGCATTACGAGTAGTTTATTAGTCTTTCTCCTCGTTTATGAAATTAAGTGACTACGATGACTAAAAATAAGATCTTTTATATATATTAATAAATTGTGATAATTTTTACTTAAAACTTAATTTACTTTCAAGCTGACCATTTGATTTGTTAAAATATGTTGATTATCAACTATAGTAAAAATTACATCCGATATTCGGAATTAAAGCTTGGAAGGAAGGTGCAAATAAATAGGAAATAATATCATCTGGGCGTAGAATTGAGCGTTTTAGTGTGACGGACTAAAATACTCAATTTGGTCCTATTGTTTGAGAATCGAAGTGTAGATGTTAGCCTCGAGCGAGGGAACGTGGGAGCTACGAGTGGCGATCGGTATCCTCCAAGTCCTAGCGCAGATTCGATAATCAAACATAGGATTAGTCAATATTCTTTACACCTGACTAAAGGGTAAAGAATAGGAATGCTCCTATTTGTCACAATACCTTAAAATTATCTATTTAAATTCATCAATCACTTAAATTTCTAAACAAGGGGAAAGATACTTTTTCTGAATAGTTAAGACTTATTTATCAATTAATTTAATTTCTTGCACTTTCAATACGTATTAGTTTTCTACTTAGTTAAGTTACCTAATCAAAATACTTAGTTTACTTTATTGCGCTTAAATTTAGAATTTCAAATTTTCGTATACTATTTTAAAATTATTATTATTATTATTTTAAAATTAGTTGTTATTTAATTTTCTCTTTCCCAGTGGGATCGATAACCAGGAATCCACTAGAGCTCTATATTACTTGATACGATACGTATACTTGCGTAGCATCCACAACATAAACAATTACAATTCTAAACATATAATATAGCAGGGTCAAGTTTTTGGCGTCGTTGCAATTAAATTAAAAATATCATAATATAAAATTGTGGGTCAAACATGCAGAATTCAATAGCACAGATAGCATTTATAGGGAAAACACATGGAGAACATAATAAGAAACATCCAATCTTTACATCATAAGAGTATGACACAATTTAGCTGCTTGACATGAGATGGAAGAACAAAAAAAACCTTCATTGACAACATTGAAGAAAAATATGACAAGTACAAAACTTACAACCAAGCAATTTCTCCCACAATACACCCACTCCTTATGATACAATGACAATCGCTCCATGATCTTCCTCCACAAATGCCCAATCTCTCTCTCACACACAATCCTCTCAAAGCTCACAGGAAAATGGAACTGCAAAGCTTTCTCCCTCAAAGAAGAAATCATATGGATTGAAGTGGAAACTCTCCTCTTATTGTTATAATCCTCTCCAAGTCTGTCGACTCCCTAGGTTGTGCCCTAACTTTCGCTTTTGTAGCTCTCGCCAAAATCAACATTAAGTTTATTGCCGAGTCAAAACTAAATGCACGGAAGCATGACCACACCAGTATTCGACATAACCACATTGTAGCCAGCATGGCTATACCGAATACGAACGCAACTAAATCAAACAACCCGCAAAGGTGGCGTAATTACGCCGCATTTAGGCATGGTTATGAATGGTCAGCACCATAGCGCACATCATTTTTTTGCTCTGAGAAGCACGTTCAACCCCTATAACTTGTAAAATACAACATAAAACATTTCACAAACGTAAAACCATGATAAATAGATAAAAAAACCACAGAATACTATACAAGAAAATACATAATTTTGCCTCAAGTCAGTGGGATCTAGGTCCATTCAAAGAAGAAAAAAAGAGAACTCTCTTGAGCAGTTACCCTTCAAATTGGCCAAGTCTGCCATAGAATTCATCTCAGAGTTCATTCTTCCTTACATACATGTTTACCAAATACACTCGAATGAGTATGATGGACGAAGCCAATTACAAATTTGATGGCTCGAGGTTTGGTTCATAAGGATATCGATCCTCGAGTAGCTCCAGTTCAAGTTGAGTCAAAAGTGTATGTCAGTGTCGACAAGAGTGATGTACCTGGAGCTGGCAACACGTTAGCTACCTTCAATTGGGCTGACCTGACTACTATGAGACAAAAGCTTCGACGAATGAGGTACAAGCTCCCTCAACCCCGAGAGCTTGACACAGGAGCGCCCCCTACTCCCGATGATGAAGTCCCGCGAACAAAGCAACAACTCGGCTCTTTTTCGGAGGAGTCGACTGATCCTTGATATTTATGCTTATGTTTTATATATGATTTTATACTTTATATTTCTTTTTAATTATGACTCTTTCTTTACAACGATGTCAAAAACTTGATACTAATACAAATTAGAGTTTAATTAAATTATTATAAAATGAGATTTTATGCAATTATACGTATCTTTATCAAGTAATATAGGGTTTTCTAATTAAGCCCCGATTCCATAGAGATCGAGGTTAATCACGACGGCTTTCAAGAGAAATTCTAGTCTACAATAACACGCCCTAGCTTGAAAGGTCGATAAAGCTTTAGTTTTAATTAAATCAAACAATTATCACTAAAATACTACTTCTACTCCTAAACTAAAATACTTAGTGAAATCAGAAAGTAGGTCTTGATATATTAAACCTTCCTCATACAATGAAATCAGTGACGTGTAAAAGTAAAACAAGTAGCGAGAGAAATTGTGACAAATATGAGCAATTATATTCTTTACCTTACTAGAGATGCTATAAAGAACATTGGTTAATCTAAAATTTGAATAGTTCTGAAGACGGGCTAGGCAGGGAAGATACTAGCTCTCACTCTAGAGTTCCCTCTTATCCCTCCACCTAGAGGCTAACATCTCGCATCAAAACCCAAAACAATAGACCAAATTAGGAGGCTTTAGTCTGTCACTCTAAAGTCCTCTAATTCTACACCCATCAAAAATTATTTTCCTATTTATTTACACTCAACCATATGGACTACATTTTCATCCATACAATCTCATGTGATTCTACCACAGTTGATTGAGATAATACCATCACGGATCTTACATGTTCTCATAACAGATTTTAACATGCAAATTGATCAAGTTTACATGTAAATTAAGAACAAAGTAAAATCATCACAATATATTCTCACTCTACACAATTTTATATCCTACACATGTATATTAATTCATTGTAAGAGGAAGAGTAAAGAAAACTACTCACTATACATGGAGAAACAACATGAACTTTTCATTGAACAAGACTTTAAAGCCATGCAAATAAAGTACTAGATTCAAATTAAAATACAATGAAAGTACTTATCTTTGATGGAAATCAGACTCTCCTTGTATAGCATAAGCAATCTCCTTACAATCCTCTCCAAGAACAAAGTGAAAAGAAAAGAAGAAATCTCTCACTCTCTCTCTTTCTCTCTCTCACCTTGTCGCCCACTAGGGGCTCTAGCCCAAGCCTTCTTCTCCTCTTCTAATTAGTTCCCAAGTTTAAGAGTTTAAAGAGTTATTTATAATTTCCCAAGAGATGCTCAAGTGTCTCTTCAAAAGTGTTCATATTCAATGAATCTTCCAAAGTGTGTTACAAGTGTCTCTTCAATAAAAACTCCTTCTAACCACCCCAAATCCTTCTATAAAGTCCATTTTATGATTTCCAACGTATTACCCAAGAGATGCACGAAGCACCGCTTCAAAAATCGTCCAAATCCGATGTATATTCTAGAAGATATGTCAAAACTGTCACCGGCACTTAAGCGCAGACTTTGGGCGCTTACCCGCCCTATGGTAGTGTCTAAGCGCCATGTTTGGGCGCTTAGCCGCCCGACACAGGTACATAAGTGTCCGGATTGGCCCCCATGGCTCCAGTGTGCCTCGGTTCGACTTGTTTTGCTCCGGTATGCTCCATTTTGCTCCATTTTTGTTTTTTTTACTCCAATCACTCCAAATTCTTCAATTTGTTATACCTACAACCAAAAACACAAGAAAACATACCGGTCCTCTTGGGCCACTCCTCATCCCATTATTATATATTCGTGTTTTTTATGTTTAAGGTTTATCGTTTTTGTGATTTTTGTTTAAGATGGCAGCCACCAGCCGTTTCTCCTTTTGAGGATTGAATCTGAGGGTTTGGGTAGTGCTCCGACTGTATTTATCTTGAGATGGTGATTTTCTTCCCTATCCCATTCCACATCATCTGCACGTCGCTCCCAACCACCCTCCATTGCTGCAGTCATTGTCGCTATTTTTACCGTAGTTTTTTTAATTTCAAAACAATTTTCCTTGCTACCGCCGCCCTAAAAAGTCATCCTGTTACTATCCTACGTCGCTGCCACTGCCATTCCCCATCACTGCTGACGACCCGAATTGCCATTCGAATTTTTTATTGTTATACAACCATCATTCCAACTTGCTACCACCTAGAATGTAGCCTGTCCTTCACTCCCTGTAGTTCCCACTACATGGCTCCACACCGAACATCACTCCTCTTGTTGTCCTGCAGTCCACAACACTTCCCCTTCGCTACTCCTCATTGTCTCAGCCCTCCGCATCACTGCCGCCACAGTTACAGCCCCTCCTTTTACAGTCCCAACCAGACACAACCCATTTTAGCCACCAACCTCTGCTCTTCAACCGCTTAGCTGACCTCCACCACCCATGAATCAAGCCCTAGTGTGAGATTATTTCATGTTTGTTGTAATATCCTTTTCAAGTGTGTTAGAATGTAACCGCCTATTTGCTTTCAATAATAATATTTACTTTTTCTATTGTGGTTTGGTTTAATTCTTGTATCAAAAGGGCTAATAAAACACTGTTCGACAAGAAAATTCTTGAAGACTTTGTAGCCACCGCACATCTACTTATAAGAATCCTCAGGATACATGACAATGTCCACTAAGGCCTTTAATTGCTGCTTGTTGCTCTGAGACAATTTTCAATACAGAAACAATATTCCCAGTTGTTGAGTAATTAGGACAAAGAGAATGCAAGAATCGACGCAAATCAAGAAGAAAATATAGAGATTTAACGAGGTTCAACAATTTGCCTAAGTCCTCGGGAGCAGAGAGGCGGCATTGATTTCACAAAAAGAGAACAAAATCCCCTTTAGAGTTACACTACAACATACATACATATATATATATATAAAACTCTGATGTACTATATGTAATTACAAAATTACCCATGTACCGTACCGCGGATTCATTGCCCCTGCACCCCAACCCACGTAACGAAATTCCTTGATTGGATAGATGTTTCGCTCCACTCCGCTCGCTTGCTACGCTGCGCTGGCTTGCTCTGTTTTACTACAGCATTTGTCCCTTATCTGATATATGAGTCATACCTAAAACTAGCAATCTTGGACTAAATAGAAGATAGAACCTCTATATAGTCCTTACAAGATAAGAGCACTTGGACTATGCTTGCATCTTGCAACATAAGAGAGTTGCCTCTAATAAGGAAATCTCAGCCTCTACCTGCAATTTGTCTCATAAGTGTTCTCAACTTCAAGCTTCATCCTTGAAGAAGAGAGGCAGTGATGGTTGATTTAAGACACAAAATAAATATGCCCGTAAGGAGGGCACTATTTCCTCCACTTGACTTGTGCGCCAAGGACTTCAGCCTTTAGAAGGACCGCCTGCTTAAATAGCCCTCCCAGTCCCAAATTAAAGGTGATGTTATAGCTTGGCGGTCATGAGCAATTATTGCATTATATGATCCAAAGTGCAGAATGTTTGCATGCTTAAAAGTGAGGATTTGGACCTTCTTCATTCGGGGTTCTCAAACCTATGCTTATTGGCTTCCCAAGTAATACTAAAACACTAAGCAACTGGGATTAATGCAGCTAAGATTATTTGATTTTATTACTCAAGTAAATCCCTCAGTATGTGGGATGACTTGATACATTATTTATGCCTTTACAGAGAGTTAGTGAGGTATACACACATGTATGAAGAAGTGCCTTAAATGCGGCTTATTTTTATGATCCTATGGTGGTAATCTGAGGGTTCTCTATACCCACGTGTGTGATGCTTGCTCGGCTTGTATCTCCTCATGAGCTGACGGGCGGCTGTGAGATGGTCAACTTATTTATGAGATTTTAGTGTCGAGTGATAGAGAGTGATTTGGTGAGTATGTTGGTGATTTGATCTGCCATCAAAATATACATGATTGTGAGCTTGCCGGTCTTGACCTATGATGTGTTGATAAATTTGCACTTGTTGATAATTATATTTTTGTATTTTATGTGATATATTGTACTTTGACGAACGTTTTATGTTGTTTTGCAGGTAGTAGCGGGAAAAGGAACGAACAACAATCAAACTGGATCAAATTGGAGATCGGAGAAAATTTTACCATTGGGCGCCTAGGCGCCAGTTCCCTCTCAAATGAAGCAGAAATCCCAAGCAGACATAAAGTTGGCGGTACTTATTGGGTGCCTAAGTGCTGCCACCGATGCTTAGGCGTCGCAATCGTGACGCTATGGCATCGGTCATTGTAAAAAAAAAAAAAGGGAACAAAAAAGAATGAAGTCTACACATCAGACTTGGGTGCCCCGAACCCAAAATTGACAGTTTTGGCAGTTCAGAATTTGAATTAAAGGGAAGAAGCATATAAGGCTTTATGACGATTTTGGAAGGGCTTTTTCACTATTTTTTGATTGTTTAGAGAGAATTTCTGGAGGACAAAGTCACCCAACTTGCACGAAGATAAGGAGTTTCAAAGCAAGATCAAAGAGAGTGTGAATTAAGGAATTGTGAGTGTGCTCATTTGCAATTTATGGATTTAAGGAGATAAGTATGCTGAGTTTGCATTTGTTCTCTTTAAGAGATAATCGTGAAACTCTTGTGAATCATTTATACTTTTAATATAATGTTGTTGTTGAAGAAATTTGGCATGCTTAGTGAGTAGATTTTCTATTCTCCTTTATTGTGGAATTGAGAAATAAGGCCTTAGCAATTTGGTGTGATTTTTGTCAGAATTTATAAATGTTGGAATAACTTAGGGACTCATTGAAATTTAACTAGGCCAGATAATTTGTTAAAATTGATTGTGATTACAGAATTTCGGGAGGAATCTATAAGGAACAATTTAAGTTATCCGCACGAAGTCATTGAAATAGGAATATATCTTTTGAATTCGTGCGAATAGATTCAGGAGCGAGGTTGTATTAGACTTTTCATTTGATTTAGGTAACTAAATGAATAAATAATCAATCTTGCTTAGACATCTAAAAGGAGATAAGAAAGATTTTTCTCCTATTTGACACCTACTTTCGAATCAACTAAGCTTGAACCCCAATATAACCATTTCAAAAGAGGATATTTGACACATAACACAATCATCAATACTTTATTTTCATTGTTTTAAAACTTAGGTTTTGTTAACTTCCAAAAATGAGAACAGAAATTTTTATTAAACTTCAAAAATTCAAATCTTCAGGCTAATTTTTTTTAACTTAGTTTTCCTCATATGAGGGATCAACAACCAGACTCCAATCCCAGACTACTAATACATAACATATACTTGCGTGAGCGGCCAGCGTGTGTCAACTTGCTCTCTCATGAAGTGGTAGTCAACCTTGACGTGTTTGGTGCGAGCGTGGAAGAATGGGTTGATCGCAAATGCAATGTTGAAGGTGTTGTCACAGTATACCGGTATGGGGGTGCCTAGAGTGACTTGAATGCCTATAAAAGTCTTCAGAGCTAAAGAATTTCAAGTCACAAAACAAATAACCTACAAATATGGTTCCCCTTCAACCCCTATATACGTTGTGACAGCATCATTGCAATGTGTCCTGTGACAAAGAAACATCTAAGACAAGTACATGAATGTCAACAATAACAAAAGATAAGAAGTTTCATTAAAAAAAATTATATAATCAAAATTATTGAAAAATATCTCTCCTCAAAATAGTTTAATAACAAAAAGTAAAACAAAGAAAATTTAAAAAAAATAAACATAAAAAAGAAAAATATGTTATTCACATCCTTTTGTTGTTATTGTTGTATCCAACAAAAGTGTCATACTACCTAACGACATGACTCCCCTCGTCCTGAATGTGGATGGTGTGGTTTAGAGGAGACGTCTCTGCTGAAGCCCTCCTCCAATCTATGGGATAGTTTGAACAAGAGACTAGCTAAATGACTGTAAATTTAAATAACTATCCCAACTAGAACTCTCAAGATAAACCTCGAGAGAACACTACATCAATCAATGTTTGGGGAGCCATGCTTGGCATTACGTAATAGTCAGAACCACAAATCATTAATGATGTTAAGCAGCATTGCCTAGCCACTGCAAGACACACCATAAATAGAATCACCTATTCAAGGTACTTTGCTCTCATCCCAGCAAAGTAGTTGAGCTCAATAGGATTAGCGGGCAAAGTCAAGGTTCCAAGCTACTCAACCTTAAAGGATGTGCTCGTGGAGAAGACCAAGTTGATGGTTACCCTTTTATATATATGGAAAGCAATATCCCCACACAAGCCATCCTAGCCTGTGGCGGGATACATCCACACTCCTTATTTGTGGCTCCACCATCAATCCTAGAGGATGTCAAAGGAATTCTTCAACGTCACTTCCTGGTCAAATAGTTGGCTGGTCCTCCTCTCCAAGTCACCCATGATGGCTTCTACAATGGTCACATCGACACTTTCAGAGGTACCCGTAATCATTCCTAAGAGGTCAATCAATGTGGGATTTCCTAGATCTATTTCTCAACCACTCTAGACAATCACTCCATCCTCTTTAAGAGAAACTCGACATGCTTATCTTAGGCATTCCAAGAAATATGGAGTGAGGCATCCAAAGGGATGAATCTCCATTCTTCATTAGAAGTGGTTTCACCAAGTACCAAAGAGAGGAACCCTAATTTTGTCATTAGGAGTGGTGTCCACTTTTCTACACACTATCATTGATGTTCAGATACTCCTCATTTCCTTATCATCTCACTCCCATGTAGTGGAAGGTGGCAATACATGCTTTAATCTCACCAACTATGGTTTCTTTTTATTAGCTGACCTCACAACAAACTCCACAGAAAGAAGTGATTCCATCAATTGTGGAGCTCGGATAGCTAGCACAACGTACTTCCACACTAGTTGAAAGTTAGATCCCTGTACTTATGTTATTGAAATTCGCATCCTCGACACCATTAACTTTTGCTTCCTCAAGGTATTTTTGCATTATTTTAGTTGTTTTCCATTGCACATCCTTAGATATAGCCTTGCCAATCCTTATATTTAGAGAACTCAATACAATAAGGAAGCACAAAATATATATATATAAAAAATAAAAAACACATTAAAAATCTTATTTATCTTATATGGCATTTTGGAGAATGGAGCGACATACTCTCCGAATTTTGTTCACATAGGCAGCTACATCCTGACTCTATGCATGGCATGCAAGCAGCACCATGATTGAATCCTCAGTTTTCAATGAGCCCTTTTTTAAGAAGTTCTCTCTTGTACTTTAAAAAAGTCTTCTTAAATGCCAGAAGTGCATTCTCATTCTTAAAAATCTCATCTCAAACTCACGAATTCTCCTACCGCTCAAAAGGCCTCTCCTATTCTTGGAAGAGCTTCCTTGACTACTTTTACCTGTGAATGCTTTCAACACAACAATTTATCATGCAATAAAAAAAGTGTTGGCTCATTAATAATGGCAATCAACGCTAAAGTAGTAATCCCTCTTGGCAAAAATGCACCGCTATGCCCTAAAAATCTCATGACTACCATACGATAATTGGAATCATAGTACCTAAGTTATCATTGCGCTGGAATATATTAATTGCATTAAAAACTTCACAATATCTTATCTTGCTAAGCATGCCTCAACCAATCCCAAAAACCTCATAACTTCCGGAGATGATTATCAACCTCAATACAAAAGCCATCAAGGGGCTGCCAACCATTAATGGTACACCTATAAATGCGCTTGAGAATACTACGACTGCGGGCTGAACATTAAAACTAGCCCGAGATTCCCTAGCGCACTAATATTTAAAGTCCTCGACATCACTCTACTCTTTCCAACTTATTCTCAACCTTAACTTAGTTATTCTCAATTTCTCTCCTATAACAACAACCAAACTTGTAAGGCAATAGTAATAAAAAGATTATGCTAGTTGCCTACCACAACAAATGTAGGTCAAGATGACTAAATCACTATAAATGTGTGCTCCATCTAGTTTATGTTGCATTTGCTTTCATTTGCTTTGCATGCAATCTTCCGTCTCTCTTTTCATCTTCATTGAAAAAATTTGATTATAGTGAGTTCTTCAAATCCCTATCTCATACATTGGCAAAACACTCTCCTTGTCATCTAGAACAAGCCCACTTTCATCATTAAGACAAGGAGCAAAAAATCTCCCTTTATCACTTTTTAGTTCTCTTGTGAGGTCTTTGCATGCGAGGAAAAATGTGATAGATAAAGAGAGACATTGAGGCTCGGGCTATACGAGTGAGGGAACAAGAATGGGAGTAAGAAGAGAATTGGGGAGAGAGAGAGAACACTCCTTTGTTAAAATTAAGAGGGAGATTAGTCCCACATTATAGAGTTCAATTCGGGCTCACGATTTGCAGAAAGTAATTCGATCTAAAACCAAGCGACGTGTTGTAATAAATTGGCTTGATCACCCTCAATTTGATCTAAACATGCTTTGTTAAGATCAATTTGTACACAAACCAATATTATATTGGTCGAGTCTTGTCCTAAGATAAATTGTTAATCATAGGCTTGAAAATAACAATTAATGGGGAGATATAAGCACTGATTGTAAACCGTTTTTTTGTTTCCAAAAGCTAAAAGATAACTAAATTCTTAGCTTACATTTCTTAAGTTAAATCTTTAAACTTGAAACTACTGCAAGTGACAGAATGAACCCAAAAATGGCAGCAGAACTCGCTCCTAATAGCAAAGAAAGCAGTAAAACGAAAAATAATATACAAATAAGGAATACAACTATGATGCCGCCAAATGCCCATAGTATAATTATTTATGACTGCTTAGTAATAAAATAAATGTCATGTTTTAGAATTAAATACTCTAAAGATATCTTATGGAACTCACCAATTATATAACAAACAAAAGCCCAAAAGAGGGAAAAAAATTAAACATGACTTAAATGGAAAGTCTGCCATTAAAGTATCAAAAATTTTACAAAACAACGGGGAAAAAACATGAATAAAAAATAAGAACTTACCCCGGTGATCTTAACAAGTTTACCAACAGGAAGGTTCCTAGGATTAATGGTAGTATCAGGATAACGTCTGAAGTATCTTTCCAGCTCCCTCCTTCCTCTCGTCCAATTCCACAGCACCACTACTCCAACAAAAGCTACAGCCCCTACAAACGCAAGAAAAATCTGCGGCCGCCCAGCTGCAGCCCACACAAACGCGCCAAACCCAATCGCAAGCATAAAAGCTACAGCAGTCACCGCAAGCCACACCTTCGGCAACCAAAACCAAAACCTAATATCGCTCTCCACAACCGTCACCCCCGGACTGACCATCTTTTTCTTAGCCGCCGGCACCGGCGGAAACTCACCGACTGGGCCAGAAGTAATGAGGCCCGTCGGCGAAAGAAGCGGGCCGGATGTCATCCTCGTCGACGACTGGCCGGAGATTCGAGGTATGGGGCCAGAGTGGGAGCGCGTAGAGACGGAGGGGCGGTCGATGGGAATGTCGAACATCCGGGCGAGCTCGCCGGATGTTCGGACGTCGCCGCCAGTATACGGAGCCGCCGCGGATGACATCTTTGCTGCACGTACCTTGGTAGCTGCCGGCGGCAGACCGGAGACAAGCATACCAGTGCTCAGCTTGTGCGTTCTGCGTCCTGAGGACATCTCCAGTTAGCCAGAGATGCAGAGATAGAGATTAGGACTGGAGTATTGAACTGGCGTCAGGTTTGTAACGGGATTTACAGGCGTTGTGGGAATTTACGGCATATATATATATATATATATATATATATATATATATATATATATATATATATATATATATATATATATATATATTTTTTTTTTTTTTTTTTTTTGTGTTTTTAAGAGAAGCAAGTGGCCATAACATAAATTAAATTTGACATATGTTAAACTCAGTTAAACTTAAGAGCACCATAAGTGAAGTCACCATAATGTCACGCTCCCAAAAAAGCTCTTAAGAGAGGTGGGCGGCCGGAGACTTATATCTCGCTTTTCGGCCTCTACACTAGCCGATGTGAGACTAAATGTCCGTGACGTTCTCCTCCACCCAATCAGTGACGCCTCGTCACGGATCGGCTCCACCGGGGCCCTACACCGTGGAGAGTCCCGCACCGGCGAGCGATGCCGCTCCGATATCACTCGTCACGCTCCCGAAAGAGCTCTTAAGAGATGTGGGCGGCCCGAACTTATATCTTGCTTTTCGGCCCTACACCTAGCCGATGTGGGACTAAATGTCCGTGACATTCTCCTCCACCCGATCACGTGACGCCCTCGTCGCGGATCGGCTCACCGAGGGCCCTACACCGTGGAGAGTCCCCACACCGGCGAGCGATGCCCGCTCCGATACCACTTGTCACGCTCCCAAAAGAGCTCTTAAGAGAGGTGGGCAGCCCAGGACTTATATACTGCTTTTCGGCCCTACACCTAGCCGATGTGGGACTAAATGTCCGTGACAATCAGCCCACTTTAAGGGTCTGTTTGGGGTCGCTGCAGCTTATTAATAAGTTATTGCAGTTTAGCTACCCCAAGAAGTTGCTGCAGGGAAGCTGGCTGACTATTTGTTTTCTGCGGTTTGAAACTGCTATGCGACTACTATTTCTGGACAAATGGTTATTTTATCCCTGTGTAGTAATGTTGTTTGTAACAGAATTATTCTAGTTATATATTTGATACTTCAAAAGCAAAAAATTCACATTCTTACCACTGAACATATTTACATATATAACATCAGGAGGAAGAGGAGGAAGAGAAATCAAGTCGCGTGAGAAACGCGGTAGAATAGGAGGAAGAGGAACAATGTAGTATGAGAAAGAGGAGGAAGAGGAGCAAGAGATCGTAGCTTCGCGGAGGAGTTCGGCATTAGGGTTAGGGCGGACGAATCGCGAAGGAAAGAAAGGCACCACCGTATAAAAACAGAATGAGAAACGCGGGCCGCAGAGTTGAACCCATGGCCAGCATTTTTTGATAAACGCGTCGTGCCACTGGCCTACCGCTGCTCCAAACAGTGAAAACTCACTGAAGCGAGCCATGCTACTGGCCTACCGCTACCCCAAACGGGGCCTAAGCCAACCTAAACCTGCTTGCGTCCAATCACTTTAGTCAATACAAAACATTTGGTAAACTTTAAGACAATTATGTCAACCTAAATTCCCAAAGTATGTTAAATCCTAAGCTAAATCTTTCCTGATGGTACGTAGAGTCACCTAAGACTCATTTTTTTTATACACATCAAGTTAGTAGGCCTATATAAACCTTATGAACAATAATGGGTCAATCTTAAGTCAGCTTATAAGCCTATTTTGGTCAAACCTAATTTCTTAATCAAATTACAAAACAAGTTAAACCTTATTCAACTTAGTCAAATCTTATACTAAAACTAGCCTATCAGAACCACTGTGTTCAAGTTTCACCCTAGACATCCTATAAGTTAATGGGCCCGCCTAAACCTTAACTGTCACTTAAGCAGCTGCTATGCAGTAGCTGCTCCAGAAAGCTACAGTGCATAAGCTATTATGGATACATGGGTTAGTTGTTTATTTATTGATATTTGAAAACAACTTCAGCACAACTGTTTCTAGATAAATAACCACCCTGCCCCTGTGTAGTAATGTTGTTTGCAACAAAATTGTCATAACAATATATTTGATATTTTTTAAGCAAAAATCAACTTCATAACAGAGCAAAAAATAAGATATACATCTCACTTAATAGTAAGTAATATCATTACTAAAATAAAGAAAAAATACTAAAGAAAAAATACTATTAAATAACATTTAATAATATGATAATATTATTTTTAAAATGGAGACGTCATATGTCACGTGTCAAAATGTCCTCCAGGATACTATCAATTCCTGATCACTCTCAGTGGTGGAATCTGTCAGCTCATCTGCCCACCGAAAGAAGTCACACTTCTTTGTGCTTCTCCGCTGACATATATAGAACTGTCTCCCGTAGCTATGTGGCTGACGTGACGTCAACAGGGAACTCCAAAGTTCACAGTGGCACAACAATCATCGGGAGGTACTAGAAATCCTCAAGCTTTTCTTTCCTGAATGTTTCAGAAGACAACTCATTAGTCATAACACAAGTAGAATTTTTCTTCAGAAATAATTAAATAAGTAGGTGTGTAGTCTCAGAGAACTCAGTATACCAACCAACAAATCTATCACTACAAGAAGATGGCAAACCTTGTCAAAAAGGGTTCTTAGTTGTCTTTATCCTACATAATACCAAGCTTATGTGTGTCACATGCATATCACAAAAAAATGGTCATTCACAAGAATTTTAAAAATCACTGCATCGAAAAGAAAAGAGGAACTTGGTTGCCTTCATTAGGATTTCGTATGTGACACCAACCAATACCGACAATCAAGCCATCCAGAAGAACCCATAAGGTTTAACATCTTATCATGGACTTCTCAAACCCACCAAAAGAAAAACAAAAGAATGGAAGTAAGAAAAAACACTTACAAACATTGTAAAAACCCCAAAAAATCATAATCAAATATATAAGAAATGGAAATAAACATGAATTGTATAAATTAAACAAGAATCTGTCGATTCAGCATCTAATAATGGCGTCTATAATCCGCTCTGTCAATTTAACCATTTTCCCAGCACCTTCACCATCCTGGGTGCAACCATCTTGTGACTCTCCTTCTACCTGTGGTATAGATTGTCTAATGTGATATTCAAATGCATCAGATGAGACGTTTAAATGATCATCATCAGCAACGTTGAAGTCTACATCAGTTCTCGAATAATGTCATTGAATATAGTTGTAGAGCCATTGTGGCCACTACATCTGCACTTGCTTCGGAAATGGATATGTCGGCATATCATACAGTATGACCCATGTTTTTCTTTCACGCTCTAAATGTTCTTTCAGTTACACTATGTAAGAATGAGTGTCTCTTGTTAAACATTTCTTTTCTGCTCGAGCAACTTTTTTTAATTTTCTAAAGTCTAGAATGTGATATTTTGTATCGAGAAATAGCTTCATATGCTCCCTTTGTAAGGGATATCCAGCGTTGATCAAGTAATATTGTATGTCGCAAATACAATAATTAGTACTGAACTTAAAAATATATAATAATATGATTAATACTTTAAAAAATAAGAAGTGGGTGAGGGAAGTTGTGCTTTCAATTTCTTGTGGCACAAGCGAATATATGACTGTCATGTGCACTGTCTTCCCAACCAGTCATAATAAAAGTAAAACACATTTTAAAATCACATACAACTATCACATTTTGTGTTAGTTATCCACACCACTTAATGAATGCAACACTTTCATTATTGGATACACCTGCATCCACATTTTCCATCGATCACTCCAATATAATTCTGACAAATTAAAGAACGTTGTGCGGATTACAATACTCTGAGTAAAACGATTTACCTCAAAAAATGGCATATGTCGAGGGTTATTTGCAATCTTTATTGGAGTCATATCACTGATAATATTTGATGACAAACTAACAAGAGCCTTCAACACAGTGAAGAATACTACTGATTGTCTCCAATGAATGTTGAAATCATTCCATCGCTCCTTTCATTGATTCATTCTGTGACAAAATATAGAGAGTTATTGCTAACTCCTCTCGGGTTGTCATTCTAGAGGAGCCATGAAGTTCATGATTCATATGCAATTCATTGAGCATATCTATAAATATGGGTTGTTTCATACGAAACATGTTATTGAATCTTGTAGGGTGTCCTTCAGGTAGCTCTCCAACTCATTTACCACCAATGCATGATGATGTCATGCAAGGAGACCGATTTACATATGAGTTATAGTATTCATACATCAAACATACTGCTGCCACAATTCTCCTATGTCTCTCTCGTCGTGAATCCATGTTAAACAAGTATTTTGTTAAGGTAAGACATGTCAATCAAACATTTTTAAGAAACTTTGAATAATGAATTAAAATGTTTACAAGGAAAATACAAGCATCCAAAGTAGCATTAATATTGATCCAAGTAAAAGGGAAAAAAGACATTGAAATCACAAATCCAATAATACCTAATGGAATATAAATACAAATTGTGCAAAGATAACTCAAAAACATCAATGGTCCTTGCTGCCGTAAAAAAAATCTAAATAATTGACCTGACAATCAGAGGCCATTTTATGAAGAAAGCTCTATGGGTCGGGTCCTTCAGCAACTTCATTGAGTTCAAATAAAATGACATGTCCTCATAAATTTTTTGAGTTGCCTCTAGAACTCAAATATCATCATCAATGGAGGTCACTTGGGATGCCCCAAGGTAATTGGTGCATGAAGCCACTAGTTTTGTTATATAGCTTCTAATGAAAGAAGCTCCTTCTTTTTTGTTTTTCTCTATCCTTGGATGCTTTGACCTGCATTTAGAGTCCACTTGAATTTTGTTTGGGTTTGGACCTTCACCATAGCCAGTTGCTTGCTCGACATGCAAGTTCTCAGGTAGACATACAAACCCTTGCTCACTACAGGGCCAAGCATGAGTCCCCGTTGCCACAACCCCACCAAACATACAGTCCAACCTTCCTTCCATATTATGGTCAATTCCACTGAGTTAGAATTTCATGGCGGCTGACACTGCTTACAATATAAGGGGAAGTGGATATGTTCATACAGTTTAGGAAGATAAAGTAATGAAAATAAGGTTCTGTGAATATGTTCTTACCTCCACTCACTCATCCCACCATTTCTCTGAAGCATCAATAATCTATTTGATTGGGTCCCAACCCAAACCTATGGATCCTTGACCAACTGAAAATATGTTAAATTTTTCATGCATATTTTATATTGATTTTGATGATATTGCACTTTAAAGAAAGATATTTTTGTTGTTTTGTTGCAGGAATATTGATTTATGGACATTAAAGTAAAAAAAGATACAAAAATGAGCTAATTTGGAGCAAAAATGACCAAAATATGAAGATTTGACCTTGGGTTCCGACGGTGGATTTTTCCCGAGAGTTGAGAAAATAAATTACAAAGAAGGTCGCAAACGGCGAGATCGAGGCCGCCGACAGCGAGCCTTAAAAGACTATGTCCAAAACCTAGTATTCTAGAAGGTCGCCGACGGTGAGTATGTCGGTTCTCTCACAAGGTGCAATGAATGTGGATGATTTTTGAAGGGATGCTTGGGTAACTCTTGGAAACGCTTCAACTACTTTAAAAAAAACAATTTGGGGCCGAAATGGGTGGTCTCCAAGGGGGTCCAAGTGGTGTCTAGGAGTATTCAGAGTGTCCGTGAGTGTCTATTAGTGTCTTGATTGCCCTAAGAGTTATAAATAGTGAGTTCAATTAGTGATAATTGTGAGGAATTCTTCGAGAGATTATAAGAGTGGAAGGAAAGTGAGAGATTTCTTCCTCCTTGCCGCTTTGAAGAAGAATTATGTGTGCTGTGAAGAAAGGAAGAGATTCAGAGGAACTTCAAGGAGTTTTCCTGGGGAGGAATTCGAGATAAGTTGTATTTACTTATTGTAGTTTGTATAACTTTGCTTTTATATATGAAATCCAAGTTTTTACGTATCTTCTCCATGAAATCCTAGTAGTTTCTCTGTCTTTCTCCTTGTTTTGAGATTTTTGTGAAATGGTGATTTGAATTAGTTGTGCTAAGAGAATGTTAAAGAAGTTGTGATAATCTTTTCACTTCAATCTTAATTTAATTTCAATTTGGCCAATTGATTTGTTAAAATATATTGATTTTTACAACTAAAGTGAAGATTACATCCAAGATTCAGGGAGGTCAAAGTCCTTGAAAGTAGGGTGCAAATAAATAGGGAAATATTATTTATCGGGTGTAGAATTGGAGGTTTTAGAGTGACTGACTAAAATCCTCAATTCAGTCCAATCATTTGGGTGCTGAAGTGTAGATGTTAGCCCTCAGGTGAGGGGGACGTGGGAGCTCCAAAGTGAGAGCCGGTATCCTCCCAGCCTAGCCGCAGACTCAGTAACCAAGCATAAGATTAGTCAATGTTCTTTATGCCTGGACCAAAGGGTAAAGAAAATGTATGCTCCTATTTGGCACAACATAGATTTAAACTAATACTAATTATCCATTCACTTCAATTTCTTAACAAGAAGAAGGATGCTTGCTTATGTATTGAACCTCGCTTTATTAGAAAAAGTAGTTAATTATTAGTAGAATTAGTTTATTAAAATTCCATCTTATTTATGATTGCATATTAGTGACAAATAGGCAATTCGATTTACAAGGTTGTGATTTTGTATTAGTTTCTATAATTTTAGTCTGTAGCCTCTGAAATTGTGGGATCGATATCCAGGACTCCATTAGAGCCCTGTATTACTTGAGCGATAAGTATACTGGTGTTGATAAGAGTAACTATGTGATTATTGAATAATTTATACACTTTGTTGACCTCATTTTTTAGGTCATTCTTTTCTCCTTCTAGCCTAGGATCTAGCCTTAGGTTCTTCCTATTTTAGACTATCTTAGAGGACTAGACTGGGACCCACTATGTTTAGAAATTCGAGCCATTTCCTCGCTCCTCGAAGTTTCATATGGACGGCTCTAAATCCTCGACACTTAGTTGAGTCGATTAAAAAACCGACGTATTGAAACTCTTGTCGAGTTCCTATAAGGATTTGAAAGCCATAGGTGGACCCCACTGTGTGCGACGTTTGTTTTTCTGCCACGAGCAATATGCTTGGCTATGGTTCTCGCTTAAGCGAAAACCGGTCGTTAATTTGCTCGATAGGTGGCTCCGGTCGGGTCAAAATAAATTCATTTTTGCGACGTGACGCAAATTTAATTTAAATTGATGCGACCGTCGGCGAACTTGTCCGAACGGCCCCAGATGACGAAACGGACAGAGCCGTTGCGTCCGGAACGTCAATTTTAGCCGGGAAGGACATATAACTTGATAGGGTTTTGAATCGACTCGATTTGCGTGCAAAATCGACGAATTTAAATAGAATAATAATAATAATAAATATTTTTTTTAATATAATAATATATATTAAATCTATACTTTAACCTTATAACCCTTACCCTAATCTCACGGGCGCGGGTACTGTTCACTATCTCCTATCCCGCGAGCGTAGCTTTCCTTTCTAGTGCCCTAACCGGTTTTCCGGTCGCCTTCCTTCTTCCCGACCCACAACCGACATGCGCTGCCGGTCATAACCGCCGGTCAGGTTCTTGTAACAAACTCTCCCGCCCGAACGAGTCAGGTAACCTCCCCTGTGTAGCTTGTTTTGGTCGGTTCTCTCGCTAGTAGTAGAGTTCTCGTCACCGTCGGTCTTCACCGACATTCTGCTCCGGCAGTGAGTCTTTTATCCCTGTTGCCTATAAATACCTCTCCTCGTGAGAGAGTAGAGAGAGCTGAAATTCTCTTTTCTTAAGTTTGATTTCCCCAAGTGATATTTCTTTCAAGAAGATTTCTGAGTTTTTTTTCTCAAGAGGAGTTCGGGGCTGGTGCTTTCTTCTTACGACTTGAGAGTTTTTTTTTGTTATAGCTTTTGAAGGTAAGTCTTTCTTCCCTTTTCCCCTTCTTTAGCCGCTAATTATGAAGTTTACTTTCATTTTTGAAAGTTCTTTATAATTTTATTTTTTTCGTCGATTGAGAATTAAAGATGGAAATTCAAGTTATGGATTGATAGATTTATATTTTCCTTCTCCGAAAGTATTCATTATCTCGGTTAGTTTGATTCAGAATCAATAGAGGTATAAGTGCCACTTCTTGAAGATTGCGGAGTTCTTTTTCTCTTTAATATGGAATATTTGAATCGTTAAATCTCTCCCGAGTTAAGTTTATGGAAAATTTAGGGTCACATATGTATACGTATATACATATATATATGGTGTTGTATCTGACATTGCCTCATCCTGGGTAAAGTCTCGGATGCTTGCACCTTATATAATTATTATAAGGATGTGCAAAATTTGCATAAGGAAAGAATGTTTGGGGTATAATAGCATGGATTCATTTGGTTTCTTTAGGAAAGGTTGTTTGTCGTTGTTCTTTTAAAACATCCAATCACTTTCAGAATTCTTACATATCTTCTTGTGGATTTGTTTAAAAGAGAATTATAGATGGAGATAGAAGAGAAAGGATCAACTGATTCAACTAAGTCTTTTTTTATTCAGTTTATTTGAATACGAAAGTTGTTATTCTTTGTATTTGGTGAGTTTTAATTGTTTCGCGTGAAGAAATGTTTGAGTTGGATATTCTGAAATTCTTTATAATACCCCAGCTATATGCTATAAGGAATTATGCTGATGTTCAGGAACTTTTTTTTTAGCAAAGGGATGCATATATCTCAACCCCTGCGTACCTATATATATACACATATAGTTTAATTTAAAAGAAGAGAAAGTTACTATGTCCTGGCTTAGTTAAACTCTTTTAGCCGAATGAAACTTGGATATTATTTATTAAGACTGTAAACCTGGCTTGGTCTAGATGGGTTTCTTTTTTTCTCTGCCTCTTCGATCTTTATATGATAAAAGAGCCTCAATTTGGCTTGAGGTTTCTTTGTTCTGCTGACTTTTCTCTTATTCAATTCTCCTAAGAAATTTAAAATCATATTTATTCAAAGTTAAGCAATCCTTAATGTTCTAGTAGTAGTGATATTTATGGAGGCTAAGTTTGTTAAAAATTTATTCAGTTTCATGCTCCCATTTTATATTATTCTTTATATAAACAGGAGTGTTTATGTACGTTATCAAACAATTCTTATGTATTTACATACTAAATACTCAAAATGTTCCTCCCTACATCTATACCATCTAAGTCTTTCATATTATATTAAAACTATTAAGTTATGTATACATACGGGAATTGGATGGTATGTTTGTAAATACCCTTTCCTTGCTATTACATTGAACTCAATGTATATTTGGGTTTTTTTTAAGCTGCAGCATTAGTTATTCTTTGAATACGGGACTTTTGTACTCTCACTATACTTGGATGTATGGATTTTTTTTTTCTTTACAAATTCAAGGTCTATCATCTTTTATTCAATGACAGATTTTTTTTTTTTGATTATTTCTAAGGGAGAAATGTACTATTTGCTATTACTCTCTTTTAACATTGATTATACTGGTTTAGCAGTCATTGGAATGAGAATATGGCTATATATATTTTGAGATGTTTGTACATGTAATGTAATTGCTTTACATTTACACATTTAACACTAGAAATTTACATAAGCGATGGATTCTTTAATATGTGGATATAAGCTGGGTAAAATTCATTCATTATTACATAAGAATGGAAATCTCTAAAGTATATTGTTTCAATTATTATTCCTAAGCTTACAGAAAATTGATTCTTATCACTGGCTGTGGCTCGGATTGGGTCTACAATCCTTTAGTTCTTAGCTTGTTTAATACTTCTGATTTTTTTTGTTAGCTTTATAATTAATATTATTGTAATTTGGAGCTGGGCTCGTTTTTACCCTCTCTATGACCCGGTTTTAGCTCTTCTAATGCTTATAATTTTGGCCTTATACTTGGGTTGTTATAGTTGGTAGTTGAGCTGATGTTGATGGTTTGGCTGGATGTCATATGGTGACCCGGTTTTAGCTCTTCTAATGCTTATAATTTTGGCCTTATACTTGGGTTGTTATAGTTGGTAGTTGAGCTGATGTTGATGGTTTGGCTGGATGTCATATGGTGACCCGGTTTTAGCTCTTCTAATGCTTATAATTTTGGCCTTATACTTGGGTTGTTATAGTTGGTAGTTGAGCTGATGTTGATGGTTTGGCTGGATGTCATATGGTGGCTCGGATTTAGCCTTATAGTGGAGCTAATATCGTGTGTGATTGGGCTGGTTTTTGTTAACGGCATCATGGATTCGATTTTGGGGATTTTCCTTTGCCTAGGTTTACTAAAGCCAAATTTCAGAATTGATTATATGAGATGACTGAAACTGATTCGTTCGAGTTGTAAGATTTTGAGTCTCCTTTTACTCCAACTTGCTTAAGTGAATCCCTTGGGCTTCATAATTTTGGGATATTTTCTTTGATTTGCTTTAGTGAAGCTGAACTTTGAAATTTTGGGTCTTTCTTTGCAATTACCCGCTGAAGCATTTTTTTTTAAAAAAAAAAAGAAGAAAGGAGTTGTCATTGTGGTATTTTCTGAAACCGGGGTTTGGAAATGTTGAATGATCTTTTGCTTTGGTTCACTAAAGCTGAATTTCAGAATTTTGATAATTTCTTCTAATTTGGTTGCTGAAATCAAATTTTTGGAACATGATGTTTAAGAAGATTGCCTTATATTGCTTGAACAACTATTTATGAGCAAATTTATTGGCTTCTTGATTTGCTGAAATTAAATTCGACGGTATATTTTGCTTTCAATTATTGGACTCATTTGTTAGTTTGCTGGATCTTCCCTGCACTTGCTGAAGTAGAAGTTTTTTTTTTTTTTTTGGAGAGAATATATATGTTTCCTTGCCTTGGCTTGGATGAGCAAAATTCTGGAATTGAATAATTAAGCACAGTTTAATTGATTCAAATTTATTTTATTGGATTTGGAAATGCCATTTAGATTGGCTTCACTTGTGAAAATTGAAATTTATTTTGATTATATTACATATGAAATATCAAAGTGGGAGCATAAGTCGGATACGCGGGGTACAGGCAATGATGCACACTCGAATAATCGTGCTTTTATAGCCAAGACAAATAAAAAAAAAAATCAATACTCAGAAATAGATGCCCATTTCACCTTGAGTTAGGTAGTTCTAATCCCTACTTTTAAGAAATCCGTGAACCGATAACAGATACTACGACGTCAGATATCACACTGACACGACGAACGGATATTACAACGATAGATATTGCACCCGTATAACAATAAACACCTCGCTTGCGCAACAGATACTACACCGCACTTGCACGACAATAAACACTGCACCTGCACGACAACAGATACTACGTCAACACATATCACCTCACACACATAGCACAGCACATATCACATCACATACATAGCACAATGCATATCACCTCATACATATATCACAACAAACACATATCACATCGAACACATACAATATATTAAATAGCACACACAAATGTCACCCATAGCACATCATACACAACACATTTAACACATCGAATCAAACACATCGAATCAAACACATCGCATCAAACACAACACATATAATTATTAAGCTTATTATACACACCATACACATTAAATATCACATAAACACTACATATATTAACCATCACATATAACACACTACACATAACACATTACACACTACACATTACACCTTATGCACTACACATTACCCTATTACACATTACCCTACTACACACTATACACTATACACCAGTTAACACACCTTGCACATCACAGAACAGATACTACGACGTACCAGATATTACACTGGTAGAGAGTTCAGATACTACAATAACAGATACTCCACTCTCAAAACTCAGATACTACAAACTGGTTCACTCACTAATTAAGTGGTAGGGATTATTGCCTACTCTAGGGTCATTTGCCGGTGACTTGATTTGAGATTGATACAGACTTCAGTACTTCGGGTTGCCTGTGGGATCGAGATAAAAAAAAAAAAGAATTCTACAGACTGAGCCTATCCTCAAATAGAATTCTTATTCCCCCACTTTGACATTTTATATGTTTATGGCTAAACTTGATTATATAGTTGTTTGTAGCTTGCTTCTGAGGCATCGACGGAGTTGGCCAGGTACACATTTATTTATTGTACAGTTCATTTACTTTCTTTATTGCATGCATTCTTTTACTTTTTGTATATACATTTACCAGCATTTATACTTTTTCTTTTATGCTTGCCCCTAGGATAAGCCATCTAGGGCATGGTTAGTTTATTTTGATTATTGCTTCTCTTGCATACCTGTACTTGCCCCTAGGATAGGCCCTTTAGGGCATGTTTGTTTTCCTTTTCATTATACATGTTTTTTCTCTTGTATATGCCCTTAGGATAGGCCGTTCGAGGCATGATTTTCTCTTTTCTCTCCTATCTTTACTCTTTCTCGAGGCGAGACGACAGAGGACGAATGAAGGATCTTCGATCGGATTTCCGTAGATTTAAATAACATCTATAGGACGTTGAGGTCGTCGTTTGATACGACGTAAACCCTCACACTATCTTTTAGGACTGAGTACGATCGTATATCGTACGATACAAGTCCTAAACCGTTTAAGATTCCGAGGTAGTCGTTTGACACGACATAAATCCTCCTATTTCTTTGGGCTATTTGAATATGATGTGCAGACATAAGCCCCAAATATCTAAATAATTTACAAGATTGAAACATAAAATATAACTTCACTTTCAAAGATATGAAGCCCAATCATAGGATAGTTTGAGATGTCACTGAAGCTCTTTCAGTATCTTCGACATCTCCTACTTTTCATACCTTTGGATTCCGAAAATAACTGTTCCACATTGAATCATTCCCTTTGATTTTTCTACAACCAATCATGGAAACCTAAACGTTAAAATTCTTGAAGACGAAGCCCATGATCCTTATCGAGAGTTTTTCTTAGGTGACTTGGGTTGCCTAAGATGTAATTAACTATGAGGGCTTGCCTCTATAGGGAATTAGGAACCCAGATTAATCTAAACCCCCGCCTAATCTGTGCATTAAACAGGGGAATTTGTCGGCTATAAAATACGCAGACCAAAACAAAGTCATAAACTTTTAAGTTTAGATAGTTAAGCCTACTAATAAGTGGTACACTCATCTTTTGGGATGATGTGTCACTTGTGTACCGTGCTCAACTATTTAAACTATTTGATATGAGATCTATTTGGTCTCGTTATTTTCAAAAATAAAATAATATATCACTATTTTCAAAATCAAAAATAAAAATACTTTACATATTACATTAAATTTAAATTTTAAAATTTTATTTTTCAAAATAAATAAAGAAAAATTAGCCGACAATTTCTGGCGACTCCGCTGGGGACTAATTCTTCTTTCCATTTTGGATCATAAGGATTCGTCTTCATACATCGATAGTGTGCCCATATCCCTAGTGGGTCAGACTATCATTCTTCCGTTGATGTACTTTGCTCATTTCTTCCTTGAGCGAGTATTGTCAACTCCTTTTTGATTCTGGAGCCACTGTTTAATCATCCTTAAACAGAGAGGTTCCAGAATCTTGAAATCTTTAAGGTGGGATGGACCCCCAATAGGTGTGGTAGGTTAGGAGCGGTATATCGAAGTGAGTCCGATACGAATTTAATCTTTTACATGAGTCTTTCAATCTCATATTGGATCCTATACCTTTTTGTATTTGCTTTGCCTTAATTTTAAAATAAATCAACCAATTAAAACTTTCTATAATTTGTTCGGATAAGACTCGAAAAGGGCACCCGGCTAATCTTGATGTTTATTTCCAATGGCGAAATGTCTTCCCCGAAACCGATCTTCTCCTTCGCTACCGGAAAGGACATCGTTGTTAGCAAGAACCAATTGCTCGATAAGACAATGATCAAGTTCGGTCAAGGGTTCGACGATGTTGAAATCAAGTTCGCAAATGTTCCGAGCTTGCCGTAGTGAGGTCTCGTGGCAAATAAGTCGGTAGAACCCGTTGTTGAGTTCAACCCGAGGTCCGTCGACGAACTCCCTCCGCCGAAGCGAGTACTAGTTGAGAATAACTCGCCGTTGCCTGTGAAGTCCGTTACTAGAATCACCGACAACCCCAAGAATGTTTCGCTCGCTCCAGTTGACTTGGTTGTTCTTACGTCCGCTCGTCGCTTCAACATTAGCAAAGGGAAAGGGCGTCCTAGTGATCGATGAACCTGTAATTGAAGAAAGTTTGGCTTTCACTTCGCTACCTTCTGTTTTTGAAATTGGGTCCAGTTCTAGGTCTGGAACTTTGACTAGAACACAGAGGAGAAACAGAAACAGGAAAATAGCCAAAATCAAGAGATTGGAAGCCGCTAAAGTTACCGTTCCTGTGGAAGTTTTTGAGGAGGAAACCGGACTTCTTGAAACCTCACCCCTTCTTAGGGGAAGCAGGTTTCATCCTTTGTCCGTTGCCCCCGCCGAAGAAGATGCTTCAAGAATTCGTCGTTGCGTTATCGGTATCACCTCGTTGTAAGAATGAGAAAAAGAAGAAACCTGCTCTTTTCCTTGAAATTCGTCGGGTGTTTGAAAGATTGGCTCAGAGAGAGCGTTGTTCAGTTGCTGAGATACTGAAGAAAATTGGGTGTGCTGTCCCACTGCATATACAAGCTGAAATCTTAAAGGATGATAAACCCAACTATCGACATCATAAGTCTGATCGAAGGAACGAGACGTTACAGCCCCGTGTTTCTGCTAAGTTACGTCTGGGGAAACGTGTAGTTACTTCTGCAGATCATATCTTCACCACCCATCAGAAAGTCACAGGACGCCAACCTGCAAAATCTCGTCTTGGACCAAGGATAGTTCCTTCAATTGGATCACAGGAAGTTCTGTTCCGAAGGGAGACTCTGAGGAACAATAAAGGATTGTCTACTATAGTATCTGGTTCTCAGACTGGGGAGCACACCACTTCTAGATGTGTTAGTGCTTTTAATAAGCCATTTGATTTTAAAGCACCAACGCTAAAGAAAATGGTGTGGCAACCTAAGGCTATTGAACCAATACCTATGGAGAAGCCCAAAGTCAATTACAAGAAGAATGATTCTAGTCCCGAGAGGATAATTGGTACTCCGGAAGCTGCTGCAGAAGGGGTTAGTTGTCAGACACCCCATGTTGATTCAACAGATAAAGTGAATTTAATTGAAGTTAAATTGGAAAGGTTGAGAGAAGATATTCAACAGTTGTCTAAAGAAAGGAAAGAAGAATCGAATGATGAGGAAGATTTGACGGATTATATGGATGAAGATTTTGCTGAAATAAATATGGTCGAAACCGCAGCATCCTCAAATATACGAGAAGCCCCATGCACATTACCGAAGGGAATATTATTGAAACATTACGGGGAGTTATTCGAGATAAAGATGAAATAATTGAACGGTTGGAAAGAAAGATTGAAGAAATGATGGCTGCAATTATGACTTTACAAAGTCAGCCTCAGACTCCAATAGTGGTTCCTGCTGAGGTACATCAACCAGAAATAATTCAGATTCCTGATAATAATAAAGAATCTTCCAATAATAATGAAGAGCAGCCCATGAAAGATTCTGTTCCAGCTATCATGCCAGAAAAGGATATCAAAAGTTTAATTAAGCAACAGGTGAGAGAAGCCTTGGCACAATCTAAAGGAGGATCGTTAATTATGAAGGGTAGACCTTATCCTGAAGAATTCGATGTCGTTCAATACCCCAAAGGCTTCGTACCACCTTCGTTTAAAACTTTTGACGGAACAGGAAATCCACGACAACATGTCGCGCATTTTCGAGCCAGTTGCTGTAATGCAGGAGGAAATGATGCACTATTGTTCCGACAATTTGTGAGTAGCCTATCAGGTGTTGCTTTTGATTGATATGCAGAATTACCGAATGGATCGGTCAAGACTTTCGCAAACTAGAAAATCTTTTCGTTAAACGGTTTGTCGGAGCTCAACACCATATCACCGTCGGTGATCTTGTGGTCGAGAAACAAAACCGGACGAAACATTGGTGGAATACATTCTGCGATGGAGGAATCTGAGCATGAAGTGCGAACCTCAGCTCCAAGAACAACACGCAATTGAAATTTTATTGAAGAGTATTCATGGACCGGTAGCATTCCTCCTTAAAGGTTTTACGATCAAGACATTCGAGAAATTGCTCAAGTAAAGCCGCAAGTCTACAAGAAGAAACAAAACAACTTGGTTTTATTGAAAAGACCGAGAAACGAAACCAATGAAAGCTTTTGAGAAGAAATCCGTGATCGTTGCAACTATTGATAAAGGCAAACAACCGATACAGATAAAGACAGAACAACCTCGACAGAACCATCAATCTTTTCAACAGTATAATTCGCAGTCTTCACAACAGAGAGCTCCTCCAATGAACGAGAGACCAACTTTGTCTTTAGCAGAACGATTAAGTAGGGTATATTCCTTTAAAGATGAAGCAGTCGGCAAGATGTTTCGGAATTTGGTTAAGAAAGCGGAATTCAAACTGCCCGAACCTAAGAAACCTGAAGAGGTTGATAAGAAGGATCATCCGCTATATTGCCCGTACCACAGAATGATCGGACATACTATAGAGAACTGCTTCGTTCTCAAGAATTGGTTGGAGAATAATCTCATGAAAGGGAAAATAACGATCCCGAAAGAGTATATGAGAGAACCTGAAAAAGGTTCAATCAATACAATCTCGGTCGATCCTATTGTTCCAATTGATCCATATACAACCGATGATGGGTGGAGTACGATATGGACTAAATCTTTAAAGAAAATATTGAATCAGTTCCGCAATGCTTCAACACAAGCCGTAATTCAAGATCCAAAGCTCGTTGAACCGGTGTTATTGGTTGGAGCAGAAGATAAATCTCAAGAGAAGAATGAGCAAGTTATGGAAGATAAGATTGAAAAGTCAGCTCAGAAGATGAGAGTTGTTGGTCCGAGATTAGTTGTTACGGATTTGGGAGAGAAATCTCTCAAACCGTTGACTTTGTATGATTTCTTCTTCGCTCCACCGAGAGCACGTAATACTATGGAATTTGATTTCGGCTACGTTTTGGTCGTTTTCGTTGGTGATGGGGTTGACAATAACCAACCTAATTCGATATTAATTTCAATCATGATAACAATTCTCAAATCGTACGTAACACCGATATGTGCAATGATGATCCGTAAAGAGATATAGATAATGACAAGTTGTTGTATGGAAGATGAAACATTTATTCTAGAGTTTCAAGGATCGCCAATTGCAATAGAGCTAGAATTTTCTCGATTCGAAGAGGTCTTGAAAGAGCCGACTACTTCAATTCCCGAGGTTACAACTTCGAATTAATTCCGGACTCGGAAGAGATAACAGAAATAAATTTGAGAAGTGGAAAGATATTACCCCCGAGAGTGGGTCCGAAGGATAAAGGAAAGCAAATAGACGATCCGGCTCCACCAATTGATGAAGTGCTTGTTCAAAAAGAAAATGAAAAACCAAACAGTAAAGTGGATTATAATGTATTAGCACATCTTAGGAAGTTACCAGCGAAGTTGAGTATATACGATGCTCTGATCTTATCAAAGGAGATGAGAGAAGCTCTGGTGAAAGCTTTGCTTGATCCAGACATCTGTTTGGCTCAGCTCGCTGGTGATTCCTTGGATGAGGTTTGTACATTGAGGGAACAGACAAAGATAACTTTTACAGATGATGATTTATTGCTTGGCACTGCTGATCATAATCGCCCGCTGTATATTTACGTCAACATTGGTAATGCTATGCTATCTAGAGTGTTAGTGGATCCGGGAGCATCCATTAATATAATGAACCCGAGAACACTAGCATACTTGGATATTGATGCAAGATAGTTGACCGCCGATAGAATGATGTTAAGGGGTTTTAACCGTAAAGGAGAAAGAGCTTTGGGATCGATAACTCTACTCGTCGAGAATCAGATGAATTGACAACAACCGCAAAATTCCATATCATTGACTCCGAAACATCATTTAATGCTCTTCTCGGGCCGACCTTGGATTCACGAAAACAGATTGGTTCCCTCATCACTACATCAATGTATAAAGTACTGCCGTGAAGGACAAGAATATTGTATAAAAGGAGATTTACAGTCGTTTTCTATTCATGAAATAGGTATTCATGAAGATGCTGCTTACTACACTCCTCCGAAAAGGACTGTTTTATCTCGAGATGTTGTTGCAAATAGAACAAAAAATCCAGAAAGCACACAAAGAAAAGATTTTTCAGCGCCAATTAAACAATCTCGTATCACCCCTCTACAACGAGAGGGTGAGAGTTTCTCCAGAACTCGCATCCGAGGTCGAGGCCGGGGATGAGGTCAAGAAAGGAACGATAGGGTTGTTGAATCGAGGAATCCAGTTATCAACATTGATTTAGAAGACAGTTCTGAAGATGGAAAAATTAAGAAAGATGCAATGACAATCAACCAAAGAAGACCCCAGTTCCAAATCAGTTTAGAAGATGAAGAAAAGTGTGAACATAGTTCAATGTACGATCGAATCAATCGATATGTACAATCTATGGCCCTTACCCCAATTTATACTCATAAAATTGAGGGTTCGACGGTCAAAGAAGTACATAGTCGTCGGTGGAAAACCAATAAAGTTTCACCGTGGCTCTGCATCTTCTAGTTCCGAAACTAATGTAAAACTAGAAAATGATCTTTCTTCGAATTAATGGAATTGCCCGTTGAATGGTATTCTCATTGTGTTCAAAATCTTGCACGACGTGGTATGGTACCCAAGCAATGGTCAAAAGAACAATCGCATTATTTTGAAAAATTTTGGAATAATAACAATCGTACATTCAATTCTAAACAAGGTCTTGGGTTCGGCACGGTAGGACCAGTTGATGATGTGGAATTTTGCTTAGTTGTTACCAATGGACAAAATGGAGAATGTTTGGAAACTTTGGATAATTATGAAGATTCCCTGATTGATGATGCCCCACCAGAGTTTGAAGAAGAGATTAAATCAACAGTAGATGAGCTGAAAGAGGTTAACTTAGGGACTGAAGAGGAACCAAGGCCAACCTTTATTAGCTCCCTACTTAATGAAGAAGAAGCTACAGGCATGATTAAATTGTTGACTGAATTTAAAGATTGCTTTGCTTGGAGTTATAATGAGATGCCAGGACTAGCATCAGATGTGGCAGTACATAAATTGGGTTTAGATTCTGCGGCGAGCTCCGGTTAAGCAAGCTCCAAGAAGGATGCGCTTGGATATTGAACAAAAAGTCATAACGGAAGTCAAAAAGCTGATAGATGCCAAATTCGTACGAGAAGAGCAATATCCTACATGGCTTGCCAGCATAGTACCGGTTAAGAAAAAGAATGGTCAAATCCGAATTTGTGTAGACTTCAACGATTTAAATAAGGCATGTCCAAAAGATGAATTTCCACTTCCTATTCCGTAATCGATGGTTGATATCGTATCATCTCATGCCATTTTCTCTTTTATGGATGGGTCGTCCGGTTATAATCGGATCAAGATGGCTCCGGAAGATGAAAAGTTTACAGACCTTCGAACGCCAATTGGAGTTCTTCGCTATACGGTAATGCCTTTTGGGTCGAAGAACGCAGGAGCAACATATCAACGAGCAATGACCAGAATTTTTGATGACCTCATTCACAATCAAGTGGAATGTTATGTGGATGATTTGGTGATCAAAAGTAAACGAAAGAAGATCATCCGTACGATTCGAGAATTGTTTTTGAACGGTTACGACAATTTAACCTCAAAATGAACCCTTTGAAGTGCGCATTTGGTGTGACTTCTGGGAAATTTTTAGGGTTTGTTGTTCGTCACCGTGGGATTGAAATTGATCCGGAGAAAATAAAAGCGATTTTGGAAATGTCACCCCCTAAGAACTTAAAGCAATTACGATCTTTTCAAGGGAAGTTGGCATATCTAAGACGCTTTATTTCTAATTTGTCAGGAAGGTGTCAACCTTTCTCTGCATTGACCAAAAAAGATGCCAAGTTTACTTGGGACGATAAATGTCAATATGCATTTGAAAGCATTAAACAATATCTAATGAAACCTCTCGTACTAGCTGCCCCGATCCCGTGTAAGCCTTTGATACTTTATACCGCGGCTTTAGACGACTCCCTCGAGCTATGCTTTGGCTCGTGTCAATGATGAGGGTAAAGAAAATGCTCTATATTACTTAAGTCGTCGTCTAATACCAAGCAGAGGTAAAGTATCCGCCAATTGAGAAGCATTGTTTGGCTTTAATTTTCGCAGTTCAGAAACTCCGACACTACATGCTCTCTCACAAGATCAATTTGATTTCAAAGTTTAATCCGTTGCAGTATTTGATAGCTCGACCGACGCTTTCCGGAAGGTTAGCAAGATGGCCATGATATTATTGCAATTTGACATTACCTTTGTTCCGCTTCGAGCTATAAAGGGTCAGATTCTAGCAGATTTTCTTTCGGCACATCCGTTACCAGCCGACTCTCTTCTTAATGACGATCTACCAGATGAACAAATAATGAATTTGGAAAATTCCAATACTCAACATTGGGAATTGTACTTTGATGGAGCTTCTTCAGCACAAAAGAATAAAGAACTACAAACGATAATACCCGGTAAAGCAGGAATTGGATTAATATTCATTACACCAGAACGAGGAATGTTGAGATATGCTTATCATTTAACAGAGCCGTGTACGAACAATGAGGCAGAATATGAAGCTCTGATAACAGGATTACAATTAGCGATACTCCTGGATATAACTGATATCAACATTTATGGAGATTCACAGTTAATAATTCAACAAGTTGCTGGCCAGTATAAAATTTTGAAGCCCAGATTGGAACAGTATCACCGTTATACAATGAAGTTGTTGGAACAAATACCTAATGTGACACTGTACAGAATTCCGAGAGGAGAAAACGCTCTTGCAGATGCTCTAGCTAAACTTGCTAAAGACTTTGCATGTCTACGAGAAGATTCTATCGAAATAACAAGTACAAGGACTTCAAGTTTTGTCTCAAATTGATACGGATACGTTAAACAAATTAAACGAAGAACAAACAGTAGCGGCAGTTGCTGAAAACACAGAAGATTGGCGTCAACCCTTTATAGAATATTTACAGGCTGGGAAACTACCAGATGATAAGTCAGCAGCTCATCAGATAAAGAAAAGAGCACTGTCATATGCTTTAATTGATAATGTTCTTTATCGAAGATCCTTCGATCAAATGTGGCTGAGATGCTTAAACAACACGGAAGCTCAAGAAATTGTAAAGGAGGTACATTCAGGACTTTGTGGCGCTCATCGACCGAGTCCTAAAATGAAAATGAAAATCAAAAGGCTAGGATACTATTGGCCCGCGATGATGACCGACTGTATGAAAATCGCCAAAAGTTGCCATCAATGTCAGATACATGGAGTGGTCTTACACCAACCCCCTAATGTGCTCCACCCGACGGTCGCGTCGTGGCCGTTTGAGTGTTGGGGCACATATGTAGTGGGTCCTATAGATCCTCCATCTTCAAAGGGACACCGATTTATCTTAGCGGCCACCGATTACTTTTCAAAATGGGCGAGGCCGTACCGCTCGTAGAAGTGAAAGCGTATCATGTGTTACAATTCTTCAAAAATCGAGTCGTCTATCGTTTCGGCGTACCACGCGAATAATTTCGATACAATGGGTCCGCTTTCAAGAGTACAAAAATTAATAATTTTGTCGAAGACATGGAATAGATCGGCGGTATTCTACAATATATTATCCTCGAGCAAACGGGCTGGCCGAGGCTTTTAATAAGACTCTCGTCCAAATTCTAAAGAAAACCTTGAATGAGAATAAGAGAAATTGGCACGAGCAGTTATTAGAAGCCTTATGGGCCTACCGAACAACGTTCAGAACTCCAACACGGTCTACTCCTTATGCCCTCGTGTACGGGTCCGAAGCCGTTCTTCCTTTAGAAGTGCAACTTCCGTCTCTCAGAATTGCTGTTGCCAGTAAAATTACTACTGAAGAAAATGCTAAGCTCCGTCTGGAAGAGCTGGAAAATTTGGAAGGGAGACGACTATTAGCACAACAAAATTTGGAATTGTATCAAGCTAAAATGATTCAAGCACATGATAAACTGATCCGCCCCGAGACTTTCAAAGTTGGTGACCTCGTACTTGTTCTTAAGAGACCTATCCTCGCACATCGCAAGATAGGTAGAAAGTTCGAACCAATTTGGGAAGGTCCATTTGTGGTGGAGAAAGTTTACTCTGGAGGAGCATACCAGTTAGTGGACTGTCAAGGGGAAAGACCTATGCTCCCTATTAATGGGCGTTACTTGAAGAAATATTATGTGTCATGATGTTTCAAAAGAGCGAACTTTAGAAATAAAGTCTTGTTCTTAGAAGCACTGACACCTCAATTGTAACTGGGTCCGAACTTAAATTTGAAACAAGATTGTTGAATAAAATTTCATTTTCAATCTATAATAAAATTCATATATTCTAAAACGTAATCTGATCATCATTCTCGTTCCTTTCATATGAATTTCAATTTTCATAATAAGCCCTATATTTATAAATAAATAAATAAAATATGTATATATACATATATAAATATAAATTAAAACAAATACATTCCGATTAATACATATTGTTCTTGCTTAGCCCGGCTCGACATACTGACCGTTTTCCTGTGTTGTGCAGGAAAATGTCAGAAGGAAGGCTGATTTTCGTCTTTAAGAATGGACTTGGTTTCGCTCTGAATAAAGAGAAGCTTGAAGAGGGAGCAATTATAGAATTTGATCTGGATTTTGAACAAGTAAATTTGGAGTATGAAAGCTCGGCTCTGACGATTGTGGATCAGGAAGCATTCCGTGGTCAGAAGCCCATATTAACATTTAAAAACAAAGATCAACGTTCTTCCGGAAAGAAGAGGAAAATAAATGAGGTTGAAACAGACTACACTACAACCAACAAGATTAATTCAATGGTAATGACTTCTGAAGGCGAGTTTGTTGGTGCTATCCCTACCAATGATCAGTTGGAAGGTAAGGCAACACTCACCCGCACTCAGAAGAGGAACCGGAATCGACGGATTCACAAGATGTTGGAACAGATGAAAGAACAGGGAGAGGATGAGGCTGTTGTTGAAAGGATGGCAGTCGTGTTGAAAGAAAAGATTTCAAATCAACCTGTTGAGGTAATCCCACCAAAGCCAGAGAAGGCTGTACTGAAACCTACTCTTCAAAAGAAGGAGATCGGGAAAAAGAATATGGAAGTTGTGCCATACGTCCCACAGTTCGTGGACAGGCCTCGTAGATTGCAAATCATTCCAGAACATGAACTAGAAAGATATCAAAGAGTAAGAAAGCAGAATTTTGAACATCTTCAAAGACTCCAGGGAAAGTACATCAATATATTGGAAGGCTTAGAATTATACACTGACGTATTTTCTGAGCGAGAACAAAGAGAAATTGTGGATTGTGTTATCCTCGAGCAACAAATGGGACAAGCAGGACGCCTGAGAAGAAGAACTTACTCTGAACCCAGAAAATGGAAACGTGGAAAGGGACGAATTACCATACAATATGGGTGCTGTTACAATTTCGCTAAAGACAGAGAAGGCAATCCTCCCGGCATAATTCGCCATGATGAAGTTGATCCATTACCATCATTCATAAAACGGATGATCAGACGGATGGTAGCCGGCGAGTGCTCCCCGCCGATCGCATTCCAAACGACTCGTATTATAAATATATATAAGGAGGGTGACCGTATTCCTCCACATGTTGACTATCATGACTTCAAGAGACCTTTCGTACCGTCTCGTTCGTCAACGAATGCAATATCATGTTTGGCACGAAATTCGGATTATTGGAGATGGAGAATTCCGTGGACTCGTTGAAATTCCTTTACTGGTGGGCTCGGTATTAATCTTAAAAGGAAATGGTGCCGATGTGGCGAAACATATGAAAGGATTTCGATCACTCTCAGAAGGATGAATGAGGACAAGATACCGTTTCGTTATAAATCTGATCCGGAAATGGAGAATCTCCGACCGTATGAACTATAAGTTGTTTAAAGTCAGCACACCTCTTTATATATAGGAAGGATCTTTCCAGATTCTCCGATGTATGTTGAAGGTGAGGCTAGTCTCTATACAGCTTCATGTTCAAGTACATGATAGACAGTGGTGGATGTTCGTAGTGATACACGTGATTTGATTCGACATTCAAAGATATTGCGGAAGAAACATATAGATATGTACGGATTATTGCTCGTATGATGGCAGTGATGTTCTTCATGTTTGATATTCGATGTAATAGCATTTCATCCACTATTATATGATATTCAGCTTTCAAGCAAATATGATCGGACTCCTTTTGACGCTTAAAAGCAAATCTGGTTGATTGTTTGTCGAAAAACCAATAAATTTGGTTTATCGCAATTTTGAAAAGGCTAAGGAGTAAGAACGATGTGTAAAATAAGAAATATAATAATTCTTAAAAAAAAATATATAAAAATATATATATATATATATAGATATATATAAATGCCTAATAAAGTATTTTTGGAATAACAAAATTTTAAATAAAATAATGTTAATATGAGTTTTGTTTCATATTCTTGCCAATTCCTATATATATGCATCTGCATTTCACAGACTTCACAATTTACACAATTCAATACTACATCTCTACACAATTCCCACATATTCTCACACATTTACGCCATAAATCATCACATTCCTCCATAATTTTTCACAATACATCGTACTCCTTCTGAGGTCAGTACCTAAATTCTGACTCTCATTTTTCTGAGATCGATACCTAAATTTCGATTCTCATTCCGAGGCCGGTACCCATATTCCAGCTTCTCATCTCGGGGTCGCACCTATATTCCGATTCCCACCTTCCGAGATCGGTACCCATATTCCGATTCTCATTTCGAAGACTCGAAACCGATATTTCGCTTCTCTTCTCCCGAGGTCGCACTCATATTCCGACTCTCATTTTTCCGAGATCGATACCTAAATTTCGATTCTCATTCCGAGGTCGGTACCCATATTCCGGTTCTCATCTCGGGTCGCACTCATATTCCGATTCCCACCTTCCGAGATCGGTACCCATATTCCGATTCTCATCCCGAGACCGATACCGATATTTCGGCTCTCTTCTCCCGAGGTCGCACCTATATTCGACTCTCATCCTTTTCGAGATCGATACCTAAATTTCGATTCTCACTTCGAGACCGGTACCCATATTCCAGCTTCTCACCTCGGGATCGACACTCATATTCTGATTCCCATCCAGCATGCACATGATTTATACATAATTATGCATATAATTTAAACATATTTATACATATTGTTTATACATGCCCTTTGGATAGGCTTAGTCCTATTCCTTCCCCGTCACATTCTCTTTGATCGAATGCATATTTCTGAATCATTTCCTTACATACATGTTGGAAATTCAAATTCATATTGTTGAATTGAAGGCACACCTGCTAATCCCCAGCAGGAACGTAACTTCACTTCAATTCTGATCTGATCCTTGATTTGTTTCAAATATGATTACTTGAATATTCATTTGCGATTGGGTTGATCATTTCGGTCAACGCCAATAGGCGCGGCGTGCTTGCAGCAAGACACCACACCTATTGGGGGTCCATTTGTTGACCTCATTTTTGAGGTCATTCTTTTCTCCTTCTAACCTAGGATCTAGCCTTAGGGTCTTCCTATTTTGGACTATCTTAGAGGACTAGACTGGGACCCACTATGTTTAGAAATTCGAGCCATTTCCTCGCTCCTCGAAGTTTCATATGGACGGCTCTAAATCCTCGATACTTAGTTGAGTCGATTAAAAAACCGACGTATTGAAACTCTTGTCGAGTTCCTATAAGGATTTGAAAGCCATAGGTGGACCCCACTGTGTGCGACGTTTGTTTTTCTGCCACGAGCAATATGCTTGGCTATGGTTCTCGCTTAGGCGAAAACCGGTCGTTAATTTGCTCGATAGGTGGCTCCGGTCGGGTCAAAATAAATTTATTTTTGCGACGTGACGCAAATTTAATTTAAATTGATGCGACCGTCGGCGAACTTGTCCGAACGGCCCCGGATGACGAAACGGACCGAGCCGTTGCGTCCGGAACGTCATTTTTAGCCGGGAAGGACATATAACTTGATAGGGTTTTGAATCGACTCGATTTGCGTGCAAAATCGACGAATTTAAATAGAATAATAATAATAATAAATATTTTTTTTATATAATAATATATATTAAATCTATACTTTAACCTTATAACCCTTACCCTAATCTCACGTGCGCGGGTACTGTTCACTATCTCCTATCCCGCGCGCGTAGCTTCCCTTTCCCGTGCCCTAACCGGTTTTCCGGTCGCCTTCCTTCTTCCCGACCCACAACCGACATGCGCTGCCGGTCATAACCGCCGGTCAGGTTCTTGTAACAAACTCTCCCGCCCGAACGAGTCAGGTAACCTCCCCTGTGTAGCTTGTTTTGGTCAGTTCTCTCGCTAATAGTAGAGTTCTCGTCACCGTCGGTCTTCACCGACATTCTGCTCCGGCAGTGAGTCTTCTATCCCTGTTGCCTATAAATACCTCTCCTCGTGAGAGAGTAGAGAGAGCTGAAATTCTCTTTTCTTAAGTTTGATTTCCCAAGTGATATTTCTTTCAAGAAGATTTCGAGTTTTTTTCTCAAGAGGAGTTCGGGGTCGGTGCTTTCTTCTTACGATTTGAGAGTTTTTTTTTGTTATAGCTTTTGAAGGTAAGTCTTTCTTCCCTTTTCCCCTTCTTTAGCCGCTAATTATGAAGTTTACTTTCATTTTTGAAAGTTCTTTATAATTTTATTTTTTTTCGTCGATTGAGAATTAAAGATGGAAATTCAAGTTATGGATTGATAGATTTATATTTTCCTTCTCTGAAAGTATTCATTATCTGGTTAGTTTGATTCAGAATCAATAGAGGTATAAGTGCCACTTCTTGAAGATTGCGGAGTTCTTTTTCTCTTTAATATGGAATATTTGAATCTGTTAAATCTCTCCCGAGTTAAGTTTATGGAAAATTTAGGGTCACATATGTATACGTATATACATATATATATGGTGTTGTATCTGACATTGCCTCATCCTGGGTAAAGTCTCGGATGCTTGCACCTCATATAATTATTATAAGGATGTGCAAAATTTGCATAAGGAAAGAATGTTTGGGGTATAATAGCATGGATTCATTTGGTTTCTTTAGGAAAGGTTGTTTGTCGTTGTTCTTTTAAATCATCCAATCACTTTCAGAATTCTTGCATATCTTCTTGTGGATTTGTTTAAAAGAGAATTATAGATGGAGATAGAAGAGAAAGGATCAACTGATTCAACTAAGTCTTTTTTTATTCAGTTTATTTGAATACGAAAGTTGTTATTCTTTGTATTTGGTGAGTTTTAATTGTTTCGCGTGAAGAAATGTTTGAGTTGGATATTCTGAAATTCTTTATAATACCCCAGCTATATGCTATAAGGAATTATGCTGATGTTCAGGAACTTTTTTTTAGCAAAGGGATGCATATATCTCAACCCTTGCGTACCTATATATATACACATATAGTTTAATTTAAAAGAAGAGAAAGTTACTATGTCCTGGCTTAGTTAAACTCTTTTAGCCGAATGAAACTTGGATATTATTTATTAAGACTCGTAAACCTGGCTTGGTCTAGATGGGTTTCTTTTTTTCTCTCGCCTCTTCGATCTTTATATGATAAAAGAGCCTCAATTTGGCTTGAGGTTTCTTTGTTCTGCTGACTTTTCTCTTATTCAATTCTCCTAAGAAATTTAAAATCATATTTATTCAAAGTTAAGCAATCCTTACTGTTCTAGTAGTAGTGATATTTATGGAGGCTAAGTTTGTTAAAAATTTATTCAGTTTCATGCTCCCATTTTATATTATTCTTTATATAAACAGGAGTGTTTATGTACGTTATCAAACAATTCTTATGTATTTACATACTAAATACTCAAAAATGTTCCTCCCTACATCTATACCATCTAAGTCTTTCATATTATATTAAAACTATTAAGTTATGTATACATACGGGAATTGGATGGTATGTTTGTAAATACCCTTTCCTTGCTATTACATTGAACTCAATGTATATTTGGGTTTTTTTTTTAAGCTGCAGCATTAGTTATTCTTTGAATACGTGACTTTTGTACTCTCACTATACTTGGATGTATGGATTTTTTTTTTCTTTACAAATTCAAGGTCTATCATCTTTTACTCAATGACAGATTTTTTTTTCTGATTATTTCTAAGGGAGAAATGTACTATTTGCTATTACTCTCTTTTAACATTGATTATACTGGTTTAGCAGTCATTGGAATGAGAATATGGCTATATATATTTTGAGATGTTTGTACATGTAATGTAATTGCTTTACATTTACACATTTAACACCAGAAATTTACATAAGCGATGGATTCTTTAATATGTGGATATAAGCTGGGTAAAATTCATTCATTATTACATAAGAATGGAAATCTCTAAAGTATATTGTTTCAATTATTATTCCTAAGCTTACAGAAAATCGATTCTTATCACTGGCTGTGGCTCGGATTGGGTCTACAATCCTTTAGTTCTTAGCTGGTTTAATACTTCTGATTTTTTTTGTTAGCTTTATAATTAATATTGTTGTAATTTGGAGCTGAGCTCGTTTTTACCCTCTCTATGACCCGGTTTTAGCTCTTCTAATGCTTATAATTTTGGCCTTATACTTGGGTTGTTATAGTTGGTAGTTGAGCTGATGTTGATGGTTTGGCTGGATGTCATATGGTGACCCGGTTTTAGCTCTTCTAATGCTTATAATTTTGGCCTTATACTTAGGTTGTTATAGTTGTTAGTTGAGCTGATGTTGATGGTTTGGCTAGATGTCATATGGTGGCTCGGATTTAGCCTTATAGTGGAGCTAATATCGTGTGTGATTGGGCTGGTTTTTGTTAACAGCATCATGGATTCGATTTTGGGGATTTTCCTTTGCCTAGGTTTACTAAAGCCAAATTTCAGAATTGATTATATGAGATGACTGAAACTGATTCGTTCGAGTTGTAAGATTTTGAGTCTCCTTTTACTCCAACTTGCTTAAGTGAATCCCTTGGGCTTCATAATTTTGGGATATTTTCTTTGATTTGCTTTAGTGAAGCTGAACTTTGAAATTTTGGGTCTTTCTTTGCAATTACCCGCTGAAGCATTTTTTTAAAAAAAAAAAATAAGAGGAAAGGAGTTGTCATTGTGGTATTTTCTGAAACCGGGGTTTGGAAATGTTGAATGATCTTTTGCTTTGGTTCACTAAAGCTGAATTTCAGAATTTTGATAATTTCTTCTAATTTGGTTGCTGAAATCAAATTTTTGGAACATGATGTTTAAGAAAATTGCCTTATATTGCTTGAACAACTATTTATGAGCAAATTTATTGGCTTCTTGATTTGCTGAAATTAAATTCGATGGTATATTTTGCTTTCAATTATTGGACTCATTTGTTAGTTTGCTGGATCTTCCCTGCACTTGCTGAAGTAGAAGTTTTTTTTTTTTTTTTTTTGGAGAATATATATATGTTTCCTTGCCTTGGTTTGGATGAGCAAAATTCTGGAATTGAATAATTAAGCACAGTTTAATTGATTCAAATTTATTTTATTGGATTTGGAAATGCCATTTAGATTGGCTTCACTTGTGAAAATTGAAATTTATTTTGATTATATTACATATGAAATATCAAAGTGGGAGCATAAGTCGGATACGCGGGGTACAGGCAATGATGCACACTCGAATAATCGTGCTTTTATAGCCGAGACAAATAAAAAAAAATCAATACTCAGAAATAGATGCCCATTTCACCTTGAGTTAGGTAGTTCTAATCCCTACTTTTAAGAAATCCGTGAACCGATAACAGATACTACGACGTCAGATATCACACTGACACAGCAACGGATATTACAACGATAGATATTGCACCCGTATAACAATAAACACCTCGCTTGCGCAACAGATACTACACCGCACTTGCACGACAATAAACACTGCACCTGCACGACAACAAATACTGCGTCAACACATATCACCTCACACACATAAGACAAGACATATCACATCACATACATAAGCACAATGCATATCACCTCATACATATATCACAACAAACACATATCACATCGAACACATACAATATATTAAATAAGCACACACAAATGTCACCCATAAGACATCATACACAACACATTTAACACATCGAATCAAACACATCGAATCAAACACATCGCATCAAACACAACACATATAATTATTAAGCTTATTATACACACCATACACATTAAATATCACATAAACACTACATATATTAACCATCACATATAACACACTACACATAACACATTACACACTACACATTACACCTTATGCACTACACATTACCCTATTACACATTACCCTACTACACACTATACACTATACACCAGCTTAACACACTCGTACATCACGTAACGTATACTACGACGTACCGTATATTACACCTGGTAGAGAGTTCGTATACTACAATAACGTATACTCCACTCTCAAAACTCGTATACTACAAACCGGTTCACTCACTAATTAAGTGGTAGGGATTATTGCCTACTCTAGGGTCATTTGCTCGGTGACTTGATTCGAGATTGATACGGACTCGCACTTCGGCCGCTCTGCGGGATCGAGATAAAAAAAAAAGAATTCTACGGACCGAGCCTATCCTCAAATAGAATTCTTATTCCCCACTTTGACATTTTATATGTTTATGGCTAAACTCGATTATATAGTTGTTTGTAGCTTGCTTCCGAGGCATCGACGGAGTTGGCCGAGTACACATTTATTTATTGTACAGCTTCATTTACTTTCTTTATTGCATGCATTCTTTTACTTTTTGTATATACATTTACCTGCATTTATACTTTTTCTTTTATGCTTGCCCCTAGGATAGGCCATCTAGGGCATGGTTAGTTTATTTTGATTATTGCTTCTCTTACATACATGTACTTGCCCCTAGGATAGGCCCTTTAGGGCATGTTTGTTTTCCTTTTCATTATACATGTTTTTTCTCTTGTATATGCCCTTAGGATAGGCCGTTCGAGGCATGATTTTCTCTTTTCTCTCCTATCTTTACTCTTTCTCGAGGCGAGACGACAGAGGACGAATGAAGGATCTTCGATCGGATTTCCGTAGATTTAAATAACATCTATAGGACGTTGAGGTCGTCGTTTGATACGACGTAAACCCTCACACTATCTTTTAGGACTGAGTACGATCGTATATCGTACGATACAAGTCTTAAACCGTTTAAGATTCCGAGGTAGTCGTTTGACACGACATAAATCCTCCTATTTCTTTGGGCTATTTGAATATGATGTGCAGACATAAGCCCCAAATATCTAAATAATTTACAAGATTGAAACATAAAATATAACTTCACTTTCAAAGATATAAAGCCCAATCATAGGATAGTTTGAGATGTCACCGAAGCTCTTTCGAGTATCTTCGACATCTCCTACTTTTCATACCTTTGGATTCCGAAAATAACTCGTTCCACATCGAACCATTCCCTTCGATTTTTCTACAACCAATCGTGGAAACCTAAACGTTGATATTCTTGAAGACGAAGCCTATGATCCTTATCGAGAGTTTTTCTTAGGTGACTTGGGTTGCCTAAGATGTAATTAACTATAGGGGCTTGCCTCTATAGGGAATTAGGAACCCAGATTAATCTAAACCCTGCCTAATCTGTGCATTAGACAGGGGAATTTGTCGGCTATAAAATACGCAGACCAAAACAAAGTCATAAACTTTTAAGTTTAGATAGTTAAGCCTACTAATAAGTGGTACACTCATCTTTTGGGATGATGTGTCACTTGTGGTACCGTGCTCAACTATTTAAACTATTTGATATGAGATCTATTTGGTCTCGTTATTTTCAAAAATAAAATAATATATCACTATTTTCAAAATCAAAAATAAAAATACTTTACATATTACATTAAATTTAAATTTTAAAATTTTATTTTTCAAAATAAATAAAGAAAAATTAGCCGACACACTTCTATATCAAATTCTTGCAATATTAAATTTACGCAAAGTGCGTAGAGTGGTTCGATCCTCATTTTATATCCTTCCATAATTTCCAGTCCTTTATCAATTGATCCCACTTGTTATTCAATTGCATTTTATCCACTTCCTTCCTGACATTTCCTTGAACGTCTTCATAATATTTTTCCACTGTTCATTGTTAAAATAAGTGGTGGGCTTTTTCCCCACTTTGACCACATTAAGACACAAGTAGCAAAATATGATTTTAGCTTCCTTATCTCACATAGCTAATGGACTGATTTGTTTTTTCTTAACCATTACATTACTAGCGTAAAAAAAACTAAAAATAAATATTTGACAGAAGAATTAATTTGCAGAAACCACAATCGACAACCGCACACACAACTCCTGTCGGTCATTAAATTTTCGTTTTTGGAGGTATATATATTATTATTTTTTTGTTTTTGAGTGATATTTTTTAAAAGGTTTAAAATATAGTTTCATGAAGAAAATAGGAATTTGATTTAATTTATATATATATATATATATATATATATATATATATATATATATATGGATTTTGAAAGTAATATTTTAATTTTGAAAAATATGAAATCAAACTGATCTCATATAAATAGTAGTTTAAGTAATCAAGCATTTCACTGTAAGACATGTATTTATCCCGAAGAATAAATACATGGCTTGAGGTGAGGCTTGATCAGATAAACTAAAGAATTCATGACATCCGTTTGGTCAGCGAACTAATTTTGAGTGTCAATTTCCCCTATCTAATATGAAGGAATTAGATAGGATTTATATTAATATGGGTTCTTTAAGTTTTCTATAAGGGAAAACCCCTATAGTTAATTACATCTTAGATAACCAAAGTCACCTAAGAAAACTCTTGATATAGATCATAAAATATTTATATTCATGACTTCCAAGGGTAATGTTTTCAAAGAAAATGTAATAGTCGGAAGTTCAATAGGTGAATGACTCAAGTCTTGGAACATTTCATTTTTATCAGAATCCAAAGGAGAGAAGGCTTGAGCAAGAACATAGATTCAAGAAAAATCAATTTAATTTAAATTCAGTTTTAAGCAAAGTTGATAATTAGGTTATTTGTTAATGATTTAACCCATGAAAGTTTTATCCTAGGGTCCTCTGGTCATAAGGAACCTACCATGATTTTTCTAAATTTTTATAATCACCATGCTAATTATTAGAATTAATTTATGAAAATAGATGCCTAAACTTGAAAAATATTGAACTCTTCATAGAGGTCTTCTCTGACTTTGGAAAATCAGAGAAGATCCTCCATGACAGAGACTATCACATGCTAAAATAGGAAACCATGGTGAGATTTCCTAATGCATGTAGAATTAAAATACTATAGATAATATTTAATTAATTAAAAATCATACATGCATCAAAACTAAATTTCAAACCATCTCCTCTGTTCACTAAGTAAGAGAGTGTTTTTTCTTTTATTTTTATGATTTTTCTAGGCCAAGATATGAATTTTTAAAGTTCACTAATTTAAATAATTCAAAAAAACCCCTAATTTGCTACTTAAACACGCGACGTCGTGTCGTCCTCGGTAGCTCCGAAGCCTCCACACGTCGCTCCACCATTTAACGCCGCCTTCTGACTCAGCTGCCACACGGCCGCGCTTTACGTATCGAGAGCTCATCCAACGCAATCCTGGCCATCCGTTCATTTCACGCGCGATCCAACGGCTCTTGGTCATCATCTTCACCTGGTCTAACCCATGAGACGTTCACCTTCTCGACCTAAGAACTTGAGCTAGACTCAACCAAATTGCTTGGGGTTTGTTCCCAAAGCTTCATTTAACCTAGACTAACCTATCCATATGGTTTATACGGTATCAAATACATTTTACAATTATGAAGGACGAAGAAAAGCTCAGGAGGAAGAGTGAGTCCAATACCTTTGTCTGAGAGGGGAGGCCTCAATCAGATGGTTGTGGCAGCTTTGATTGGTCCCAACGAACCTCCAAATGGAGCCTTTTGCCCTGGTGAGTTGTCTAGACCCAAACTCGACCAGGACCGATTTCAGGTGTTGATGGAAGTGGTGCAGAGGCCTACTGTGATAGGGCTTTATTGGAAGATCCTCTTCTTTCACTGCTGTGAAGGTGTGGGTGTAGTTAATTGATGTTTGGTGCACTATGGAGCTGTGGAGAAATATGTCATGGTTTCTGGCCAAATTTCAGTGGTGAAATTGCTCTCAGATAGAGGGAATTAATGGCTAAAGACAATGGGATCACTCTTAGGACCTCTCAGGGAAGCTCTGGAAGCAATTTGGTGGAGTTTCCTTGAGAAAAATTCAACACCTAGTTTTGGTCATGAAGAGGTTTATTTATGGCCATGGCCATTGGGCTGAGCTCAGGGGCTGGTGATGGGTGGATTCAACTGCCTAGGTGGAGGGTAGATGAGCTCCAATGGCAATTTTAAGCTGACTTGGCCATAGGGTGGAGTTTGGGTTTGCTTGGCTTGAATGTGGCTCTCGATTTGGGCTCCTCCGGCGACTAGGTCGGCCGGCAAGGGCAGGGGAGCTGGCCATGAGTTAGTGAGTCAGTGGTCAGGTGAGCCAGGCAATCAAGTGGGAGCAATTAAGTTTCGTGAGCAAATTTGGCAAGGATCCATATGGTTTAAGCAAATATGGAAGGGGATCCCCCAAATTAAGGATCCCTTGGTCCATGGCTCACTAGCTTGGGCTAAGAACATCTAGGCAAGTTCCTAGGATTAGTTTAATAGCTGCGGAGGAGTTGGTTTGATCACATTTGGTTCAACTTGATTAAATATGGTCATAGGTTCATTTGGGTCACTTTAGGTTCACATTGGGCTAACTTGGGTTTGAGCTTGGGTTGAGCCAAAATGATTAAGCAATATGATGTGTATAATTGTCCTGAAGTGTTTAGAAGAGGTTTGGAGTGGTGTTGAATTGATTTAGTAGGTCAATTTGGCTTGGTTTGGGATTTTAGTCAATTTTGGGCAAGTTAGGTTAATTTAGGTTTAGGTTATTCTAGGGTTAGATCCAAGGCTGAAGGTTCAAAATGGTCTAGGGGGATGTCATAAAGAATTCCCAACATCAATTGAGTAGAAATTTTGGGAGTAGGGCAATCAATTTGGGAGATTTTGAGCATATGGTATGTTTGGGTCAAAATTTGGGGTTTTAGATTTTAAGTGGATATGAATGAGACATGGTCTCAAATTGGGGGTAATTGATGGTTCAATTCAATTTAGGGAAGCGTTATGAAGGGTTTAGAACTGAAATTGGGGAGAAATTAATTGGTGTTAGGTCAATTTGGGAGATTTGGGTCACTTAGGCAAAATTGAGAATTTTAGATTTTAAGTAAAATTGAACTCAAATTTGGGTTAAATTGAGCTTAGATTTGGTTTAAATTTGTATTGGAGATGTTGAATTAAAGTTTGGAATTGAAATTGGCAAGACTGGGGTCAATTGGGTATAATTTGGACACTTTTGGGTTAAAATGGGTCAAATTGGGGCTTTTGGTTGAATTGGGCTAAATTGGCCAAATTGGTTCATGTGGTAGTTGAGAGAAATGAAATTGGGAATATTTGGGAGGTTTTGGGAATCTATAGGAATTTTTGGAATTTTGGGCTAAGAGGGGCATTTTGGTCATTTTCGGGAATTTTTTGGAAAATTTGGTAATTTTGGGTAATTTTGGATAATTTGAGTGGTAGGTAGTATTTTGGGATGATATTTGGAGAATTATGGGTAATTTGGATAATTTTGGAATTTTTGGGGGATTTTAAGGTTTTGGGGGCATTTTGGGTATTTTGGGTAATTTTGAAAATTTTGGAACAAAGGGGTTTTGAAGTCTTTGGGAAAATTGAGACTGGTTGAAAGTGAGCAAGATGGAATTATTTAGGTGGAGCCATGGACCAAGGGTCACCCTCATTTGGTCCTCTATGTGTTGGTACTAGCCAAACCCTAGCATGAGGCTAAGAGCTTGGGAAAACCACTTACATGAGTTTCTAAAGAGTTAGGGGATCAAATGTGATGTGCCTTGTGTAAGGTTGTAAGTGTGTAGTGCAAATGTGGTGTAAGCTCAAAACTTCCCAGGGTAGATCCTAAGGTCTTACCACCTATAGAAGACTTCCTCTGGGCTTCCTTATGCTTGGTCTCTTCCTCCCAAAAACTGGAGGTTAGGCCTTAAGCATATGAAAACTCCTAGTGAAGTAAGAAAAGTTTGAATTTCTATGGGAAGGGTTCCATGACTAGTCTTCTAAGAAAGTCACCAGGAGAGTCCTATGGCTAGACCCTAAGCTATTTTAAAGAGAGGCTAGACCTCAACCAAAAGTGAGGTCAACAACTCCATAACCACAACCTCCACACATAACCACAAACCATAGAACCAACACAACCACACAACCACACAACCACAAAACACAAACCACAACCATAACCACCATAACCACCTCCACAACCACAATCATAGCCTCCACACACAACCACATCCACCTCAACCACCTCCACAACCATAACCATAGTCTCCAAACATAACCACATCCCCTCAACCACCTCCACACAAAACCACACCCTCTACATACAATCACAAACCAGACAGAACTAACACAACCAGACAACCACACACAACAACCATAGCCACCACAACACAACCACAACCTCTACACATGGCCACAACCACCACAATAACCTTCATAACCACAACCACAGCATCCACACACAACCACCACCACCACAAACACCTACACAACCATAATCATAGCCTCTACACACAACCATAACCATCCTAACCACCTCCACACACAACCACAAACCACACAAACAAACACAACCACACACCATAAACCACAACCACAACAACCACAACACAACCATAACCACAACGTTAGCCTTCACATACAACCACAACCACCACAACCACAACTTCCACACATAACCAAAACCACCCCAACCACCTTTACAGAGAACCATAGTCTCCACACACAACTACAAATCAAACAAAACAAACAAAACCACACAATTAGAAACCACCACACTGTTGGCCACATTCTTTTTTATCTCGATTTAATTTAATTATATATATAGTTTTAAATAATTTGGATAGTAGTGTTTGATTTTGAAAATACGAGACCAAACCGATATAATATCCATAATAGTTTTAATAAAATGAATCGTACAACGTAAGCCATGCACTTATCTAGAGAGATAGACACATTGCCTGATAGTGGGGCTCGATTAAAAAAAATAATAGATTTATGACATCTGTTGGGTTTGCTAACCAATTTTATGTTGACCGACAAGTTCCCTTAGCTAATACAAAAGAATTAGGTAGGTTTTATATACATGGATTCTAAAGTTCTTTATAAAGGTAAACCCTTATAGTTAATTACATCTTAAATGACTGAAGACATTCAAGAAAACTCTTGATAACGATCAATGGTTTTGCTCTCCAGAAATTCAAAGTTTAGGGTTTTCACGATTGGAAACCAAAAATTCAAATGGGAATGGATCAATAAGAACTGTTACTTTTAAGAATCCAAATGAATGAGAGGTGGGGGACGTCATAGATCCAGAGGAGAACCCTGGTGACTATCCAAACTATCTTATTGTGTGACTTTAATTTTGGAAGTGATATTAGATGTTTCATCTTTCTAATTTAATTATTTAGGGCTTATACAAGTATAATATTAATTATGCAAATAGGCTGGAATATAAGAGCATTTATGCCGTACCAAACGAAAACCTCAGAATCCTAAGATGAGTTAGGACTTATATTGCATGAGTACAAAGCCATAAATAGATAAAGTGAGGGTTTATGTTGCACTAGGCAGACTACCTCAATGTCCTATGGCTTGTTGTTTATTTATAGGAAAGAAGATTGTTGTTGTAGATTCACTTTGCTGTTGAAGATGGTAGTGCTGCCCACTGTATATGCTCTAAGATCCTCGTTGCAGCAGGTTCAAATTTAAAAGTGTCAAATTGAAGGGATGAGAAAAGTGTCATGTTCTAGATTTTAAGTGTTATATTGTGTCAAATTTAATGTTAGATGTCTTGTTAGGGGGGATTTAAGTTGATTATAGCGACACCGGTTAGGATCCCATGTTTCCCTCGTTCCGAAACCACTATTTTCTTCAGATTCACTTAGTCTAGATGAATTTACTAAACTCAAATGAATGAGTTCCATAATTTCATCCAGACCGTGGGAAATATTTTTTAGCAACGGTAGGTTACCTCCTCCGAGGGATTCTCGATCATCCCATATAGATGTTTTAATTTAATTACAATTGTTGTTTTATTGTTTTGTTTGTGATTAAATTTTGAGTTGTCTTATATTTTGATCATTGTGAATTAATTTTTGGTTTTGTTTTTGTTTTGTGATGATCGCAAGTATGACATGCAGGAAGAAGCAGAGCATTTAATAAATAAAGTAGTGTAAATTACAATAAATAAACATAAATGCATACCTAACAGTCTTCGAGTACATCTGCTGAAATGTTTAACATTTTAAAACAAGTATAAAAGTGATAATTAAAGTTCAGCGGTTTAAGTCCAATAGGGTTCCTATCGCATAACCTGGTGGGTACCTAGAGTATGTTAAGGATGATTTTCTTGATCATATAATAATGAAATCCAATTGTTTTTATAAAATATCACATTAGATTGAGGAAGTGCTCGGGGCATAACCCTGAACATTTTTCTCAAAGCTTTGGGTCCACTTAGATTTCATTTGGTTTCATCATGTCGTCTAATCAATCACACATGTTCAATTAGAGTTTGTTAATGATGTTTTAATTCTTGCTCAATGAACTTAGATGTTTTGATTATCCCTTGAGTGGAAGGTATTTGAGTGACATTTGATCTTTATTAAATATGTTATTATCATCAAACCATTTATTAGGGGCTTTAGATTAGTGAGTTAAAATCTTCCTAGATCAAAACCCTTACTTGAGGTCATCAAATTTGATTAACATCCAAATTTTAATAATTTAAGAAATTATAACTTTACCCTTAATATTGAAAAGTTGTGAATGGTTTCTACCTTTTAGCCCCTCATGTTTTAATCATCTAAGAATGTCAATTAAGATTTTTCATTGCCCATTTACCCTTTGGTTAGGCCAAAAAATTTATTAAAGCTTAAGTTCCATAGTTACCATTTTACCTTTTTAGGCTTATCACTTCATAATTCTTTAAATTTAACTTAAATGACTTTAAAATTTGTAAGTTACCCTACACATGGGTCAATTAAAATATCAGAGGAGAAAATGTAATTTTCTGATTTTTATTTTATTTTTTATAATTATTTTAATTCAAAATTAGGTAATTTCCATGTTAATTCATTTAATCATCCAAGACTAATCATCTGTCCTTAAGAAAATTATTGAAAGTTCACCTAGGTCAGAGGACCACTTAAACCAAATTTTATAATTATTTAGATTTTATTTTGATTATTATAATTATTTTTTAATTTGGATTATTAATTAAATATAAAATATTATTTAAGTTAAAAATTAATTTTTAAGTTTTTTTAAAATCTCTCTGAGCTCAAAGAATCCAAAGAAACAAATTTCATATTTTTGTAATTTTTATCTTATTTATTAGAATTATTTTAATTCATAATTAAGGAAAATTCATTTTTAAGCCTTTTAAAATTTATTTTAAGCTTTTAAAATTTATAAATTTATTTATAAAATTAGGAAAAATATCTTAATTATCCACAAGTGATCAGGAGACAATTTGGAACATTTTGGTGTATTTTAATGTTTTAGTGATTTTTGTGATTTTTTAATTTTTTTTAATTATTTTAAAATTAGAAAATAGCCCAAAAATGAACTATTTATTTTAACTTCAATTTTTTTTTCTTAACTTCCTCTAGTCAAAAGGAACTCCCAAAATAATTTTTGTAATTTCTTGATTTGTATTATAATTATTATAATTATTTTAATGCAAAATCCCATTTTACTTAGAAAATCAAGTTTAGTGATCAAATCAATTCGTATTGCGCTCAATTTTCTATGAAGAGTTCTCCTAACCATTTACTTTGGTGTGGTTAATTTTTGTGATTTTTCTGATTATATTTTAGTTATTTAATTTTTCTTTCATTTTAGTGAGTTAAATACATAAAGTACTATTTTTAATTACTAAAATCCATTTTATATTTTACTTAGGATCCTCTGACCATAGTGAACCTACCAAACTCATATTTTTATTTCTCTGTTATATTCTAATTATTATGAATTTTTAATTAAACAGAGGTGATTTACTTTGAAAATTAGGGGTTTCACACTTATAAGTGTTCTCTGGTCTTAAAAAAATGAGAGAACACTCCTAAGAATAAGAAGTTTAAACCCTCCAAATTTCATGCCATGGTGATTATTTTTTAATGAGTTATAATTTAATGAAGTTTATGAACATTTAATTAATTTAAAAATAAATATAGGTCAAATCATTTTAATTTATATTCCATATTGCTCTTCTTTGTTCACTGAGCAATGGGGTGTTTTTACTTTATTTTTGTGAATTTTTTACACCAAGTTATGAATTTTAAAATTTTTTTGAATTAAATAAATCCATGTAATCCATAATTTCTCACTTAACCCAGTCATCCAACAATGGCTCCGAAGACCCCACGTGACGCATTTTGATTCGGCGTAGCCATCTAATTCAGTGCCACACGACCCGCTGTATATGCACCATTGGTTTCGTCCGGCGTGATCCTGGTCGTCCAACCAATACACACGTGATCCGACGGTTGTCCTCTTTCGTCAATAGGTTTAGTCCGAGAACCACTCATTTTCTAACCCTAATATCTCTCTGGATCCTTAACCAAATCAAATGGGGTTTGATCATAGAGCTTCATCTAAGTGAAACGAACATCTTTATACACTTAATCAAGCATGGATTTCAAGCTCTCTTCACAAAGTTTCAAACAGAGCTCAAATTTGAGAATTTTGATTCATAATTTTTTCTGAGAGGGGAGTGCCGGCATATTCTTAGATTTTAAGTTTAATTTATATATATTTATATAGTTTGAAAAGTAGAATTTGATTTTTGAAAATAATTTTAAGTTTGAAAATTTTAAGATATGAAATCAAACCGATCTCACATCCCAAATAGTTTATATAAACGAGCACCGCATCACAAACCGTGTATCTATCCCGAGGAATGGACACACTGCTTGCTGATGGGGCTCGATTAAATAAACTAGAAGATTTGTGACATCCGTTTGGTCTGCGAACCAATTTTATAAGCCGACAAGTTCCCCTGCTTAATATAAAGGAATTAAGCAGGGTTATATTACCTGGGTTTTTAAAGTTCCCTATAAGAGCAAGTCCCTATAGTTAATTACATCTTAAATGTCCGAATACACTTAAGAAAACTCTCGATAATGATCAGTGGTTTTGCTCTCAAGCATTTCAAAATTTAAGGTTTTCAAAGAATTGAATTTTGAAAATTTCAATAGGGAATAACTCAAATTTGGAACTGTTTATTTTTAAGAGTCCAAAGGAAGAGAAGTAGGGGATGTCACGGACTCGAAGTGAACTTCGGTGACTTCCCAACTATCATATGATTTGGCTTCAATTTGAGAGAATTATTTAATGTTCTAATCCTGCCAATTTTAGTTAATTATGACATATGCTTGTATGACATAATCACACAAATAGCCTCGAAGATATGAGGGTTTATGTCGTACCAAACGATTACCTCGGTGTCCTAAAATCGGCTAGGACTTAATTTGCATAACATGATTATGCAAATGCCTAACGAATAGTTGAGGATTTATGTTACACTAGGCAGACTACCTTGAAATCCTATGGTTTTCTTATTTAATTCTAAGAAAGGTTTTGTTGAAGAAGACGTAAGTTTTGCTGATGAAGATGGTCATGCTGCCCACTATGCTCCAAGCTTCTTGTTGCTGCAGAGGTTTGGTTTTAGAAGGTGACAATCAGGAGATGAGAGAAGTGTTCTGGTTTAGAAAGGTTGAAATTTGAGATGGCTTAATATTTTAATTAAAACAAATCCTAAAGTTGATTAAGCAGAACCGGTTAAGATCCCACGGTTCCATCATCCCAGTATCGCTATTTTCATCGGATTCACTTAGTCCAAATGAATTTTATAAACCCAACTAAATGAGTTCCACACCTTCATTTAGACCGTGATAAATCTCGTTAGCAACACGTGGGTTACATCATCCGAGGGATTCTCGATCATCCAACGAGACATTTTAGTTTTAGTTGTAATTGTAGTTTTATTTTGTTGGTGATTAAATTTTGAGTTGTTTACACATGTTGGGTTCAATCATTTTCATGCAGTTGTAAGTACAGGAAATTAAGACATTTAATAAATTGCTAAATGTAAATTAGAATAATGTTTTTTTGAGACATCTCATTAGGTTAGGGAAGTGCTTGGGACTTAAGCCCTGAACATTTTCCTAAACGCTTTCGGGATTATCTTTCCAGTTCATTTAGTTTCATTGTAATGATGAATCAATCACCCGAGTTGTTTTAAGTTTGTTGGAAAAGTTTTCCTCTTGCTCAAAGAACCTAGATGTTTTGATTATCCCTTAAGTGAGGTGACATTCACTTGACATTTCACTTAAGAATTATGTGGGTGGAAGCCTTTAGGGGCAAATTAGTTCATTAACACATTTAGCTAATTTGTCTAAGTTTGGGTTGATGTTTTAAGACAGTTTCAAATTAATTGTAATATTTTAGTTTGATTGTGATTTTCTTATGTTATTTCAACTTGATTATATCATTTCAAAAGTTGATTTAATTATTTTAAAAGTGTTTTAACTTTAATTTTAGTTATATTTAATTTAATTGTGTTAATTTGAAGTTGATTTTAATTTAGTTGTGTTAATTTAATTTTGATTTAAAGTTGATTAACTTATTTTAATTTTTTTTTAATTTAATTATATTTAATTTAGCTTGTTTTTAATTAATTATGTCATTTTTAAATTATATATATTTTTTAATTTAATTTTTTATTTTTATTTTTATTTTAATTCAATTAATTATTTTATTTTTTTAATTATTTTTTAAGTTAATTAATTAGTTTATTTTAAATTATTTTTTAATTTAATTAATTAAATTATTTTAAAGTTATTTTTAATTTAATTATCTTAGAAATTGTTTTAATTTTATTATTTAATTTATCTTATTTTTCATTAATAAGTCTTTAAATTAATATTAAGTGACATTTGATCTCTATCATTGATTAGGGGTTAAATTAATAAATTAATATCTCCCAAGATTAAACCCCTTCAGCTCATATCTTCTCTTTTAATTAAATTCCAAACTTTTAATAATTTAAGAAATTAAAATCATTTTGTTTATGTTGGAAAAGTGATAAATGGGTTCCTACCCTTTAAACCCCTAATAAGATTAAGATCAAGCATTTTCCTTTTACCCTTAATTGAGCCTAAATATTAATTAAGGCTAGATTTCATTAATTACCACTTTGCCCTTTAGGCTTGTTCACATCATAATTCATTAAAATATAACTCAAATGACTTTGAAATTTTTATGTCAACCTATTCATGGGACAATTAAAATATCAAATGAGAAAATGTGATTTCTCTGAATTAAATTTAATTTATATATTTATTTTAATGCAAAAATAGGGTTTTTAATGAAAAATCAATAACTTGGCCAAGGAAAGACCTATGCCTTTGAAATTTTTACTGGAAGTGACCCTTGACTAGAGGACCATTTGAACCAAATTTGGGGATTTTTTGAGTTTTAATTTAATTATTAGAATTATATTAAATTCTGGGGCATTAATTCATTTTAAAATATTTTAAAGGTGGAAAAATTAATTTTATATTTTTAGAAAATCTCTCTATAGTCAAAGAATCCAGAGAAACAAATTTTATATTTTTTTGATTTTTCTTTGATTTATTAAAATTATTTTAGTGGAAGGTTAAGAAAATTCATTTTTTAAATGTTAAAAATTATCCTAGGCCTTTAAAAATTAATATCTTAACTTAGAGACTTAGGAAAAATATTTTGATGGTTCCCAAGTGATTAGGTGTGACATTTTGGTGAATTTTTATATTTTTGTGATTTTTATAATTTTTAATTATTAAATATTTAAAAATGATTAAAAATTAAATTTTTATGAAAAATACAATTTTATATTTTTTTGAACTTCTCTATTCACAGAGAACTCCCAATTTTAATTTGGTGAATTTTTTAAATGTATTTTGGGTTTTATGAATTTTTTAATGTGCAAAATGGTCATGTCCCTTAATTAATTCATTTAATGGGTCAAATTAATTCCAATTGATTTGAAATTTTTATGTGAGGTTCCCCTGATCCTAAGTGACAGTGGAGAGTTTATTTCATGTGATTTTGATGTGTGGTTACTCCTAATTAATTAAAATTTAGTTTTGAGGTTTTGGCTAAATTAGAGTTTGTTTGATTTAAATAAATCATGAGATAAATTTTTTTTGTACCTCTGGTCAAGGAAAACACAACCTAATTTTTCTAGGTTTTGCTAAGCAACATGATAATTTTTATAATTATTATAGCAAAACTGATGCATAATATTAAAAAATAGATATCTCATCATGGAGACCTTCCCGGACTTTGGAAAAATCAGGAAAGATCCACCATTATGCATATAATAACATACCAAAATTTCAAGTTATGGTAATGCTCCTACATGCATGAAGAATTATAAGTTTGAAAAAACCATTTAATTAATTAAAAATCAAATGTGCGTCAAATAAATATTAAATTACTTCTATAGTATTTTACTCGTTTCAGTGAATAAGAGGGTGTTTTTATTTTATTTTTTGGTGTTTTCTATGAAATGTTATGATTTTTTGAAGTTTAGGGTCAAAAATAAATCAAAAATCCAATTTCCCGCTCCAATGACACGTGTCGCGCTGCTACTGGCTAGCGTGGTTCTGTTTGGTGGCCTATTCACGGACGAAGCTCCTGTCCGACTCCATCAGGACCGTCCGTCTGATACACGCGTGATCGGACGGTTTCTACTCCTCTCTCCAAATGCTATTCACCCCAAACTGTCAACCTTCAGACCTTGATATCTCACTTGTTTCTCAACGAAATTAAGTGAATTTTTTTTTTAAAACGATCTTCTAATCGAGTAGCACATATCTATATGGTGGTGATATACTTAAAGCATGTGAATATTTATAGAAAATTAAAATAAGCTCGGTTGGAGGAGAAATTTATGATACCTTTGTCCAAGAGGTGAGGCCTCAATTGGAAATGGTTTGATTAAGCTTAGGAGTGCTTGGAGAAGTATTGAGAACAATTTGGCAGAGTCTCCCCAAGTTAAATTTTGCATCTCCTCTCTTTTGGCCATGAGATGTGAGTTTAAATAGAGGAGCTTAACTATGGGGGTTGGCTTGGTTCATTCAACAAGATTTTTTTGCTGAGAAAAGCTCACTTGATTCAGCTTGAACTTGGTGCAATCAATTGGGTTATGCCATGTGTAAAGACATGGGTTTAAGTGGTATGGGTGTAAGGGCCATTTTTGGGTTAATTTGGGTCAAAGCATGGATTTGGCTTGGTGCACCCTCCCATGGTTTGATTTCGGCTGAAAAAATTATTTGGGTTCAGCTTAGAAAGGGTGGAGAAGTCTCTATCCAAAGGATTTTTGTTAAGCTTGGTTAGAGTGTGTCATTAGAGTGGTTAAAAACTTTTTTAAGGAGGTTGGAAAGTGGCCCCTGCATTTGCCATCAATGGTTTGGTGACATGGCAAAGGCCCTCATGGCTTCATGTGGCTCAAGCATGGCTTGTCATTTAGCTTGGAACAAAGTTCTATGGCTCACATTTGGCTTGGGAGCTTGCATGAGAATGGATTTTTGATTTAAGTGGTATTTTTGTAAAGTTTGTCACAAGGCTTGATTTGGAATAATTTGATGATGAATTTGGAACCTTAGGCAAATCATTTAATCAAAAGGATGATGAAATGATAATTGACATGTGGGCTTTTGAGTGGATTTGGGCTAATTGAAGTGATTTAGCTCATGGGCTTGATTTTGGCCCTTTAAATTTGGGGTGAGCTCGGGCTTGAATTTGGGTTAGGTTTGGGTCAAAATTTGGGCCAAGTGAATGTTTATTTTGGTTTAAGAAAGTGTTATGAAGATTTTGGAAAAGATTTGCAGTGATTTTGAATTGACTTGGATGATCAATTTGGTGGATTTAGACATAAGGTCAATTTTGGGTGAATTGGGTTAGGTTGGGTTTAGGTGGATTTTGGGATCAAATTGGGGGAAATTGAATTTTAAATTTTGTTCATGGGGATGTTATGAATGGTTTTAGAATTTATTTTGGGAAAATTGAGTGACATTGGGCTTAGTTTGGGTGAATTGGGTCAATTAGGTCAATTTTGAGCTTTAAGGGCAAATTTGAAATTTTTGATCATATTGGGTTAAATTGACAAAATTGGGGTATGTAGTAGTTGAACAAACTGATTTGAAGAATATTTTGGAATTTTTTGGATTTTTTGGGATTTTTTTGAATTTTCGAAATTTTTGTCTATGAAGGACATTTTGGTAATTTTGGGAGGTTTGGGGGTAAGTGGTCAAAAGGCTGAATTAAAGGCTCGAGGTGGTTTAGAAAGAAATTTGGAGTGAAACAAAAGTGTCCGGGGTCATTTTTGATTTATGTGGAAGGTTTTATGAATCTCGGAACGTTTTTTAAGTATCGGCTATTTTGGCCGCGAGGGGCCCAAAGGTAGCCCAGAAGTATGGCATGTTTACAATCAAACTTCTCAGTTTGATGAGAGGAACGCTCTGGAATGATTTTTTTTGGAGCCCGGGTGACTGCGAAGTTTTGAGTTTCAGGGTCCTTTTTAAGGGCAATTTGGTAATTTTGGGAGAGTTTAAGGGCTGGGGGTTAAAAATTGAAATTTTGGGAAAAATGAAGATTGATTAGATGTGAGTAAAATGAAATCATTTTGGTTGAGCTATGAAGCCATGTTAAGCTCACAAGATCCATGAGAGGACTCATTTTAGGCACTTAATATGTTTTTCCTAACCCTCTTAGCCAGAAGCCAGGGGTTTTGGCTTGTCCATATGAGTGCTCTAATGAACCAGGAGTCAGGATTGGGTAAAGATGGTTTAGGGTTAGGATGGGGGTAGGAGTGTAGTGTGTGCAAGCTAGACCTCACCAAGACCAGGCAACCCAGGGTTGTCCTAAAGGTGTGAACATCCTATAGGAATTCATCCTTATCTCTCTACACGTTGGTCCTAACCTTTCAAGTGACTTGGAGGTTAATGACCATCTATGTAGGATTCTAAAGAGAATCAATATTTGGTTTGAATTTCTAAATGGTGGGTTCCATCTCTAGTCTTCAAGAATAGTCAAGGAGAAGTCCTATGGCTAGATCCTAAGCACTAAGAGGAAAGAAAAGACCTCACCAAAAATGAGGTCAACAGGGAGGTCTCAATCAGATGCTTGAAGAAGCTTCATTGGATTCTGGTGAACCTCCTGGATGTGTATATTAGCTCTTGTGAACCATCTATGTAGGATTTCCTCCTACATGTGGGAAGCTTGAGGTGTAGGTCTGGTGCAGAGGCTTCAATGGATGGGGATTTGAATGGGGAACTTTCTCCCTTGCTCTAGTGAAGCTTAGGAGCAGCTCAATTTGGGGATTGATGAAGTTTGGAGGGCTGTTCTATTTTTGGTCTGATTTTGGGCTCTGAAATTGAGCTCACACATAGGCAATGGAGGCTGGAAAATGGTGGGGCTGAGCTTCACTAAGCTGTGGGGATGGTTTGAGACAATTTTGACAGATTTTGGTTGAGGTTTGATGCATCATCCCCTTTGGCTGTGGGAGGTGGTGTTTAAATAGGAGAAGCCATGGCTGTCCTCATGGCAAGTTAGGGTTTTAGAGAGGCCGCTTAGGTGGAGGGAGGATGAGCTCCAATGGCCAATAGCAATGAGACGGCTCAAGAGGGTTTACTTTTGGTTTTAAGCCAATTTGAACCTCTCGATCATGGTGTTTTCCAGCAGCTAGGGTGGTTGGCTGACGAGGGTCAAGTCACCCTCGAGGTCAGGTGAGCCAGGGAGATTGAGTGGTGGAGTCAATTTGAGTTTAGAGTGGCTCCATTCTGAAAATCCAAAGTGGATTAGAGGTTTAGGTAATGTTGGCTTGGTTGGGTTTAACCCCTTGGTCATTTGGCTAAACTTAATCTAAAGGTGGTTAGGATTGATCTTCAAGCCCATGAGCAGGTTTTGTTGAGGTTAAATGGCTGCTTGGGGCATTGAGTAAGTGGTTTAAATGTTTTATGAAGGGTAAGTCTAAGTGATAGTGGGAGAGGGAAGAGTCACCTCCACTTGACAAATTTAACAAATTTAACTTAATGATGCTCATGAAGGGGTCCATGTGTCATGCAATGTTATGTATAATGCCATGAGAATGTTTCATAAAAAATGAAAATTTTCAATTTTGTTAATGAATTTTGGGAAGAAATGTCAACATGCCTCATTTTGGTAAAATTTCATGTACATGCATGGTATTCTTCATGTGATGCCATGATGAGGTGATTTAAATGCCATGAGATGATGAAAACGGGATTTTTGTCATGTGAGCTCAAATTGGGCTTTTAGAGTTAATGCCATGGGCTTTTGGAAATGCATAATGGGGGTGGGGTTTTTAAACATGCATGAGATGATTTTGATTTTTGAAATTGATTATGGGTTAATCAAATTGAATTGGAATTGATTGAATTTGGATTTAGGCATGTTATAATTTGATGTGAATTTGAAATTGGAGCAATTTGATTAATCATGAAGTTCAATTTTGGTATTTTGGGATTTAAGGTCAAAATTGGGGATTTTGGTTCAAAATTGAAATTAGGTTTTGTGGTTGGTTCAATTGGGCTTCAAATTTGTTTTAACTGAGATTGGGCATGTTGAATTAGGGTTTAGAATTGAAATTGGGGAAATTTGGGAGCAATTGTATGAAAATAGGGGTTGATTTCAGAATTTGGTAATTTAGGGATAAAATTAAAATTTTGATCAAAGTTGGTCAATTTGGTAAAATTTGGCAAATTTGGGACAGTTTTCACTTTTATTGAGGTCTAGTCTTTCTTTAAAAGAGCTAGGATCTAGCCGTAGGACTTTCCTGGTGACTATCTTACAATATTAGTGATGGAACCCTCCCCCCTAGAAATTCAGAATGCTTAATTGCTTCACTTGGAGTTTCAAATGCTTAAACTCTAACATCTAAGCACTTAGGAGGATGAGACCAAACATACGGAAACTCAAGAGGAGTTCCCTATAGAATGGTCAAGCCTTAAGACTCACCTTGGGTGATCTGGTTTGGGTCAGACTCACACAAACATGCACCAACTCTACACTTTCACTCACCACCTCAAAGCTCTAAACCAAGCTTGTCAACTTTTGATCTTTTTCTTTATTTGGAAACTCATGTAGGTGGTTCCCCAAGTTCTTAGGCTAATACTTAGCTAGGACCAACATATGGAGGATACAAAATGGGACTTTTCCTTAGTCCATGGCTCAAATAGGTTAACCTCATAATCAACATTCTTAATACATCTCAATTTTATCACAAATCCCAACTTTGACCCATTTAACCCAAACTTCCCTCAAATTACCAAATTGTCCCTACAACCCTAATTTTTTACCAAATTCCCAAAATTTGTCCAAATTACCAAATTTTCTCAAAAAATCATTTCAAATTGTTCTCCACCATCAAAATTAACCAAAATACACCAAAATACCCGGAATTCCCAAACTACTCCTAAATTAGCCAAAATTACCAAAATGCTCTCAAATTCCAAAAATTTTGAAAATTCCCAAAAATTCCAAAATCGTCCCAAATGTCTCCAAAACTAATTAAAACCAGTTCATTGGACCTAGTTTAACCAAATTAACCCATTTTGACCAAAAGCCCCAAATTGTGCTTTAAACCCAAAATACCCAAATCACCTTCAATGTCCACCCAATTGCCCCAATACTCCTAAATTCCAATCCTAAACTCAAGTTCACCATATCTAGATCTAATTCAAAACAAATCCAAGTTCATTTGAACCAATTTCCAAGCCCAATTTCAATCCAAACCAAAAGCCCCAATTTTGGCCATATTTTCCAAATCCCATAAATTGAACCCATTAGCCAAATTAATGTCTCCAAAATTTAAGTTTAAACTCTTCATAACATTCCTACAAAACAAATTGGTCCATCAATTAACCATAATTAGAACCCAAGCCTCACCCAAATCTAACTCAAGTTAAAATCCCCAAATTTGTCCCAAATGTGCCACATGCCAAAATGACACCAAATTGAATGCCCTAACCCCAAAATTTCCACCAAATTTCTACCCAAAACACTTCATGAAAATACCCCACATCAAATTGAAACATTAATTGAACCCTAGCCATGCTTTAGCCTAACCCAAAACCAAGTCTAATCCAAGTTAGCCCAAATTAACCAGATGTCCAAATTCCACTAAATTCACCTTTCAAACAACTCAAAATCACTTCAATCCTTTTCTAAAATCTTTGTGAAAATCATACACACCATTTTGAAAAATCACTTGGACATAACATAAGCTTAAAACTAACCTAGCCCAACTTGAACCTAAATGAACCAATGTTGAACCAAAGACCCAAGCTCACCTAAACCTAGACAAATTGACTAAGCTAAGCCCACCACAACCAGCATTTGGATCGTAGGAGCCACCCAAGGTCCTCTTAGCCCAACCTATTAGTGGGTTTCTTTCCATAAATGCCTAAGTCAAAGGGATCTTTGCCAAAACCCATCACTAACTTAATTAATTACATTAATGGCCTGACCTCTGGCTCACTTGACCACTTGACGACCTCCTCTGGCCTAGCCGACCGACCTAGTCTCCAGAGGAGTCTAAACCGAGAGCCACCCCACTTGAAATAAAACCCAATTTGACCTAGCTTATGTGTCCAACCCTAATTGGCCATTGGCGTCCTCAGCTCTCCACCTCAGCAACTAAGTCCACCCAAATTGGCCTTATGAGCTCAGCAAAACTGCCATGGCTATAACTAGAGCTCTTCATGGCCAAAGGGGATGGTGCTAAAATCTTTAGGGAAACACTGCCTAAATCTTACTAGAGCTCCTCCAGACTTTCCTGAGTGCAAGCCCATTGTCTTCAGCCACCCAAACCCACTGCTTTGAGTTAATTTCTCAGGCCAATTCCTTTCCGGAAACATGACACATTTCACTACAACTCCACACTCAACCAAATTACAATTATTTCTGCTAACACCATCACCAAAGTGAGAGAAGACAATCCCACACAAAAGTCCCCATCACATAGCCTCTCTAACCCAAACGTCCCTCAGACCGAAAATTGCCCTCTGATCAAGTTTTGGTGTGGACCCAATGAGAGCTCAAATTGGAGCTTGGAGGAGCTTTGCGACGTCCTCACGAACGCATTGAGAACCTATGATCGAGGCAACACCTCTCAGATTAAGGTGAAGAACTCTTCCCTAAACATGAGCCTTATTTGATTCTCTATGCATGTACATTGTATTTCATACCATAAAAACGATATATATTTGTTCTTCTAGGTCAAATGCGTTTATAGAAACAAAACGCACTCAATTTGGTTTAGCATAGCTTGAGATCTTAGGGTTTAGTAGGTGGACAGCTCTTGGGACGAACTAGTTGGAGACGATGATATGGAGCCGTTGGATTGAGCGTGTATCTCTTGGACGTCCAGTATAGAGTCAGACAACACTTCAGTGCATAAAGCGTGGGCCGTGTGGTGCTAAGTCAGATAGCACCGCCCAATCCTGCAGCGACAAGCGGCGCGTTCGATTTGTATGAGGGTGACATAGATAAATAGAAAAATAGGTTCTTTTGGATTTATTTAAATCAGTTAACTTAGAAAATACATAACTTTGTGTAGACGCATCATAAAAATTTAAAGTTAGTTGACTTATGTTTTAATTTTAATTAATTAAATATAGTAAATCATATTTAAGACATACTTCACATTAAACATTTCACCATGCCTTGAGGTTTGGAGGGCTTAAAGGCTCTATGGTTAGGGATATTCCCTGATTTTTCCAAGGTCAGAGAGCATCTCTAACCAGAGATCCCTAATTTTTAAGATAATCCTCTCTGCTTTCATATAAAAATTATATAATTAAAATATTAATAAAAAAATACAAAACTTATTTTGGAAAGTTCAATGTGGTAAGATGACCACAGAAAAAATAGAAAATTGGTTTAAATAATTAAGAATGACACTAATGATAATTAACTCACTAAAATTATTCAAAAATTAAATAATCAAAATAAAAATGTAAAAGTCACAAAAATGACTCTTCATTGTTAAATACAAATAGAGAAACTCCCCATAAAAATTTGAAGTTTATTGGAATTAATTTAGCCACTAAAATAAATTTTACAAGTTAAATGGTATTTTTGGCATTAAAATAGTTATAATAATTAAAATATAAGTAAAAAAATAATGAAATTGGGTTTGGAAGCTCCTAATAACTAGAGAAACTTAAGAAAAATAAAATAGGAATTGACATAAATATTTCACTTTTAAACCTATTTTTAATATTTAAATTATTTAAAAAATATTTAAAAATAATAAAAATCATGAAAATATTAAAATTCACCAAAATGCCACATTTGGTTTCCTGAAGACTTTAGAGTAATTAAAATACATTTTCTAATTTTTTAAGTGAAGATATTAATTTTGAAGGTTTAAAATGAATTTTTAATGGCTATAAATAAACTTTCCTTAATTTTATACTAAAATAATTCTATTAAATGTAAATCACAAAAATATGAAATTTATTTCTCTGGGTTCTCTGGACTCAAAGAGAATTAAGAAAAATGTAAAACTTAATTTTCCACTTAAATAATATTTTATATTTAATTAACACTCAAAATAAACAAATAATTTTAATAATTAAATTAAACCTCAAAAAAATCATGAAAATTTGTCTAGGTGGTCCTCTTACCTAGTGAACCTCCAATAATTTTGTTAAAAAGTCATTTGAGTTGAATTTAATGAATTATGAGGTGATAAGCCTTTAGGGACAAAATTGTAATTATGGAATTTAAGCCATAAACAAATATTTAGGCCTAATCCAAGGGAAATGGTAATAAATGATCATAATTGACATATATAGATGATTGAAATGTGTTTTGGGTACTTTGAGCTTAAAGGGGCAATTTGGGGGTTTTGGTCAAGAAGGGTCAATTTGGTTAAATTAGGTCCAATGAAGTGGTTCAAACTGATTTTGGAGACATTTGGAATGATTTTGGAATTTTTGGAAATTTTTGGATTCGGAGGGTAATTTGGTCATTTTGGTTATTTGGGAATTTTGGGAAATTTGGAATGTTTTAAGAATTTTGGGTGGTTGGGAACATTTTGGAATGACTTTTGGAGGAGCTTGGGTAATTTGGGTAAATTTTTGGATTTTGGGTCAAAATTAGGTTTTAAGGGCAATTTGGTAATTTGGTGGAGTTTTAGGTGTAAGGGGGCGAAAGTTGGAATTTTTGGTAAAATTGGGGTTAAATGAGAATGGTAACCCATTTAAGCCATGGACTAAGAGAGGTCCCACTTTGGATTGTCAATCTATTGGTCTAACCTAAACTCTAGCCTAGGACCAAGGGTTTAAGGTACCATCCACATGAGTTTCAAAAGAATAAGGGATCAAGTGTGAGGAAATTTGGTAAGTTTAGTTTAGAGTTGTGAGGTAGTGAGTGTAAGTGTAGAGTTTAGGGGTGTGTGTGTGTGAGCTTGACCCAGACCAGACCTCCCAGGGTGAGTCCTAAAGCTTGACCATCCTATAAGGAAGTCCTCTTGAGCTTTCTTATGCTTGGTCTCAACCTCCTAAGTACTTAGAGGTTAGACTTTAAGCATTTGAAAACTCCAAGTGAATCAAAGAATTATTTTGAATTTCGGGTAAGGGTTCCATTGCTAGTCTGCTAAGATAACCACCAGGTAAGTCCTATGGTTAGACCCTAGGCTATTCTAAAGAAAGACTAGACCTCAACAAAAGTGAGGTCAACATGTCGTAGCCCAAATAAACTTTATATCTATTTGGGCTAGGACAGTGACACCAATTCTAGTGTCGCAACACTAGTCCCTTAGGCTTTCAGCCCATAAATCAGATTTTTGGTGTACAACATTGTGGTTCTACATTTAGCTCACTTTGGCCTAGCATCACATCTTCATTGATAGAGCTATATTACCACAATTTTTTTTGGATGTTGCAGCACTATTCTTTGGTGATGTAGTGCTAAGGCATAACAAAGTTTTATAATTTGCTTTTTTGAGTCATATAGTTGATCCATTACCTTATGTATAGTGTAAAAAGTACGGGGCATTTTCTAATCAGTTAGATTTGGCTTTTATAGAATTAAAATGATGAATTCCATTAAGCTTTATAGATTTGATGGACTTAGAGTTATCTACCAAAGATTTTTGGTACACCAGCATGTAAGGGTGGTGATCCTCACATTGACTATGTTTGTAGTCGAATTTGTCTTGTACCAAACAGAACATCTCTTTAGCCTTTGTATGTCGAGGGACTTCTAAGGATTTATATCCTAAATTCTTGTTACATTCTCCATGATAAGATGGCAGTTCTTCATATCCAATTGATTTTCATAACTCGTAAATTATGTCATGATGGAAAATTTATAAGAGGGGTTAGTACCTAGTCGCCGCAAGTTAGCTTCATGGCACTGTATTCTTTTCTTTAAGGTCTTAGTGATCATTTTATACTATCATCTCAATAATATTATATTTCCCTCCCTATTTTGTCATGAGAGCATCAACATTCATGCATGTGAACATGCCTACTTTTGTTTGATAAACCCATTTATCCAAATGGAGATTTTTCATACATGTATTTCTTGCATGCCTTATTTGCATTTGTAGCATTTGTTGCATTTGTTATTTTCATGATATTTGACCCTTGAATCTGTGTTTATGGGGTTAAGTTCTCAGAGCATTTGATTGTGCATCTTATGTGCAGATGTTGATTTTTACCACCTAGATGGTCTTAACCCAATATCAGAGGCTTTGGGTTTTAGTCCTCTTAACATAACCTTTTTTTTATGTATATGTATTCTTGTGTGTATCTATGTACAGTTGTGGGCATTATTTTTGTAAACACATCTCTATTTCCTATTATACCATACAAGTCTAGGTGCTATCAGTTAGCACTCTATTACTCGAATGAACCATAGTTTAAACTATTATAATAATAGAAAAAAGAAAAACACTCATTGGCTTGTTCAAATGAGTAATGGGAGTTAGCTTATTATTATTAGATCTCATAATATCATTCCTAACATGGGTCATGAGTTAACATTTGTCACTTAAGGTGACAAGTTTTAAATTATTTAGATGTTAGGGCAATGGCCACATTTGGTGACCTCACTTAGATCATATGAGCATGCCCTTCAGCCCATCACTACATGACACACAAGTGGATGTTGTTTAGGCAATGCCTTGTAGCCATTATTCAGACCTAGTTATAGGGTGTAGTTAAGGAATTTTGTATGTAGTTATTGTTCTTGGCTTGTCCTAGTTATCATATATTTTGCGTGTCTTTTATATGTTGTAATGGGTTTGAGACTTGCAAACTATTATGTCAAGGCCAGTCTTTTTATGGGAAGCCAAGTCCAACAGGAAGGATAATAATTAAAATTAAACTAACACAGGTGTCACATAACTATCTTCACACTAGAATTGGCTTACTGTATGTTGCATAAAAGAGTCATACTAACCATCTACCTTGAAGGCAGAGTTAGACTTTTTGTTGTATTTTAATGTTTTTGAGAGTCTGTACTAGAAACGAGGTATAAGCACAAGTTTGCAGTAGCTTGATGAGCATGGAGCATGTGGCAAGGATTAGGAGCAAACGCTTTATCCTTGTACCTTAATTCTAGATTATATATTTATTGTATAATTTATATGATCAGTACGTATATGACAAGCCGGACAACTACTTTTTCTGGTATATGTTTTCAACCTAGTGGCACCCGGCCTGTGCTATATTATTTCATATTTGAGTATTTACTTTACTGCATTCACTCTCTTTTTTATATATTTGTGGTATGTGCCTTATGCTTAGGCTCGTATCATAAAAACCATTTTTCAACAAAAAATGTAAATATAAAAAATTTATCCAAATTAAAATTAAGGCAAAAAATTATTCAATTTTAAAAAAATTGCTCATTTTACTTTCCTAAATGGCCCTGGGATCACTTTTAAAATGGTTGCATTGGTATAGCCTTAACCTACGTCATATAATAGGACCTCCACACCAAGGGATAATCTTTAAATAACTGCATTTATATTCCATATCTCATGGGGAAGGATCCTTGATTGTCCAACTCGACAGGCCAAGTATAAAGTTTACATGCTTGGGTGACTATCTAGGACTTATTATGTTAGAATCCTTTTTAAGCCAGACAAGATTGTAAGACATCTATGGGATGAATTAACTTTGTAGTTGGGTTGTCCCTTCGTCCTCAGTTATACATATGTTTAATGTTCATACCCCTAGTGGATAAAATCTCTACTCTAACTTTTAACCTAGAAAGATTCATATGAATCTAGATGTTTCTCCTTTTGCGTTAAGTTTCTTTCATAAATTTAGATGATGTAACACATGGGTTGTTGATGAAGTGATTCTTAACTAGACTGTGCCAATTACCTTTATAACTTAGTAAAGATAGGGTCTAATAGTCTGGGATGACGGATCCATGAAGCCTCAACCAGTCAATCTCTAATTGTCTAATTTTTTTCCTCAACCTACGTATTGACTTACCTCTTTTGAGCATTTTCGTTTCATTTGCTGAGTCTTTATTGGTACATTTTGCAGACCCTCTCAGCTAAGATGCGACCATCCACCATGATATGATGACATTCCTCTACTTGGTAGCCTAACTTAGCCTTAGTAGCTAGATGTCTACCTAAATGAGCAATTAAAAAATCTCCTTCGTTGCCCGATTTCAGAGTTATCTGTTAAACACAACACCTTTTATCGTGAGTTTTTTAAGATATCCCTCATGTTGTAATTGACCAAAGGAGCAATGTCTGATTTTTTTAACCATTTTTCTCTGATATATTTTTAGTAGATCACTTTGTATAAATATCTTTGTATCTGCACTTTCTTCTTAAATTTTATTATGTTTTCCACTTTTATCTTTTATTTTTTCCTTCTGCTTGATCCTCGATTAATATACATGAGTTCAATCCTTTAATTCTCTTGTTTAAATTTATTCCTTTACAACAGTGCCAATAACTTGACCCCAAAGCAAAGTAATATTTCAATTATGTTTTTAAATAGTAGGGATTTTATGTAAGTATATGTTTCATTATCAAGTAATATAGAGCTTTCTGATTAAGCCACAAATATTGATCCCACGGAGATCGCGGTTAATCACGACGACTTTCAAAAGAAGTTTTAGTCTACAATAGCACGCCATAACTTGGATGGTCGATAAGGGTTTGGTTTTAATTAAATCCTATTATTATTACTACAATACTACTTCTACTCCTAAACTAAAACTTAGAGAAAATTAGAAAGTGGGATTAGATATATTAAAAATACTCTTCCTCATACAATGAAATTTGTTACATGCATAAAAGTAAAAAAGTAGCGAGAGAGATTGTGACAAATAGGAGCAATTATATTCTTTATCCTTACTTGGTTCTTTAAAGAACATATGTTAATTTGATGCTTTGGAATCTTGTAGATGGGTTGGGCAGGGAAGATACTAGCTCTCACTCTAGAGTTCCCTCTTCTCCCTCCACCTGGGGGCTAACATCTCATAACAAAACATTTCACATCAAACCAAATTAGGGGCTTTAGTTTGTCACCCTAAAGTCCTCTAATTCTACACCTCTTAAACATGCATATCTTCCTATTTATTTGCACTCAACCATATGGACTACATTCTTATCCATATAATCTCATGTGATTTTTACCAATAGTTGACTGAGACAATACCGCATTGGTTCTTGAATGTTCTCACAACAAATTTTAACATGCAAGTTGATCAAGTTTACATGTAAATGAAGATCAAAGTAAAATCATCACAATATATTCTAACTCTACTAAATTCTATATCCTACACATGCATACTAATTCATTGTAAGGGGGAAGAGTAAAGAAAACTACTCACTACACATGGAGAAATAACAACTTTTCATTGAACAAGTCTTTGAAACCACACAAACAAAGTACTAAATTCAAACCAAAATACAATGAAAATACTTATCTTTGATGGAAATAAAACTCTCCTTGTATAGCAAAAGCAATCTCCTTCCATTCCTCTCCAAGAACAAAGTGAAAATAAATGAATAATTTCTCACACTCCCTCTTTCTCTCTCACCTTGTCGCCCCTCTTGGGGCTCACGCCCAAGTGATCTTCTTCTTCTCCACGCCTTCTTCTCCTCTTCTAATCTTCTCCTCCTCTCTTTAAATCTTCTTCTTCAAGAGTTTCCAAGCCCTAATTATAATTTCCCAAGAGATTCTTAAGTGTCTCTTCAAAAAGAGTCCACATTCAATGAATCATTCAATGGGTGCCTTAAGTGCCTTTTCACTCCAAGAGACATATCTCTTCCATAATAACTCCATCAAACCATCCCGAATTCTTCTAGAAAGTTTATTTTATCATTTCCAATGAACTCCCCATGAGACACACTGCGCAACGCTTCGAAAATCGTCTAAATCTGACGTATATTGAAGACGTTATGCAAAAAACCGTCAAAAACCCGTCACTGGCGACTATGCGCCGATTTGGTGGCAGATAGGCGCCATTTCTGGAGGATATGCGCCTGTTTTGGTGCTTAGGCACCATCCTACGCGCAGCTCCACGGTTTTGATCCTTTTGGCTCCATTTCAACTCCGTTTTGCCTCATTTTAGTTATGTTTTGCTCCTAACAGATAGCCCTACAAGATAGATGTAAAAATAAAGTGTAATTTCATTCAAATATATGTGATAAATGTAAATCATATTAGACATAGAAAGACATATCAAAATGTATCAGGTCATAATTTTCTTCCTTGCTCGGTTTGGCCCAAATTACACTGTTTTTGCTTCAATTTTGTTCATTTTGCTCCAATCACTCCAAATTCTTCAATTTAATGTACCTACAACCAAAAACACAAGAAAAAATCTCCTTAAAGTGCAATATCATTATAAAATTTAGCATAAAAAGTAGCACATTTTTAGGTTTATCACTGCTCTTTATGGGCATAAGCAATTTGAAATGGAATATTTAAAAAAAGGTGAATATAGTGCAAAGTTTTCTTCAAAAATAAAAAGGGGCAAGAAAAACATGTTCATTTACATCTACTCTTATAGAGTCTTTTCTCTGCCTCTGAGTCACTTATCTGAGTGTCAAAAATTTCTTCAACTTTCTCGCCTTGAACAAATCCTTCATCAGGTTATGGAGAGGTCGACACTCTTCTGTGTCATGTCCACAGTCCCCATGGTAGGCATTGTATCTTTTCAAATTCAAATGTACCCTTCTACATTCATCGATGAGGGCTTATTAAAGTACCCATTATTTCAAATGACCTCCATGACTTTGTCCATTAAGACCCTCAATGAATTATACTATCGTATCTCTTGGTCAATGGTGGAAGTGTTACTTTTGAATGATAATTAGCTTGCCTCACTTGGTATGGAGTTCATCTTTCCTAGCTAGAAACTAATTTTTCTCGCTCATGAGTTCTCACTATGAAAGAGTGAGGATGATGTGCTTCAATTTAGGCCTAGTTAGTGGTTGTGAGGCATGATTCATCTTTCATTTGAATCCATGGAAACTCCGCTTTTGAAGATGCTTTATTTGGTGCACTACTCATGAGGAAGATGATGGTGAGTTGTACTCTTCTAGAAATATGTGATTGTTAGGAGCTTTAACAACTTGGCTAATATCTTTGTATGTTGTAAAGTGTGTATAGAATAGGTATTTCCTCATTTCTTGAGATAGGGCAACATGAGTGCCTATAGGTCATTATAAATGGAAAGTTATATCGTTTGATTAAAAAATGTTTCTCGAATGAAATCTTCAATCCATATTCTGATTATATATTAGTTTATATTGATGATATACTTTTTTCCTCTAAATCAATAGAGAAATATTTTAAACATTTATAGATATTTCAATGGCTTGTCAAAATTGAGCTAGTAATCTCTACCCCCAAAATAAAATTTTTTCAAATCGAGATACAATTTTTGGGACATAATATTGTCCGTAATACAATTATTCCAATTGTAAGAAGCATAAGATTCGCTTCTAAATTTTCAAATGAAATTACTGATCTCCGTCAATTACAGAGATTTATGAGTTCGCTCAATTATAACTATTTTAAAGATCTTGATACAAATTGTCATTTTGTGAATTTTAAGTAGTTAAAAACAACATTTCTGCTTGAAATAATTTGATTTTGGGTGCAGAGATTACCAGGCCATTACTTTTTACAAACCAATGGAATGTCTGTAGATATTTGAAATGTTCATCTATTGATTTAGAAAAAACAAGTACATCATTAATATAAACTAGTATATAATCAGAATATGAATTGAAGATTTCAATTATGATTTTTGAAATTCACAATGAACATTTTTTAATCTAAACGGCATAACGATCTATTCATAGTTATCAAACATAACAGTAAAGACCGTTTTATATCTGTCAGATTCAATGATTTGAATATGCCAGTATCCAGTTTTTAAATCAAAAATTGAAAATATTAGAGCTTAAGCGATTAAGTCTCTTTCATGCAGTATGGGATAACAAATCCATTTTAATACATTTTTATATTTCCGACACCCAAAAAACTAAAATATATTAAATTGGAACTTTTGATTTCAAATAAAAATCATCAATTAAAATTGTTTTATTTATATCCTCGTTAGAATTTGTTATATATATATATATATATACACACACACCCACATAACTTTTTGTATACTAATAAACTGTGAATTTTATGTTTTTAAAAGTTATGAAGATAATTTTTTTTCACATATAAAATATAATGGCTAGATGTTAGATACGTTAATATATTATGCACCTACTCTCTATGTAGATGGATCGAACCATGGGTGCAAGAGCTCGTGATTCCAGACCGTCACTGCCGACGTGTACTTCGAACGAATGTGTCCGTTTCGCAGCATTTGCTACTCCATTTTCACGTGCCCGGCTGGTGGTCCCTCGAGAAATCCGGGCCGTCCCATTAGTGGTCCTCACAAGAAAGAATGGACCCGAATCGTACATCCCCCCGTGCGGCACAGTCGGGTGCCACGTGGGATTCTATTACGTGGATTGATGTGGGCCGTACGATCAGCTGGACCCGCACGATGAGGATGACAGAAAGGTCTGCAAAGCTATCGTAATCGTGCGTTCTGCCGACGGCCGAAAGGAGAGAGAGGATACAATTTGAGGGAAATGGACGGCGTAGCGAGGGCTAATTATTCTGATGCGAATCGAACGGACAGGATTGAGGAAAAGATTGACTTCGATAGTGTACGAGCTTTGTCAGTGCAGCAAATCTTATTCTTGATTTTTTATATTATTACTTTATTGTTAGAAGCCATCATTTATAATCTAATAGTAAAAAGTATCTTAGGCTCATGACTTAAAATTAACGCTAAAAATTTTGTGGGAAAACTAACAACATATCACTCAAATAGTAAATTTTCTTAGAAGACTTCAATAAATATTTCTCATTTTTATGAAATTATAATTTCAATCATTTAAAAGTGGAACGCATGAGTACACCTATTTGATAGTTAAGAAATTGACATAATTATTATTTACGTAAATTTTGAATCTCAAACTATCACGTGAGTCACGTAAAAAATATAGTGCGTTAGACGGATAAGAAGAATAGAGAGAAAATGAGAGAAAAAGAAGTATAGTGCACAATAATACAGGTTTTTTAAGAATCGTTTTAATTATTCATTCTTGAAGAAATGAACTATATTTAGTAAACTACATGTTTGTTCATATTTAAATGGAAATGTTATTAGTAATAAATGTATCATTACGCATTTGCATATTTTTAATTGACTATGGAATCCTTTAATATTTATAACCATCGTTGGCACTAATTCGTATTTATAACTCCTTCAAGCATGGTATTAATGATCTTCTGATGTTAACATTCTATTGTCTGATAATCGTTTGGTCGGCTAAGAGTACTTCGGTCAGCTAAAAGGTCCCTGGACGGCTGGAAAGTCTTCAAGCAACCTTCCTGAGAGAACCTTTCATAAAGATCTTCTTATCATTAGGATAAACATAGACCATCAGACGAAAGAGTGTATTACCATAATTAATGGCAACTTTCCTTCGGACAATAGGTCTTCATAGAGGACTAAAAAGTCTTCAATGGATCGACCATCAATTTTCTGTCTGAAGAATCTCTGAATCAGAAGAGGGAGTTGATTACATATGGTTGTCCCACATATCAAGAAATTTCTTCATTCAGATAAACTTTCCTTCGTTGACCCATGATCCGACCGAATGTTTCATTACTAAAATTAGGGTTGTATGATTATGTCTATTTTTTATCTATTATGTTGTTATATATATAACAACATAAATATATATATATATATATATATATATATATATATATATATATATATATATATATATATATATATATATATATATATATATATATAGTGTGTGTGTGTGTGTGTGTGTGTGTGTGTGTGTGTGTGTGTGTGTGTGTGTGTGTGTGTGTGTGTGTGTGTGTGTGTGTGTGTGTGTGTGCTGCGTGCGCGTGGCTGGTGGTTAGGGCGGGGTTCACTGTAAGCTCCCCGAAGGTCCCGGTTCGATCCCTACCGAGGCGCGGACGGGTCGGATAGAGCACATGGGAAATCGCATTTGTAGTTGGACCAGCAAACTATTAAATACCGATTTCTTTTAATATATATATATATATATATATATATATATATATATATATATATATATATATATATATATATATATATATATTCATTGTTGGAATTAGAGTCGTTTGAAGCGGAGAAATGCATGCATTGATCGGGTCTAATACCAAATGTAATGGTGATATGAATGGGAATGCTATTAGTACAATCCAAGTTCGTTGGTTGAACTGAAGGAGTGCATGTCATCTTGGTCACAGTTACAGAGATATAGATGGGAATGTTATTAGTAGAATTCACGTTGATAGGTTAAAGTGGAGAAGTGCATCGACCATATTGTTTATAAAAATAAACCACTTTAAGAAAAATGTCTTATATATGTTTGACCAAGTAGCGTCGACTTCACCGATTGAAGCAAGCAGGGGGGTACCACTAGTTTTCCCCCTTATAGAGTAGTGCTGGTGTCGTTGTCTAGTGTTAAGCTAGAGGGTTAACTTTATTATTATATACTGTTTAGTGGTTATTAATTAACCCTCTAGCTTAATACTAGATAACGACACCAGTACTACTCTATAGGGGGGAAAAAATAGTGGTGCCCCCTTTTATTTAAAAGAGGTTCATGGGGTCATTTTATACGATTAGAATTAGCTTATATGAACCAACAAGCATAATCATCTACTATACATATTGATAGTTATTGACTAATTTTTATTTACGTAGTAGTAACACTAATCTATAAAACTGCTGCAGATGTGTATTCGTAATTTTAGAACTTGGATGTATAACAAATTATATTCAGGATGAAAAGGACTCACAGAAAAGTTCTTAAATGGCATTGACGAATCACTTGCCCATCTATTGTTGTAAGGGTAAGTTCTGGTGGCCTTGTGTAAAGAACAAAAATCAATCACTTCAACCACCCAAAGAAGTTAAGTTGGATCTTTATTGTAAATGATTCAAACCTAATTATTTGTATTGGACTGCTCATTGTGAGCAAGAACCTGAAGTTCAGTTCGATCAAGGAGGTGCATGGATAAGTTATGCCCCCTGTTGAGGAGGTTAAGTTTTTTTTAGAAACATTAATTCAATTTTTGAGTAAGTTTTTAGCACCAACTATTTTTGTACGCTACACAGGCTAAAGAATTGAGATGTGTTCCATTCATTGCGGAGCTGAAAGTCTGAACACATCAGTGCCTGAGGATTGCGCAGTGGGTCTTTGAGCAGTCTTAGTGGGTTGTTTTAAGTTAAAAGCCTTAATTTAAAAGTTAATTTTGACCTAACTGTTGAAAGTATCAATTAACACTGGTTTTCATTATGTAGGAGGAGTTCGAGCTGCTCCCAGAGAGACACTTGGCCGCTTAAGCCCAGAATTCTGCTAGCAGCAGTGATAATCAGTTTACCATTATGCAATCCGAGTAAGGGGGTTGGACCGCAGGTGGCAGGGAAGAAGAAGGGGATGTTTATGTCCTTGGAACGAAGGGCATAGCCTTCAAGGCAAAGCTCTCCCGTCGTCCCGTTCTTAATTCCTTGAGCACCTCACAATCAAACCAAGAGACTCTTGCCAGGCAGGTGGGTGTAATGAACAAAGGATCTACTAGTTGCGCGAGCAGATGCTAGAAAACCAACATAGAATCGAGGACTATATAGCGCGCGTGGTGGAAACCTTAGCAGATAGTCGGTGCAACCAGCTAATGACATATGTGCAGGAGGAGGAGGAGGATGGAGATGAGCATTTATTTTTTATTTTTTCTTTTATTTATAAGAATTATATTGAACACTTGTTATGGAATAGGAGGAGGAGGATGGAAATGAGTAGTTTTTTTTTTTAATTTTTTCTTTTATTTGTAAACATTATATTGAACATTTGTTATGAAATTTTTTGGATTAACTTCACTACTTTTTTGTTGAACGACTTGTGATTGTATTTTCCTTCTATTAATGTTATTTTTTAGAGATTTTATCTGTGATATGACTATGCTTAATGTGGTATATAATGTGGAATGTATTTCTTGCAGGTTATGGAAATGTAAATGGTATTCTAAATTTCTTTTTTCTGTGTTATAGGTTTGCGTACATTTTTTTACACAAAATCTGACATTGAATCAACAATTATATTTCATCTTTCTACGATATTCTTAAACGCAAATGTTACGATATTCCGACACCAATATTTATCGTCTTATTTTTTCAGACGTAAATTTTGACGCACGTTTTGTATCAACAAATTGACGCAACAACTGACGTAAATTATTCTTGATGAAATATTTCAATATAAAAGTGACAAAAATAACATTACCAATCTCCAGATTAACGATGCAAATTCGATGATAGCCTTTAAATATCATCGGATTTGCGTCTGATTTGCATCTAATCCTTCCAATGCAAATATGTTTAATTCATGTAGTGAAATGATGCTTGACACATCGCTTTGACTATTTTGATTCAGTCCTTTGATATCTTCTTAATGTGATTTGTTGAATTTCATGGAGATTCTTATGGCCATATTTACAGTACACTTTAAATAATAAATTTTGAGTTATGTGCATGAGAACCCCTTCCTTTTCATTATAATTATATCCATTTATGAAAAAAAAGAATGAAATTGCCGACTCAATTTACTTATCGCATCTTACGATGCCTTCTTAAAATATTTATGCAGAACCCTTCCTTTAAAAATAATATAACATTCTTGAGCGACACTAACAAAACAAAGTTTCTCATCAATTAGTTATTGACGAGTTTTCTCAATTTAAGGCTTCCCTTTGTTTTATCGAGCAGGTTGGTAGTCGCGTTCTGTACGGATTCTTAAATAATTTTGATAACACAAATGTTAATAATAATAATCATGGAATATAATAAAGGGTCCTATAATGTGGTAGTTATGACAAGACTACTAATAAAATGTTGTTTGCCTTGCGGTCGTGTATGCCTCTAAATGATTGGATCCATTTGCTCTAAAACGGTGTTACTTATTTAAGCATTATTACCCAAGCGTGCACAATAAATGGTTTTGTATGTTAATTAAATGTTTTGATTCATGAAGAATCATTGCATTAGTCTGTCGAATTCGAAATTAATTTGTGAGTCACACTTTAAAAAAAGAGCTTAAAACATAAAGAAAAAAGATAAGCGCAAGAGTGAGAACACAATAGTGTAAATTTTCTAGAGATTTAATAAAAATTGATTAACATTTTATTAATCAGAAATTGATTCATTATTTATAGGCAACAGGGTACAAAAAGTATAATTACCAGTTTGCCACTATTTTAATTAAAGCGTTATAGGGTAATTTAGTCATAAACAAATAAATAAATAAGTAAATAAATAAAAAGTCTTCAGCTGGGATGCCTCAACACTTGGCTGCCTGAGGTTCGTAATCCTTAGGTCAGTAAGGCCAGTTCAACAAACTCTGCTCGGTTTGGTTAACCAGTCGACTTGAGTTATCTTTTAGTCGTCTGGATCTTTGCTCGATCGTCTTGGTCGGTTAGTCGGTTGCTTTAGTATATTGGTCCACTTTTGGCCCCTTCGGTGACACTCCTGTGACCAGGATAGACCAAGGCTGTCAAGCAGATGGTGAATCATCGTAATTTGAGAGGTATCCCACTAGGAGAACCATCGGGGATCTCTTATGGGTGTTGTGCTGAAAGACTTTATACACTTAGTGAGTTTGGAGGGTTTCCTGTGGGATGACTCATGACGCTGCTGTGATAATTCGGTCGATACCTGATAACCACCGTATCGCAACTTTTACGAGAATTTGTATATGTAAGAATTTATGAATTTATATTTAAATAATTTCGTACAGTCTCGATTTCAAACACAAGTATACGTATCATTTCAAGTAATACGGGGCTCTATTGGAGTCCTGGTTATCGATCTCACAGGGAAGATTAATAGAAAATGAATTGAAGAAATTTATTAGATTTTCAGAAGTAAAAGTAATTATAATTTTTATTTCTTTTCAAAATTCATATTTTAAGTTTAATAAAATTTCTACTAAATGTAAGTAAGCAACAATAAAGAAAAGGTTAATGCAAGTATAAATAAAATAACTTTCTTCTTTTCAACTAATCCAAGATTTTTTCAGAATAATTATCATTCGTGGAGAACTTTTTTTTTAGTTAAAGGAGACTTGACTCCCTACGCGTTTCATAAAAGGAAAAAAGTACAAAACCGGGAAAGAGTTCCTATCTAAACACTACACATACAACGCACACAAAAATAGGAATCTAAGGATCTCTTTCCAAAAAAAAAAGAAAATACAACTCACACACACGACCCAACAAAAGGACAATCAACAATACAAATAATCAGACAATAATAAACTTACTAAGCCATAAGGAATAATAGAAGAAATGAGAGGAGAATTCAGTCTCAGTCCAGACTTAGCAATCCAATGCGCTACTTTATTACCATCTCTTTTAACATGCTTCCAGACAATCGTTAAGCTCTTAGCCATCCAAAAAATTCTCTTCATAATCAAATTAAGAGTCCAACGATACTCAACCTGCATAGTACAATACTTCCACAAAATTAAAGAGTCAGTTTCAACAATAAGAAATTTCCAACCACGCTTAAGAGCTACATACAAACCAAAGACTACAGCCTCAGCCTCGGCAATAAGGGGAGAAATAGGGATAGAGCTAGAAGCAAACCAGCAAATAGGAAGGCCTAAAACATCCCTAAAGATGCCCTCGATACTAGCATTATTAGGCTGCCAGCATCCAACACAATTAAGCTTAATAAAAGGAAGAATAGGCTTAGACCATTACACATTCTCAGAAAATCTGGGATGACTATTAAGAGGAATGTTAAAAGAGCGCAAAATGCCAGCCAACTTGCTGGAAACTTTATTGGAATAATTGAGCCACTATAACCCTTTCATCAAATAACAGAAAATAAGAACTTAGATTATGGTATTGCACCAAATAGAAGCATTCCTATTCTTTACCTTCGCTCGATAGTATAAAGAACATTGGATAATCTATAGATCGGTTAAGGATGTATTAATAGTAGAATGGGTTAATCTAGGCTCACACTTCTAGAAGTCAAAGGGTGGCTATGGTCGGCCCTACTAGTGACCCGTTCTCTTTCTATAAACCAAATTATTAGAATTTAGTCTGTCACTCTAAAAACTAATCAATTCTACGCCCAATTAACAATATCTTCCTATTTATTTGCACTTCATCATGAATAACCCGCTCAAGGCCTTTGATTGCCTAAGGATTCATGTTATATTTACTAGTTAAGAATTCATCTCTAGATAGGTCTCATAATTCTTTAACAGGTTTTAACAATTCAAATGGTCAGTTTAAAAAGTAAATTAAGATCAGGTATTAATATCATCGCAATAATTTTAAATAATTCAAGTTAAGTTCTCCAACAAAATCAAATTATCTTATTATCTTTTCTTAGTTGAAAGGAGAAAGAAAAGTAACTACTCCGAACACATTGAATTCACACAACAAAACATATTTATAAAACTTTGAACCACGTTACAAATACTTATTTGGAATGTTCCTTCAAGTGATCCTTTGACTCTTACTGACTCCAATGTAAGGTACAAGTCTTCAACAACAACAACACTTATAAACTCACACTTACTTCTCAAGGAATTGAGTAGATAAACTCACTAAATACTCAAGAAGAAAATATGGTGGCTCTCTAAATCTATCTCCGGATGTTGGAGACCTAAGGGGGAACTAGATGGATGGAGAGAGAGAGCCCTTTTTATGTAGAAATGTCTTCTATTTATAGAGCTCTGAAAATGGCCAGAGGTTGCTTAAGGCACCTCTTCAAAATTCGTCCAAATTCAATGAATCTTCTAGATAGTAACTGTGGCGCCTAGGCGCCGGGATCTGGTGCCTAGGCACTGGAGTCTGTGACCAAGTCTTCACACCTCTTCGCGATTAAAACTGTTTTCATGTGTCCAGATGCATTGTATCACATGTCCTATGTATTAGGAGTAACTTCAAGTCTTCTAGAAGGTCTGATAACCGTTTAACACCGTCAAAATAACCGCCCAAAGTTGTCGAAAATCTTATCTGCTTCAATATCGAACTGGCGCTTAGGCGCCGGATTCTGACGCCTAGGCCCCAGACCTATAATTTCGGCAACTTTGCTTTTTAGCTCTATTTTTGCTCTTTTTTGCTCCTTTTTCCTTCTTACACTCTTTTTTCATTACCTATGTCCAAAAAACATAAAAATACCTTTCATAAAAGCATAATATCCTAAAAAATTGAATCATAAATAAGGCATAAAAATAGGTACTTTTTAAGTGGATCAAATTCCCCCAAAGTTAAACGTTACTTGTCCTCAAGTAACCCTTTGTATTACATAAAATGTATAACATTTGGAATGAAGTTTAAATATTTAAGATTCTTTGTAATTTTTGGTTTTATAAATGCTTTAGCAAATCATTAACTAAATTTCACTTATTAAGTTTAATTTTAAGAATTTAAAGAATATTAACTACCAAATCATAAGACTTTCAATTTTTCATTTATTTCAAGAATAATTGTAATTTATCATATTAAGGTCACATAGATAATTTACAAGAAAAAGACTTTCATGAAAAATTTTTCAAGTAAAAATATTTGTACATAAAAATTAAGTTAAAAATGTAATTAGTTTTCTTCATATAAGATAATTCAAGTGAAGCCAATTTTTTATTAGATTCTCCTCAAGCTTCTCCTCACATTTCTTTTTTTTTTGCTTTTTTTAATGGATATTTTTCAATCCTCCATTTTTTTGTGAGGATTACTATATCTGGATAGCCTGTTAATGATTTTGAATTTCACTATCCTTAACTTATAAAAAAAACTTATAAATTTTTACTTAATAAATATGACATTCTAAATAAGTGTTTTTCAAAAAATTATTTCAATCATTTCTTTTTCAAGTAATAATCTTGATTTCTTAGTATTTCAAAAATACAATTCTCTTTACTATAAATAGAAAAATTTTTAATCTAATTATTCTTTAAGTTAAATAATTCTATTCTTAAAATCAATCAAAATTATTGAAATTTTAGTTAAGTCTACTAAATTATTTATAAATTCAAAAATTTAAGTAATCTTAACTAAATTTTTCATTCCTTATGTTATGTTCATATTTTTGAAGAAAATATTAGTACATTCAGGACAAATAATATTTAAATTTCAAAAGAATTTTCCCTTCCCTCAAACTTCAATTTTGGTATAAACATGAATTTATGAAAATTTCTAAAGTATGAGAGAAAGAATAGGAATTTTTCTAAGTAAATGAAAAATAATCAAGAAAGGAAAATTTTATTTCTACACATGCTTTTTATGAATATAAAGTATTGTTTAAGCATATATAGAAAAATTTTAGTAAGAAGGATCAATTTCTACAAAAATCATATATTTTTTTATAATAATTTTAAACAAAAATAACTAAACTAAACAGGTGTTTTGATACCTATAATAACACAGAAATAAATTATCTCATAACATAAATAAACTTCAACAATCCAACAATCATTAGTACATCTTTAAGTGTCTCAGAACAATGCATCAAACATAAAAACAAATAAATCATAACACACATGCAAAAATAACACAAAACATAACATAAACAACACAAATCCACAATCCTAAAAATCTAATCATCACTAGCAGTCTCCTCATCCTCGTCGTCGTTAAAGGAAAATTCTACATTCTTGTTCTGGATATCAAATGGTGAGAATCTGGGGCAGGTCGGGAACTTAACTGAATGGCCACCCTTCAGGAATCTAACAAAAGACTCAGAATACTCAGCATCATAATCACTCTTCCTCTGGGTGTACTCAGAAAGATTATCAATTTCAAATCTATAGTATCAACTCTACACTAGGTCAAAAGTAACATATTCTGCTGCTAAATAATTTTCTCATGCATATTCTCCCAAAAACTAGATGATGGCTCAACAACAGAAGTAGAAGGTCAATAAGAAGTAGGTAATGAACTAGATGGTGCAGTAGAAATCTTACCTCGCAGTCGATCATAAATACTGACACTTTCTCGTCCAACGGGCTTTGTAGACTTGAGCTTTTCCTCTGAAAGCTCAGCAACAAATCCAGCATTCTCGCACAGAGAAAAAATCAAAGATGGGAATCCCAATCCTACAGAAGTGCTAGAACGAGCAGTGTCCTCAACAAAATCATAAATGATACTCCCAACATCAATCGACTACCTCTCTTGTATGCTGTAGTTGAGGATAGCTCTGTCCATGGTAACCTCACTCAAATGGTTGGATGGAAGGAGGCGAGCAAAAATAAAATAATGCCATGCCTTAGAAACACCATTTAGCTTAGAAGATGAAAAATTTACCTGTTTTTCGTTCCGGATATTCCAAGCTCCAGTACCATCTATCAGGTATGCAATAATCATCTCTAAATCTCCCTCAGATGGAGATAATCCAGAGTAATAGCACTCGATGTTCGGTGGCAGGCTGAAGAAAATGTTGATTCTCTCTGGAGTAAATCCTACTCGAACTCCTCTCATGAAGATCTCAAAATCATCGGCATCCAAGAAATTTACATAAAACTCCCTGACGACAGGGATAACAACAATAGAAATGAAATAACAGAAACGTTGCCAGTTCAGTGCAACGATCGTATCTTCAATCCTTTCATCAGGATTGTAAAAACTCCTTTCCGAGATAAACGTTCTTATCGTAGCAAAATCGTTGTAATGAAAATGTGCTGCAGCAGTGGCAAACTTGCTACGATCGAAATTTTCTCGTTCCTTCCCTCGCTTAGATTTTGGAGCCATCTAAACGTAATAGAAAGAAAACGTAAAATAAATTAAAGGATCAAAGGAATAAGCTTATTTAAGCTTTTCAAACTTAAAAGAGCTTAAACATCCATGAATTAAACTCTAAAAATCAAAATTTTCTCAAAATTTTGGTTCTCTTCAAATAGAGCAAAATCCATGATGAAATTTGAAAATAAATTGTTTAAAAGGTAGATCTAACCTCGAGAAGAAGAAATCGAGTGATTCCAAGCTCAAAAACTCGAAAAATTGGCCTCAAATAGGATCCCTAGGTATATTTTTTTGCGAAAAAGGGAGGAAGAAGAAGCTCGAGCGCTAAAAATGGCATCGGTGGGGTTAAAATCCCAATTCTCCAGTTCAGGCCGAACCGGTGCTTAGGTGTCGAGTTCTGGGGCCTAGGCGCCAGACTTGCCTTTTCAATAATCAATTTAAAAATTATCTTTTCCACCAAAACTTATCAAATTCAACTTCTAATTACTCATATAAGAGTATCACTCTAATTTCTAACTTGTAAACATTTCCACAATCAATTAAAATGATAAATTAGATCGAAAATTCAAACTCAAGATATATTCAAACTCTTCAATTCCATTTCATATTTTTCATTCCATGCTCAATAAATTCTAGAAAAAGACTATAACAAGGTTCATCATTCTATAAATAACACAAACAACACAAATTCAAAGCAAATTCTCAATCCAACAATACACTTTGAACAAATAAAGCAAACACACAAACTAGATATTCGACACACTAGAACATGAATCAATCACATCTAAAACACACAAAAGATCTATTCATCACCGAACTTTCAATTTCCATTCCTCTCGCAATGAAGTTCGCTAGGCCCGCATGGATAGAAAACCAACACCCTTGGAAATTTCAAAGCCGTCTTCTCACCAATCCATTTGTTCTTCGCATACATCACAACTTGAGCTTCTTGATAGGCCGCCATGTGATTTAATTGAAGTTTCGTCTGCCATTCCAAATGCTCAATTTGATGATACATCTCATGCAGACGATTCCCAATGCTTAGCAGTTCCACCTCAATCTTCTCTAAACGACTAAACAATTTCTCCAAACATACAACAATAAATCCATTGAAATAAGGTTGAGGATCTTTAGAAGACTTACCTCTTATTACATTGCCTTGATCTCCTCTCTCCATTACTTCCAAACTCTCTTTTGTCCTCCAAAATGAAGTGTTCTGGTCGAAAATAGGTTTGCTTATGGATTGGAGACAAAGATAGGGCAATTTATAAGGAGATTTCGTATCAAAAACTGAAGATTTTTTATTTTTGCACGAATAGTAACTTGGGCGCTTAGGCGCCGGAATCTGGCACCTAGGCGCCGGACAATCGATACATATTGGTTATGCTAGCGCTTAGGCGCCAAGTTTGGCGCCTAGGCGCTGGAACCACGTTCGACTCTGTTTCACCTATCGTCAAATGAACAAAGTTTCGGTCTTAAAATAGGTCCATTAAAAGGGTATGATCAACACACAAACATCAATTAAGATAAATTCAAATCACACACAATCACAATGATAATATATGGGTTGCCTCCCACAAAGCGCTTGGTTTAACGTCGTCAGCCCAACCTAATCAGTTGTATTAATCGGGTAGACTCAGTTCATAAGCCTCCTTGTAATTCGGTTTCATTTCACCCATATAAGGCTTCAGTCTTAATCCGTTAACTTTAAATATTTTTCCAGTCTCGGGATCTTTAATATACACAGCTCCATAAGGGTATACTTTCTCAATAATAAATGGTCCCATCCATTTAGATCTTAATTTTCCAGGAAAAAGTCTTAAACGAGTATTAAATAATAGTACTTCTTGTCCAGGCTCAAATATTTTTCTTGAAATCTTTTTATCATGCAATTTTTTCATTCTTTCCTTATAAATTTTTGCATTTTCATAGGACTCATTTCTTATTTCTTCCATTTCAATCAGTTGTAACAATTGTTTCTCTCCTACAACATTCAAATCATAATTGAACTCCTCTATCGCCCAATAAGCTTTATCTTCCAATTCAACAGGTAAGTGACAATGTTTACCATAAACTAATTAATAAGATGACATTCCGATAGGTGTCTTATAAGCTGATCTATAAGCCCATAATGCAGAATCAAGTCTATCAACCCAGTCAGTTCTTTTAGGATTAACAGTCTTTTCTAATATTCTTTTAATTTCTCTAATTGATACTTCAGCCATTCCACTTGTTTGTGGGTGATAAGCAATTGCAATTCTATGTTTAATTCTGAATTTTTTCAATAATGATTGAATTCTTATGTTTTTGAAATGACTTCCCCCATTTGTGATAATTACCCTGGGCATTCCAAATCTTGTAAAAATCATCTTCTTTAAAAATTTCGAAACACTTTTAGAATCACAGTTAGGTAAAGCTACTAATTCAATCCACTTTGAACATAATCAACTGCTAATAAAATATAAATATTTCCAGATGATGGCACAAAAGGTTGGTGGTGGTTGGAAAATTTAAATGTGGTGTCGGTGGGGGTGTCATGTCATCGCCATCCATTTCTGTATCATGTCAATGTCAAGGAGTCGCCATCTAATATTAGCCTAGTTTTATTCATATAAATCCTACGAAGGATTTAGGGAATTTTTAGAACTAATAGTAGAAAAGGATGTTTATGATAATTCTTATATGAGGATATTCTAGAATAACATATTCTAGAATTTTCATATTAAGAAAATCATGGTAAACCAGAGATTTCTATTTCAGATTCTTTTAGATCTCCTATAGAGGCAAGCCTCTATATTTAATTACATCTTAAACAAATTTCAATTGTTTAAGAAAACGTCTGATTAATGTTAATCATTTGTTTTCTAAGAATTTATTTTAAGGAGAGATGTACCCACTATCACTCCCGAATGTCGTTATATCATGTTATTGAATACTTTAGGTACTATGTCTAACCTAAAGGTTCTGGTTTTGTTGTCAATGTTGTTGATTTGTTGAAATATTTTAGGTTATATGTCTAACCTAAAAGTTTTGATTTTATTTTTTTTGTCAATGTCGTTGTTTTGTTGAAAAGTTTCAGGTTATGTGTCTAACTTAAAAGTTTCAGTTTTGTTTTTGTTCGTCTAGAATGTCGTCCTGCAAAACAGAGTTAGTACATCCTATAACATGTAAAGAAAATTTAAGCGAAATTTCTTGTTTTTACCCTGTAAAGAAAACATTGTCAGAATCATCACAGAATATTTGGATATGTCTTGGATGTCAGTTTATGTCGAATTATTTTGAAATGTCAATTTTTTTGTTGATTATGTCAATTTTGGTTTAAAATGTTGAATTTATATCTTGATCTTAAATTCTGAATTAACTTGAGTTCATGTTTGTCTGAATTCTAAGTTTAAAAAGGTTTGAAATTAGTTTCAGTATTGATTGAATTAACTTGGGTTCATGTCTGGTGGAACCTAAGTTAGATTCAATGTTGATTGAATCTATTTAACTTGAGTTCATGTCTGTTTGAACTTAAGTTAAAAGGTTTGGTTTATATTAACTTGAGTTCATGTCTGTCTGAACTTAAGTTAAAAGGTTGAAAGTTAGATTCAATATTGATTGAATTAACTTGGGTTCATGTCTGATTGAACCTAAGTTAGATTCAATGTTAATTGAGTTTATTTAACTTGAGTTCTGTCTGAACTTAAGTTAAAAGATTTGAAATTAGATTCAATATTGATTGAATTAACTTGGATTCGTGTCTGGTTGAACCTAAGTTAGATTCAATGTTGATTGAATCTATTTAACTTGAGTTCATGTCTGTCTGAACTTAAGTTAAAATTTTTGAAATTAGATTCATTATTGATTGACTTGGGTTCATGTTTGGTTGAACCTAAGTTAGATTCAATGTTGATTGAATCTATTTAACTTGAGTTCATGTCTGTCTGAACTTAAGTTAAAAGGTTTGGTTTAGAATAGATTTAATGAAGTTTTAAGTCTTGTTTAAATGGGACTTAAAGGTTAATCAAGTCTAATAAATTAGACTCAATTAGATTTCGTGAGACCATCTAAGTCCCTTTTAGATAACACTTAAGTTTTAATTACGTCTATTTAAAGTTAGACCTAGACCTAGGATTGAACTTAAGCCGGGTTTTAGTTTAGATTCAAGTTAGGTTGAACCTAAGGTTTAGGTTAGACTTAGGTTTATGTCATGTTAAACCTAAGTATGGTTTGACTTAAGTCTAATTTGGGTTAGACTTAAGTTGAGTTTAGATTAAGTTAGGTTCAAGTCAGGTTGAACCTAGACTTAAGGTTGATTTAAGTTTAATATGGGTTGAACCTAAGTTAAGGTTTGACTTGGATTAAATTAGGTTCTAGTTGGATTGAACTCAAGTTTAGTTCAGTTTAGGTTAGGTTCAATATGGGTTGAACCTAAGGTTTCAAGTTAAGTTAGGTTTGATGTGGGTTGAACCTAAAGTTTAGGTTAACTTGAGTTCAAGTTAGATTGGACTCAAGTTAAGTTAGGTTTAAGTTAGGTTCAATGTGGGTTGAACCTAAGGTTTAGGTTAACTTGAGTTTAAATTAGGTTGGACTCAAGTTGAGTTAGGTTTAGGTTAGGTTCAATGTGGGTTGAACCTAAGGTTTAGGTTAACTTGAGTTCAAGTTAGATTGGACTCAAGTTAAGTTAGGTTCAATGTGGGTTGAACCTAAGCTTTAGGTTAACTTGAGTTTAAATTAGGTTGGACTCAAGTTAGGTTAGGTTGGACCTGGAATAAAAGGTTGGATTTGGGTCTGATTAAACCTTAGTTGATTAAGGTTTAATAATTAATTAAGTCTAATGTAGTAGACTTAATTAGGATTTCGTGTTTCGATTAAACCTAATGGTTTAATTAGGTCTAATAGTTTAGACCTAATTAGTGGTTTAAGTTTGATTAAACCTTAGTTAGTTAAGGTCTAATGGTTTAATTAGGTGCTAATGGTTTAGACTCAATTAGGGTTTAAGTTTGATTAAACCTTAGTTAGTTAAGGTCTAATGGTTTAGCACTCTAATTAGGTTTAAGTTCGATTAAACCTTAGTTAGTTAAGGTCAATGGTTTAATTAGGTCTAATGATTTAGACTTAATTAGGGTTTAAGTTTGATTAAACCTTAGTTAGTTAAGGTCTCAATGGTTTAGTTAGGTCTAATGGTTTAGACCTAATTAGGGTTTAAGTTTGATTAAACCTTAGTTAGTTAAGGTCTAATGGTTTAATTAGGTATAACAGTTTAGTCCTAATTAGGGTTTAAGTTTGATTAAACCTTAGTTAGTTAAGGTCTCAATGGTTTAGACTCAATTAGGATTTAAGTTCGATTAAACCTTCGTTAGTTAAGGCCTAATAGTTTAATTAGGTCTAATGATTTATACCTAATTAGGGTTTAAGTTTAATTAGTGTGTAAGGAGATTGATTAAGTTTTAATGTCTTTAATTAAGATTTGATTTTTATATTAAACCTAATTTAATTAAGGTTTAATGAATTAATTAAGTTTATTATGTCTTTAAACTTAATTAAAAAGTTTAATTTTGATTAATTAAGTTTAATATGTCTTTAAACTTAATTAAGATTTAATTCTTATATTAAGCCTAATTTAAGTAAGGTTTAATGAGTTAATTAAGATTATTATGTCTTTAAACTTAATTAAAATGTTTAATTTTGATTAATTAAGTTTAATATGTCTTTAAACTTAATTAAGATTTAATTTTTATATTAAACCTAATTTAAGTAAGGTTTAATGAGTTAATTAAGTTTATTATTTCTTTAAACTTAATTAAAAAGTTTAATTTTGATTAATTAAGTTTAATATGTCTTTAAACTTAATTAAAATTTAATTTTTATATTAAACCTAATTTAAGTAAGGTTTAATGAGTTAATTAAGTTTATTATGTCTTTAAACTTAATTAAAAAGTTTAATTTTGATTAATTAAGTTTAATATGTCTTTAAACTTAATTAAGATTTAATTTTTATATTAAAACTAATTTAAGTAAGGTTTAATGAGTTAATTAAGTTTATTATGTCTTTAAACTTAATTAAAAGTTTAATTTTGATTAATTAAGTTTAATATGTCTTTAAACTTAATTAAGATTTAATTTTTATATTAAACCTAATTTAAGTAAGGTTTAATGAGTTAATTAAGTTTATTATGTCTTTAAACTTAATTAAAAGTTTAATTTTGATTAATTAAGTTTAATATGTCTTTAAACTTAATTAAGATTTAATTTTTATATTAAACCTAATTCAAGTAAGGTTTAATGGATTTAATTATTATTTTAAATTTAGTTAAGTCCAATTTGGTCATTTTAGACTTAAGTGAAGTTTCTCATTATTCTATCATAGACTAGAACCATTTTCAAACTTTGATTGTTGATGAAAATAGGTTAGATTTATAAAGGGTTATTTTTAGGATTAAAATTATTTAATTAATAAAGGATTTTAACCCTAAATTTCAAAATATCATTCAAAATGATTTCTATGACTTAGAAATAATTTTCTTAGGGTTATTGTCTGTTGCCCTATCATTTCTAGCCATTTGCCTTTTTATTTTCCTTAATTTTCAATTTTTATAATTATTATTTGAAGTAATTGTAAAGAAACTTGAAAATTAAAGAAAAGTGTCCTAGGCATGTTTTCACGTCCTTGGAAAAATTATGGAAGGTCCCTAAGAACATAAAGATAAATGCCTCCAAGTTTCATAATTTTTTTATTTATAAATAATTTTTAATAATTAAAATACTCCAGAGAGTTTTAATTAATTAAAAATTAAATACTGAGAATAAAATTGTGATTTTGGCTCATAATTTTCTCCTCTTCAAGAGCTTTCCAAAGGTATTTTTATTTTATTTTTATGACCTCTGGATCAAAAGATATGGATTTTTGAAGTTTTTAAGGTTTTGAGGGATTTTTTATTAAATCCCGCCGCCAAACTCACCGCCGTTCGACGCGTGTCCTCGTACGCGTCGAACGAGCGGGAGGATCCGCTGCTGGCACCCGAACAACGGACACCGCGGGGAATCATTCGCGCCGTCCATCCCTAAGGCGCGGGATCAAACGGCCGAGATAATTCGGATAAAAATCTGAATTATTTCAAACCATTAAACTTCAAACATCAATATCTCACTCATTTCTTGATGAAATTGAGTGATTGTTTTTTTTAAATGATCATCTGGATGAGAAGTATCCATCCATACGGTGATGATACACTTCTGGACTAGTATAACACATGATATGTCGAAAATATGATTTATTTTGTAAAGAAAAATTCCATACCTTTACCACAAGCAAATTAAGCTAGATCAGACCTTATGGTTGCCTTCTAGGACTTCAATAGAAAGTTATTATTGCAGCAATTTGATCTAGAAGTCAGGCTTAGGGAGGAATTTTAAAGAAGTGCCTAAATTGGGGTTGTTTTTGAAATTTGGTCAAATTGGCTCAAATAGGCTCAAACTATGGCTTGGATTTGATCCTAAAAGATTGTTGGGACTCTTAGGAAGACTTTTTATGTTGGGAGCAGGTGGATTTAGGCAGCCTATAGTTCTCCCTAATTTTTTTCTTCTTTTTGCTAGGTTCGGCGATGGGGTCCTATTTATAGCGAGGGGGTTATGGCTTAACTTAGGATGTTCTAGGGAGTAGTTACCTCCTCTATCAGCCCATTGGGTGAAGGAATTGGTCGAAGATAGGCATTGATGCTTCTCCCTAAGTTTTCCATGATGAATCTCATTGCTTTGGCTCTCACCCATTGGCTCATGTAAGAGGTGCATGGTGAGCTGCCTCTACTCTTCTTAGGGAGCTTACACCTCAACTCTTAAGCTTGGCAAATGGTGACACACAAGCTCATCCCTCATCATTGCTTCTAACCATGGTAGGGGGGTTTCATGCATGGTTTTCCTTCCATTGGGTGGCTTGAGAGGTGGGAGGCCGACCACCTCATGGCTAAATGAGGCTTAGGATGAAGGAGAGAGTGACACCTCACCCCATGCATCATGATGGGTATTAACCCATGGCTAAGTGGTCTTAATGTGGGCATAATTATGTGTTAATTAAGCCTTAAGATGAATTTAGCCTAATTAATTATGAGAAGGTTATATGTCATTTCATTTCTTTTTAATTTCCCATTTTAATTAATTATTTTATTAATTAAAATTGTTGGAAAATATTTAATTAATTAATTTATTAATTGAAAATAATTTCAATTTAATTAATTGATTAATTTTATCATTTTTGTCATTTTATGATTTTAATTTAATTTTCATTTTAATTAATTATGTCATTTAATTAAAATATTGAAAATTAAATCATTAATAATTTTAATTAATCAAAATAATTTTGAAATTAATTATTTATTTAATTTTTTTATTTTTATTTCATTTTTATCTATTTTAATCAAAATAGATAGGTGTTGATCAATTTTGACTCAGGTTGATTCCAAGTCAGCCTAAATTGATCAATTTAATTTTAAAATGTCCAAGTACTTGTGATTTTGTCATTGTGGGGCTTTAAATGTGTCATTGGGTGAAAGGGTTGACTTATGGGTCAACAGAGTTGAGTCATTAGGTCCGGTTTGACCATTTTAACCAAAGTTGACTTTTTAGGTCATAAGGTTGACCTATGGGGTCAACAGGGTAGGTCATTAGGTCTGGTTTGACCAATTTCACCAAAGTTGAATTTTTAGGTCATAAGGTTGACCTATGGGGTCAATAGGGTAGGTCATTAGGTCTGGTTTGACCAATTTGACTAAAGTTGACTTTTTAGGTCAAAAGGTTGACCTATGGGGTCAACAGGGTAGGTCATTAGGTCTGGTTTGACCAATTTGACCAAAGTTGACTTTTTAGGTCAAAAGGTTGACCTATGGGGTCAACAGGGTAGGTCATTAGGTCCGGTTTGACCAATTTGACCAAAGTTCACTTTTTAGGTCATAAGGTTGACCTATGGGGTCAACAGGGTAGGTCATTAGGTCTGGTTTGACCAATTTGACCAAAGTTGACTTTTAGGTCATAAGGTTAACCTATGGGGTCAACATGGTAGGTCATTAGGTCTGGTTTGACCAATTTGACCAAAGTTGACTTTTTAGGTCAAAAGGTTGACCTATGGGGTCAACGAGTAGGTCATTAGGTCTGGTTTGACCAATTTGACCAAAGTTGACTTTTTAGGTCAAAGGTTGACTCTATGGGGTCAACAAGTGCAGTCATTAGGTGCTGGTTTGACCAATTTGACCAAAGTTGACTTTTTAGGTCATAAGGTTGACCTATGGAGTCAATCGGGTAGGTCATTAGGTGCGGTTTGACCAATTTGACCAAAGTTGACTTTTTAGGTCATAAGGTTGACTCTATGGGGTCAACTGGGTAGGTCATTAGAGTCCGGTTTGACCAATTTGACCAAAGTTGACTTTTTAGATCATAAGGTCGACCTATGGGGTCAACAGGGTAGGTCATTAGGTCTGGTTTGACCAATTTGACCAAAGTTGACTTTTTAGGTCATAAGGTATTGACTCATTATAAAAATGAGGTCAACAAAAGGGCCCCCAATATGCGTGGAATACTATATAAGTATTCTGTACATATTGGCGTAGACCGAAGTGATCTAAGAGATGTCGCATAATGATCAGGAGAGGAGTGAATGTCATATCACTCTTAGAGGATGTCAGATGTCTCATTTGTCGGTTTTAAGAAGAGATTTTCTTCTTGTATTTGAAAAAAATTTACTGGGAGGGAAAATGGATGTCATATTTCATTTTTCAAAATTTGGTGTCGATATTTTGATAAAGGAATGCCGTGATTTCCGTGTCAGGAAAGGACGTATATCCTATAACCGGAGAGAGAAAATAAATGTCATTTTCTATTTTCATGAAAATATCAATGTCAATATTTGGTTAGAGGAAAGCCGTAATTTCCTTATCAGGAACGGACTTATATCCAATAACCGGATAGAGAAAATAGATGTCATTTTCTATTTCTCAAGAATGTCAATGTCAAGATTTGGTTAGAGGAAAGTCGTGATTTCCGTATCAGGAAAGGACTTATATCCAATAACCAGAGAGAAAATAGATGTCATTTTCTATTTTCCTGAAAATGTCAATATTAATATTTGGTTAGAGGAAAGCCGTAATTTCCTTATCAAGAAAGGACTTATATCCAATAACCGGAGAGAAAATAGATGTCATTTTCTATTTTCCTCAAAAATGTCAATGTCAAGATTTGGTTAGAGGAAAGCTGTAATTTCCTTATCAGGAAAGGACTTATATCCAATAACCGGAGAGAGAAAATAGATGTAATTTTCTATTTTCCTGAAAATGTCAATGTCAATATTTGGTTAGAGGAAAGCCGTAATTTCTTTATTAGGAAAGGACATATATCCAATAACCGGATAGAGAAAATAGATATCATTTTCTATTTCTCAAGAATGTCAATGTCAAGATTTGGTTAGAGGAAAGTCGTGATTTCCGTATCAGGAAAGGACTTATATCCAATAACCGGAGAGAAAATAGATGTCATTTTCTATTTTCCTGAAAATGTCAATGTCAATATTTGGTTAGAAGAAAGCTGTAATTTTCTTATCAGGAAAGGACTTAAATCCAATAACCGGAGAGAAAATAGATGTCATTTTCTATTTTCCTCAAAAATGTCAATTCAAGATTTGGTTAGAGGAAAGCCGTAATTTTCTTATCAGGAAAGGACTTATATCCAATAACCAGAGAGAGAAAATAGATGTCATTTTTTATTTTCCTGAAAATGTCAATGTCAATATTTGGTTAGAGGAAAGCCGTAATTTCCTTATCGGGAAAGGACTTATATCCAATAACCGGAGAGAAAATAGATGTCATTTTCTATTTTCCTCAAAATGTCAATGTCAAGATTTGGTTAGAGGAAAGCCGTAATTTCCGCATCAGGAAAGGACTTATATCCAATAACCGAAGAGAGAAAATAGAAGTTATTTTCTATTTTCTTCAAAGTGTCAATGTCAAGATTTGGTTAAAGGAAAGTCGTAATTTCCGCATCAGGAAAGAACTTATATCCAATAACCGAAGAGAGTGGCGAACTCATTAATATTTTTGGTGGGAATATCCGTTGGGGTTTTGACTATATAGGTCGAAAGTTAATTCTCATGTTTGATTATCATAAATTATTCATTTTGTCATTTATTGATTTCGGGACACGTCGACATATCACGGACAATGGGGATATATTTTTTTTCAACACTTCATTTTATTTCCATAAAAAGTCACCAGTACATATTTATTGCAAACAAAAGCTTACAGTACATACATATGTACATATCATATATCACGCTACAACAAACTACTGATATTTTACATGTCAACAGCTACCGATATGTCACACATCGACAACTATAGATATATTATATGTTAAGAGTTCTTCATATCATTTCATAGATTTGGAGATTATCAGATCGTCCATAAACGTCCTACACTCCAAAACATCATTCGTCGAACATGTTTCAGGTGTTCAGACATTTATGGGATCACAGCAGTTCCAAAGGCTTTAGTCCTTCGAGCTCTGGTATTGGTTGATATCCGTCTGGTCGTTTGTCAGGTTTCATTCGTCGCAAGGTGATGGAGATTCGTGGCTTGTTAACACTGGGTATGCAGTGTTTTACAAAATCTGCACCGTTCCCTTGGAACAGAAGAACTGATCCTCGGGTTAAAAGGACGCGGCATGTCCCTTCAAATTCTCCGGGTCCCAAGATTTGTATCTCTCTTCCGAATATCACGGAGCAACGATTCATTAAAGACAGAGTACAAGATGGTCTTTCAAAATCATGACTGTCGATGTGAGGAGGGATACAATCCCCTTTATCATACATATTAATGATGCAGCTATCGGGAATAAATCCGCAGGTATGATCCCCCAAGTAACAAGTCGTGTGATAATTTGGATTATCACAACGGGTAAAGGGTCGACTTGTTCATGTCGTAGAATCCCAGGAAGATTTCTTTCTCTGTCTCTTGCATAGTTATAGCAACATCCGTATTGAATGGTTTGCCTACCCTTACCGCGAATCCATTTACTAGGTTCAGAATAGGTCCTCCTTCGAAGGCATCCGGCCTACCACGATCTCGGGCTTCTACGATGTGATTGATGATAGCAGCTTGTTCAGTTTCATCAAATATTCTGGTAAAAAGTTTAAGACCATCCAGAATATTTATTGTTCTTTTATTCACATATTTATATTGTTCGAAGGTTCTCCACTCAATGGCACGAATTCGTCGTATCTCTTCCTCCGAGTGATTCTTTTTGTCCGATACTCTTAAACATTGAGCAGGTGTGACCAATAGTGGAGTGACGACTGCTTTTCCATCCTCTTTTTCTGTAAGGTCTAGATTTGTCGTTTCCGATATTATTTCCTCAACGGTGTATTGATAGTTCGCGATTTTAACTGACTCATATCTTCCATGTCTTGTTTTTCTTGTAATTGTTTTTGTCGTTTTAGTGGTTTATTGCGATTTTGTCTTTGCGATCTGGTGAATCCTGTCGTCGGATTTTTGGTTCCTGACGTTGATGCTCCTTGTACCTGGGCAGTCATGAATTCTACTTCATCTGAGCTATCACTGATTGTGAAGTCATATTCTTCGGGTTGTCGGAGTTTGAATTCTATCAAAGGTGTTTGCAGATTAACTTCGCTATGATTCACCAGATAAAGTAACGATCCATGATATATGGATTCAACTTGCAACAGGTCAAAATCAAAGTGAACTCTGGTCCCTGCATCTATATGTCGACGGTCCAAGGCAAAAGTCGTATTATTTCGGAATGAGAAAAATAATCTGTCTTCAGGCATTTTTCGTGAAAATATCAAGACAGAATATCATTTTAGATTTTCAAATGTTTGTTTAAAAAATGAAAGAGATGTCACAAAACATCAAAGATGATTTTTGAAAGAAGAATTTATTGTCCCAGTTTATAAATAAGTCTTTATTCATTTCTTTCTTTTTTTTATGTCGCGTAGTATTTCTTTAGAAAACGCCCATTGATTGGAGATAGGATTCTTTCTCCTTGACAATCCACCAATTGGTAGGATCCTCCGGAATATGTCTTTTCAATTACATATGGACCTTCCCATATTGGTTCGAACTTGCCACCTATCTTTCGATGAGCTAGTATAGGTCTTCGAAGAACTAAAACTAATTCACCGATTCGAAAGGTTCTAAGGCAAACTAGTTTGTCGTGAGCTCGTATCATTTTTGCTTGATACAATTCAAGATTTTGTTGGGCTTGCAGACGTTTGCCCTCTAAATTTTCAAGTTCTTCAAGTCGCAACTTGATATTTTCTTCTTCAGTTATTTTATCAGTTATTGCGATTCTAAGAGAAGGAATTTGGACTTCCAGAGGCAAAATGGCTTCAGAACCATATACCAAAGCAAATGGTGTAGACCGTGTTGGAGTTCGGTATGTAGTTCTATAAGCCCATAAAGCTTCTATTAGTCGTTCATGCCACTGTCTCGAGCTATTACTTAATGTCTTTTTCAAGATTTGAACCAACATTTTATTGAAAGCTTCAGCTAATCCATTGGCCTTAGGGTAATAGATTGTGGAATATCTACAGTCAATCCCATGTCTCTGGATAAAGGATTCATTTTTGTGTTTTTGAAGGCCAACCCATTATCTGATATGACTCTTCGAGGAATCCGAAATCTATAAACGATATGTGTTTTAAAGAAGTGGAGAACTTGTTCTGCCTTGACTTCTCGAAGGGGTATTGCTTCGCCCATTTAGAAAAATAGTCGATAGTCTGCTAGAATAAATTTATGGCCCTTGGAAGATGGAGGATCTATAGGGCCCACTATGTCAGTACCCCAACATTCAAATGGCCATGATGCAATGGTCGGATATAGGACATTTGGAGGTTGACGTAAAACTACTCCATGTATTTGACATTGATGACATTTCTTCGCAATGTCAAGATAGTCGGTCATCATTGTTGGCTAATAATAACCCATCCTTTTTATTTTCATTTTCATTTTGGGCCCAGATTGATGTGCACCACATAAACCTTAATGAACTTCCTTAACAATCTCTCGAGCTTCAATTTGGTTTAAACATCTTAACCACATTTGATCAAAAGATCATTTATAAAGGACGTCATTTATTAGAGCATATGATAATGCTCTTTGTTTAATTTGATTGGCAATAGAACTATTTTCGAGCAATTTTCCGGTTTGTAAATATTGGATGATTGGTTGTCGCCAATCATCCTTCTCGTCACTTATTGTCATTGTCATATTTTCACCGATTTTATGCAAATTATCCATATCGATTTGAGAAAGAACTTATCGTCCTTTTATAGAAATCGGTATGTCATCTTCTTCGGACACGCAAATTCCTTTGCAAGTTTTTCCGAGAGCATCCGCTAGAGAGTTATCTCGTCTCGGGATTAAGAAAAATGTTACATCGGGAATTTGTTGAAGTTATTTCGAGTGTAACGAGAATATCGTTCAAGTCGTGGTTTCGTAATTTTGTATTTGCCGACAATTTGATTGATAATTAATCGGGAATCTCCGTAGATATCAATATTCTTAATTTCCATTAATATTGTCAATTCTAGACCGGTTATGAGCGCTTCATATTCGGCTTCATTATTCGTGCATGGTTACGTCGAATGATAGGAAAAGGGCATCATCATTTTGTCGGAGTAAAGAAAATTAATCCTAATCTGGCTTTGCCTGGTATGATTGTATGTTTATCTTTGTCTTTCCACGCAGATGATGCTCCGTCAAAGTAGAGTTCCCATCGTTGCATGTTAGAATTTTTACTTCTGATATTTTCTCATCAGGTAGATCGTCATTAAGGGTTATCCCGCTGGAATTGGGTGTGCCGCTAAGAAATCTGCTAGGATTTGTCCTTTAATAGCACGTAACGGTACAAATGTTATGTCAAATTGTAACAAGATCATTGCCCATCTTGCTAATTTCCCAGAAAGTGTCGGTCGTGTTATTAAATATTGTAATAGGTTAACTCTTGAAATAAGAGTTACCTTATGAGAAAGCATATAATGTCTTAGTTTTTGAACTGCGAAGATCAGGGCTAAACAATGCTTTTCAATTGTTGGATATTTTATTTCCGTTGGAACTAAACAACGACTCAAGTAGTATAACACATTTTCTTTTCCTTCGTCATTTACTTGTGCTAGTAAAGCTCCAAGTGAATTGTCCAATGCCGCGGTGTAAAGGATTAAAGGTTTTCCTAATACAGGGGCTGCTAAGACAGGAGGGGTTGTCGAATATTGTTTAATGTCTTCGAAGGCATGCTGGCATTTTTCATCCCACACGAATTTGGCATCCTTTCTAGTAAGGGCAGTAAGGGGTTGACATCTACCCGATAGATTGGAAATGAAACGTCGTATATATGCTAATTTTCCTTGAAAGGATCTCAATTGAGTTAGATTTTTAGGAGGAGGCATATTTAGGATAGCTTCAATTTTGAGAGGATCAATTTCTACCCCCACGATGTTGAACTACAAATCCTAAAAATTTTCCTGAAGTGACACCAAAGGCACACTTTAAAGGGTTCATTTTAAGATTATATCGTCGTAGTCGTTCAAAGACAATTCTCAAATCGTATATATGATCGTCTTTTTGTTTACTATTTACAAACAGATCGTCGACATAGCATTCAACTTGATTATGTATTAGTTCATCAAAAATCCGTGTCATGGCTCTTTGATAGGTTGCACCGGCATTTTTTAGTCCAAATGACATAACCTTATAACAATATATGCCCATGGGTGTTCGGAAAGCTTTATTTACTTCGTCTTCCGAAAACATTTTTTTTTGGTTATATCCTGATGATCCATCCATGAAAGAAAATATTGCATATTTTGATGCAATATCAACCATTAATTCGAGGAATTGGTAAAGGAAATTCATCTTTTGGACATGCTTTGTTCAAGTCCGCGAGTCTATGCGGACTCTTATTTTTCCATTTTTCTTTTTAAGCGGCACCACATTGGCTAGCCATGTTGGATAGTTTTCTTCTCGTATGATGTCGGCCTCTATCAATTTCTTGACTTCCGCGATGACTTGTTGCTCTATTTCGACACGCATCCTTCTTGGAGCTTGTTTAAGCTGGGTTTATGATTTTGTACATCCCGAGTTTATGGTACTGAACTTCTGGAGATAAACCGGGCATTTCGTTATAAGTCCAAGCAAAACGGTCTTTATATTCCATCAACAATTGAGTTATGTCTTTTATTTCTTCATCATTAAGGAATGAACTAATAAAAGTCGGTTTTGGATTTTCATTAGTTCCTAAATTTATTTCTTTTAGTTCATCGATTGTCGATTTAATTTCTTCTTCCAACTCCGTGGAGCATTTTCGATTGGAAGATCGAGCAATGTTTCGGAATCACATTCTTACGTGACGATCGAACAAAATTCCGTATCATCTAATGGTCCCAAAATTCCAAATCCTACACCTTTTTAGAGTTAGAATTTCGTTTATTATCATTCCACATTTGTTCGATAAAATGCGGTTGTTTTAAAGACCATTGTTTGAGCATTAAACTATTTTGAATGAATTTTCGTGCCCAAGGAGAATACAACTCAAAAGGAATTTTCATTGATTGTGGAAGATTTTCATCTTCTATTTTTACATCATTTTTAGTACAAGAAGAAGTAGAGCCAAGTCCAAACTTAATTGGCTTTTTGTCATCATTATATACTTCTTTGACTATTAGATTCTCAATCTTAGCAGTGGAGATTGGAGTTAGAGTCATAGAATGTATATAATAATTGATTTTGTCATACATAGATTCAAATTGTTCCTCTTTATTTTCCTCTTCTAGAGATATTTTGAATTGGGGTTCCTTTGCAACCATAGATGTCGTTTCTTCTTCAGAATCCATGTGGATTTCGAACTTCAGTGGTTTCTTCATTGTGACAATTGGATCATCTCTCCTTCGTCCTCGTTCTCGGCCTCGACCTCGAGTGCGGGTCTGACGGAAATTAGTCTCTTTTGCCTTTATTGAAGAAAAATCCTTTTCATTTATTTTCTTTTCTTTGTTCTTTTCTTCCATATTTATCGTTGTCTCATTGGAAGATATTGTTTTATTTATAGGAGCATAATATGCTGCATCTTCATGTATACCGATTTCATGGATTGAAAACGGTTGCAGATCTCCTATAATACGAAATTCTTGTCCTTTTCGTAAATATTTGATACATTGATGTAATGAAGAGGGTACCATTTTATATTCATGGAGCCATGGTACTGCCAAGTAAGGCATTAAAAGAGGTATACGAATCAATAATATGAAATTTCTGCTGTTGTTGCAAAGTCGGCTATTTTTAAGAGCAATGTTATTGATCCAAGGGCCCGTTCTCCTTGTTGATTGAATCCTCTTAACATCATTGTATCTCTTGATAGTTGAGAGGCATCAATGTCTAAGTATGCAAGAGTTCTCAGATTCATAATGTTGATTGAAGCACACAGGTCAATAAGAACTCTCGAAAGCATCGTGTCATTGATGTTTACTCGTAATATATAGTGGACGATTGTGTTCAGTTGTTCCGAGCAACAAGTCATTGTCAGAGAAGGTAATCTTTGTTGATTCCTCTAATGAGTAAGCTTCGTTTTGGGTAGTACTAGCAAGTTGAGTGTCGGCATATTTTCAGGTTATGTGTTGTATTTTGAAAAGGGGGGGTCGCCTACAGAAATTGTCGGCGAATTTTTAATTTAATTTAAATAAATAATTTGAAAAGTAGTATTTGTTTTTGAAAATAATTTTAAATTTGAAAATTTTAAGATATGAAATCAAAGCTGATCTCACATCCCGAATAGTTTATATAAACGAGCGCCGCACCACAAACTATATATCTATCCCGGAGAATAGATACACTGCTTGATGATGGGGCACGATTAAATAAACTAGAAGATTTGTGTTGTCCGTTTGGTCTGTGAACCAATTTTATAAGCCGACAAATTTCCCTGCTTAATATAAATGAATTAAGCAGGGTTTATATTACCTGGGTTCTTAAAGTTCCCTATAAGGGCAAGCCCTATAGTTAATTACATCTTAAGTGACGGGAATCATGTAAGAAAACTCTCGATAATAATCGGTAGTTACGCTCTCGAGAATTTCAAAGTTTAAGTTTTCAAGGGATTGAATATTGGAATTTCAATAGGGACTGGATCAAATTTGGAACATTTTATTTTGGGAATTCAAAGGAAGAAAGGTAGGAGAAATCACAGATTTGAAGCGAACTTCGGTAATTTCTCGACTATCCTATTGTTTGGCTTGAATTTAGGAAAGTCCTAATGTTTATTTAATGTTTTGATCTTACCAATTTTAATTAATTAGGACTTATATTTGTATGATAAAATCATACAAATAGCCTCGAAGATGTGAGGGTTTATGTCGTATCGGACGACTACCTCGGAAATCCTAAGACCGATTAGGGCTTAATTTACACGATATGATCATGCAAATGCCTAATGAAGAATTGAGGATTTATGTTGCACTAGGCGAACTACCTCGAAGTCCTACGGCTTGGTTATTTTAATTCTAAGGAAAGTTTTGTTGAAGTAGACTCGAGTTTTGTTGATGACGATGGCCGTGCTTGCCCACCATGCTCCGAGCTCCTTGTTGTTGCGAGAGGTTTGGTTTTAGAAGTCATAAATCGGGAGATGAGAGAAGTGTTTGGTTTTAGAGAAAGTCTTAATTTTCATGTGTCTTTAATATTTTAATTAAAACGAGTCTTAGAGTTGATTAAACGAGACCGATTAAGATCCCGCGGTTCCGTCATCCGGCATCGTTATTTTCATCGAATTCACTTAGTCAGGATGAATTTGCTAAACTCGACTAAATGAGTTCCGCACTTTCATTTAGACCGTGGGAAATCCCGTTAGCAACACGTGGGTTACATCATCAGAGGTATTCCGATCATTCGATGAGACGTTTTAATTTAGTTGTAGTTGCAGTTTTGTTGTTACGTTTGTGATTAAATTTTGAGTTGTCTTATATTTTGAAATGTTGTGGCGGTGAATTTTATCTTGTAGTATCTTTTAATTTAGTTATGGGTTTCGGTTTTGGTTTACGTCCTAAAGGTGTAGGTTTTCATGCAGCTGTTGTTTATCATGCAAGAAAGGCAAAGTGCGACACGAGTAAATGAATTGCGATAAGATAAATTGCAATAAAATAAAAGCGTACATGGAGGGTCTTCCCGTCATCCCAAGCTGCACTTAAAATACAATTTAGAGCATTTAAGCATTTATAGCAATTTCTAGGTAAAGATAAGGGAAAGGTTATGGTTTTCTACCAAAATCCTAATCCTATAGCTAGTCATTCCTATGACGTCTAGGTCTTCGATTTTGGTTTTAAGGATGATTTCTTTCACCAAAGAACAACTAAGCTCGATTTGTTCTTAAGGACATTCCATCATATTGAGGAAGTGTTTAAGACGAATCTTAAACATCTTTTCTACATTTCGAGGATTGTCCCGAGTCCAAATGAATTCTATTGTGCGAGTGAATTAATCATCTAGGGTGTTTAAGTTAAGTTTTATTTCTTGCTCGGTGAATTAGGATGTTTGAATATTCTTATGAGTGAAATGACATTTCACTTGATACTCCATTTAGGAGTTATAATAGAAAAAGCTCCTGAGGGCGAAATGATATTTAATGATTTGTGATTCAATTTAAGTTCAAATTAATGATTTAAGTTAGGAATAGTGTTCGAGTTATTTTAGATTTATTTTGAATTCTTCATGTCTTAGGTGATGTCATTTAATTCAATTTAATTTAACTTAATTTAATTTAATGTGGTTTAATTTGATTTCATTTAATTTTAAGTTAATTTAATATAATATGATTTAGCTTAATTTAATTTAATTTAATTTAATTTAATTTAATTTAATTTAATTTAATTTAATTTAATTTAATTTAATTTGATGTAATTTAATATGTTTTAATTTAATTTAATTTAATTTAATTTAATTTAATTTAATTTAATTTAACTTAATTTTAATTTAATTTAATTTGTTTTAATTTAATTTAATTTAATTTAATTTAATTTTAATTTAATTTAATTTGTTTTAATTTAATTTAATTTAATTTAATTTGTTTTAATTTAATTTAATTTAATATTTTATTTTAAAGGGATTTGCTTTAAATAATTTAACCTTAACTTAATTTAATGATTAAGTCTTTTAGCATTTTAAATCTTTAAACTTGGATTATCATTTTAATTAAGAATTAAATATTATTGGGATGATTAATTTAGGGATCTTTAGATTAAAGAATAAATCTCTTCCTAATAATATCCCTATTTTAATAATTCCAATTTTATTATTCTTCCAAATTTAATTACTTATTTGATTAAGGTTTATTTTACTTATTTTTTTTAAATTGTTTAGTAGGTTTCTACCCTTTAATTATTTAAATTTCAATCATCCAAATCAGATTAGGATCAAATATTTTACTTTTTTATTTCATTAAACCTAAAGTTTTAATTTAAGGGTTAAAATTTTAATTACCATTTTGCCCTTCAAGCTTAATAATTTCATAACTCACTAAATTGAGCTCAAATGAATTTGAAATTTTTATGTGACTTCACTCATATGTCAATAAAGACATTGGAGGAGAAAATGTGATTTTTCTGTATTTAATTTATTTATGTAATTATTTTTGGTGGAAAATAAGGATTTCCAAGGAAAATTTAATAATATGACCAAGGGAAAGTTTCTGTCCTTAAGAAAATTATGGGACATTCCTAATGACCAGAGGACCATTTGGACCAATTTTTGTGATTTTTTGAATTATATTTTATTTAATAAAATTATTTTAAGTTCTGGAGTATTAATTAATTTAAAAAAAGAATATGAGTTGAAAAATGAATTTTATAATTTTTAAAATTCTCTCTGATATCAAGGATTCCAGAGAACCAAATTTTACAATTTTCTGATTTTTCCTTAATTTATTGGAATTATTTTAGTGGAAATACTAGAAAATGTATTTTTTAATCTTAAAAATTACCCCAAGGCTTTAAAATTTAATATCTCAACCTAGAGACATAAGAAAAATATGGGGTTTGTTCCTAAGTGGTTAGAATTCAAAATATGACATTTTGGTGAATTTTATTATTTTTATAATTTTTATTATTTTTTAATTATTAAAATATTAAAATAATACTAAAAAATTAAATTTTTTAGAAAATTGAAATTTTAATTTTCTTAAATTTCCCTGATATCAGAGAGGCTCCAAAACCAATTTGGTGAATTTTTGAAAGGTATTTTGAAAGTTATGAATTTTTAAAGTTTAAAATGACTAAATGGCTTAATCAAACCATTTAGTAGGGCTAACCAAGTCCAATTGACTTCAAATTTTTATGGTGGGTTCCTCTGATCCTAAAGGTCAGTGAAGAATTGATTTCAAGTCAATTTGATCTATGGTTAACTCTAATTAACTAAAGTTCAATTTTGGGTATTTAGGCCAATTAGGGTTAATCTGAGTGAATTAACTCAAGTCCTATTTTTCCTAGGGTTCTCTGGTCATAAGAAACATCACCAAATTTTTCTATAATTTATTTCACAACATGCTAATTTTTGAAATTAAAATATTCAAAACAGCAACATGCATTTGAAAAATCAATAACTTTTCACAGAGATGGCCTCTGACCTTGGAAAATTCAAGGCATGTTCCCAAGTTCAGAGGCTTCAAAAGCCCTATGGTCTCATGCCATGGTGAATTGTATGAATGCATGGAGAATTAAAACAATGCAGGGAGTAAATAATTAATTAAAAATAAAATACTGGACAAAATTAATTAATTTCTTTTCCACATTATTCTCCTCTGTTCACTGAGCAAGAGGGTATTTTTATTTTATTTTTGTGATTTTTCTACACAAAGATATGGATTTTTGAAGTTCTGGTATTTAAATAAATCAGAAAATACCCTATTTATCTACTTATCCACGCGGCGACGACTCGGCCTCGGCGGCTCCGAATCGACACGCGTCGCTCCACGGTTCGGCGCCGCCATCCGACTCGGCTGTCCGGGGCCCCGCGGTTCGACGTACCATCTCGCCGGTCCGACGCGATCCAAGCCGTCCATCCGATACACGCGCGATCCAGACGGCTCCCGGTTATCGTCTACGAGCGGTGCGATCCCGTGAGCCGTCCACACTCTAACCCTAAGAACTCTCTCGATTCTCGACGGATTTTCGTGTTCTTATGCTCTATGGATTCGTCTTGAAGAGACGAACACATCCATACGGTGAACATGCATTTAAATTGACTCAAATTAAAATGAGAATCTCCGGAAGCTCGGGAAGAAGAGGGAGTCCATACCTTTGCTCGAGAGAAGTGAAGCTTCGATCCGAGAGTTGTGTCACCTTCGATTGGGTCCGAGTAAGCTCCGGATGAAGTCCTTGGCACAGTGAATTGTCTAGCTATGAAAGTGACCACGGTCGATCACAAAGCTTGGAGGCTGGAGCAGCCGGGTGGCTACTGGAGATGGGGCTTTCGGTGGGAAACTTCTCCTCTTGGCCCGGTGAAGGTGTAGGACCAATCAATTTGGGGATTGGCTCACCTGTGAAGAAGTGTCCTGGTTTTGGGCTGAATTTTGAGCTCGAAATTGGGCTCAGTTGGAGGAATTGGAGCTGGAATTCGGTGGGGATCAAGTGCTCTATGTGTGGAGAGTGATCTGGAGTGATTTTGGCAGAGTTTCCTTAAGGTTTGGTTTTGCACCTCCTTTGGCCGAGAGGGTGAGGGGTTTAAATAGGCATGGCTGGAGGGCCTCCCAGGGGGAGTTGAGGGCTGGGATCAGCTGCTTGGCATGTGAAGAACAGACCATGGTGGCCATTGGGCATGAGGCGGCTCGACGAGTGAGAATTCCAAGTTTGGGCTCACATGTGAGCTCTCGGCCTGGTGGTTTCCGGCGGCCGTGGTGGCTGGCCGGCCGGGCATGGGTCACCCTCGAGGTCGGGTGGGTCGGAGTTGGGGCTTGGTGCGAGCGATTGGCAATTGCCATGTGTAAAGGCTTTGATCCAAAGTAGAATGGGGCATGGGCTAGTTTTGAGTCTAAATGGGTCAATTCACCCATTTGGGCTTGGTGCACCCTTCGAGGTGGCTTTGGGTCTTGTGGAGGATCAAATGGATCGAGTTGGTTTGGCATGGAGAAGTCTCCATCCAAATATATTTGGATTAAATTTAAGTTTAGGTGAATCATGATTAAGGCTAATGAGCTTTAGGGATTAAGGAAAGCCCTCCCTCTTCTTACCCAATATGGCATGGTGGAGTGTCCAAGGCTCTCATGGCTCACATGTGGCTCATGCATGGCTTCATGGCTCACCTTTGGCTTGGGGAAAGGCTTGGTCGATTTCATGAAAATGGGTTTTGGGATTTTTTTGATAATTTAATGAGAACTTGGATAAGGCTTGATTTGGGATGATTTGATGATGAATTTAGGACTTGGGTATTGAGTTTAATTGAAAGTATGATGAGGGGAAATGTCATATGGGCTTTGGGACCAATTTTGGGCCTTTGGATGTGGTAAAAATGGGTTTTTAAAATGATTTAAGGAATGGGCCTTTTAGTTTAAAAAATGAATTTATGGATGGAAATTTTGTAAAGAGGTTGGGCCAAATAATTGTTGAATTTGGTTTAGGGATGTGTCATGAGTGGTTTGAAACAAATTTGAGGTGATTTGGGTTTGAATTGGGTTGGATATGGGCCTTTTGGTAAAGAGGCTAAGGTGGGCCAAAATGGGCTACCATGGGCCAACGTTGGGCTAAAGTTAAAATTGATGTAAAATTAATGTTGGGAAATGTTTATGGGAGTGTTTCAAAGAGGTTTTGGCTTTGGTTAGGTTTTGATTTTGGGATTTGGGCTCATTTGGGTTAAGTTTGGGTTTAGGTCAAAATTGGGCCTTTTAGCTTTGGGTTGAATTTGAGTGGGGTTTGGGTCTAAATTTTGGGCAAATCATGTTAGTGTTTTGCTTGTGGGAATATTAAGGAAGATTTAGAAAAGATTTGGGGTTAATTGGAGTTGAATTGGGTGAGTTTGGGTTAGGTTTGGGTCATGGGCCCAAATTGGGCTTTAAGGCCAAAAGTGAAATTGGATCCAAATGTCAATCAAATTGGACTTGGATTTGGTCTAAATTGGTGTTGAGAATGTTGAATTGAAGTTTAGAATTGAATTGGACCAGAATTTGGGTCAATTGGGTAGGTTTGGTTTGACATTGGGTTCACTTAGGGTTAAAATGGGTCAAATTGGGGGTTTTGACAAAAGTAGGGTAAATTGACCAAATTGGCCCATGATGTAGTTGAACAAAATGAAATTGAGAATATTTGGGATTTTCTGGAAGTTTCTGGGAATTTTATGAATTTTTGGATTTTTGGGTCAAGAGGGGTATTTTGGGTATTTGGAAGGTGTTGGGAGGTATTTTTGGAATTTTTGGTATTTTTGGGTATGGATGATCAATTTGAGTAATGTGGAAATGTTTGGGATTGATTTTGGGGAATTTTGGGTAATTTAGGTGATTTTGGAAATTTTGGGTAGTTTCGAGGGCATTTGGTAGGTTAGGCGGGTGTAGGGTCCGGGGGTCGAAAATTGAAAATTTGGAAAAATGAAGATTGGGTGAATATAAGTGGAATAAAATCATTTTGGTTGAGCCATGAAGTCACATCAAGCCCATATGAGCCATGAAGGGACTCATTTGAGGCATTCATCTATGTTGTTCCTAACCCTGCTTGCCGAGGGCTTAGGGGTTAAGGACCATCCATGTGAATCACCTACATGAGTCAGGAGGTCAAATTAGGTATGGGTGTGGTTTTAGGAGGTGTATGAAAGTGTAGTGTATAGGTGTAATGTGTGTGTAAGTCAGCCCTTCACCAGACCAGGCCAGCCAGGACAATCCTAAGGCCAAAGATTCCTAGAACTCATCCTTTAAACTTCCACATTTAATGTCAACCCTCTAGGTGATTAGGGGCCTTCAATCAATTTTGTGGAGTTTGCAGGGAGTTAAGAAGTGGTTTGAATTTCTAAGTGGTGGGTCCCAATTCTAATCCTCTAGGATAGTCAAAGGAAAAGCCTAAGGCTAGATCCTAAGTACTAAAGAGAAGAAGAGAAGACCTTATAAAAAATGAGGTCAACATTGAGTTAAACAAATGTCAGGGTTCGAAAGGGCCTTGATTAATGATTCTCTCATTTCTTTGGAAAGTATGAGAGCGTCATAGATGCTTAATTTTGCAGGTAATTTTCTCAAATGGGCCAGTACATTATAATCCACCTTGTTGTGAAGATCATCCTTATTTTCTTCAGAAGTTCGGGGATATATTGGAGGAATGATCTTATCTGTTGTAATTATTTGTTTTTCTTTTTCCTGTGGAATCATCCTAGGAGGTAAGATTTTTCCACTTCTCAAGTTATTTTCAACTATTTCTTCGGAGTTGATTATCCGCTTCATTTGTTTCGAATACGAAGATTCCAATTTTATAAAAATCGAATTCCTTGTAATTGAAGCGTAGCAATGTCATCTTCATTTTTGTCACTGTCGGATTTCTCATTTTCATTTTCATTATTTTGGTTGTCTTTAGATTGATCATATACGATTTGAGTATTGTCTATAGGGTTAGAATTCAAATGGTCATTCTCAGAAGCATCATCCAGAATAGACAAAACGTACACAAAACTAGGATTGTTATTATTCATGGTAAAAAGAAAGTCATATAAAGTTATTGGCTTGATGATTTTTCGTCCTTCGACCGACATAACTATCCTAGTACAAGAGTGAAATGAACTAGAAGGTACAAAAGGAGTTGCAGCCCCTATGTCTGAAAGACCTCTAATCTTTTCCATTTTCTTGATTTTCTTTTTTCTTTTCTTTCTTGAGAGATTTTGTAACTTAGTATTTAGCGAAGATTTCTTCAGAAATGCTATCCTTGTTTATAGGATTAAGTTCCTCCATCGAAATCATATTGACTAATCCCTTTTCAGGTTCTTTCAAGATTTCTTTCGGGATGACTATATTTCCATCTTTAAAATTACGCTCTAACCAGTCTTTGAAGACAAAACATTCTTCAATTTTATGTCCGAGCATCCTGTGATAAGAGCAATAATTAGGATTGTCCTTCATGTCAATTTCTCGTCAGCCTCTTAGCTTCGGTAGCTTAAATTCGAGTATTTTAAGCAAGCTACGAAATATTTTGTTGACGGCCTCTGTTTTAAATGAATATACTTTATTCATTCTTTGAGTCATTGTTTTCTTTTCAGTTGATATTGGGATTGGTTGTTGAAGTTGTAATTGAGGTGACGTCTGTGATGTCGAAGGATTTTGTCGTTGCTTCTTCTGCTCCGGTTGGATTTGCATCACCTGTTTTCCTTTTTCTGCAATATTCCCAGGTTTCTTTTCAAAAGTTTTGATAATTTTTGTCTTTTCAGTTTTCTCCATTACACTCATCTGCTTAACCTCTTCCTGAAGATTGGCAGCTTTACTGAGTAATTTTTCAAAAGTTTTTATCGTAAATCCTTTAAGCATAAAAGCTATAGGACCATGGATATTTTTAAGCACTATTCCAACAGCTTGTTGTTCTTGTAACTGTGGCTCACATTTCATGCTGAGATTTCTCCAGCGTAAAATATAATCTACCAAGGTTTCTCCTGGTTTTTGTTTCTCTACCACCAAATCACCAACAGTGGTATGATGTTGTGCTCCTGCAAAGCGTTGAATAAAAAGGCTTTCAAGCTCTATAAAGGTTTTGACGGATCCATTGGGAAGTTCCGCATACCGGTCGAAGGCAACTCCCGTGAGACTGTTAACAAATTATCGAAATAGGAGAGCATCATTTCCTCCAGCATTACAGCAGCTTGCTCTAAAATGTGCCAGATGTTGTCGGGGATTTCCCATTCCATCAAACATTTTAAAGACAGGAGGAACAAAACCCTTAGGATATTGTACAGAATCATATTCCTCTGGGTGTGGCCTACCCTTTGGAGTTAATGCTCCAGCTTTTGCCTGAGCCATCGTTTCTTTAATTTTCTGTTCCACTATTTTTGTAATATCCTTTTCTAGAGTTTCGTTATGAGGAGAATTCTTTCTCTTTCGAGTTCTTTCCTCGACATTCATTAGTTCTTTTCTCGCTTTCAAGGATGTGAATAGCCTCCGGTCTAATGATTTCAATAAGTTGGAGAAGGGTCCGCTGGTGGTTTTTGCAAAGTCGCTACCAGTTCTTCCATTCTTTGTTCAAGACGACTTATTCGTTCATCTCGTTGTCATATCACCTCTCGCAATTCCTCTTCATTTGATTCTCGTGCTAAGGAAGTAGATCGGGTTTCTACCATGTTAATACTGGCAACATTCTCATTGGAACTGTCAGAAGTATTTTTCCTTTCTTGTTCTGAAAGTTGTTTAATATCTTCTTTTAATTTCTTTAATCTTTCCTGAAATGATTTTGTAGAATGTTTTCTGCAAATCTCTTCTTGTGAAGTATTTGCAGGAGTGTTGGTGGTTTTAGAATTCCTTTCAGATGATTTTCGCCTCCATACATTATTTTTAAGTATAGGGCGGGAACTCTCAGGTGGTGTATCATATCCGGTATAAGGACAATTTGCTTGTTGTAGCATCTGGACTAAGTCCGTCATTTTAGCAGTTGTATCCTCTGCTTCTGACATTAATTTGTCATATCGAGTTTTGTCATTAGTGACCACTACATCTTTTATTCTAGGGCCCAATCAAAATTTTACTGGCACTCGAACACAATGTTTATCAGTTGGGAATTGATAATCAGTTTCTTGATGATCAGAATTTTCCATTGCTAAAATTCTCCTTTTCATGGTGTTGGAGACTGCACAACCCATTTTATCTAATAACTTAGATAATGAACATTTTTCTTTTCGTGCTAATCTCTTAAACACTGAATGTACAGCACGAAATGGAGGAGATCTTTTAGGTTGAAAGGAATTGTCAGTGTATTCAACAAGAATTGGAATATATTGATTTTCCTCTAAAAAGGAAGGATTTCCAAAAATATTATGTTGAAATTCGGGTGTTTCAAAATTATCATTTTTGTTCCACCTTTTCTTTCTTTTAAATGAAGGAGTTCTATGAACGTTCCTCGAAGAAGATCCAATTTCATACATAGATGATGGTGGAACATCATCTTCCTCGTAAACTTATTTTCCTTTCTTATCACTCTGTCTTTTCATTTCTTCAAGGTTGTAAGGTTCTTCAGGTGTATATTCAGGTAAATTGTCTGTAAAATTTAGAAAGTCTTCATAAGGTTGCAAATCAAATTCTTGAAAAGATTGAGTATCAGTTTGATATGGATTATCTAATATGAATTCCGTTTCACTAAATAATCCATAATCATTGTGATAAAAAGGAGGATTTTCCTCTATTTGTATGTCAAAGTCTTGAAAGTAAGAAAAGATTGAATTCGGAGAATCCATTGCGATTTTTCTGTAATTTCAAGAAAAGCGAATATTATTGACTTATTTATAAACTGGGAACTTTTTATTTTCAAAATTTTGAAATGAAAACAAATGATAACAAAAGATGAGAAGAAAGATCGTCCCCAGAGGAGTCACCACTCTCTTGGTGGCGGATGGAAAATTTAAATGTGGTGTCGGTGGGGGTGTCATGTCATCGCCATCCATTTCTGTATCATGTCAATGTCAAGGAGTCGCCATCTAATATTAGCCTAGTTTTATTCATATAAATCCTATGAAGGATTTAGAGAATTTTTAGAACTAATAGTAGAAAAGGATGTTTATGATAATTCTTATATGAGGATATTCTAGAATAACATATTCTAGAATTTTCATATTAAGAAAATCATGGTAAACTAGAGATTTCTATTTCGGGTTCTTTTAGATCTCCTATAGAGGCAAGCCTCTATAGTTAATTACATCTTAAACAATTTTCAATTGTTTAAGAAAACTTCTGATTAATGTTAATCATTTGTTTTCTAAGAATTTATTTTAAGGAGAGATGTACCCACTATCACTCCCGAATGTCGTTATATCATGTTATTGAATACTTTAGGTATTATGTTTAACCTAAAGGTTCTGGCTTTGTTGTCAATGTTGTTAATTTGTTGAAATATTTTAGGTTATATGTCTAACCTAAAAGTTTTGATTTTGTTTTTGTTGTCAATGTCATTGTTTTGTTCAAAAGTTTCAGGTTATGTGTCTAACCTAAAAGTTTCGGTTTTGTTTTTGTTCGTCTAAAATGTTGTCCTACAAAATAGAGTTAGTACATCCTATAACATGTAAAGAAAATCTAAGCGAAATTTCTTGTTTTCACCCTGTAAAGAAAACATTGTCAGAATCATCACAGAATATTTGGATATGTCTTGGATGTCAGCTTATGTCGAATTATTTTGAAATGTCAATTTTTTTGTTGATTATGTCAATTTTGGTTTAAAATGTTGAATTTATATCTTGTTCTTAAATTCTGAATTAACTTGAGTTCATGTTTGTCTGAATTCTAAGTTAAAAAGGTTTGAAATTAGATTCAGTATTGATTGAATTAACTTGGGTTCATGTCTGGTTGAACCTAAGTTAGATTCAATGTTGATTGAATCTATTTAACTTGAGTTCATGTCTGTTTGAACATAAGCTAAAGGTTTGGTTTATATTAACTTAAGTTCATGTCTGTCTGAACTTAAGTTAAAATGTTGAAAGTTAGATTCAATATTGATTGAATTAACTTGGGTTCATGTCTGATTGAACGTAAGTTAGATTCAATGTTAATTGAGTTTATTTAACTTGAGTTCTGTCTGAACTAAAGTTAAAAGATTTGAAATTAGATTCAATATTGATTGAATTAACTTGGATTCGTGTCTGGTTGAACCTAAGTTAGATTCAATGTTGATTAATTCTATTTAACTTGAGTTCATGTCTGTCTGAACTTAAGTTAAAAGGTTTGAAATTAGATTCAATATTTATTCACTTGGGTTCATGTCTGGTTGAACCTAAGTTAGATTCAATGTTGATTGAATCTATTTAACTTGAGTTCATGTCTGTCTGAACTTAAGTTAAAAGGTTTGGTTTAGAATAGATTTAATTAAGCTTTAAGTCTTGTTTAAATAATACTTAAAGGTTAATCAAGTCTAATAAATTAGACTAAATTAGATTTGCAGACCATCTAAGTCCCTTTTAGATAAGACTTAAGTTTTAATTAAGTCTATTTAAAGTTAGACCTAGACTTAGGATTGAACTTAAGTCGGGTTTTAGTTTAGATTCAAGTTAGGTTGAACCTAAGGTTTAGGTTAGACTTAGGTTTATGTCGTGTTAAACCTAAGTATGGTTTGACTTAAGTCTAATATGGGTTAGACTTAAGTTGAGTTTAGATTAAGTTAGGTTCAAGTCAGGTTGAACCTAGACTTAAGGTTGATTTAAGTTTAATATGGGTTGAACCTAAGTTAAGGTTTGACTTGGATTAAATTAGGTTCTAGTTGGATTGAACTCAAGTTTAGTTCAGTTTAGGTTAGGATCAATATGGGTTGAACCTAAGGTTTCAAGTTAAGTTAGGTTTGATGTGGGTTGAACCTAAAGTTTATGTTAACTTGAGTTCAAGTTAGATTGGACTCAAGTTAAGTTAAGTTTAAGTTAGGTTCAATGTAGGTTGAACCTAAGGTTTAGGTTAACTTGAGTTTAAATTAGGTTGGACTCAAGTTGAGTTAGGTTTAGGTTAGGTTCAATGTGGGTTGAACCTAAGGTTTAGGTTAACTTGAGTTCAAGTTAGATTGAACTCAATTAAGTTAGGTTTAAGTTAGGTTCAATGTGGGTTGAACCTAAGCTTTAGGTTAACTTGAGTTTAAATTAGGTTGGACTCAAGTTAGGTTAGGTTGGACCTGGAATAAAAGGTTGGATTTGGGTCTGATTAAACCTTAGTTGATTAAGGTTTAATAATTATTTAAGTCTAATGTAGTAGACTTAATTAGGATTTGTGTTTGATTAAACCTAATGGTTTAATTAGGTCTAATGGTTTAGACCTAATTAGGGTTTATGTTTGATTAAACCTTAGTTAGTTAAGGTCTAATGGTTTAATTAGGTCTAATGATTTAGACCTAATTAGGGTTTAAGTTTGATTAAACCTTAGTTAGTTAAGGTCTAATGGTTTAATTAGGTCTAATGGTTTAGAACTAATTAGGGTTTAAGTTTGATTAAACCTTAGTTAGTTAAGGTCTAATGGTTTAATTAGGTCTAATGGTTTAGACCAATTTAGGGTTTAAGTTTGATTAAACCTTAGATAGTTAAGGTCTAATGGTTTAATTAGGTCTAATGGTTTAGACCTAATTAGGGTTTAAGTTTAATTAGTGTGTAAGGAGTTTGATTAAGTTTTAATGTGTCTTTAATTAAGATTTGATTTTTATATTAAACCTAATTTAATTAAGGTTTAATGAATTAATTAAGTTTATTATGTCGTTAAACTTAATTAAAAAGTTTAATTTTGATTAATTAAGTTTAATATGTCTTTAAACTTAATTAAAATTTAATGTTCATATTAAACCTAATTTAAGTAAGGTTTAATGAGTTAATTAAGTTTATTATATTTTTAAACATAACTAAAAAGTTTAATTTTGATTAATTAAGTTAATATGTCTTTAAACTTAATTAAGATTTAATTTTATATTAAACCTAATTTAAGTAAGGTTTAATGAGTTAATTAAGTTTATTATGTCTTTAAACTTAATTAAAAAGTTTAATTTTGATTAATTAAGTTTAATATGTCTTTAAACTTAATTAAGATTTAATTTTTATATTAAACCTAATTTAAGTAAGGTTTAATGAGTTAATTAAGTTTATTATGTCTTTAAACTTAATTAAAAAGTTTAATTTTGATTAATTAAGTTTAATATGTCTTTAAACTTAATTAAGATTTAATATTTATATTAAACCTAATTTAAGTAAGGTTTAATGAGTTAATTAAGTTTATTATGTCTTTAAACTTAATTAAAAGTTTAATTTTGATTAATTAGGTTTAATATGTCTTTAAACTTAATTAAGATTTAATTTTTATATTAAACCTAATTTAAGTAAGGTTTAATGAGTTAATTAAGTTTATTATGTCTTTAAACTTAATTAAAAGTTTAATTTTGATTAATTAAGTTTAATATGTCTTTAAACTTAATTAAGATTTAATTTTTATATTAAACCTAATTTAAGTAAAGTTTAATGGATTTAATTATTATTTTAAATTTAATTAAGTCCAATTTGGTCATTTTAGACTTAAGTGAAGTTTCTCATTAGTCTATCATAGACTAGAACCATTTTCAAACTTTGATTGTTGATGAAAATAGGTTAGATTTATAAAGGGTTATTTTTAGGATTAAAATTATTTAATTAATAAAGGATTTTAACCCTAAATTTCAAAATATCATTCAAAATGATTTCTATAACTTAGAAATAATTTTCTTAGGGTTATTGTCTGTTGCCCTATCATTTCTAGCCATTTTCATTTTTATTTTCCTTAATTTTCAATTTTTATAATTATTATTTGAAATAATTGTAAAGAAACTTGAAAATTAAAGAAAAGTGTCCTAGGCATGTTTTCTGTCCTTGGAAAAATTATGGAAGGTCCCTAAGAACATAAAGATAAATTCCTCCAAGTTTCATAATTTTTTGATTTATAAATAATTTTTAATAATTAAAATACTCCAGAGAGTATTTAATTAATTAAAATTAAATACTGAGAATAAAATTATGATTTTGGCTCATAATTTTCTCCTCTTCAAGGGCTTTCCAAAGGTATTTTTATTTTATTTTTATGACCTCTGGATCAAAAGATATGGATTTTTGAAGTTTTTAAGGTTTTAAGGGATTTTTTATTAAATCCCGCCGCCAAACTCACCGCCGTTCGACGCGTGTCCTCGTACGCGTCGAACGAGCGGGAGGATCCGCTGCGGGCAGCCGAACAGCGGACACCGCGGGGAATCATCCGCGCCGTCCATCCCTAAGGCGCGGGATCGGACGGCCGAGATAATTCCGATAAAAATCTGAATTATTTCGAACCATTAAACTTCAAACATCAATATCTCACTCATTTCTTGATGAAATTTAGTGATTGTTTTTCTTAAAATGATCATCTGGATGAGAAGTATCCATCCATACGGTGATGATACACTTCTGGACTAGTATAACACATGATATGTCGAAAATATGATTTATTTTGTAAAGAAAAATTTCATACCTTTGACACAAGCAAATCAGGCTAGATCAGACCTTATGGTTTCTTTCTAGGACTTCAATAGAAAGTTATTGCTGCAGCAATTTGATCCAGAAGTCAGGCTTAGGGAGGAATTTTGAAGAAGTGCCTAGATTGGGGTTGTTTTTGAAATTTGGTCAAATTGGCTCAAATAGGCTCAAACTATGACTTGGATTTGATCCTAAGAGATTGTTGGGACTCTTAGGAAGACTTTTTATGTTGGGAGCAGGTGGATTTAGGCAGCCTATAGTTCTCCCTAATTTTTTTCTTCTTTTTGCTAGGTTCGGCCATGGGGTCCTATTTATAGCAAGGGGGGGTTATGGCTTAACTTAGGATGTTCTAGGGGAGTAGTTACCTCCTCTATCTGCCCATTGGGAGAAGGAATTGGCTGAAGATAGGCATTGATGCTTCTCCCTAAGTTTTCCATGATGAATCTCATTGCTTTGGCTCTCACCCATTGGCTCATGTAAGAGGTGCATGGTGAGCTGCCTCTACTCTTCTTAGGGAGTATACACCTCATCTCTTAAGCTTGGCAAATGGTGACACACAAGCTCATTCCTCATCATTGCTTCTGACCATGGTAAGGGGGGGGGGGTTTCATGCATGGTTTTCCTTCCATTGGGTGGCTTGGGAGGTGGGAGGTGATCCCTCATGTTGGCCGGCCACCTCATGGCTAAATGAGGCTTAGGGTGAAGGAGAGAGTGACACCTCACCCCATGCATCATGATGGGTATTAACCCATGGCTAAGTGGTCTTAATGTGGGCATAATTATGTGTTAATTAAGCCTTAAGATGAATTTAGCCTAATTAATTATGAGAAGGTTATATGTCATTTCATTTCTTTTTAATTTCCCATTTTAATTAAATATTTTATTAATTAAAATTGTTGGAAAACATTTTATTAATCAATTTATTAATTGAAAATAATTTCAATTTAATTAATTGATTAATTTTATCATTTTTGTCATTTTATGATTTTAATTTAATTTTCATTTTAATTAATTATGTCATTTAATTAAAATATTGAAAATTAAATCATTAATCATTTTAATTAATCAAAATAATTTTAAAATTAATTATTTGATTAATTTTGTTGTTTTTATTTCATTTTTACCTATTTTAATCAAAATAGATAGGTGTTGGTCAATTTTGACCTGGGTTGACCCAAGTCAGCCCAAATTGATCAATTTAATTTTAAAATGTCCAGTACTTGTGATTTTGTCATTGTGGGGCTTTAAATGTGTCATTGGGTGAAAGGGTTGACTTATGGGTCAACAGGATTGGTCATTAGGTATGGTTTGACCACTTTGACCAAAGTTAACTTTTTCGGTCATAAGGTTGACCTATGGGGTCAACAGGGTAGGTCATTAGGTCTGGTTTGACCAATTTGACAAAAGTTGACTTTTTAGGTCATAAGGTTGACCTATGGGGTCAACAGGGTAGGTCATTAGGTCTGGTTTGACCAATTTGACCAAAGTTAACTTTTTAGGTCATAAGGTTAACCTATGGGGTCAACAGGGTAGGTCATTAGACCAATTTGACCAAAGTTGACTTTTTAGGTCAAAAAGTTGACCTATGGGGTCAACAGGGTAGTCATTAGGTCCAGTTTGACGATTTGACCAAAGTTGACTTTTTAGGTCAAAAGGTTGACCTATGAGGTCAACGGTGGGTCATTGGGTCTGGTTTGACCAATTTGACCAAAGTTGACTTTTTAGGTCATAAGGTTGACCTATGGGGTCAACAGGGTAGGTCATTAGGTCTGGTTTGACCAATTTGACCAAAGTTGACTTTTTAGGTCAAAAGGTTGACCTATGAGGTCAACAAGGTAGTCATTAGATGCCGGTTTAACCAATTTGACCAAAGTTGACTTTTTAGGTCGAAAGGTTGACCTATGGAGTCAACAGGGTAGGTCATGAGGTCCGGTTTGACCAATTTGACCAATGTTGACTTTTAAGTCAAAAGGTTGACTATGGGGTCAACGAGGTAGGTCATTAGGTGCAGTTTGACCAATTTGACCAAAGTTTACTTTTTAGGTCAAAAGGTTGACCTATGGGGTCAACAGGGTAGGTCATTAGGTCTGGTTTGACCAATTTGACCAAAGTTGACTTTTTAGGTCATAAGGTTGACTCTATGGGATCAACGGGGTAGGTCATTAGGTCCGGTTCGACCAATTCGACCAAAGTTCACTTTTAGATCCTAAGGTTGACCTGCTGGGGTCAACAGGGTAGGTCATTAGGTCTGGTTTGACCAATTTGACCAAAGTTGACTTTTTAGGTCATAAGGTATTGACTCATTATAAAAATGAGGTCAACAAAGGTCTCATAAAGTCTAAACCCCATACATCAAAAATCTCAATTTATAATATATAGCTTAGAGGCCTTTCATCTTTTCTGGATATATTCCTCATTCTTTGACAAAGATCACAAGTTTTCACATAATATCCAACATCTTTGAATAATGTAAGCCAATAAAATCTAGAATTTAGAATTTTAAACGCAGTTTTATCCACTTGAAAGTGTCCTCCAAATTCAGAAAATCATGACATTTTTGAATAAATGCAAATATTTCTTCATAAGGTACACATCTTCGAATCACAGAATCTCTACCTATTTTAAATAAATGAGAATCTTCTCAGATATATGATGTAGAATCATTCTTGAATTTCTTAATATATTTGCTATTCAATCCATACGGTAAAATATTGCTAACCAAATAGTTAACTATATAAGCACACCAAGGCGTTTGTAATGCTTGAATAACATATAACTATTCATCAAGGAATTTCTCATTTATGTTTTCTTCAGTAATCTTCTCATTATTATTTTTAATTCTTGATAAATGATCAGCAATTTGGTTGTCAGCTCCTTTTCTGTCCACTATTTGAAAATCAAATTCTTGTAAAAGTAGAACCCATCTTATCAATCTACGTTTAGCATCTTTTTTAGACATTAAATACTTAATAGCGGAATGATCAGTATGTACGATACATTTGGTCCCAAGAAGATAAGGTCTAAATTTATCAAATGCATATACTATTGCTAAGAGCTCTTTCCTAGTAGTAATGTAATTTATCTGACTTTCATTAAGAGTTTTGCTAGCATAATATATAACTTTGAAAATTTTCTCATATTTTTGTCCCAATACAGCTCCAATTGCATAATCACTTGTATCACACATTAATTCAAAAGGTTTACTCGAATCAGGTGCAACAATGACAGGTGCAGTGATTAATTTTTCTTTTAAAATATTAAAAGCATTCAGACAATCTTCATTAAATTCAAACTTAGCTTCTTTTTCTAATAAATAACAAAGTGGTTTAGCAATATTATAAAAATCCTTTATATATCTTTCGTAAAATCCAGCATGACGCAGAAAACTTCTCACATCAGTAACAATAGTAGGTGGTTGAAGTTCAGCAATAATTTTTACTTTTTCCTGATCAACTTCCATCCTTTTTTTGGGAAATTCAATGTCTAAGTACAATTCCTTCTGTGACCATAGATTGATATTTTCCCAGTTTAGAACCAAATTTGTTTCTTCACATCTTTTTAGAACTTTTGTTATATTTTCCAAGCAAGACTCAAAAGAAGTTCCAAATACTGAAAAATTGTCCATAAATACTTCAATTCCTTTATTAATTAAATCATAGAATATTGACATCATACATCTCTGAAAAGTTGCACGTGCATTACATAAACCGAAAGGCCTTCTAAAAGCAAATGTTCCATAAGGACTTGTAAATGTTTTTTTTTTCTTGGTCCTCAGGAGCAACAGATAATTGATGATAACCATAATATCCATCCAAAAAATAGAAATATGAGTGTCCAACTAATTTTTCCAGCATCTAATCCAAGAAAGGTAAATGAAAATGATTCTTTCTAGCAGCGTTGTTTAATTTTTGATAGTCGATGCAAATTCGCCATCCAGTAACTTTTCTTGTAGTGATTAATTCATTTTTATCATTAACAATGACAGTTACTCCTCCTTTCTTCGAAACACAATGAATAGGACTTATCCATTGACTATCTGAAATAGGATAAATAATTCCAACATCTAAACATTTTAAAATCTCTTTTTTAACAACCTCTTTCATAATTGGGTTCAATCTTCTTTGAGTTTCAATAATTTACAATTTTCTTCCATTAAAATCCTATGCATACAGATTGAAGGGTTTATCATCTTATAACTGCAATAGTCCAACAAAAAGCTTTCTTATAATTCTTCAGAACTCTTATTAATTTTTCTTGTTGATCTTTGCTTAGTCCTGAAGATATAATCACAAGTAAAGTTAATGAATTTCCAATAAATGCATACTTTAAATGTGCAGGTAACATTTTTAATTCCAGTTCAGGGGTTTTTTCAATTGAGGGTAAAAGTATATCATTTTTAGTTGTGTCTAAAATTTGTCAATTATCATGAATATATTGAGTTTCTTCAAATAAATTTTCATTCACTTCTTTATTTCTTCAAATAATGACTCATTATATATCACAGATTCATCATTTTTTTCTTTAGAAACGATTTTACATTTTTCTTGATAATGCTTTTCAATTATATAATAAAAAATATCCATTCGATAGCATTTTTCTTTGTCATGATACCTCATTGATTTCAGAACATTAAATGTTATCTCTTTATCATTAACTCTCATTATTAATTCTCCATTTTGCACATCAATCATAGCACGTCTAGTAGCTAGAAAAGGACTCCCTAAAATAATAGGAATTTCTTTATCTTCTTCCATATCCAGTGCAATGAAATCCACAGGAAAGATAAATTTATCAACCTTAACAAGAACATCGTCTATAACTCCTTTAGGATAAGTAATAAATCGATCAGCTAACTGAAGGGTTACAATAGGGGGAGAAATATCTCCTAAATCTAACCTTCGGAAAATAGAAAATGACATGAGATTAATACTAGCTCCTAGATCACATAAGGTTTTTCCACAAAATTTTTCTCCAATAGCACATGGTATAGTGAAACTTCAAGGGTCTTTAAGTTTTTGAGGTAGTTTCTTTTGAATTATTGCACTACATTCTTCACTTAATACAACAGTTTCATAAGCTTCAAATTTCCTTGTCTTACTTAAAATATCCTTCATAAATTTTGCATAACTCGGCATTTATTCCAAAGCTTCATCAAAAGGAATGTTGATGGTAAGTTTCTTAAAAATCTCAAAGAATTTAGAAAATTGATGATCAAGCTTCTGTTGTTTTAGTCTTTGAGGAAAAGGTGGTGGTGTTCTTTCAACTTCCACTTCAATAGGAATTACAGTCTGATCTTTACTTGGAGAAAGAATTTCTTGAGGTTTTTCAATCTCTTCAACCTCTCTCTCTTTTTCATTTTCATTCTGAATTTTCTCTTTTAATTCCTTTCCACTTCTAAGTTGTACAACATTTGCTTATTCATGGTCTTTTTCTTTTTCTTTTGGATTAATTTTGACGTTGTTAGGCAGTGTTCCTTGAGGTCTGTAATTAATTAAATTAGCAATTTATCCCATCTGATTCTCGATATTTTGAATAATAGTGTTTTGACTTTGTAACTGATTACCTAATTGCAAGATCAATTCTTCTAAAGATAACTTTTTCTGTTGATTGTTAAAATCAGGAGGATAAGTTGGTCTAAAGTTTGAATTTTCTTGATTGTTCCAATTTTTGGTTGGATTAACTTGATTATTACTCTATTGTCTATGTCTATTATTCCAATTAAAATTAGGGTGATTTTTCCAACCTGGATTATAATAATTCGAATAAGGGTTATTAGTTTTACTAGCAATAGCTTGCAAAGTCTCCATTTTTTTAGAATCATCAATATTTGCAGAATTATCATTACTTACATGCGACACATTAATAGCAAAATTATATAATTTCTTAGATATCGCAGCCACTTGTGAAGCTAAAATAGAAAAGGCTTCATTATCTTGAATATTTGCCCCTTTTTAGGATTAACCCTTTCAGAAGGCCATTGAAAATTATTGTTAGTCATTTCTTTAAATAAAGTATAAGCTTCATCAAATGTCTTAGCCATTAAAGAACCACAGCAGCAACATGTATAATAGATCTAAGTGATCAAATAAGTCCGTTATAAAATGTTTGAATAATTAACTAATCTGGTAAAGCATGATGAGGACATTTTCTTAATAGTTCTTTAAATCTTTCTCATGCTTCATAAATTGTCTCTCCATCAAATTGCATAAATTAAGTAATATCATTTCTTAATTTAACAGTTTTAGAAGGAGGAAAATATTTAGCAAGAATTTTTTGTGTCATATCTGCCCAAGTTTTAATAGAACCAGTTGCTAATGAGTTAAGCAACATCTTTGCTTTATCTTTTAAGGAAAAAGGAAAGAGTCTAAGCCTAATAGCATCATCAGAAACATTATTATATTTAAAGGTAGCACAAAGTTCTAAGAAACTAGCAAGGTGTAAGTTTGGATCATCGTTTGGTGTTCCTCCAAAATGATTATTTTGAATCATTTGTATAATAGAAGGTTTAAGCTCAAAAGAATTAGCATCTACAGCAGGCATTTGAATACTAATATGAAGTTCATCAACTGTAGGGTTTGCGTAATCCCTTAATGGTTTATAAACATTTTGTTCATTAATTTCTATTCGATTTTGATTATTGTTATGTAAGTTAGCCATTTCCTGATATTTTTAAATTTATTTTTCTTTTCTAATTCTTTTAACAGTTCTTTCTAATTCAGTATCAAAAGGTAATAATTCTTTAGATCCAGAACTACGCATTAAAAAAATTGAATAAAATAAAATTTTTTTGGTATTTTTGTTTTTGCAAATGTTTTTGTATTTTTATTATTTATATATATATTTTATTATATTTTAAAGAAATAAAAGCAAAAATATTTTAATTTGAAAAATCTAAAAATTGTCATTCTTAATTTCTTCTATCTTCCCCGGCAACGGCGCCAAAAAATTGATAACCACCGTATCGTAACTTTACGAGAATCTGTATATGTAAAAATTTATGAATTTATATTTAAATAATTTTGTAAAGTCTCATTTTCAAACACAATTATACGCATCGTTTCAAGTAATACAGAGCTCTATTGGAGTCCTGGTTATTGATCCCACAGAGAAGATTAATAGAAAATGAATTGAAGGAATTTATTATATTTTGAAATTAAAAGTAATTATAATTTTTATTTCTTTTCAAAATTCAGATTTTAGGTTTAATAAAATTTCTACTAAATGTAAGTAAGCAACAATAATGTAAAGGTTAATGCAAGTATAAATAAAATAACTTTCTTCTTTTCAACTAATCCAAGATTTTTCAGAATAATTATCATTTGTGGAGAACTTAGATTACGGTATTGCGCCAAATAAAAACATTCATATTCTTTACCTTCACTCGATTGTATAATGAACATTAGCTAATCTATAGATCGGTTCAAAATGTATTATTAGTAGAATGGGTTAATCTAGGTTCACACTTCTAGATGTCCAAGAGTGGCTATAGTCAGCCCTACTAGTGACCTGTTCCCTTTATATAAACCAAATTATTAGAATTTAATATGTCAGTCTAAAAACCAATCAATTCTACACCCAATAAACAATATCTTTCTATTTATTTGCACTTCACCATGAATAACCCGCTCAAGGCCTTCGATTACCCAAGGATTCATGTGATATCTACTAGTTAAGAATTCAACTCCAGATAGGTCTCATAATTCTTCAACAGGTTTTAACAATTCAAATGTCCAGTTTAAAAAAGTAAATTAAGATCAGGTATTAATATCAACACAAAAATTTTAAATATTTCAAGTTAAGTTCTCCAACAAAATCAAATTATCTTATTATCTTTTCTTAGTTGTAAGGAGAAAGAAAAGTAACTACTCAGAACACATTGAATTCACACAACAAAAAATATTTATAAAACTTTGAACCAAGCAACAAATACTTATATGGAATGTTCCTTAAAGTGATCCTTTGACTCCTGCTGACTCCAATGCAAGGTACAAGACTTCAATAGCAACAACACTTATAAACTCACACTTATTACTCAAGGAATTGAGTAGATAAACTCACTAAATACTCAAGAAGAAAATATGGTGGCTCTCTAAACCTATCTCTGGATGTTGGATACATAAGGGGGGAACTAGATGGATGGAGAGAGAGAGCCCCTTTTCTGTAGAATTGTCTCCTATTTATAGAACTATAAAAATGGCCAGGGGTTGCTTAAGGAACCTCTTCAAAATTTGTTCAAATTCAATGAATCTTATAGAAAGTAACTGTGGCGCCTAGGCGCCGGGATCTGACACCTAGGCGCCGGAGTCCGTGACCAAGTCTTCGCACCTCTTCACTTTGGATCGCACCTTTTCGCGATTAAAATCATTTTTGTGTGTCTAGATGCATTGTATCACATGTCTTATGTATTAGGAGTAACTTCCAGTCTTCTAGAAGGCCTGATAACTACTTAACACCCTCAAAATAACTGCCTAAAGTTGTCAAAAATCTTATCTGCTTCAGTATCGAACTGGCGCTTAGGCGCTGGATTCTGGCACTTAGGCGCTAGAGCTATAATTTCAACAACTTTGCTTTTTAGCTCTATTTTTGCTCCTGTTTGCTCCTTTTTCCTTATTAAACTCTTGTTTCGTTACCTACATACAAAAACACAAAAATACCTTTCATTAAAGCATAATATCCTTAAAAATTGAATCATAAATAAGACATAAAAATAGGTACTTTTTAAGTTGATCAATACCTCCTCTCGATTAAACATACTCTAACCTTCTACCGATAAAAATTTTGTTTGGTTGAATTAAAATACAGCTTCAAGGGAACCATGAGGCAATGAACCTTGTAGGCTTACATGATGTGTCCTTTAATCCTTAGTGGGCCTCTTTGAGGGTGCTTTTTTTTTGTTAGATGTCCTCGAGATTCTTGCTAGTGTATTTTTAGTATACATATTTAGTTCTCTGATTCTCTTGCTTCTTGACAATTACACTGTGATAAGAATAAGATAATTTAATGCAAAAAGATGAACAACATTTTTTATTACTATTACGTAATAACTAAGCTCCCTTTAAATTCAGTGCCCGTGATTCTTATAAATTTGGACTGAGGGGAGCATTTTTCCTAACATCTTTTGTTTTCTTCACCGAGTCTATCTAAACTTTGGTCACCCGTATCGTTAATGAGTTGCTCCCTGACCCACTTTTTAATGTTTACAAAAAATAGCAACGACACCAAAAACTTGATCCCACTTAATATATATTTAATTTTATGATGGAATGTATAATGTAGATTCTACGCAAGTATACGTATCGAATCAAGTAATACAGGGCTCTAGTGGAGTCCTGGTTATCGATCCCACAGGGAAGTTTTTACTAGATTTGTAACAACTAAATTTAAAGGATTTACTTACTAATATAGTATACGGAATTTAAAATACTTAACTAAAGCGATCTAAAGTATACTAATGCTTTAAATAAAGTTGATTTAAAGATTTCAAAAAAATTATCTTTCCCCTTGTTTTTAGGAACTTAAGTGAATGACGAATTAAAATAGATTTTTATTGTATTGTGACAAATAGGAGCATTCCTATTCTTTACCCTTTGGTCCAGGTGCAAAGAACATTGACTAATCCTATGCTTGATTACTGAATCTACGGCTAGGCTGGGAGGATACTGGCTGCCACTTCGAGCTCCCACGTTCCCCTCACCTCGAGGGCTAACATCTACACTTCGACTCTCAAACAATAGGACCAAATTGAATATTTTAGTCGGTCACACTAAAATGTCCAATTCTACGTCCGATAAATAATATTTCCCTATTTATTTGCACCCTACTTCCAAGGCTTTTGACTTCCCTGAATATTGGATGTAATCTTTACTATAGTTGATAATTCAACATATTTTAACAACTAAATTGGCCAGATTGAAAGTAAATTAAGTTTTAAGTAAAAGATTATCACAATTTATTTTAATATATTAGACACTTCTATTTAATTTCATCAATTCACATAATTTCATAAACAATGAGAAAGACTAAGAAAACTACTCAGAATGCATGGGAATTAAACAAAGCATGGATTTCAATTAAAGTTAACAACATTAAACACAGATACTTATCTCAATTTCCTCCCTAAGCGTACTCTCAAGTTCCTTTGACTTTTCCTTCTAAGTACAACACACTTCTTAACTCACTACTTACACTTACTCACACTAAACTTCAACTTAGACTCAAAAGCACACTAATAGAATACTCTAAGACTCCTAAAATAGACACACCACATACTAAAATTCGTCCTCTATTTATAGAGGTAGACAAAGGTCCAAGGGGTACTTAAATACCTCTTCAAAAAGCGTCCAAGTTCAATGTATCTGGCATTTTAAACAATCTCGCCGTCGGCGAGAAACGACCTCGCCGTCGGCGGGGCTTCTAGAAGGTCTCCAAACCGCGCGATCTCGCCGTCGGCAGGCTCGGGCTCGCTGTCGGCGAGGTAGTTGCAAATCCTTCAAAAATTCTCCTCATGATCTTGCCGTCGGTTGGCTCGATCTCGCCGTCGGCGACTTAGTTCCTTTTGCATGAATTTCTTCCTTTTTTGATCCAAACTTGCTCCATTTCATTCTTTTTGCTTTCATCACTTATAAATCTTCATTCCTGCAATAAAATAAAGAAAATATCTTTCTTTAAAGTACAATTTTATAAAAAATGGGTATGAATTTCTTAATATATTTTCCTGTGATCAAAATCCCCCAAACTTAATTATTGCCTGTCCTCAAGTAATTTTTATACTAAATAAAAAAACAATGATTTTTGTAATAGAATTTTTAATTCAAATCAACTATGAATTAAATTTAAATAATACTATAGTAAAGTTAAATAGAAGTATTTTTAAGTAATTAAATTAACTTTATAGATATAAGATTATTTAGTTATCAGATCTAAGATTTCTAGCTCTCTATTTATTTCAGGAAAGACTATATTTAAAAGAGTAATTTACTTAAGATATTTAGATGATAAGAAGTTCAAGAAAACACTATTTAGTAAAATGTTAATCCATATATATAAGTTTAGAAATATATTTGAGTTTTACCATTTAGGTTGATTCCATTGAAGCCAATTTTTAATAAGGCATCTCCTCAAGCTTCTCCTCAATTATATTTTTCTTTTTTTTTTTTGCTTTTTGGATTGATTTTCAATCCTTCTCTTTTTCTTTTTCAAGTGAGGATTATTGTATCTGAATAGTCTGTTAATAATTTTGAACTTCAGTTTTCTCTTCCTAAATTTGAAACTTAAAATATTTCTTTGCTTATATGTATTTCATAGCCTTTACTTCATTGAGTTTCAATCTCTTCTTTTTCACTTAAATACTTAAAAATTTCAAATTTAGAATATAGTTTTCCCTTACTTTAAATAGTTTACTATATTCTTATTCTTTTTAACCAAATATCTTATTCTATTAAATTAATTTGGATTTCTAGAAATATTTTATTCAACTTTCTATAATAATTATATAAATTAATTCAAGTTACTGAATTAAAAATTATTACAGAAAATCAAATAATAATTTTTTTGAAAATAAAAATTGAGAACAATTTAATAATTAAATTTGTATTTTTCCTCCCCCAAACTTAAATTTTTCTATCTATTTCTAAATGGTAAAAATGAAAATATACAATGAATTTACATCATACCTTTGAGTTTTAGGTATTTCTTTTCCTTGAAATTTTTGCAGGCTTTTTCATTATTTAAAGAACCTGTACTGTTAGTATTCTTCCACATATATAGTATTTAAAAGAAAGTGTTGGGATAAGAAATTTTTAATAAGTATAAAACACAACAAATGAAAACTTAATCTATTACTACACATACAATCAACTAACCTACTTTAAACATATTAAAACAATCTAAACATATTAAAAGTTCATAACTTATAAAAACTTAAACAACACATTAAAGAAAAACTAACATCATATCTAAAAGAAAAATTGCAAACTAACTTAACACACATAAAAAGTCTAACATTACAAAGATAAGCAAACAAACAAACACACCAAATCCACAATCCACGTAAAGTACAGAATAATTACACACAAAGTAATAAAGTTTTTTTTTAAATAACAATTAATCTAAACAAACCAAATAAAGTTTCTAATCTTCAGCATCAAAATCCCAAACTATATCATCTCCCTAATCTTCAGAGCCGAGAAGATCGAAGCGAGTCGATACCGTGTGTAGCTGGGGCATTCAGGAAAGACAACATCTAACTCACCACTCCTATATCGACATTCAGCCTCATAATATGCAATTTCGTACTCTGAATGTCGCTGGAGATATTCACTATCATAATCATGTCTTCTCTCTAAGCCTCCAATCCTTTGGTCCATATGCTCCAGTTTTTCTTCTATTTTCTTAAAACTTTTCTGCTGTAAAGTCATCTCATTCATCAAATCTTGAAGGGTAGGGGTGGTATACTGAGGTGGGTCATAACTAGTAGAAGGTATATCTCTACTTGAAGAAGGCATATAACTCCTCATCCCAGATCTCCATCTTTTGTGGGATTCATATTTCTTAATATTAGCCAGAGTAATGGGTTTCATAGGCTCAACCCATTCCTCATCATCTCTTGCCTCTACCCCAGATAATTGGCGAGTGCATAGATAAGACCAGGATGTCCTAGTCCTCCTCCACTTTCACTTCTTGAGGTGGCTAATATATTCTTATAAATTACACTTCCCACATTAATACTTTTTTGGTTCTGAATACAGAAATTCATAACTGCTCTATCTCTCGTTACCTCACTATGTTGGTAAGTAGGTAACAAAGTAGAACAAATAAAATAGTGCCAAGCTTTAGATGACGCATTTAACATAGAAAGAGGGAAGTTTACCCGTTCTCGCTGCTTTATTTTCCAAACTCCTTTCCCGTCAGGCGAGAAAGTCGATCACCTCTTCCAGTGGTCCTTCCATAGTTCCAAATGTATCATACTCACCGGTGTAGGTGTCTCGTACCTCGTAATAAGCATTTATTCTTGCAGCGCTGAATTCCACAAAAAATCCTCTAACCTTAACTGGTGCATCTTCAGCTTGTGTCAGGTTCGCATAAAATTCCTTTACCATTTCTACAGCGGCTCTATTGGTCATGAAACGAAATTTTCCCATCCTCTTTCTTTAATTATTCGCTCAACTTCTCCTCCAGGACTTTTGAAAACTCGATCTTGAATGCATGTTCCGGTTCGAATATTGTGAAAATATCTTGATTGTGCCCTTGCATTCACAAAATGAGTTTCGTCGTAATCTATTCTTCTCTTTTGTCGTGGAGCCATTTTTTGATCTGTGAAATTTGCAAAAATCTTAACTAAATTTCTAAATATTTCTAAGATGGCTTCCAATAGTTACTAAAATCAATCTAAATCAAGTTCCATGAATTTCTTCCAAGTCTTTCTTCACATTTCAACATTTTTCCAAAATCCTCAATGTAGAAGAAATTCATGGTGAAACTCAAAAATTTTTGCATAAGAGTGAAGCACTTACCAAGGGCAGATGAAATCCGGTGTCAAAAAGTGTTGAAATCGCCTCAAATCCAAGATTCCACAAGCCCTAGGTCGGTTTTTTCGAAGTTTTGAGGAAGGGGATGATGAATAGTGTCGGTTGACTGGTCAAATATAGGACATTTTGCGATCTCGCTGTCGGCGAGATTTTTCTCGCAGCCAGCGAGCTAATTAATTGATAGAAGCAAAAGTTTCGGGAAAAATCCGTCGTCGGCGAGATCATTCTCGCTGTTAGCGGCTTTTATCTCGCTGTCGGTGGGCTAATTCTCGCCGTCGGCGAGCTCTCAAAAAAATTTAATTTTTGAAATTCTTCAATCATTTTCAACCTCAATTTGACCCTAATTAATCTTTCGATCACTTAATTTGATAATTTAGTATGAAGATTAGATACTTATATTCACAAAAAGTTCACACAACACAAACAATATAACTTTATATATGAAATCCATGAGACTTACAAACTTCACACTAACAACTAACAACATACTTAACTTAAATGTCCAAATCCATAATACTCGACATCGCAATCCAAACCACTATACACTAAATGCTGAGACACAACAATAAATCTATAATCTCATATAATCCAAGATGATCAAATTAAAGTTCGACTCATAGTAAAATCTAAATCAAAATCAACACATATATACACACTAATATAACATAAGATAGAAATCTTTACTACTCCTCGATTGTCCGAACTAACATCCTCTCCGATATTCCCGATGTGACGCAGTGCACAACAGATTGTAGAAAGGCTCGAAAGGGAATTCTCAGCAGATTCTTCATCAATCCACCCTTTCCGTCTCGCAAATGAATAAAACTGGCCTCCGCATGTCCAAGTATGATCAAAGTGCTCCTTCATCCTCCAGATCAATGTGATCAAACATATCGGAGATATTATCGATGGAATTCATCACGTTTTGCAATTCTTTCTCTAATCCTTTAATCTTTTTCGAATGAAATTTGTTTTATCGGTAAGGGGCCTCACTAAAGGATTGTTCTCGTGATGCTCTATCGTAAATAATGGTAATCTCATCATTATTATCCAAAGTTAGAAACATATCCGTAGGATCGAGTGGTTTCTCTGGCAAAAGTATCTTTTCCCACGCCTCAAAAGAAACTTGGTACTGACTGCATAAAGCAAATATAGTCGATGGGTGTCCAAGTCCATGAACTGGCCCATGCACAATCAATCCCAATGCAGTACTTTACTATAATTGATCCAACATCGATAGTAATCCAATTTGAATACAAGTAATTTAATATAACGCATTCCTTCGAAACCTTATTTACCCTCATAATGGGTAATAATTTGGATGAGATAAAGAAATGCCAATGCTTCGAGACAGGGTTAAGAAGTGATGCAGAGAAACTGACATACCCGTCTTCGCGTAACTCCCAATCATCAAGTTCGTCGGTCAGGTATCTATAAATTTCGTTCATATTGTATCTTGAAGGAACAAAGTTTGAATAATGACAGCATGGGTATTCTCTATAGAAAATAATTCATTTACCCTTGAAGGAGTAAATGTTACTCATCTTCCTCCGACGTAGACACTTCCATCGTTGATCGCATGTAGATTAGAGTAAAACTCTTTAACTACAGGAATAACTACAACGGATGTCGTATAACAAAATACCTCCCAATGCCGCCGCACGATCATTTCTTCAATTTTTGTGGTGGAATTCTCTACTCCTCCGTCGACAAATCCCCTTTCTTTAATAAGTCGCTTCTTCATCAAAACTTTGTTGAAAATACGTTGCGCCTCTGAACTGACGAATTTTCTTCGGTTGAAAACTCCAGTTTTTGTGGTTTCTAAGAGTTTGATGGCCATTTCGGATTGAAAGGAATGGTCTCTAGTCGTTTCTAGGGAAGAAAACAGTGTAAAAATGAATTTGGGATGGTTTTCTACAAAGAAATGGCTTTAGAACCGTCCAAAACCGCACATAAAACTTAAGAGACCCATTTTTCAACTGCCTCGCCGTCGGCGGGAAGTTTCTCACCATCGGCGAGCTAGTTATAAAACTGATTTTAAGATATGGCACACGATCTCGCTGTCGGCGGGCTCGGGCTCGCTGTCGGCGAGATTCGTAAAATTGCCCAATTTCGCTCTCGGTCCGAATATTTTCTGATCTCATCATATAGGTTTGAATTTGTGATGATTCTAATTAAAAATTGAATAGTAAGATTTATTTTAATATTACAGACTCACTAATTTGTATATAATTAAAATAAAAGACTACTATGGGTTGCCTCCCATAAAGCGCTTGGTTTAACGTCGTCAGCCCGACCTAATTTCAGTTAGTAATCAGGTCGACTAAGCATTAAAACCTCTTTAAAATTTGGTCTTCTACCTTCGAAATATGGTTTTAATCTATGTCCGTTTACCTTAAATCTATGTCCTGTTTTTGGATCTTCAATTTCTATAGTTCTATATGAAAATATTTGAGTTATGGTGAAAGGTCCTAACCATCGAGATTTCAATTTCCCAGGAAATAATTTCAATCTAGTATTATATAGTAAAACTTCTTGTCCCGGTTCAAAATTTCTCTCGATTAATCTTCCGATCATGCCATAATTTCATCCTTTCTTTATAAATTCTATCATTATCATATGATTCATTCCTTAATTCTTCTAATTCATTTAATTGCAACAATCTCTTCTCACCAAATCTTCTTTCATATTATAATTAAATTCTTTAATCGCCCAATATGCTTTATGTTCTAATTCAACTGGTAAGTGACAAGTTTTTCCATATATAAGCTCGTAAGGAGTCATTCCAATCGGAGTTTTATAAGCGATTCCGTATGCCCATAATGCAGTTGTCTAGTCTTATAGACCAATCCAATCTATTAGTGGTTTACGCACTTTTCTAAAATACGCTTAATCTCTCGATTAGAAACTTCAACTAATCCACTAGTTTGTGGATGATAAGCAATTGATATCTTATGAATAATATTATATTTTTCTACTAGTTTGTGAATATATTTATTTCTAAAATGAGTTCCTCCGTCGCTGATAATCACTCTCGCATTCCAAATCTAGTAAAAATATTTTTCATTAAAAACTTTCAAAACACTCTTAGCATCACACCTAGGTAAAGCTTGCGCTTCAATCCATTTGGAAACATAATCAACAACTACTAATATATATGAGTTTCCAAATGAAGGAATAAAAGGTCCCATGAAATCTAATCCCCAAACATCAAAAATTTCAACTTCTAATATAAAATTCAGAGGCATTTCATTTTTTCGATATATTTCCTACTCTTTGGCATTTAGCGCAGGTTTTTATATATCCGTATACATCTCTAAATAGAGTATGCCAGATAGAATCCATATCGTAGAATTTTATACGCAGCTTTATCCGTCCCAAAATGTCCTCCAAAATCGAATCATGACATTTTTGAATAATTGGTTCAGCTTTCTTCATAAGGCACGCATCTTCTAATAATTAGATCCTTACATTGCTTATATAAGTATGGTTCATCCCAAAAGTATGTTTTAGTATCATGAATGAATTTTTTTCGTTGTCGCAAAGTTAACATAGGTGGTAAAATGTCACTTACAATATAATTTACTATATCAAGCATACCAAGGTATTTTCCACTCATTTATATTATAAAGTTGTTCATCGTGAAAACTCGTCTATAATTTCATTATCGTATCGTATAATTCATGATATTCTAATTTTGATAAATGATCAGCAATTTGATTATCGCTCCCTTTTTGTTAACGATCTCAAAATCAAATTCTTGCATTAATAACATCCATCTAATTAATCTGGGTTTAGAATCCTTTTTTGCATTAAATATTTTTTAGCAGAGTGATCAGTATGCACAATACATTTAGTTCATATTAGATAATGCCGAAATTTATTAAAAGCATATAAAACTCGCTAATAATTCTCTTTCAAGAATCGTATAATTTATTTCAAAGATTATTTAGAGTTTTACTAAGCATAATATATAACTTTGAAAATCTTATCATATCTTCGCCAAGAACTCGCTCCTATAAGATAATCACTATCATCACACATAAGCTCAAATGGTTTCTCCCAATTAGGTGAAACTATTATAGATGATGTAATTAATTTATCTTTTAATAATTCGAAAGCATTCAAGCATTCAGCTTGTAAATTCAAATTTCTTGTCCTTTTCAAGAAGTTGGCATAGAGGTTTAGTAATTTTTGAAAAATCTTTTATATAACGTCCGTAGAATCCAGCATGTCGAAGTAAACTTCTTACCCCTTTCACCGTAGTTGGAGGAGGTAATTTAGCTATAACTTGAATTTTTTCAGGGTCTACTTCCATGCCTTTTTCCGAAATATTATGCCCTAATACAATGCCGCCTGTAACCACAAATTGACATTTCTCCCAATTAAGAACTAAATTAGTTTTCTCACATACTTCTAATTCTTTTTCAATATGATTTAAGCATGTGTCAAATGATGTTCCAAATACAGAGAAATCATCCATAAATACTTCTATTCCATTATCAATTAATTTACTAAATATAGACATCATATATCTCTGGAATGTTGCAGGTGCATTACATAATCCAAAAGGCATCCTTTGAAAAGCGAAAGTTCCATAAGGACTAGTAAATGTAGTTTTCTCTTGATCCTCAAGAGCAATTTATATTTGATGATAACAGGTGTATCCATCTAAGAAACAAAAATACTTATGTCCGGCTAATCTATCTAACATCCGGTCTAGACATGGTGAAGGGAAGTGATCTTTCCCGGTGGCCGCGTTTAATTTTCTATAATCAATACATATTCGCCATCCAAGTAACTTGTCTTATAGTGGATAAGATCATTATTTTCATTAGCTTTTACGGTCACTCCTCCTTTCTTAGGCACACAAGTGAATTGAGCTTACCCAAGCATCGTCGTAAATAGGATATATAATATCATTATCTAACCATTTTAAAATTTCTTTCTTAACTACTTCTTTCATTATCGAGTTTAATCTCCTTTGGGGATCTACTTTAGGCTTATGTTCATTATCTAAAATAATTTTGTGCATACAGATTGAAGGACTAATTCCTTTAATATCTGCTAAAGTCCAACCAAAAGTTTTCTTATATTTTTTTATGGTATCTAAAAGTTTTTGTTCTTGAGATTCATTTAATTCAGATGAAATAATAACTGGCCGAGTTGAAGAATTACCTAAGTAAGCATACTTCAAATGATTAGGTAACATTTTTAACTCAAGTTCGGGAGGTTTAATAATCGATGGAACTATATTTTTTTCGGTGTTTTCCGTATTATCCAAAATTCAAATTTCTCGAATATAATCTAGCTTCTTCATTTATATCGGCTTTTTTTAATTAATTCAGTATTTTCTTTTTCTAATTTTTCTTCATAATATTCCTTAAAATGTTCTTTTTGTAAATGATCAAGTACTTCCATTCGAAAACACTCATCATCTTTTTCTAGTGTAGGATATTTCCTTGATTTAGAAATATTAAAAGTAACTTTTTGGTCATTTACTCTCATAGTTAATTCTCCTTTCTGAACATCAATCATACCTTTCCCAGTGGCTAAAAATGGTCTTCCTAAAATGATAGGAATTTCTTTATCTTCTTTCATATCTAAAACAATAAAATCTACAGGGAAGATAAATTGATCCACTTTTATTAAAACATCTTCAATAACTCCCTTAGGATATGTAATAGAATGATCAGCTAACTGAAGGGTTACTGAAGTAGGTGAAATTTCTCTCAATCCTAATCTCTTAAAAATTGATAGAGGCATTAGATTGATGCTTGCTCCTAAGTCACACAAAGATTTTCCATAGAATTTTTCTCCAATGGAGCAGGGTATAGTGAAATTACCAAGATCTTTTAATTTTTCAAGAAGCTTTTTCTAAATAATAGCACTACACTCCTCACTAAGTGCGACCGTTAACTGGTCGAGTTGATGAATTACCTAAGTAAGAATATTTCAAATGATTAGGTAACATTTTTAACTCAAGTTCAGGAGGTTTAATAATCGATGGAACTATATTTTTTTCAGTGTTTTCTGTATTATCCAAAAATTCAAATTTCTCTTGAATATAATCTAGTTCTTCATTTATATCGGCTTTTTAATTAATTCAGTATTTTCTTTTTCTAATTTTTCTTCATAATATTCCTTAAAATGTTCTTTTTGTAAATGATCTAGTACTTCCATTCGAAAACACTCATCATCTTTTTCTAGCGTAGGATATTTCGTTGATTTAGCAATATTAAAAGTAACTTTTTGGTCATTTACTCTCATAGTTAATTCTCCTTTCTGAACATCAATCATAGCTTTCCCAGTGGCTAAAAATGGTCTTCCTAAAATGATAGGAATTTCATTATCTTCTTTCATATCTAAAACAATAAAATCTACGGGGAAGATAAATTTATCCACTTTTACTAAAACATCTTCAATAACTCCTTTAGGATATGTAATAGAACGATCAGCTAACTGAAGGGTTACTGAAGGAGGTAAAATTTCTCCCAATCATAATCTCTTAAAAATTGATAGAGGCATTAGATTGATGCTTTCTCCTAAGTCACACAAAGATTTTCCATAGAATTTTTCTCCAATGGAGCAGGGTATAGTGAAATTACCAGGATCTTTTAATTTTTCAGGAAGCTTTTTCTAAATAATAACACTACACTCCTCACTAAGTGCGACCGTTAACTGGTCGAGTTGAAGAATTACCTAAGTAAGCATATTTCAAATGATTAGATAACATTTTTAACTCAAGTTCAGGGGGTTTAATAATCGATGGAACTATATTTTTTTCAGTGTTTTCTGTATTATCCAAAAATTCAAATTTCTCTTGAATATAATCTAGTTCTTCATTTACATCGGCTTTTTTAATTAATTCAGTATTTTCTTTTTCTAATTTTTCTTCATAATATTCCTTAAAATATTCTTTTTGTAAATGATCGAGTACTTCCATTCGAAAACACTCATCATCTTTTTCTAGCGTAGGATATTTCATTGATTTAGCAATATTAAAAGTAACTTTTTGGTCGTTTACTCTCATAGTTAATTCTCCTTTCTGAACATCAATCATAGCTTTCCTAGTGGCTAAAAATGGTCTTCCTAAAATGATAGGAATTTCTTTATCTTCTTTCATATCTAAAACAATAAAATCTACAGGGAAGATAAATTTATCCACTTTTACTAAAACATCTTCAATAACTCCCTTAGGATATGTAATAGTAACGATCGCCTAACCGAAGGGTTATCGAGTAGGTGAAATTTCTCCCAATCCTAATCTCTTAAAAATTGATAGAGGCATTAGATCGATGCTTGCTCCTAAGTCACACAAAGATTTTCCATAGAAATTTTCTCCAATAGACAGTGGTATAGTGAAACTACCGGGATCTTTTAATTTTTCGGAAGCTTTTTCTAAATAATAAGCACTACACTCCTCACTAAGTGCGACTCGTTTCATTATCTGGTCAATTTTATTTTTTATTTAAAATATCTTTCATGAATTTTACATAGTTTGGCATCCGTTCTAAAGCTTCTACGAAAGGAATATTTATTGTTAATTTCTTCGAATTTCAAAGAATTTAGCAACTCGTTTATCTTTTTTATGTTGATTTAGCTGTCGAGGAAATGGTGGTGAGGTTTTTCAACGAAATTTTCATTGGTATTAAAGGATTTTCTAAGTTCAGATCTTGTTGATTCTTTTCCTTTTCGATTTCTAATTCCTCTTTTTGACTTTCATGTTCTTTCTGAATTCGAGGTTCTAATTCTTTTCCACTTCGTAATTGTATCGCTTTAATTTGTTCCTTTCCTTTGTCTTTGGGATTTATTTCCACATTACTAGGAAATGTTCCAGGTATTCTATTTTTAAGCGCGGTAGCGATATGTCAGAGTTGAGTTTCAATATTTTTAATAGCTGTTCCTTGATTTTGTTATTGGTTTCCTTGTATTTGTAATTGATTTCCTTGGTTTTGTAAATGATTTCCTTGATTTTGTAAATGTTGACCCATATTTAATATTAATTCTTCTATAGATAATTTCTTATCTTTAAATTGAGGGTTATTATTATTAAATCCAGGTGGATAACTAGGTTTATAGTTAGAATTTCCTTGGTTAGAGGGATTTCCTAATGGCTGTGTTATGTTGTTCATCCATGGTTGATTAGTTGTACTATTATTCCAATTAAAATTAGGATGATTTTTCCATCCAGGATTATAATAATTCGCATAAGGATTATTGGGTCTGTTATTAATAACATCAATAGTTTCATATGAAGGTTGAGATTCTATAAGTTGTCCAGATGAGTTTTCTTCTAATATAGTTGGAGAGTAATTCATTCCAAAATGATCTAATTTTTTAGATATAGCGGCGATTTGCGAAGCTAACATAGATATTGCATCATTTTCATGAATACTGGCTATCTTTTTCGGATTCATTCTATCAGCAGGCCATTGAAAATTCTTGGCAGTCATTTCTTCGATTAGTGCATAGGCTTTGTTGACCTCATTTTTGATGAGATCTTCTCTTCTCTCTTTAGTACTTAGGGTCTAGCCTTAGGCTTTTCCTTTGACTATCTTAGAGGACTAGAAATGGAACCTACCCCTTTAGAAACTCAACCACTTCTTAACTCCCTGCAAACCCCACAAGCTTGATTGTAAACCCTTAATCACCTAGAGGGCTGGGATCAAATGTGGAGGTTTAAAGGATGAGTTCCCTATGGACTCTTTGGCCTTAGGATCACCCCAGGTGGCTCGGTCCAGTGAGGGCTGACCTACACATACCCTACACTCGCACACACACATTCCAAATCCTAAAACCCACACTCTCACCCAACTTGACCTCTTGACTCATGTGGGTAATTCACATGGATGGTCCTTAACCCCTAAGCCACTAGCTAAGAGGGTTAGGAACAACATAGTGAATGCCTCAAATGAGTCCTCTCATGGCTCCTATGGGCTTAATATGGCTTCATGGCTGATTCCATTTCACTCACACTTGCCCAATTTTCACTTTGCCAAAATTTCAATTTTTGACCCCCGGGGCCCCGGACCCACCAAACCTACTAAAAGCCCTTGTAACTACCCAAAACCAACAAAATTTTCAAATCACCCAAAACTTCTCCAAAATCAACCTTAAAAATTTCCCCACCACTCAAATTTATCATTTACAGCCAAAAATACCAAAATTTCCAAAAATACCCCCAATACCCTCCAAATTACCAAAATGCCCTCTTGACCCAAAAATTCAAAAAATCAAAAAATTCCAAGAAAATTTCAGAAAATCCCAAATATTCCTAATTTAATTTTGTTCAACTACACCATGGGCCAATTTTGTCAATTTACCTCACTTTTACCAAAACACCCAATATGACCCATTTTAACCCAAAGTGAACCCAATGTCAAACCAAACCACTCCAATTGACCCCAATTTTGGTTCAATTCAATTCTAAACTTCAATTAAATATCCCTAATATCAATCTAGACCAAATCCAAGCCCAATTTGATTGACATTTGAATCCAATGTCAATTTTAAGCTTAAAGCCCAATTTTGACCCACAACCCAAACTTAGCCCAAACCAACCCAATTCAACTCCAATTAATCCCAAACCTTTTCTTAACCTTCCCTAACATCTCCATAAACAAAATACTAACATAATTTGCCCAAAATTTGGACCCAAACGAGACCTAAAACAAACCCAAAACCAAAATCCCGAATTTAGCCTAAACCCAAGCTTAACCCTAACTTAGCCCAAATCCCAAAATTGAACCCCAAACAAAGTTGAAAACTCTTTGTAACACACCCATAAACATTTCTCAACATTAATTTTAAACCAAATTTAACCCAACCTTAGCCCAAGCTAACCCAAATTCAACCATTTTTGTCCCCTTACCAAAGAGACCCAAGTTCAACCCAATCCAACTCCAAGCCTTACCAAATTGACTTCAAATAAATCATGAAACATTCCTAAGCCAAATTCAACACTCATTGGGCTCAACCATTACAAGGCTCCTCATCCTAAAAATCCATTTTAAAATTTAAAAGCCCATTCCCTTAAGCCATTTTAAAAGCCCACCTTTACCAAATTTTAAAAGCACAAACCCATCCTAAAGCCCACATTACAATCTCATCTCATCCTCACTCAATTAATATCACTCCCTAAGTGCTAAACCCATCATGAAAATCAAACCAAAAATGGTATTATGCCAAAACCCATCAAATAACCCCAAATTTTTTAAAATTCCATAAACCCTTTTTCCATGAAAGTTGACTTGACTTTCCCAAGCCAAATGGAGCCATGAAGCCATGTATGAGCCACATGGGAGCCATGAAAGCCTTGGACACCTCACCATACCCAAAGTGGCAAGAAGAGGGGACCCATTAATGATTCTCTTAAGAGTGATTAACTACTCCCATGATTCCCTTAAACCATGCTTAAGCCTAATTGTACTTGGATGGTGACTTCTCCCCACTAACTAAGCTGAGCCAAATAGCTTTCTCTTCAGCCCAAGCAGGCCATGGGGAGGTGAACCTAGCCCAAAACCATGGGTTGACCCAAACCAAGCCAAAATCACCCCTTTCCCATTCCATTTCAATTCACCACCTTTACACATGGCCAACTCCAATTGACTTCACCATTGCCAAGCCCTGCCCTCACTGGTCAAGATGGTGACCTGACCCTGGCCGGCCAGCCACCACAGCCGCCGGAAAACCCCATGGCCGAGACCTTGGGAGGAGCCCAACATTGAAATTCTCTCTTGCTGAGCTGCCCCATGCCCAATGGCCATTGGAGCTGTTCTTCCCTTGCCTAGAGCAGCTGATCTCAGCCATCAGATCCCCCTGGGAGGCCGTCCAGCCACTCCTATTTAAACCCCACCCCCTCTCGACCAAGAGAAGAGTTGCACCAAAACCATACAGAAACTCTGCCAAAATTGTTCCAGACCATCCTCCACACTTAGAGCAATTGATCCCCAGAGATAATTTTCCCTAATCCCCATCCACAGAGCTCAATTTCTCAGCCAAAATTCCACCCAAAACCAGGACACTTTCCAATTCTCCACCAAACTCAAATTAAACTCACCCACACTCGCACAAGATCAAGAGAAGGAGTTCCCCAGTGGAAGACCCCTCTCCGAGCCACCCATTTGCTCTAGCCTCCAAGCTTTGGAATCGAGTCTGGTCGAATTCAAGTCTAGACAATTCCCCAGGGCCAGAAACTTCATCTAGAGCTTACTTTGACTCAATTGAAGGTGACACAACTCTCAGATCGAAGCCACACTTCTCTGAGCAAAGGTATGAGCTCTCTCTTCTTCCTGAGTTTCTGAACATTCTCTATTTTGATTGCGTTAATTTCATGCCTCATAAACCGTATGGATGTGTTCGTCTCTTTAAGATGAATCCATAGATTATAAGAACATAGAAATTGGTTAAGTATCGAAGGAGATATCAAACCTGGAAGATGGACGGCTCTCGGGTGAGGTCGATCGGGGATGATGAACGGATGCCGTCCATTCGCGCGTGTATTGGACGGACGGCTCAGATGGCGTCGGACCAGGAGATGGTATGTGAACCACAGGCCTTGTGGCAGCTGACTCAGAGGGCGGAGCCGAATCAAAGCGCGCCGTGTGGCCTTTCAGAGCTGCCGAGGATTGCGTGGCGCCGCGTGCATAAGTAGGAAAATAGGGTATTTTTCTATTTATTTAATTATCAGAACTTCAAAAATCCATATCTTTGTGTAGAAAAATCTTAAAAATAAAATAAAAATACCCACTTGCTCAGTGAACATAGGAGAATAATGTGGAAAAGAAATCAAGTCATTTCATTAAGTAATTTATTTTTAATGATTTATTTACTCTCTGCATTGTTTTAATTCTTCATTTGCATAGGAAATTCACCATGGCATGAGACCATAGGGCTTTTGAAGCCTATGAACTTAGGAAAATTCCCTGAATTTTCCAAGGTCAGAGGCCATCCCTATGAGAATTTATTGATTTTCCAAGTTCATGTTACTGTTTTGAGTATTTTAATTCCAATAATTAGCATGTTGTGAAATAAAATCAGGAAAAATTTGGTGAAGTTCCTTATGATCAGAGAACCCTAGGAAAAATAGGTTTTGGATTAATTCACATGGAACATCCCTAATTGGCCTAAACACCCAAAATTGAACTTTAATTAATTAGGGTTAACTACACATCAAATTAACTTGAAAACAATTTTCCACTGATATTTAGGATCAGAGGAACATCACATAAAAATTTAAAATCAATTGGAAATGTTTAACCCCACTAAATGGATTAATTAAGTCACATAACAAAAATTAAACTTTAAAAATTCATAAATCACAAAATAATTTTCAAAAATTCACAAAAATGGTTTTGGGGCTTCTCTGATATTAGAAGAATTTAGGAAAATTAAAATTGTAATTTTCTAAAAAAAAGTTGATTTTTATCATTATTTTAATATTTTTAATAATTAAAGAATAATAAAAATCATAAAATATTAAAAATTACCAAAATGTCACATTTTAAATTCTAATCACCTAGGAACAAACCAAATATTTTTCCTAAGTCTCTAGGGTAAGATATTGAATTTTAAAGGCTTAAAACAATTTTTGAATTAAAAAAATGATTTTCTTTAACATTTCCACTAAAATAATTCTAATAAATCAAAGAAAAATTAGAAAAATATAAAATTTGGTTCTTTGATTTCCCTGAGGTTAGATAAATTTTTGAAAAATATAAAATCCATTTTTCAACTTTTATTTTATTTTAAAATTAATTAACACTCCAAAACTAAAAATAATTCTAATAAATAAACTATAACTCAAAAAATCACTAAAATTGGCCCAAATGGTCCTCTGGTCATTAGGAATATCCCATAATTTTCTTATAGACAGAAACATTTCCTTGGTCATGTTATTGAATTTTCCTCGAAAACCCCTATTTTCCATTAAAAATAATTACATAAATAAATTAAATACAAAAAAATCACATTTTCTCCTCTAATGTCTTAATTGACATGTGCGTGAGGTTACATAAAAGTTTCAAGTTCATTTGAGCTTAGTTCAGTGAGTTATAGAATTATTAAGCTTGAAGGGCAAAAGGGTAATTAAAAATTTCAACCCTTAATTAAAATTTTAGGATTAATCAAAAAGGGAGGGTAAAATATTTGATCCTAAACTGATTTTGGATGATTGAAATTTAAATAATTGAAAGGTAGAAACCTACTAATCATTTCAAGAATAATTAAAATAAACTTTAATTAATTAATTAATTAAAATTTTGGAAGAGTAATGGAAATTTGAATTATTAAAAATAGGGATATTATTAAGAAGATATTTATTCTTTAATTTAAAATTCCCTAAATTAATCACTGCAATAATATTTAATTTCCAATTTAAATGATAACCCAATTTAAAATGTAAAGTGCTAAAAGACTTAACTATTAAATTAAATTAAATTTAAACTAAATTAAATCAAAATTTAATTTAAATTAACACTTTAACAATTAAATTAAACCATATCTAAAACATTAGATTAAAAAATTAAACTAAATTAAATTAAATTGAAATTAAATTAAATTAAATTAAATTAAAATTTAAAATTAAATTAAATTAAAAAAAAATAATTAAATTAAATTAAATTAAAATAAAAATTTTAATTAAATTAAATCAAACTAAATTAAATTACATTAAATTAAATTGAATTAAAATCATTTAACAACAAACCTAAATGAAATCATTAAGAGTTAAACCAAACACTTAAAGTAAACTTAAAACATGAAGGACTTGAACACTATTCCAAACTTAAACTAATTTTTTATAATTAAGTCAAAATTAAAATTAAATCATTAAGTTTAAATCATTAAAATACTTAATAAGTTGATTTGCCCTTTTAAACTCTTATTATTATAACTCTTATATGAAGTATCAAGTGAAGTGTTACTTCACTTATAGGATATTCAAATGTCCTAGTTCACTGAGCAAGGGAACAAAACTTAACCCCTGGACGATTAATTCACCTGTGCAACTAAATTTACTTGGACTCAAAACAATCCCAGAAATATTGAAAAGATGTTTAGGACTCGTCCCGAGCACTTCCTCAATATAACGGGATGTTTTAGAAGAACAATCGAATCTAGTTGTTCTTTGATGAAGAAAATCATCCTTAAACCAAACCAAGAACCTAGACGTCATAGGAGATGACTAGTTATAAGATTAGGAACTTGGTAGACAACCAAAACCATTTCCCTTAGCTTTACCTAGGTATTTCTTGCAAAATATTCAAATGCCTTAACATGTGTTTCAAGTGCAGCTTGTGATGACGGGAAGACCCTCTAGGTACGCTTTTATTTTATTGCAATTTACTTACATGCACTGTACTTTACTTTTTCTTGCATGATAAACAAGACTATTGCATGAAAACCAAAACCTTTAGGATAATCCCTGAACTGAAACCAAAACTAAAATAAAAGTCATTGCAAGATAAAATTCATCGCTACAACATTTCAAAATATAAAATAACTCAAAATTTAATCACAAACAGAACAACAAAACTACAATCACAACTAAATTAAAACTTCTCATTGAATGATCGGGAATACCTCGATTATGTAACCCACGTGTTGCTAACGGGATTTCCACTGGCCTAAATGAACGTGTGGAACTCATTCAGCTGAGTTTAACAAATTCATCCGGACTAAGTGAATTCGATGAAAATAACGGTGCCGGACGACTGAACCGTAGGATCTTAATCGGTTCGTTTAATCAACTTTAAGATTTGTTTTAATTAAAATATTAAAAAACACTTGGATTTTAAGATTCTCTCTAAACCAAAACACTTCTCTCATCTTTTGATTTATGACTTCTAAAAGTAAACCTCTGCAACAACAAGGAGCTTGGAGCATGGTGGGCAGCACGGCCATCGTCATCAGCAAAACTGGAATCTACTTCAACAAAACCTTTTCTTAGAATTAAAAACAACAAAGCCATAGGATTTCGAGGTAGTTTGCTTAGTGCAACATAAATCCTCAACTCTTCGTTAGGCATTTACATGATCATGTCATGTAAATTAAGCCCTAACCGGTCTTAGGACTCCGAGGTAGTCGTTTGGTACAACATAAACCCTCACATCTTCGAGGCTATTTGTATGATTATGTCATACGAATATAAGTCCTAATTAATTAAAATTGGCAAGATTGAAACATTAAGTAAATTCCCAAATCTAAGCCAAACAATAGGATAGTTTGGGAAGTTGCCAAGATTCTTCTTGGATCCTCAGCTTCTCCTACTTTTCTTCCTTTGGACTCCTGAAATTAACTGTTCTAAATTTGATCCATTCCCTATTGAAATTCCAAAAGTCAATCCTTTGAAAACCTTAAACTTTGAAATTCTTGAGAGCAAAACCACTGATCATTATCGAGAGTTTTCTTAAATGATTCTGGTCATTTAAGATGTAATTAACTATAGAGGCTTGCCCTTATAGGCAACTTTAAGAACCCAGGTAATATAAACCCTGCTTAATTCATTTATATTAAGCAGGGGAACTTGTCGGCTTACAAAATTGGTTTGCAGACCAAACGGATGTCACAGATCTTCTAGTTTATTTAATCGAGCCCCATTATCAAGCGATGTGTCTATTCTTCGAGATAGTATACACGGCTCAGTGGTGTGGTGCTCGTTTATATAAACTATTCGAGATGCGAGATCGACTTGATTTCATATCTTAAAATTTTCAAACTTAAAATTATTTCAAAATCAAATGCTACTTTCCAAATTATATACATATTTAAATTAAATTTAAAATTTAAAATTCGCCGACAATTTCTCTAGGCGACCCCCTTTTCAAAAATACAACACTCAACCTAAAAATATGTCGACAGGCTTCATCAAATGGTTTTGACATTAATGATCCTCCAGCAGTGGCATCGATGATTGATCTAAGAGATCCTACTAATTCATTATAGAAAGTTTGAATAATTAACCAATCTGGTAATGCAAGATGTGGGCATTTCCTAAGAAGTTCTTTAAATCTCTCCCAAGCTTCATATATTGATTCTCCATCAAACTGACTAAAAGTAGTTATATCATTTCTAAGCTTAGCAGTTTTAAATGGTGGAAAATATTTGGATAGAAATTTTTGTGATAACTCTCCCCAAGTTTTAATAGATCCAGGTGCTAACGAATTTAACCATATTTTAGCCTTATTCCTTAAAGAAAAGGAAAAAATCTAAGTCTAATAGCATCGTTAGATACTCCTTCATATTTGAAAGTAGCACATAGTTCTAAAAAACTAGCAAGATGTAAATTAGGATCTTCAGTAGGTGAACCACTAAATTGATTGTTTTGTACCATTTGGATAATCGCGGGTTTAAGTTCAAATGAGTTAACGAGCTACATCAGGTTTTTGAATAGTTAAATGAATTTCATCTAATGTAGGGTTGGCATAATCTCTTAATGGTCTCTCGTTGATCGATATTTTCATTTTCGTGAATATTCGCCATTTGTGTTAAATATATAATTTCTCTTTTTTGTTTTCTAATTCTTTTAATCGTACGCTCTAATTCGAATCGTAAGGTATTAAATTTTCGTTTCTAAATTTACGCATACAATTTTGTAAAATAAATTTTAAAATAGTCCGTTACTCTAGTAAATAATTTCTTTACTTCCCCGGCAACGGCGCCAAAAAATTGACCCACTTTTTAATGTTTACAAAAAATAACAACGGCACCAAAAACTTGATCCCGCTTAATATATATTTAATTTTATGATGGAATGTATAATGTGGATTCTACGCAAGTATAAGTATTGTATCAAGTAATGTAGGGCTCTAGTGGAGTCCTGGTTATCGATCCCACAAGGAAGTTTTTACTAGATTTGTAACAGCTAAATTTAAAAGATTTACTTACTAATATAGTATACAGAATTTAGAATACTTAACTAAAGCGATCTAAAGTAAACTAATGCTTTAAATAAAGTTGATTTAAAGAATTCAGAAAAAGTATCTTTCCCCTTGTTTTTAGAAACTTAAGTGAATGATGAATTCAAATAGATTTTTTATTGTATTGTGACAAATAGGAGCATTCCTATTCTTTATCCTTTGGTCCAGGTGCAAAGAACATTGACTAATCCTATGCTTGATTACCGAATCACGGCTAGAGCCGGGAGGATACTCGTCGCCACTTCGGAGCTCCCACGTTCCCTCACCTGAGGGCTAACATCTACACTTCAGCTCTCAAACAATAGGACCAAATTGAATATTTTAGTCAGTCACACTAAAATGTCCAATTCTACGTCTGATAAATAATATTTCCCTATTTATTTGCACCCTACTTCCAAGGCTTTTGACTTCCTTGAATATTGGATGTAATTTTTACTATATTTGATAATTCAACATATTTTAACAATTAAATTGGCCAGATTGAAAGTAAATTAAGTTGTAAGTAAAAGATTATCACAATTTTTTTTTAATATATTAGGCACTTCTATTTAATTTCATCAATTCACATAATTTCATAAACATGGAGAAAGACTAAGAAAACTACTAAGAATGCATGGGAATTAAACAAAGCATGGATTTCAATTAAAGTTAACAACAATAAACACAGATACTTATCTCAATTTCCTCCACAAGCAGACTCCTTGAAGTTCCTTTGACTTTTCCTTCTAGTACAACACACTTCTTAACTCACTACTTACACTTACTCACACTAAACTTCAACTTAAACTCAAAAGCACTGAATGCCTAAAATAGACACACCACATACTAAAATTTGTTCTCTATTTATAGAGGTAGACAAAGGTCCAAGGGGTACTTAAACATCTCTTCAAAAAGCGTCTAGGTTCAATGTATCTGGCATTTTGAACAATCTCGCCGTCAGCGAGAAACGACCTCGCCGTCGGTGGGGCTTCTAGAAGGTCTCCAAACCGCGTGATCTCGCCGTCGGCGAGGTAGTTGCAAATCCTTCAAAAATTCTCCTCATGATCTCGCCGTCGGCGGGCTCGATCTCGTCGTCGGCGACTTAGTTCATTTTGCATAAATTTCTTCCTTTTTTTGATCCAAATTCGCTCCATTTCATGTTTTTTGCTTTCATCACTTATAAATCTTCATTCCTACAATAAAATAAAGAAAATACCTTTCTTTAAAGTACAATTTCATAAAAAATGGGTATGAATTTCTTAATATATTTTCCTGTGATCACTCCCCATGTTTAGCAAGAATAGAAAAACCACATATTGAATGGTTTCGAAGATCCGAGACGGGTGATTGGCCACCGACTGGAAGGGAACTGACCCACTTTTTATATGTTTGCAAATTATGTTAATAGGAATGGCACAAAAAAACTTGATCCCTTATGATGGAATGTATAATGTGGATTCTACGCAAGTATACGTATCGTATCAAGTAATACAGGGCTCTAGTGGAGTCCTGGTTATCGATCCCACAGGGAAGTTTTTAACGATTTGTATCGACTAAAATTTAAAGGAATTACTTACTAATATAGTAAACGAAATTTAAAGTAACTAAAGCAACTAAAGTAAACTAATGCTTGAAATAAAGTTGATTTAAATAATTCAGAAAAAGTATCATTCTCCTTGTTTTTAGAAAATTAAGTGAATGATGAATCTAAATAGAATTTTTTAGTTGTATTGTGACAAATAGGAGCATTCCTATTCTTTACCCTTTGGTCCAGGTGCAAAGAACATTGACTAATCCTATGTTTGATTACTGAATCTGCGGCTAAGCTGGGAGGATACTGGCTGCCACTTCAGAGCTCCCACGTTCCCCTCACCTGAGGGCTAACATCTACACTTCAGCTCTCAAACAATAGGACCAAATTGAATATTTTAGTCTGTCACACTAAAATATCCAATTCTACGTCCGATAAATAATATTTCCCTATTTATTTGCACCCTCCTTCCAAGGCTTTTGACTTCCCTGAATATTGGATGTAATGTTTACTATAGTTGATAATTCAACATATTTTAACAAATCAATCGTCGGATTGAAAGTAAATTAAGTTTTAAGTAAAAATTATCACAACTTATTTTAATATATTAGGTACTTCTATTTAATTTCATTATTTAGCATAATTTTCATAAACAAGGAGAAAGACTAAGAAAACTACTCAGAATGCATGGGAATAAAATAAAGCATGGATTTCATTTAAAGTTAACAACAATAAACAAAGATATTTATCTTAATTTCCTCCCCAAGCAAACTCCTTGAAGTTCCTTTGACTTTTCCTTCTAATGCAGCACAATTCTAACTCACTAATTATACTCTAAAACTCTTAAATTAGCACACAAACACAAATAAACACTAAAAAGAGACACTAAGACTCTCTAAATAGACACACACAGACACTAGAATTCGGCCTCTATTTATAGAGGTAGGCAAAGGTCCAAGGGGTGCTTAAACACCTCTTCAAAAAGTGTCTAGGTTCAATGTATTTTGCATTTTAAACTGTCTCGCCGTCGGCGAGAAACGACCTCGCCGTCAGCAGGGCTTCTAGAAGGTCTTCAAACCGATGTTGTTGCCTTTGTGACAATTAATCTTCCTATCAATTCCTATAAATAGAGATGAGAGTTAGGGAAACCCTTGCAAAGCTTTCCCTTGAGTCCTTTAGGTCCGTTTTTCTTTCTCTTTCTACATCTCATCACCCCAAAGTACTCTGAATAACTCTTCAGATCAATTTTGTCTAAGGAAACATTGATATTTTAGGAATGTCATGGGGGTTATCTTCAAGGATCTTTAGTATATAGGAAGTTGGAAATCTTGAGGACGGCCAGCAGTAGTGACCGAGAGACTGATATTTATGTTAGGGATTTGGTTTTCAATCAAGATTAGTTTAAATGCAGGTAGAGATTGCCTTTCTATTTTGCGTTACAGGTGATTCTCAATCGCTATGTTGTCATACCTGCATAATTGATGTCAAATTACATTGTGTCAATCATGAAATTTGTTGTCTTCCTCAGGAAACTAGCTATCCCGTGGTCAGTTGATCTCTTCTCCTATTTTTTTTTGCTTCAAGATCGGTCAAGATAGTTAAGCAAAATTCTTAGTGGGCTCCTGACTCTGGCTTGTGGGAGTGGAGAACTAGATCAAAAATTGGAAGTTAGGGTTTCTATGTGGTTCTAGCTAAGGAGGTTGGGGTTTGCATCTAGCTCATTGCAAGCTCCCCAAAGAAGGTTAAGACCTTACCCAATTTCCTAAGAGATTATGGGAGAATGCTCAAGGGTAGAGAAATATTGTTGCATCAGTCTTTGGACAGACGTTCTAAATAGTGTCCTGTGGAAAGAGAAATTCGGTGACATGAACAATGAGTTATGAGAGGTCGTGAACTCTTAGAAGGTTAAGCAGAGTGGGGAGGCAACTGTAAAGGCAGCTGAAAATAAATCAAGGGTGAAATTTGCTTGACCTCAGAAGGTTGCTGCTCCCTGATCGCAACAATCATTAGGTTCATTCGGGGCTGCTATGGAAGGTATGTAGTCTTTTTCATTTTGAATTTAAAAGTTAATTACCATTTTCGCATCTTTTAGAGAGTCATTATTAAGTGAGCAGAGGTTTCTTGTCACGTGTTAGAACTTTTGGAGCTCTCTAGGAAGATTCGCCAATGACACAAAGTTACTTCTAAGAGGAAGAAGAGGTATCCCCAACTAGAGCCTGTGAAGAACCCAGGTAGCAGGGTGTCCTTAACCTCAAAGCACAATTAATAGGCGAGGCAAGTCGACCATCACCGGTTCATTGGTCGAACACCAAAACTAAGGCCGATAATGAGGTTGAGTCCAACATGCCAGGAAGATGACATTTCACATAGGAAGGGGAAGGCTCCTATCAAATACATCTTCCTGCCTCCTCTTCAGTAAAATGAAAGGATTCACCTCTAAGGAGGGTTCCATAGTGGTGGATTCTATCATTTGTTCTAGGTTCTACCGGACATTTTTTCATGGTGAACACTAAAAGGAATTGATATATGGAGACTATAACAAACTATCACTCTTTGTATGAATCTCTAATGAAACCCTTTTAGCATATTCATGGTCCTCTTCAATTTTATTATATGGTTATCAGTTTTGGCGTGTCGTTTTTTATATTTTGTTATGGTTTAGGGCTTCTCATTATTTTGTCTGTGGCCACGATCTTAGCTTCTCGTTTTACCCCTATGATTGGGGTTAGGTACTTCTCATTTTAGTTTTGTGGTTGTGTTTTGGTGCTTCTCAATTTTCTTCTCTGGTTGTGTTTTGGTGCTCTTCTTATGTGCTTGACGTAATTTCTCATTGCTGTGGGGCTTCTCGGTTTTCCTCCATGGTTGTGATTTGGTTTCTCTCGTTTTACTTATATGGTTATGCCTTGGGGCTTCTCTATATTACTCTATGATTGTGTTTGGAGCTTTTCATTTCTGTATCTACGGTTATGGCATGGGTATTCTCATATTTCTTCTATGATTGTTAACCCCATAAATGATAAAATTCAAGCTTGATATTTATGGAACACATGATTGTATACAAATTGATTTTTTACTTAGTTAATTTTTATGTAAATATCATTAAAGGGTGATAAATGCATGGTATCATTGTATTAGAATTAAGCTTGAGTCGCATGAGGTAGAATGCTTCGGGCATTTCTTAAGTAAAGGGAGATTACTCTATCTTTTGGAAACTGTGATGTGTTGCCCATTACATAATATTTTTTTATTTAAATCATGGATGAGTTCTGTGGGTAGATTTTTTTCCATAATTCATGAGTCATTCTTTCTACTCTCACCCAACCAATCTGGTTTGTTGAAAAAAGGAATGTAGTGTAAAAATATGCTGAGTTAAAGATTGCATTATATTTAAAATATTTTAGAGTTTTATGGTTCAATGTAAAATAAAGGCAAGAGCTTGCACTTGGAATCTAGTTATTTCTATTTACTCTTGACTCACTCTATTTAGGGCATTCATTCATATCTTTTTCTAAACTTCTCGGTTTACCCCCATTTTTGATCCACTATGCTTGATTCTTCCAATATGGGAAATCAAGATATTAAATGTAACCATAATCTATAATTTCATTCATATCAATTGTATCATCAAAGAACCAATCATACCTTCTACCGATGATTGTTGGTTGTGGGTGTGGTTTAGTGTTATTTCTTTTTTGCTGGCTGTGGATTTGATAAATTTTCATTCATATCATATGTATCATCAAAAGAGCATATCATACCTTCCAATGATGGCTATTGGTTGTGGGTGTGGTTTGGTTGTCTTTGTTACTTGTGCGTGTTTGGTGGTCTCTGTTAGCTATTGGTTGTTAGCTCCTAGTTGTGGGTGTGGGTGTAGTTTTGCAAAGCTAGCTTTTGGTAGTGGGTTAGCTCTGATATTGGTTGTGGCTTTGCATTGATCATTATGATTGTTGTTGGTTGTAGTTTTGGATTGATGGTTATTGGTTATTTGTGTGATTTGGTTAATCTTTTGCATGCAAACAAGTGAAATATTGTGCATTCATATATGTAATATGGTTTTAGCAGCTTTGATTTTTATAATATTATGTAGAGTAATGTTGAAAAAAATAAACAAAAAGCTCAACTAATCACCAACATTGACTTATATAATTCTTTTCACTTATTTGGTAGAGATGCTATCTAGTCTTAAATCACACAACACATTATTAACCATGGATACTACCAAGTCATAGAGCACACATGATGCTATGAACCACTGTTACTATCTGGTCTTAGAGCACACACTATTAACCACATATACTCTCTGATCTTAGAGCACACATGACACTGTTAACCATAAATATTGTCTAGTATTAAAGCATGCATTATTCTTTTAACTACATATACTACCTAATCTTACCACACATGACACTAGTAACCACATATAGTATCTAGTCTTAAGGCACACATTTAATTAATCATAGTTATTTTTGATAAGATATGGAGATTTGATAGGGGTAAAGAGAGGTTTAGCATAAATCGAGCATCTATAGAAAGGCATGTATATATGAATGTAGATAACTTTCTTCACACTTCTCTACCTAATTATCTGCGAGTTACTTACTCGGGAAGCAAAAAAAATTGTGCCTGAAATGATCTTTCATTGCACTTTTTTTTTAAAATTTCTCATAATTTTGTTTGTCCATTGTTAGGAGTTCTCAGTATTATCTGATCGAAATATATCATGTAATTTTGTATCCTAACACATCACTTTTTTCTTTAAAACTAGAGTTAGTTCAGGCTGATTTCAATATTTACAAATTTAACTATAGATTTTGCTATAGTTCTTATGTATAACAGCATATTTAATACATTTCTCCTCTCACATCCTTTTATAGTTTAATAAAAAACATACAATCAAACCACTACAGGAAAAAAGGTTTTTTTCGACGGTCAAATTCCATCGGTTAAGATGCGAAAACCTTTACTTTTACTATTTTTTACAGTTTATCAACGGTTTTAAGCTCCTAGGTAAAAAGTTTGTTGATAATTTCAGAACCGACTAAAATTCAGATGACATTTAATTACAGACGATTTAATGCTTGTCTATTTTTGTAAAATTTTAAATCGACGGTTCCCATTGGTTCATCTAACCAATTGCTGATCCGTCGATAATATCAACAGCTTACATGTCAGAAAAGTGTTGCACCTGTCACTTTTGTTTACGTTGCTTTTCCGTTAGTTACAAATCACTAATGCGTCGGTTATATAAAACGACAATTATACTGTTAGAAAAGTGTTGTGCCCATCATTTTCAGATGACTTGGGCAGTTAAACCTTCAGAAAAGTATCGTGTCTGTCATTTTCATGTGACGTACCTAAGTCGTTGGTTTGGTGTCAGTTATGCGTTGATAAATAAGTTCATCGGCTAGTCGTCAGATTTGCCTAGGAATATGTTGAAAGTAGTCACAAAATCGACAATAAGCTATCGAAAACTTATAGCATTAGAAAAAATAGATTATATATTTCGTATTTACATTACCTCACCTGTTATAGCAACATCTAATATATATTCCAAACATTTAATGAACTATAATTGCAGCAGAACAACAAATTACCCAATTAAATAAAAACATAAATTAAATCCATTTAGTCTAAAATATATACACCATTGTTCACAGAAAAATAAATGTTCAAATGTGCAATATTAATAAAAGAAAAAGAAAAATATCCCTCTAGTCATCCTTCCCTATCTCCTCATCCTCATCGTCTTTAGTCTCTTTCTCCCCTAATGCTGCCTCGCCACGCTGCCTCATCCTCTGTTGAAACAAATCTAACTCGACCTTCAGCTTGGCCTCTATGGTCACATCCAACTCTTACCTCATCAGAGTGAACCAAGCCTCCATCTTGGCAGCGAATGCGGCAATGCGCCTATTGATCTCCTCATTCTGTGTGATAGAGGTAGAAGCTCCAGATACACTGGTGGAGGAGGCAAATCCCTATGACCCGAGATCACAGACTTGGCCCTTCTTTTTCCCTCCAGCAGCCTCCCTCCATTGGTCGTACTCAGAAAGATCACACTCTCCAATCGTAATACCTCTCGACCCCTTAGATCTATTTTCCTTCAGCTGTTGGAATCTCTCCTACAAAAAAGAGTAGTTACATTCAGTTATAGTTATCATGTTTTAACATCAAACTAGTTTAGCTTGTGAATTATTTGGGTTATACGGGATCTGCCATCAAAGCAGGATTGGTAGGACTACCTCTGGTGGGTGTGCTCATGTACATCAGCGAAAAAGGGCTCATCTCTCATTTCTATAGTCTATTTCTATAACAAAAAAAGATAGAATAAATCTTCAAACTATATAAAACTTTAAAGTAGTTATGAAATATTTCCAGCCTCCACATGTTTCTATATGTCGGTATGCCCCATCAATGTTCTTGGAGGTTTCCATCTCCCATAGTCTAATCACATGTTCAACTTTTCTTGCTCCCTCTTCTTCTGTTAGTCCGAGAAATTCAAAGCCCGAAGAAGCGAGGCAAAGACAACTTCTCCAAGCTCAAGAGGATGTTGTCGCAATTTTTGAATATCATCGAACATGTTTACGAGGCGATCATCACCCTTGTTCTTGAAGTTGCATGAATGTGTGCATCTTGCTCAAGACACCAGGTGAATTATTTCTACAAAATAACCATGATTATGTTCATCTGATACATAAATAAAAAGAACTTATGATATTTGTGAATGGTACATTCCACAAACTTCTGATACCAAAGATCTCAGTCTAACATCGAGATCTCCTTCCACGACAAGCATGCTAAGTTATATTTGCTTTGAATATTATCACGAATAACATGAACAGTTTGGGTTAAGGGGTAGAAACTTAGAACAGCAAATTCTTAGTTTTATATTAATTTGAAAATATAAAAGGATTACTATCAATATCTTAAAAAGGACGTGGGTGAGGGCGGGGGTGGGGTTGGGGCAGTGTTGGGGGTGGTGGTCGAGGTGATGGCCGGGGTGGGTACTGAAGTCAGGCGGCCTCTCTTTACATGGTTCTTTATCAGATAACGGTATAATCCACACTCCACACCCCCACCCCCTCCCACGAGTGTAGAGGGGGATAGTCCCTGCCTCTAGTGGACATTTGTAACAAAGAAAAGATATTTTATTAATTAGTGCATATAACAACATATTATTTAGTAAATTGAAAATAGAACAGACACAATTATAAACATAAAATATGAAACAATAGTGCAAGCTAAAACATTTAAAACTGAAAACACAAAAGTATGCAATAAAATGAAATTTGAAACTCAACAAAAAATATAATAAGCCAAATTCAATGTATAAATATTTCTTTTACATTTTCTCTACAAGTGTAAATCCACTTATCCACCTAAGTATTCTCGTCTCAACAACTCTTCTTAGATTACTTTCACACATTTGAACAAATTCTGAGAAGGAACATTATGTTCGAAGTGAATTTACATTTTAAGAATGAAAATTATATTTCTCATTGGATGATGAAGTGAACACTCATATGTCATATAACATTTCCTTCTCAGAATTTGATTAAATGTGTGAGAATAATCTAGTTAAAAGTTGTGGATATGAGAATGCTTAGGTTTATGATTGGCTTTTCACTTGAAAACAAAATATGACACAATTAAATATGTGCGAGGGCTAGGGTAGCCACAGTAGCACACAATAATAGTGGTAGTCATCTTATGGATTGAGAATCAATGTTCAATTGATTAATGATCTTTGACAGAACTAAAAATACTAAAATATTAAACTATCTGACTTGTAGTAGATGTAATGGCAGAGTTATAACAAAAGGTGATCAAATTTGGCAACAAACAACACAATGTAATAGGAGTGAATATTTTATTAGGGCTATCGAAGATCGATAATCTGTCATAAATATGTTCAAATTCTTAGATCTAGTATTTTTTGTCACCATAGCTATACAAACCTTGCACGAGTATATTTTTTTTTGCATTTTATTCTTCAAATGGAAAGCTAATAATTAATCTAAGCATTCTCATCTCCACAAATCTTAGATGTGATTGACTGCACACCTAGAAAAATCTTTTCAGAAGGAAATATTTCATATGATTTAAAAGTTTTCACTGCATCATCCAGTGCAATGTCTAATTTCCATCACTATAATGGAAATTCACTTTGAATTTTAAGTTTTCAGTTCCAAAATGGAAATTCAATTCGAAATCTAATTTGCATTGCCCAAATAAGAATTTTGGCAATGAAAATTAGATATTGATGTGATTTGCATCTTGGAACTAATGAATCAGATTTCGAAGTCAATTTCTATTATGACAATGAAAATTAAACTTCACAGAGGAGGAAACAGTAAATATTCTTTACATCATATGAAATTTCTTCTTTAATGAAAATATTTGCAGGCATGTAATTAATCACATAAGTGACTACAGGACATAAAAATACTTAGTTCCATGATTGACTTTACAGCTGAAAACAAAAAACTAAATAAATATGCCCGTGATAGCTGCAGTTGCAGACAATATTCGAAAGAGATATTTGAAAGTCTAAATAAATTGTTGGAATTATTTTCCTTAATATGAAACAACAATTATCGCTCGAAAATTGACTGATTTTAGTTCTAACTCAAATTTCTCTAGAGCCGACAGAACGTTAACAGTATATTGAGGCTATTAGGTTGTTAAAGATCAATAATTAGTGAATATTTATCCATTTTTATCTTTAATATTGTTTGTCACTATAGCTACACTAACTCTTTCACGAGTATGTTTCCTTCACATTTTATCTACAAATATAAAGCTAATGATCCGCCAAAGTACTCTCATCTCAACAACATTTCTTACTAGATTACTTTCACCCCTCTAACCAAATTCTGAGAAGAAAGTGTTTCATATGATGTAAGAGTTTTCATTTCTTCCTCCAATGGGAAATCAAACTTTAATTGTCAAAACAATAATTAGATTTGCTCATTAAAGAAAGAATGAAAACTTATAGATCATATAAAATACTTCATTCTAAGAATCTGCTTAAGGTTATATAAGTAATATAGTTAAAAGTTGAGGGTACGAGGCTTCTTGGGTTTATGATTGGGTTTTCACTTAGAAATAAAAGATAAAACAATTATATTTATGAGAGGGTTGGTGTAGCAATGGTGGCATACACTATTAGAGGGAGACACCTTAATCGATTACGAGTCAATGTTCGACCGTTTAATGATCTTCAATAGAACTAACATTACTAAGATGTTAAACGATCTAATTTTAAGCTGAAATGATGTAGGTTCTAAATAAAGTTGATCCAAAATTTTGGCTCGTATCTCGACGTGTTTATTTCGATTCGAGTTGCATGTGCGAGTCAAACTTGGAATAAATTTCCAAGCTATTATCATTTTTCGAACTAAATCCTATTCCAGATTTGGATTGTACCTCATGATAATTCCAAATTTGGAGGATATATTAAAATCCACTCAAACTAAACCGTAATTTCAACCGAGCAACTTCTTAATAAAAAAGCCAACATTCTGCGCCATAGAACATTGTAGTTCTCACCACCATCTTTTAAAATCTTCCTTTTAAGTATAAGCAGAATTTTCTATCACACAATAGACTAGCTGCATTCCTCCACTTCAACCAACCAACTTGAAACCTGCTAATCACATCCCCATCTATATCAGCTAAAATTTGAAGGAGAGAACATGTGCATACCTTTTAATGATTTGATCACTTGTAGTTAAAACTCTCCCACTAGAGCTTCTACTACTAAAATTACATTTCATGCATTCAGTTCTAGTAACTCAAATGAAGACCTTTAGACTCCAATGTCGGCCTACATAATTTATGCTTTTGGAGGATTACATACAAGGCACCCAAAACATTGCCATTTACAAATCAAGCACTCTAGTTCATCCATTTTTGAAATTCTCACTCAAATATCAAAGGTCCTGATAAAACCCCAGCTCATATTTTTATTTTTATTAAATTCACAATAGTTTGATTGTGGCACTCATAAATACATCACTTTTTCCTAAACTCTTTCCCTAATTGTATTCACAAGAAGGATATCACAGGCAAAAAACATTCACGAAAGTAAATCCTCCTGTAAATGTCTATTAAGAGCATCATAACTAAAGCAAAAAATGTATGGGCTTAAAATCAATCCCTGATGTAATCCAACAAAAATAGAAAAATATTTGGTCTTAGTTGCTAAACCTTAAACCATAAATGTATTTTTTAAAAAAGTTTGAAAATAAAAAAGTAAATGAAGAGGAGTTGCCTTCTCGATAGTTCTGGGTAGGAGAGGAGCAGAAGGAGAAAAATGGGAGTTTCCGGTCACTGTAAGTCGTGATCCCCTCGTTGTGTTCTCAGTTAGCTTAGAACGATTGTATCGCGAGAGTTTAGCGACGAAGGCAATGGTTTTGAACGAAAGATAGAGGGGGAGCATGGACATGCAAGGGTTTCAGGAAGAGGAGAGGGCTTCAGAGGGAGAGGAGAGGGCTTCTGAGAGAGAGGAGTGAGGAGAAAGGGGAATAGTGCAGGATGGGGAGGGCAACGATTTTGGTGGTATGATGGATTATTTCTGATAGCTTATACACAACTTCAAATCCGTCGATTCTTAAGACTATCATCAATGACAATTTTCATGGCTTAATATAAAAATGTGTCGATTAATACCCAACCTGATAGTCATTTGAAGATAATTGATGACAAATGACCATAATTTAATATACGTTTCAACCGAAGGCTTATTGTGTCGGTAATAATAAAAACCGTCGAAAGAAATATTTTTATTAATAAGCAATGGAAATTCTGTAGTTATGCCGTCGCAAATAACTCAAACATAAACTGTCACTAGGTTGTGGTTAGCACTACACCAATCGGTGGGTCCATTGATAATTGGTGTAATATGGCAATCAGTTAATATTTGTTTTTAACCGACAGCATAAATGCATCGATAATGATTAAAATTGTGAGAAAATTTTATTGTTTATAAGTGACGCCTTGTTTTGTTATTAAGCCATCACAAAAAATCTAGATCATAAACCGTCGCTACACTATAAGAAAATGAAACTTTTCAACGCAATCATAGGTCGTCGGTTTTAACTTTTTTTCGCGTAGTGAACTATGTTTAGAGTCCATTTGTAAAATTATTTACTTGAGCTTTGAAGGGAATCTTCATCAAAGATTGCTCAACATCTCGCCTTAACATGATCACCAATTTTTCAATTTTAATCATTGTTAAATGTTTTGTTATTTAATTTTTTTATCAGCAGTTAAATTTTGAACATTTTAGTCAATTCAATAAATTGTAATTAATAGTAGTAGTTTTAAAGGAAAAAAAAAGAACTTGCTCGTAGAGTTCAAATAATTATCATTAACTACTCCTTTGCATTTATAATGAAATCTAATCCCCCGTCATTTTTATTTTGATAATCAAAGCCATATATGATCATTTTAATATTTTATAGTAATAGGAAAAAATAAATTCTAAATAAAGAATCATAATTTAATTTAATTTGATTTAAATTTATTTCAAATTTATTTCATTCATTTATAAAGCATGATATATCTTTTTGACTTATTGCTTTCATATATATATATATATATATATATATATATATATATATATATATATATATATATATATATATATATATATATATCTATCTATCTATCTATCAAATGCATCTTATTAAAAAAATCAAATGAGTAACATGAATTAAAAGATCCCTTCCTCGTCATAATCTTGTTTTATATTGAGAAGAAAATCTTCCAAATAGGAGAAACAAAAATTTATATATTATAGAAATATTTAAAAAATACATCTAAAAGTTATATTTTGCATCCATAGAAACAAATTTACAGCAGTCCACAACATGAATATGTTGATAACTAAGAATCTATTTTTAGATGACAAAAAGGCAAATTTAATAGGAACATTCATATACATACCACTCAATTCTTATTTATTTACATATCTAACACCAAAATTTGGCTTTTTACATAATCTTTCATATCACATCTAAAATACCATCATTTTAACTTAAAATAAAAATTGGAATACACATTGCATTCATAGGTAACGTGTTATGTATGTAAAAACTGAAGTTTAGGTGTTAGATATGTAAATACGTAAAAATTAAGTAGTATGTGTAGGTAAATATTCCAATTTTATAAGATAAGGGGTGGGCTCTTCTAATATTATTCTAATAAGTCGCTCAAAGTGGTCCTGATAGAATTCGCTCCGATTAAGGAATTGACCCTCTGGGTTGGGTGAAAGGAGTCCCAAAACACGTACTTGTCGGCGTTGGGACACGTGTATGGGCTCCACTCATTGCACAAGTAGCCAAGCTCGTACTTCCCCGTCGCACAGCAACCTTCCCCTACGTTCTCAAATCCTGCCATCAATATATAATTTTACAGTTTTTTATATTCTTACAAAAAAATTAAAATATTATTATTACTATTATTTTTATTATTATATAATTAAATATTTATATGCATATATTAATTAATTTTAGTGTTAGTTAAATATGTAAATGCTTAGGTAATTTGATGGTCTATATGTAAATGCCCCTACAAAAAAATATGGTATGTATGTAAATATTAGTAAAAGGGCAAACATACCGTACTGAGCAGGATTCTGTATCATTTGAAGAATAACGTCATAAATACGATCAACCTTAAGCCACAGCCCCGGCAGAGTAGCTCTCATGGCTGCAACCATAACTTCCACCTTAGCATTATACTGTAAAGCCACCTCATTATACTTGTCGTTGCACTCACCCACGCCGAGCAAATTGGTGGTTCTCTCGAGCGGAAGGCAGCCCATCGGACTCAGTCCCGTCACCATAACCTTCCTTGCACCAAAGCGATAGATTTCGGTGATGAAGTTGGCGGTGAGGTTGACCAGGAAGTCCTGGTACTCGTTGACGGTGAACTGCTTGAATCGGCCGGTGACGAGGAGGAAGTAGTTCTCGAGGAAGTCATTTGTGCCAATGCTTAAGACGAAGAGGGCTTCCATGATGGTTCGGCGGGCAGCGAAGCGGCCGAGATACTGTCGGAGACGGCGGTGGTATTGCTTGAAGTATTGGAGCTCTTTCCATATGGGTAATACGTTCTGGGTGCAAGGGAAAAATGGAAAAATGTTAGGTACGAATAAGATAGGTGTAGCTGTGTGGTATTTTAATGGTATTTAGCGATGTTTGTTAAATTTCATTTTCTAATTCTAATGAGCCAACATAGGGCTTTTATGCGAAGGAGTTAATTAAAGCTCTGTCAGTTCCGTTATTTCTGTCTCTATTCAGTGTTCAGAAACTTGCATATGCTCTCTCATAACTATCATTGTATGGAAGAGAAAAAATATGTACTTTTTAATATTTGTTTTCGTCTCCCTTTGGACACTGTATGGTCTTTTTTGCGTTTTATTTTATATAATATTAATAATTTATTTTAAAAACTTAATCAATTAATTTTTCACTCTTCATATAAAAATATTCAAATTTGAACATTTTATCTTCTAAATTATTTTAAAGCTGTTTTTTGACATTTAATATTCTACCTCATAATTAAAATTTATAAATATAAATGCCTTTAATTTAAAGAAATCAATTTTATAATCTAATATCCAACCCTTAAAATAATTAAATTTCCTCTTTTTAAATAATTAATCTAAAGAAAACATAAATTACTAAAATATGTTATTTTAATGTATAACAAAAGTAGTCTCATGAAGGTCCAATCGAACATATGAGAGCAAGGGATAAAATGGACACTAGGTTATGGCAATCAAACAATTAGTTTAGTGTACCAGTTGAATCAGGTGACCCTCTCTCTATAAGCTTCGAAATCAACATAGAAGAGGTGACTGGATAGAAGTAGAAAAAACTTTATCATCAGGCGGCCAAACCCTCAGGAATAAGATAGAAGGGGTGATTGGACAAAAGGTGTTACCTCAATATCAAGCGACCACGCCCACCAGTTACAAGTCTCAGATTCTCAGAACAAGATCAGTCGGCGGGTTAGAGCATCCAAAAAAGTTAGTTGATCGCAAACAACACCCACTAACAAACAAATGAATTCAAGTTTCAAGGCCATGCAACTCAAAACTTGGTCGGGCAACTAAAGCAAAATTGAAGGGGACAACACTTTGATGTCATGTGAGGAGTATAAGTTATGTGAATTAGGGGAAGCAATAATTGTATAAGGTCCCACTAGGGAACCCTTGTGGCATGAACTCTTTAATTTGAAATAGTGTGACACTTCTCCCAAAAAATGAGAGACTTCACTCGTATAAATAGGAGATACTCTGCCACAAAAAGGGGTCTCTCATTTTTACTTTTACTACGAAATCTTAAAAAAATGAAGCTACACAAAAAAAAATTCTCTCACAGTCAGTCCCAAAAGTTGCACAAATGAACAAGATAAAGAATTCTACAAGCCAATACGTACACCTATTTATAATGAAAAGCGTTGACCTTTGTGCTCTATCTTCCTTTATAAATTAGGAACATGGTAGAAAATTAAAATGTAAGTCTAATGATTTCTTATACTCCATTCTTCTCATAGTTTCTCGTTGGAGAGACAAAAAATTGGAGAACTAAATATGTATAATAAAAAGTAGTCTCATGGAGGTCCAATCAAACCAACTAGAGCAACGGAAAATATGGATTTTATGGCGATCGAATGATAGGTTCAATCAATAATCTAATTAAGCGACTATCCCTCTATGACCTAGGAAGACAAAATTGAAGGATCAGCTGGACAGAAGGTGAAAGAACCTTAACATTAGGGGACCGAGACCCCATGATGAGATAGTTGGGGTGATTGAATGGAAGGAGAGCAAATGTTAATATCAGGTTGCGAAGTCCCCCAGTTACAAGTCTCGGATTCCCTAAGCAAGATCAACTGATAGCTTATGGCATCCCAAATAGCTAATCAATCAAACATAGACTTCTAATAACAAGTAAATAAACTTAAGTATCATGATAATGCAACTCGAAGCAAGAGTCGGACGACTTAGGCAAAATTGTAGGGGATAACTCTCGACCTCTTGCGAGGAGTATAAGTTCCTTCGCTTAGGGGAAACAATAATTTTATAGGATCCAAGAATTTTATTTATTTTAAACAGTGTAAAGCTTTTCCCAAAAAAAGGAGATTTTATTGTAAAAAAATGGAGAGGCTCCTGGAAATAGAAGATTCTCTATAATTTGAAGAGAATCTCCATTTTTTACTTTTTACCAAGGAATCTTAATAGTAATTCTTCAAATCTCTCTCTCTCTCTCTCTTGTGTTCAGTGTGTACGTTTTTCTTCTCAACTGTGATTTTGTGATACAGCAGGTTTCAAAATTTAAATATTTGAACTCATTTTCCATTTTCATAAAAAGATTATATATATATGTCACAATATTTAAGACAACAATTATTTTTCATTAAAAGGCAACCCTTCGTAGTTGAAATTCAGGGAAAAAGAAGTACCATTACTAATTTTGAGGCGGATAATTAAGACCCCACTGGATTCATTATGAATCGAAGTTGTGGAACAAAGGCAGCAGTTACCTACTTCAGAGGTGCATTCATTTCTTCATACACACGTTATGCAAGTTATTTAAATATATACGTTCAATTAATGCAACTTTCAATTATTTTAGGCTCCCACCCCCTATAATATTCTATTTATTGGAGCATTAGAAATCTATACGTGAATTACACCTTTTTCATCTATACGTAACGTGCAAAATTTTAATTGAATTTAAACATTTTAAAATGACACCATGAAATGCGTGATTTACAGAAGCTTTTTTAGCGTTGAGAGATTTTCTATGAGCCACTGATGGCTTAGTCAACGCATTTATTAATTTTAGGTGGCATAAATTTAGTTACGTAATGGTCCCCTTTTAAACCTAGAAAGGCAATCTGTAAATGTGGTGTTGGCATACTATAATGAAGTCGGTGGCCTTTTTAGAGCTATATGAACTTCTAATGTGTAATAATCATATGTTTTTAATACTCTCGTCAATCTGAAATATATATATATATATATATATATATATATATATATATATATATATATATATATATATATATATATATATATCAGTAATTTATCTTTGTGTTTTTCCGGAAGTGCCATTTTACACTTTATTATTTCTATAATAAGTGGAAGTCACACTCTGAAATATAGATAATGTCCTTAAATTCTGTATTGTCGGTCGGGCGCGTTAACTTTCAAGATAACCGTTACTACAACCGAATTGCTATTTGCTAGCTCACTCTTAGGTTTTGCGAGTTGTTTGTCTGTTTACCAGAATGAATTATCATAAATAAAAAAGTAAAATTATTTATTAAAATATTTTATTTAATTTTAAAGTGTCCAAATCTTTTGATTACTTCCTTACTATTCTTCAAACAATAAAAATGTTAAATTCTGAATTGTTCTCTGTGAAGACACGCTTCCAGAGTTAGAGTCGGGAGAAGGAGGATGAGAGAGAGAGTAGAGTGATTGAGGAAGTCCCCGCAGAGAAACGGGGAGAGGTTTTATTAGTCATCATTTTATCTTCTATTTATAAAGGTGTATTTATATAAGTACATAAAAGAGGGAACGTTTATGGAAACCGTCCTTGATGCAATTTCATTGTGAGGATTTATTTGTCAAATCTATATTATAATTTGAATTCAAATATGACAGTCACAGTTGAATTCGATCGAACGAGGCGACCGGTCAAGTGTCAATCATGCTTGCCGAAGTAAAAGGCTGATCTGTAGATAGGTTGCGGTTGGGCGACTTTGTGAAAAATTTAGGTAGTCTAGCACTGTATGCGTGGCCTGCCAGTTGAATCCCTCGTCATAATGTGTCGGGTGGCTCTAACTAAGTCGCCGATCAATGAATGATCAACTTGTTTCACGTTCTTGTAGCCTGATGTCTCGATTGTCTGGCCATCATCTTGAGCAGCTCGATTCCTTTGAGATTGTGCCAACAATTTTGGTGCGTACATATTAGTTCCCCGAGCTGTTCTGGTCTTTGACAGCGACAACTACAATAAGGATATGGAAACTATTAATCAGTGACACTAAAATCAGGAAAATTAGTTCAGTGACTAACTTTCTTTTTGGATTTTGTGCTCAGCGCACTCTATAAAGAGAATCATTGGCTTGACATGGCGTCCGTTGACATCATTTTATCCTAGAAAACTGAGTTGCGAATCACCGTGGACCCCAAAATTCTAGATAAAACAAGCTATTGGTCTCAAAGTTTGCTGAAGGTAAAGAGCGAAAGGTGGTTAGGATTCGAACCTATGTTGGCAGATCAAGTTATTTCGTTAGGGATCCTGAGGGACGGATGCCTTAAGTCCTTCGTAAGGAGGTCATGGTCCTTGAAACTGGCATGGATGTAAGCATTGGGGGCCAATAGAATCTTTTTGCTGAAGGTGTCGAGGTGATTGGAAGGGAGAAGGATGAAGCGGCGATCATCGTCCTTCCTCAACTGTTACAGCAGGAAGGTAGGGACAGCTCGACGCAAGGGGAAGAGAAGCCCTTTAGGACCCTTTCTTCCATAGATAAATTTATGGGTATGTAAAACTATTATTGTTCCATTGATGGTTTAAAAAAAAATATTTTCATAATTCCAATGCAAAATGAATCGGTGGGGTTGGAGGATTGCCAAGATGGTGGGTCGTTGAAAGATGTTGTGGAGTCTGAACCTACTACAGTGACCGGTCTGTTGGTCAAATATGTGGTCCTATTACCAACCATTACCAAAGTGTAATGCTAGTCGCTCGACCCTTTGTCGTTATCAGTTCTGAATGAGAGCGGATAGAATTATATCAACTTTCCCTTGGTGCCATGGAACAGCAGACATAAGGGATCAAGCAATTGGCGGTGTGATTTGGTTCTTCAGAAAGAGCAGTTGGAGGTTCGGCCATGAACTCAGTGTGAGAGCCGTTAGTACCCCTGAGTTCCACGAACTCAGAGGTGTTAGCTCTACAGGTGGTGGTTACCTCCTTACGAGATGAGCTGGCCAAGGCATTGCATAGGTATGTGGCACTTCACGAGTCGATCGACTTGGGTAAGTTCCTTCATAAGGCTGATCGGCTAGATCAGATTAGGCTAGGCAAACACAAAGTCCTCCGAGGTTAACTCAGAAGGGGTATGTCTCGACTAAGACCTTAGAAGATCCGCTCATAAAACACTATATTCTAGATTTGTAATAATGTTATTTAAAATGAAACAATGATTAAATAAATTCTAAAAGATGTATGATCTGACACTTATCATTATGTGACACCTCATTTTATGCACTTGTCTAATAAATATGGTAAGGGATCTCTTCTCTTTTACGTTATGCATTTTGATCTCTCTTTCGGTGCCTTCCATCTTTCTTCACATTTCATCTGCCAACCGTTTCTTGTTTGTCGAGATGGCTCCAAAATATTCCCTTATGCTTTTTGGCTCAGTCAAAGAAGGTGTTGATCCTTCAGTTCTGATGGAGAGCGAGGTGAATGAGTTGTAGAGAAAGTACGTTCTACATTATAGCGTCGCCCTTCATAACTTGCCAACGTCAGTGCGAGGGAAGGACACCGTGGATAAGGATTCAATTTTCTATTAAGTCATGTTCAAATACAACCTTTGATTACCTCTATGTGAAGATTTCAGGAGAGTGTTCAACATTTACGAGGTTATTCATATGTAAATGCTGCCGAACTCTGTAGCTACAATAGTAACTTTCATTCTCTTTTTTCGGCAGGAGCATATTGAGTGGTCGATCGACCTCTTTAAGTATTTTCTGACGTCTAAGGTCTAAGGAGGACATCACCATATTTTCAGTTGGCAAGGAACTTCGCTTGCTACAAGTGGAGAACAAAATAAAGGACTAGAAGAAGAAGTTTTTTGTCGGTTCATGTCTCAACACCTGGGGAATCCTGATCGAGCAGCTAGAGCTTGTAGTGCACAAGCCGAATTCTCTTTCATAGAGCATAAATGTTTCCAAGGAGATGCTGGTCGACCTTCATCTCTAAGTGCCACAGTACACCATCGGGATGATAAATGACTGAGGAGTAGTGGCATCTCTCAGATGTCAAAGAGGCGGTCTAAGCAGAGGTAGCAAAGAAAAGTTGGGCATCAAGCACCAAAAGCAAAAGCAACCCTCAGAGTTAGGTAATCCTTTAGGAGAAGAAGACTCGCTCCCTTATGCTGTGGCCTTGAGATACCTTATCTCCATGTCAGAACAAAGTGTTGTTATTAAATATAAGGTGGAGTACAAGGTCACTACTATTGCTAAAAAATGTGCTTCTCGTTTTCTTGATGCAGGGAAAGTCAACGGGGGGAACGATCATTTATGAAGGGACCCCTAGTAGAGTCATGACCGCATCGCCTTCTTCTTTGATAGTTAGTGCGATGTCGAGCTTGTCACCTATTGTTGCCAATCCGTTGAATTTGCATGTAGGGGACTCTTCCTACGTTGTTTTGCCTGAGTGGGACGAAAACACCTGAGTCACTCCTATTTTTTTGTCCAGTTCCTTGTTGAGAGAATCAATCTTTTCTTCCCCCAAGGGAGCAAAGGTACATCGGTGAGGGAAGGAGCCAGTGGAGGATATGGAATTCCCACTTCCAAATCATTTAAAGGAAGAATAGAGGCTTTCGTGCGCGAAGGAACCTGGAAAGTAATTACTTGGGGCTGAAAAGCGATTCGGCTTGTTGGACTGGTTTTCAGAGTGGTTCTTACCGATGGATGAGAACAGGAATATGCCCCCAGCTTTCTTGGACATGTTATGGTTTAAGGAGCTCGGTCATAATATGGGAGACTTCAATCGCTGAAAAATTCTCCAGAATGTAGGTCTGTGGCAATTAATGGTGATGCATAGTGCCCATTTTTTGGGGATGATCGTGCTTGAGCTAGAAGGATCTTTGGATGGGGCTTAAAAGAAGAAGGCCTGGTTTAACACCAATCTTAAGAGACTCCGTGGTAATCAAGTCTTCTTGGAGCTTAAGCTTGTCAGTTTTGAGAAGGCCAATAGGAAATCTGTCGATATCATAACAGCTCTAGGAAGGAAGTTGTCGAGCTTCAAACAAAGTTGCCACATCAGTTTACAAGGAGGTGCAAAAGGATGTTCAAGTGGATCAACTCAGTCCTTGGGGTAGATTATGTTATCCAACGGTTCATACACGATGGTCTGATCGACCACAATTATTCCGACCCAAAATAGTTATCCGCACTGATTCCAGATAAGTTGGAGGAGTCTTTCGGGAAGATGAACGGCTCGGATAGTGAAGAGAGGTTAGCCACCTATTAGGACCTTGGGACATGTGAACTTCCTTTTCCATCCCCCACTTTGTAGAAGCAAAATATTTGTATCTCTCTCTTGCACGTATGAAAAAATTGGTTTGCTTTCTCTTTTTGGGGTTGGTTATGTATTAGCTGATCATATACTCATCTTGTGAGTCAATCTGCCTCGTGAGTCGGTTGACCAAGTGCATTCATTGATCCCATTCATTGTGGTTATCTCCTCTGGAGAGACTTGCCTTTGAGGCGACCTTGATTACTTGATGTAGATCATTTCGTCGGTGTGTGCCTTGGTTGACTCTAAAGTTGAACCAAGAACTTTGAATGTCACACTCTCGTCGTACATTCCTTTTATGAATTCATTTAACTTAAGTTGTCGATTGGGAGGCAAACCACACTTACAACTGCTTCCCGCAGTGATCGGTTAAAAATATGTCAATGGATTGGTTTGCCTCATTCCCAAATCACCGTATACCCTCGCCTTATTTGGTCAGTAGGGCCTTTGTCTCCGTAGGGTTTATCACTTTTGCTTGGTGCGGAACTTTTCCTCACCTACTGAGGTTACCCTTGATGACATGTCTCAGTGACGATTTACTTTACACCCTTTCGCGAATCCTGTCGCTAGCAAGCGGATAACCATCTTCGAAGACTAGGCCTTTTTGACATTAAAAAGGTTTGGGATAGCAACACAAGGTTGGTGCGGGTAGTCATTCGCCCATCATAACGTTCACTCAGATCATTCATTGATTACACACACACACAAATATATATATATATATATATATATATATATATATATATATATATATATATATATATATATATATATATATATATATATATATATATATATATACATATATATTACTACTCGTTTGACATACCGAGTGTCCCGTGAATTCTAGTGTTGGCAACCAGTTCATTCTTGTGGAGCCTTTTCAGAAGGGTCTAACTCTATGAGTGTCGAGACTCGGTGATTGGTTGTTTGATGGGCTTGGCGCTGTTGTCTCATCACGTGACCTTGATGGGTTAATATTGAAAGCCTACATTGATGGTGATGTGAATTCCTTTTTTTATTTCATTTTTGGGAAACCAATCGTTGAGTATTACTACTTGTGTCAGGTTGACATGTGTTGAGTTGTCTTGTCTCAGTGAGCTCGATTGCAAGCTTTTGTCGGGTGACCACTATTGGGATAATTGATTTCTCCTTCTTATAAAAGAAGGGAAAAGATAGTATCTCTGCCAATTTGTACCTGAACATTATTATCAAAAAATAATTGGGGGGGGGGGGCCTGGCACGAGACTAACCGCGAAAGTGACCTCTTCTTCACAGTAGTGAAGGATTCAAAGCTATTTATGTGTTAATTTTTCTTTACTTTGGAACGTTTGTCAAAAGAAGGGGATTTCTTCGAGTTGGGTGTCAAACGCTATGAGGTCACCCCAACATACGAACAAATGTATTGTTTCGAAGGGAAATGTTGTGTTTCCAACATATTCCTAAGGAATGCAATACGTCCATTCATTGGTTGCTGCCATAAGAGTTCTTGTCAGAGGGGGAGGGGTCAGGCTTATGCGCCTTCTACCAAAAAGTGCTCATTTCTCCACTCTTCGTTGCTCCCAGACTTTGCAAGGAAGTATGTGAAGAGTATGAGGAGCTAACTTGGGGATTTGAACTTGACAATATACTAGATAGAAACATTTTCTTTAAACTGATTATGGTGCTCAACAGTAGCATATTCATTAGCTACTTCAAGTGGTGCCTTATTTGCTCAACATCTATTGTAGACCGACACCTTAGTGAGTGTTTGGTCGTGAATAGTCTTAACACTTCCTTGCAAAGGGTATGTGAGGAGGCATGAGTAAGGAGGATGGGTGTTCTGATGTGGAGCCTCTGATTCTTTGAAGGGCTCGTTCTCCATTCCAAGATTCTAGTAGATGTAATTTTTGAATTTACACTTACCTTGATGTCATGTAGTCTTTTGAATGAGATAAATAAAATTTTGAGATTTTATTCTGTTGTATCTGCTTTGAAGCTGATTAGTTGTCTTTTCTTGTTGTGAAATATCTTTCTGATCATTCTGCTTGTATTTTCCAATTGGCTATGTTAGAACATATCTATCACTCTTCCTCGTTCTCTTACGTGACTGGATTGTAGTGTGTATTATCATGCAATCTTTGGTCATCCTGCGACCAGAGCTGAGGGTTTTGAACCTTCAATCAAACTCAGCGCGACTGAGAGGAGTTCCCTAAGCATCGAGGAGTCCTTGATGTGATCAAATCAATTTAGTCCTAAGAATAAAATTTTATTGATAAATTTTAGTTTATATATTGGCAACAACACCCCCCTGTCATGTGTTTCATAAAAATCTTCAAAGAAAATATTTCTTCAAATCATCTCCACTCCATATTCGAGAGATTTCTTTACCGGCGTATGTATTGAATTTGTAAGCTCATTGAGAGATTTTTTATCTAAATATGTATGGATCGTTCCACATCCAGTCTAATTTACCAATAGATTGCCCTCAGGCAACTTGATTGGTCTTCTTTAGGACCAAGTCGCTTGGAGTGAAGGTCTTCTGTCGGACGTGCAGGTTGAAATAGTGAGATGTTCGTCTTTTGTCTTCCTCCAGTCAAAATGTTTAATTGGCTTGATTGTCTCTCTCAGATTGAGGGTTAGCATCGCTGCCTTGATGTTTGCTTCCTATCACTCAACCAAGTTTTCTTCTAGAAATGATGCCGCCAAAGACACCCTCTAGTTGTGGTGGTTGTACTCGACTAGAAACAACGTCTCCATTCCATGAGTCATCATGAATTGGTTTGGTTAGTAGCTGATGATGACGTAGTTCGGATTACCCAAAGAATGGATGGTAGTAGCTCAACCCAATTTCCCTTGGCTCCTTCGACTTTCTTAGCAAATTTAGTATGAACTTATTGGCCACTTCGTCCTACCTGTTTGTCCAACATTAATGGACCAAAGCAAATCTGAGATTGATTCCTTGATTCACACAAAAGTCTCTTATGCATCGATATGAAAACTATGTCTCGTTGTCAGTATTAATGACTAGTGGAAAATTGTATCTATATATGAAGTATGACCAGATAAGGTTCCGCACTACCTCAGCAGTGATTTAAGAGAGTAGCTTAGTCTCTATTCATTTGAAGAAACAATCGACCACTACTATAAGGAATTTGCGTTGGCCATTAGACGGTGGAAAATGGAAATGATGTCCAAATCCCAAGTAGAGAATGACTAAGGACTTGAGATTAGTTGAAGCTTGCATGTTGCCTGATGATGTAGGGGTGCATATTTCTGACATCACTCATTTTTGGAAAATTTTCCGGCTTCCTTGATTATTAGCCTTGTCACTGTAAACGATAAGTTAAAGATTTCCCTCTAGAGTTTCTCTCTCTCTCTTTAGAGTTCACTTCTAGGAGAATGTCTAGGGCTTAGTCTTCCCATAGGTATTTTAAGTATGCTGAGGTAACTGATAACCTGAAGATCTTTCCCTCTATCAGTAGATATAATGTAGCCTTGATTTTGAAGCGTCTCAGATCTACACCCTCTTCTAGTACTTTCTTTGTCTTAAGGTAGAGGATGTAGGGATCAATCCATATTTTTAATCTCTCTTTTAATAGATACTTCCATAGTATTTGGTTCATCAACTGTCGGTCAAGTGATCCTTTACGGGGCCCCTCCCTAACAGATGTATTTGGGCAATATATCGAAGACGTGGTTTTCCTCGTGACCCATGTGGTCTATATGAAATTTTTTGAACCTTATTATCTCTTTTCAGGTCTTGGCAAGATCTTTGGTCGGTTTTTCGTCTCAGGTCTCAAAATCCCCATTGACTTGATTTATTGCCAGTAGGGAGTCTGATTTCACCTAGAAGTTTGTGATCGCCTATCTCGTAAGCCTGATAAGACTAGCGAACAATGCCTTGTATTCTTCTCGGTTATTTGAAACTTCAAATTCAACTGTGATAGATTGATAGACGTCCTCTCTAGCTGGACAGCTTCATGCCAATCCCAGTCCAGTGGTTGCTTATTTGGACGCCTTGTCAATGCTTAAGATCTAGGTTCTCTCGTTGGCTAGGATCCCTTCATCTAATTCTTCCACCTCAGAGATGTTTGTCGGAAAATTGACGACCTCTTGTGTCTTGATGGCCGTTCAAGGGACATATCTGATATCGTATTCACCAAGCACTACTGCCCATTTCAACAACCGATCGTAATGTTCCGGTTGAGTATGCATGCATTATAGTGGGTGAAGAGTGATGAATCAAATTGAATGTGCATGGAAATATAACCAAAGCTTGTAAAAATAGATAATCAAAGAAAAAGTCAGTTTTTCCATAATAAGGTACATGGTTTCAGTATCTCAAAGAATTCAACCAGTGTAATACACCAAGAATTATTCCTTCGCTTCCTCTCTGACTAGTAATGAGTTGACTGTTTCTCACTGGACTTCGAGATATAATGAAAATACCACAGCTGGCTTCAAACTTTGGAGAAGAATTGGCTATGCTAAGGGCTTTTTAAGGTCTCTAAATGCTGATTTGCAATCCATAGTCAATTCAAAGCGCTGGTTTTTCTAAGAGCTTTATAGAATGTGACACATTTGTTGCTAGATTTTGAAATGCAACGACTGAGTCCTGCCACTCGTTCGGCTAGCTGTCGTGTTTCTTTGGAGTTTTAAGGAGAAGGTATGCCAAGGATTGCCTGAATCTTCTCTGGATTGCTTTCAGACCATTGAAAGTTAAGAAATAACCAAAAGTACATCAGTCGATGCTTTGAAGGTACACTTCAAAGGATTTAACAACTTGTTAAATTTTTTCATAGTTTCAAAGATCTCTTTTAGATCTTCTATATTTTGCTTAACTAGACTACTTTTTACCAGGATTCAGATACACCTCAATATTTTATCCTTCTTGCTTTAAAAAAATTACATCGATGAGGTGTTTACATACTGTCACGACAGTTTTTAGCTCGAAAGGCACTATCTTGAAGCAAAAAAACTCCTTGTGTAGTAATAAAAATAGTTTTCTCTACATCCGCGGGATGCAACTTTATCTGGCAATATCCTGAGATGGCATCAAGAAAACTCATGAAAGAGTAACTGGCCACAGAAACAGTTAGTTTGTTGATCCTTGGCAGGGGGTAGGTGTCTTTTGGATATGCGTCATTGAGGTTTGTGAATTCGATGCACATCCTTTAGTCCTCATTGGGCTTCCGAGCCATCACCACATTTGAGAGAGCCAAGTAGGGTACTACACTCCCTGATGTAGCATGCTCTTTCAACTTATAAACTTATGGTACTATTGGTTTAGCTAGTGCCTTTGCGGTAGATCAAAGTTATTATTGCATTGGTCTAGTGAAAGGGTTGATATTTAGCTAGTGTCATGCAAAATCGACTAGGACTCCAGTCATCTCCAAGCAATTACATCTCAATGCGTGCGGTGATTCTTGATCAATAGGTCTCTGTGTCATGCATCAAAGTTCTCACTAATTAGAAAAATCTTACCAGGCTCATGCTCGTAACCAGCAGTCTCCCGAAAGATGTATCACTGATCTCAAGACTTTCCTCCCTTTGAATTAGACTGTTGAGCGACTGATCCACACTGGTGACTGCCTGAAGATAGTAGCTTTTGGAGTGCTTCAAGTATCTTCAGACTGTGATTATCTCCTAGTCTCTAGGGAATTTTGTAGCCACATGGTAGGTTGAAACCAGTTCTTGATAGCTGTTCGAAAATGTTCTTCAACAATGGTCGATCGAAGATTGCATTATAGGTCGAAGGAGATTCTTCTATCAAAAAGCTCTTAGTGTTGGTGAATTATTTTTCTCGCTCCCTCCATGATACAAGCAATGTGATCATGCCCAGGGCTTCTTCCCTTTCTCTCACGAACCCAAACAATGGGCCTGTTATTGGCGCCAACCGATTGGTTTTGAGTCCCATTTTTTCGAATACCATTTTGGACAAGATATCGAGTGAACTCCTGGTGTCGACTAGGATGCTACCCACCTAGTAGTTGTTTATGAAGGTCGTGACAATGATTGCCTCGTTGTGTGGGTTTCCCTTTAGGGGGAGATATGCATATGTAAAATTGATTGGAGAGTGAGCACGAGTTTAAGAGTTGACTGAACATACCTCTTCCAAGCGGTGTCTCTTCGGCGGTGGAGATAACGGTTCACCTCCTTCTAAGATAGTCGGAATGATCATAGCCAAGTGGATTTCATTTGCTCGAACGACGACAAACTATTTCAATCTTTTTAGGCTGGATGAACTCCTCTACCAAATATATGAGGTGTTAGATTTCCTCCTTTTTATGTTCATGGTCGTGATGGTAGGCGTAATATTTATACGGATTGCATAGTGCTGGTGCAGTCGTTATGTGAAGGGGATTTCTTGAAGTAATCCTTAATTTGAATGGCCTAGACTAGTCTCCATTGACTCATTTAGGGGTGTTGAAGCTTGTATCTCCTAATATATGTGCAACTTTGAGCGAGCCAGCCGCTAGTCGGAGTGGCGCTGCAGTTCACCTTGGTTGCCTCTGTTTCCCTCCAATTGTCATGGATTCTCAGGTCTCCATTTGAACGTCGGTCAAGGGTTCAATCACTCTTTGGCCTTCTATCGTCATCCCAGTCCTTCTGCTTCTGTGGCGGGGGGTTGGTTGCTCTCGGTTTAATTTCCAAAGACTTTAAAAGGTCTTCATCGACAACATGTGGTCATTTGCTAATTCTAGAATCTCCACAAAGGTCTTTGGCTTAAGTTAGTTCAGCTCATACCTGAATTGCTTGTTGCAGATCCTCTGTTTCAGTGTTGTCTGGGCAATGAGAGGCTCCAAGTTCTTCACCTCTAGCATTTCCTTTTGGAAGCGAGTGATATAAACTCGTAGGCTTTCACTCTCCCCTTTCCTTAACTGAAATTGGATCTCTATATCTTCCTTAGCTTATGTACAATAGCGAAGAGTGTCAGGAAGATCTTTCGAAATTTGAAGAACGATGGGAAGAATCCATCCGGTGGGCTATTAAACAACCGGAGCATGACTTCCTTCAACGTACTCAGGAAGAGCCGAAATTTTCATGGTGTCATCAATCCACAGAACTCCAATCGTTGACTCAAAGGAGGTGAGGTGATCAATTAGGTTACTCTTCCATTGTAGGAGTCGAAGTTGAGAATTTTGAGATTCGTCAGGGGTATTGTTTCCAGGATCCTTCGAGAAAAAGTGCTAACTAGTCGAGCAAATGTTCCTCCTCGATCCATTCGATGTGGGATTGCCGGCGGTGTTGTCTCCTGATTGGGAATCTTCTAGTACCTCATTTGGCCGTTTGTCCGCCCAACCGTGGAGCGTTAGCGGATTGTTGAGGGGAGCATTCTGGGGGAGGGTTCCTCGAGACTCTCCCTCCATAGACGGTGGTCACACACTCTACAAAATTATGACTACCAAAAAAGCCTCAAGTCGGTCCATTATTTGTGTTCGTAATGCGTGGTCCTCTACATGTTTGTCGCAGTGCGTTGTCTCTCTGTTGAACTCCAGGGGCGCTGTTTCTCTCTGCAGGGATTCTATTTCATATTTGGCTCTGCTTCTCGTCTGGGGCATGTCCACACTCAGAGCACCACTTTTCAAAATGTTTCATCCTGAATTGTCCTTTGTAAAAATACGCATTGATAATTCGAGCTGAGAGAAGGAGGATGAGAGAGAGAGTAAAATAATTTAGGAAGTCCACACAAAGAAACAAAGATAGGTCCCTTCATTCGTTCTCATGACTCTTATTTATAGAGCCGTATTTATACAATTACAAAAAGAAGGGGAACAGTTATGGAAAAATTATGCGGTTTGGGATTGTAGGCATGACCCACTTGCTGAATACGTCTCCATCATGTTTCGGGTGGCTTCAATTGAGTCATCGGCAGTTGAATGATCAACTTGGATCACGTCGGCGAGTGTCTAGCTATTGTTCTGAGCCGCTCAAATGCTTTGGGATTCATTTCGATGATTATGATGCGTACAAAGAGATTTTTTTAATTCAATATAATTTACTAAATTCTTTTTTAGATATAAGTAATATCTTCCGAATGAATACATCATAACTATAGGTAAGTTTAAAAAAAGAAAAGAAAAACTTTGTCAATCATGTCATATATATTTTCTTACAAAAAAGTTATCATCATAACTATAGGTAAGTTTAAAAAAAGAAAAGAAAAACTTTGTCAATCATGTCATATATATTTTCTTACAAAAAAGTTATCATATTCTTGTTGTGAAATTAATATAAATGTTAGTTACTGAGATTTGTAGCAATAAAATCAACCTAAGAGAATCAGTACGCCTGACTTCCCTATTAGCCCCGCTTTTCAAGCAAGGCCACATGATCAGTAACTGTACACTTCTCATGACATTTGGGCCCACATCTAACTAACATTTATTGATGGCTCTGATTTCTTAGCTCTTGATTTCATTTTAAAAGATACGACCACTCAATTCTTATATATTTACATTTATATTAACTAAATTTTATGTTTTAGATACGAATATCATTTTATTTATGTATAAAGTAATTATTTGACTTCATAAAATTTAAGTTAATAATATTTTAATGTACTATAAAAAATTCAAGAAGGTAAAAATTAAGAAAAGTAAAATTGTAAGGGTTGGATATGTAAATATAAAAAAATTAGGTGGAATGTCTGTAAATGAGGTATGAACATTTTCGAGCTTATCTCGTTAATGGTGAATTAATTCTCGCTTCAGCAATTTCTTCTCAGTGTTCATAGAATTTCATTTTTTAATAAGAATATAAATATATCGAGAAAATTTAAATTATAAACAAGATATGGTAAAGTGTACATACGTACTTTTATACTATATTTATTTATTTTAAATACATCTTATGCGGTTGATGGTCCCATAATTTCTTCAATAAGAGAATGAGTAATCATAATTGGGCAACATACAGTTGCCTTTGTTTGACGACAATTACAAGAGATTGACTGTAAATTTTGTACGGGAAAATGTTCAGTTTTCTAAGTCCTGCCATATATATATATATATATATATATATATATATATATATATATATATATATATATATATACATACACACACACACACATTAAGTTTATCATAAAATAGCTGAATTTTTAAATATATAAAAATTGAGTGTTATTTATGTAATTTATGTAAATCTCCCTTAATTACATTTCCAAGTAATCCCACTAAAAATAAGAAGGATTTACAAAATTCTATGACTCGATGCATATATAATTCTGTAAACAATACATAAAGTTAATTTAAAAAATAAAAAAAAAAAAACAGAATTTTTTAATAGCTGAATAGAAAAAAACGGAATAATCAACACGAATCTTAATGCAAAAAATGGCGGTTGATGTGGGCGTACCAGGACGTTGGAGGTGGCGTTATCAAGACCCGTGCCGGCCGAAGCGAAGCAGACGGCAGTTGCGAAGTCTTTAATGGTTCGGGTCGGGTCGAGGTAAGCCGGGACGACCGGTCCAAGACCGAGCCCCTCGGCGATGAATTCCGTCGCGAGCCGGCCGTTGCAGAAACGGCCGGTTGGTTTGCCGGTGATGAAATCACGGCCGTAGGGCGGAAAGTCGCTCTTCAGCATCGTCTTGATGACGTTATTGTTACCCGTATCAACCGTGGAGTCGCCGAAGACTATAATGGCGGGAATGCGGTTACGAGCTGAAGAAGGCGAGCAGAGTTCTGCGAAGTAAAGCAGGAGAGAGATGAGGAGGGGAAAATGGGATGCCATTGGAGGTGGAAGAAGCAAGGCGTTGTTTTGTCTTGTTGGTTTAAATAGGCGGGTGGAGGGGAGTTCTGTTAATTTATTTTGTTTTGTATTTATATTAATATAGTATTGTGATTGATAATACAGTAGATAATGATGATAATATTTTTGGAGGATATAAAATTATAAAGTGGTGATGGCAGGGGGAATCGGTGGGCGAGGAGGGTTCATTGTAATGCGATTTTGGTAGGTTTGTGCGTTTTGTGTGGGATTTAATAGCCGCAAGCATGGCAGTGATTGCGTGTGTGTGTGTGTATTATTTGTTTATATGAGATGTGGTGTCAGTGCAGAAATTGTTTTAATGTTTGACTACAGCAAAGCTTAATTTAAGCTTTTTTTTTTGTTTTTAAATTGTTATCACTCGCAAGGTCTCTTTCCCGTGTATCCTGCTTTTCCTCCGCTTGGAGGCGTGGAATGGGTTTAATTAATAGCTACAGTGTCCATGGGGATGCTTTCAAAAAGGGGTGTCAATCTAGCTGGTTATTTATGCATTACTGTGATACATCCCCGAAGAATTATCTGAAACAACAACGAATCTTAATGCACACTAAGACTGAGAGATCCGATTATTTAACTACCTGCACTTTAATTCAAATAAAGTGTCTTGATACGAGGAAACGGCTGATATCAAACATGGTGTGACGCAAGTCCAAGTGAGCAGAGATCACATACTTTAAACATAAAGATAAACTTGAGACATATTTTGGTAGACCAAATAATCTCCAAATTAAACAAGCTTGTTATTGAATCGAATGTCTAGAAACGTTAAATCCAACGAGCCCAATTAGAACACCTAACTCTGGCTTCACTAAGACACATAAATACCCTTAAAGTATCATTCGATTAATGGGATTCATCTAGGTTGTCTGATGGAGTAGTCCAGAATCATTTAGTATTTAGAGATGGTGCCATTCATAAAAATTATAAATATACGCTCACTCTTTTCGTGAAGAGGGGACCTAGACTTGGATCAGAAAGCAGAGGGGAGCTTCAGCTCTTGAGGATTCCGAGACCAATGCGATGTAGTTGCTGCAGGACCACCAGTGCCGAGCCACCATCATTACCATAGTCGCATTCACAACCACTATTTGGCTACTGCCAATCCACCATTGCTCGACTGATGTTGCAGTAGGATTAGTACAGCCCGTCCGCCACCGTCATCACCATCATTATCGTCTTCGTTACCACAACTGATGTCATCATCATCCCCACCATCATTAGGATGTTGTTGCGATCAAACCTTCATTGCTCGGTCATTACCATCACCATCGAACCATAACCGCCCAACCACTATCGCATGCAACACTGGCATTAGATTTCTGTTATACGATACCTACCCTCATTCTTCAATCACCGTAGTTGGGTCACTGCCACTCCCTTAGTAAAAGTCAAGTTGGTCAGAAAATCCCAATTTTATAATTTTCCTCTTGGCTATTCAAGGGCAAGCAAACTTTTGTAACACACATCAGTATAGTGAAATCATATAATCTAGGATAGGTCCCATGATGATTTCTCTTTTGGGTTTTACATATAAAAATTTATGTTATCTTTTCTGTCAATTTTTCTTACTTGTGTGTGTGTGTGTGCCAAATCTATGTATAACACCAAAATATTAATATATAACTCTACCATTATGAATTTACAAGCACATAACTATTTAAAGTTGTCAGTGGGAGACATAATCCCATCATTGAAGAAGTTGTAAAACTTGCTAAATGGATAATAAGCATAGTACTCCTAATAGCGACGCCTCCCATTATATCACCTACATTCCCAAAGGAAAATCTCAGAGCCAGGGATGTCAGCCTCTATTTTTTCCTTCTTTGAATGAAATTATCCTACCAATGAAGACTTCTTCAACAAATCTCTAAACGATTAGGTAAGCAAGATAAAATAATCTCAGAATGATATCCCCCAGCTTCTACATGAGGTTTGATAATCAGTACTAGCACAACCAAAAGGGGCTTACTAGCCTCAAGGTCGATAACCAGTGGGAAAGCTATACTCGAGAACATCTATATGGCCCCCTCCTTGACATGAAAGGATTGCATCTCTGCTAAGCTAGGATACCTATCTCATGTATACTACCAGTTTCACCCGTTCATCTTGTGCAACTCGACCGACACTTAACCCTTTAACATCTTAGAAAACTTAGCCTAGCCATGTCGCACTGAAACTTCTAATAATATAGTCTGTGACGAGATAAACCTTTTGGTTAGGGAAGAGTTTCAACCTAAAAGTTAAAAATCATTTCCTTTTCATCATAAATTTCAATAGTCTTTATCCATGGTCAAGATAATCCTCTCTCACCACACCTTGATAGGCTTCAAGTTACCAAATATTAACTCTTATGAGGCAAGGGTATTATGGACCAATAATTATGTAGGATTTATTGAACTTCACACAAAATATAAAAGTTTTTAATTACAATCTTGCCTCACCCATGAACCATTGATAAAGCTCACACCTCTTTTAAGCCCTTGGCCTTTTATCCCATGGGGAATGGATATCACTCTGACATTTTTTTATAATAACTAGACATTAAAAATTTATCATATTGACTATTGATTACTTTACTAAGAGGTTGGAGGCTAAGCTACTCACCAATAAGCTAAGGCTAATATTAATTAATTTGTTTGAAATAATATAATATGTCATTTTGGCCTCCCAAAAAGATTTTCACTGATAATATGACTAAATTATTAAGAGGATCTTCACATTCTTGTACAAGGATCTTCTCATCCAACTATTTCATATAGATGTTGACCATCTTTAAGTAAAAAAAAAACTAAGGAAACAAATTAAATCATACGTAATGGTTTGAAAACACACCTTAATAATGTTAGGAGGCAATGGGTTGAAGAACTCCCCAATATTCGTAAGGGTTTTTGTATCACCTCTCAAACTCTAATTAGCGAGATACCTTATAATGCTTGATCACCACAATCAATATTGGAGGCCCAAATTCTAATATTTAAGCTTTCAACCTTTACAACAACGAGGAGAAACATTAACAAAATTTAGTTCATCTTTCAACCATACATGATGTGGCCCTTCTCATGAATGTTTGCTACCATCAAAAGACAATGCACCACATCAATCAGAGCGTTCAGCTTTAACCCGAAAGGGTGGGCGTACCAAGAAGGTAGTTGCCCAAGGGAATGAGTGTGCCGTGGAGATAGTGATTGGAAAGAGTAGCGTGCCATGGAGGCTGCAGCCCAAAGGAATGGGTGTATCATGGAGACAGTGTTCTAAAGAATTGGCGTGTTGTAAATGCAGCGGGTTGAAGAATGAGTGTGTCGTATTGGTAGCGACTTGAGAGGGCGGGGTTTCCGTGGAGGCAGCAGCCCGAAAGATGCTGACTCCCATTGGTAGGAAAACTGACCCGACCACAATTACACAAGTAAAAGAGCTTATAAAATTATGGCAAAACTTGATCCCAAGTCAGATCACGTGGCTAATGTACGATGATTAAAGATTAAAGTTTTTATAAATATAAATCATACACTAGGGGTACTATGTAAGTATACGTATCGTTTCAAGTAATATAGAGTTTTCTTTTTAAAACCCCAGATATCGATCCCACAGGGAAACTATATAACACAAAGAAATAAAGAGTTTAATAAAAAAATCTACTTAAAAACTAATCAACTAAAAATAAAAATATGCTTTGCAAGTAATTAATTTAAATGCTTTAATACAATAAACAAAGATTCTTTCCCCATACAAAATATTTCATGATTAGTAGACATTTAAATTAGCTTGAAAACTTTGAGAATGTGATATTGTGACAAATAGGAGCATATATATTCTTTAACTCTTTATGCAAGCAGCAAAGAACATTGGCTAGTTTTAAAGATTGGTTCAGGATGTATTGTTAGTAGTAAGGGCTAATTCTATGCTCTCACTTCTAGATTACCCTAGGGTGCCTTTGATTTGACCTACTAGTGACTTGTCGCCTTTCTTTTAAACCAAATTGATAGAATTTAGCCTGTCACTCTAAAAACATAATCAATTCTATGCCCATCAAAGATTATCTCCCTATCTATTTGCACCTCCCCCTTCAAGGATTTATAATCTACATTTCCAAGAGAAATGTGATACATACAAGTTAAGAACTCTTAGCCCACGGTTAGATCTTAAGAATTCTCCACAGATTTTAACAATACAAGATGCCAATTTGTAGGATAAATGAATATTAGGTAAAGTATCATCACAGATTATGGAAGAAGAAAAAGAAAAGTTCTCAAAACCAAATTAAATCCTTAACTAAATCATTTCGTATTCGTAGGGAGAAAGAGAAGAAGAATACTCAGAAAGCATCAGATTCACACAACAAATCATATTTATATAACCCAAATTCAAAGTATAAAACTTAAGAACCAAGATATAAATACTTATCTGGAATGATAGCCAAGCAATCCATTGAAATTTCTCTGACTCCAACTGACCTTTACAAGACTCCAACTACAGCAATCACACTAAAACTCTCACTAAAGTAAGAAAAAGTAAAGAGAAAGACTCTTTAAGAACACTCCATACTCTACTAAAACCTTTAACTCAATGGCAATTCACACCCTTTTTCTATAGAATAGTCCTATATTTATAAAGCTTCAAAAATAACCATGGGTTTCTTAAGACACCTCTTCAAAATTTGGCCATATTCAACGAATCTTCTAGAAAGTAATTGTAGCGCCTAGGCGCCAGATCTGGCGTCTAGGCGCCCATTTCCCGCGCTAACGGACATGTCCCTTCATATTTGAGTCGCACATCTTCGTTAAAAAACTGATTCCTTGTGTCTGGGTTCATTGTATCTTGTTTGTAACATGTGAGAATTTGTCCAGAGACTTCTAGATTGTTTATTATGCATCAACAATCATCACAAAATTGTCCAAGAATTCTCTAGAATCAACTGCTGTGTTTGGCGCCTAGGCGCCAGAATCAGACTTTTTTTCTTTTTTCTTCACTAGGCTCATTTTGCTCATTTTTCTCCTTGTTTTACTCTTTTTATTCACAAACTTATTTTCTTGTACCTGCAATAAAAAACATAAGAAATACCTTTCATTAAAGTGTAATATCCTTAAAATATTAATTAAAAATGATATAAAATTTTAGGTAATTTTAAGGTGGATCAATTCTCCCAAATTTAAACGTTGCTTGTCCTCAAGTAACTCTTTACTACTAAAAAAAATCTATGGAGAAAAATTTCTTTAAGACTTCTATAACTATTCATTTTATAAATAAAATAATAAAACTTAAAAAGCTTTTTAATTACTTAGGTTAAAACCAAAATATGTAAAATATTTAATAATTGAGTGTTAAGAACTTTCTTCTCCTATCTATTTCAAAAGATAATTACACTTTGTCATATTAAGAACATGTAGATAATTTACAAGAAAAAGATTTTCATGATAACTCTACTAGTAAGGATGCTTATACATGAGTTAAAAATGTAATTTGGTCTCCTCTTATAAGATAATTCAAGTGAAGCCAATTTTTTATTAGGCATCTCCTCAAGTTTCTCCTTACATATTTTTATTTTTGCTTTTTTTTTTCATTTTTCTTTTTGATTTTACCTTTTCTCTCTTTTTATATCTGGATAGCCTGTTATTGATTTTGAACTTCACTATCCTTAACTTATATTTAAAGACTTCATAAATTTTCACTTAATGAATATGTGTTTAGCAAAAATATTTTTCGTAGAGTTTTCAATTCTATCTTCTCAAGTACACTCTTTCATTAAATAATTACAATTCTTAGAATTATTCCTAGTTATAAAAAAATACTTATATAAGTTTATTATAATATTCATAAAAACAAAAGCATTTCTAACTTAAATTAACTTTTCTTCCATAGGTTATGTTATTAATTTTGAAAATATTTCTTACTAAGAACAAGTAAAGTTTAATTTTAAGTTCTTTTCCCTCCCCCAAAGTTAGTTCTTTTAATAAGGTTTAAACATCTTGCAATATAAAATTTTAAACTAAGAAGGAAAGAAAAGGTATAACATTTAAGGTATTTAAAATAGTGAAGTAATACATGTATAAGAAGCAATATAAAAGAGTAGTAAAGTAAATAACATATGAAAACTAATACTCTTTTACAATTTTAAACAAATATGCTAAAAACAACAGGAGCATAAATAGGATAAAGTTCTAAGCATTCTAACAACAGAAACATAACTGAGTTACTACAGAGTTACACATACAGTACAACAACACTCAAAAGTAAAAACACACATAACAGATAAATAACTAAAGCACAATAGAAATAAAATCTAATCATCCTCGGTCTCTTCATCATCGTCGAAGGAATCATCTGGAATAGGATTTCTGGGATTTATCCAAGGGGTAAATTTAGGACAAGTAAGAATTTCTATATTCTTATCACCCTTCAAAAATTTTACAAGAGCGTCATCATATTCTCCATCATAATCACTCTTCCTCTGTATATAATCAGATACATGATCGATTTTATTGTCCAGATCTTCTACTCTGTACTGTATTAGGAATAAGTCACTTTGATGCTCCAAGTGCCTCTCACAAACAGTATTCCACACGTCTGGTGGAGGCTCAGAAGTAGAAGACATAGAAGAAGAAAATGCTCTAGAACCATGACTTTTTGTCTTTCCATAAATATCCACATGAGATATTCCAATCGACTTCAGTGGCTTAAGTATCTCTTCAGAATGAGAGTAAGTAATACCGACATTCTTGCATATCGAGAAAAAGAGAGCCGGGAACCCTAAACCAGAAATAACACTTCCTCTAGCTGAAGTGCTGATTACATCATAAATAATGGCTCCCATATCAATTGGCTTCATTTCTTGAATGTAATAATTTAAAATAGCTCGTTCTTTCGTCACTTCACTTAAGTGATTTGATGGAAGAATGTGAGCAGAAATAAAGTAGTGTCAGACTTTCGAAGTAGCATTAAGCATAGAAGAGGAGAAATTTACCCGCTTATTATTTCAGATTTTCCAAGATCCTCTTCCATCAGTCAAGTAGGCCAAGATCTCATCGAGCTCTCCTCAGACGGAGTAAAAATATCGTAGAAGCAGTCTGTAGTAGGAGGTAGGCCACAAAACATGTTAATCTCTTCAGGAGTGAACACAACTCCTGTCCTTCTAACATAAACTTCGTTGTCGACAATTTCAGGAAAATTTCCATAAAATTCCAACACTACAAAAATAACGCCCACAGCAGAAAAATAACAAAACTGCTCCCACTGTCGAGCAGCAATAATATGTTCAATCGAGCCGCCGGGATGATAAAAACATTGCTTCGTAATGAATTTATGAGCCGACGCAAATTCGTTGAAGCGCACTTGAGCACTTGTGCTAACAAATTTTGTTTGATCAAATTTGCTTCGTTCCATTCGTCACTTCAATTTTGGTGCCATTCAGTAAATATGAAAATAATTCCAAATAATTTCTAAAAATCATAATTGACATAAAATCTAAGCTTAAAACACTAAATTAAGCTTAGATCCATGGATTTTACACTTAACAATCAAAATTTTCTTCCAAATTTTCGGCACTATTGATATGTAGAAAAATCCATGGTGAAAACTTAAAATAACTATACCAAAATGTAGATCTAACCTCGAGAAGTTGAAATCCAGAGTTTTTACGCTTCGAAACTTCACAAATCAAGCTAAAAATGGAGCCCTAGGACCGATTTTCGTGAGTTTGGGGGAAGAAGATGAAGCTTAGACACTCTAATGGCTGTAGGGTCAGTTTTATGCTCAAAATTTGGTTCATGTGAACTGGCGCCTAGGCGCCAGAATCACCAAAAATTTCAAAAAATTCCCACATTTTTACATTTTGTAATTTAATTGTTTCTAACATCTGTAAGCAAAAAATCATGTAGTAAACTTCATCAAACATCTCCTAGAAATTAAAGAAAATATCCAAGTCCAAAATAGATTCCAAATTTAAAATAACATTCCAAACTCAACTTGATATCATTCCAAACCCAACTTTTACTTCAATCCATTTCAGATCTTTAAGATAAGGTTCAAAAAATAAAAAAAATACAATTAAACAACTTCTCACATCTCACAACATCATTTAACAATCAAACAAACCACTACATAAAACATTTCTAAATCACACAACACTTAACAATTACAATCAATTTCTCCACATAATTTACCCTAATTTCATGGATTCACATCAGAACCTTCATTAGTTCCACAAGGTAATTGAACAAGGAATGGAAGAAAGGGACACGAGGAAACTCCAAGCCTTCTTCAACGGCTGCCAAATGATCAGATTGAATCTTCATTTGCCATTCCATATGCTCATATTGGTAGTACATTTCATGCAATCTTCCTCCAACAAGAACTAATTCCTCTTCAATCTTCTCAAGGCGACCAATTAACTTATCCAATGTCATGGTTTGGTAGCCATTAAAGTAAGTTTGCGAATCCTTGTGAACAAACTTGGTTTTTCCCTCATTTTCAATGTTTAATCTCTCCATTCAAGCAATCAAAAATCTCTTCTCTCTCAAAAGTGTTGTTTCTGGTCTAAATTTTGATGGCTTGGCGTTTAGGGACGAAGATGTGGTGATTTATAGGGAAATGGGTGGGTAAAAACTGCCATGGGGTAGTTTTTTTCACGACCCAGAACTGTGGCGCCTAGGTGCTAACTCTAGCGCTTAAGCGCCAGGATCTCATATGTCTAGCGCTTAGGTGCCAGTTCTGGCGCCTAGGCGTCAGAATCCTGAAAATCACAGGTTCTCCCTTCATCAAATTTTCATAACCAAATTAAGGTTTAAAAATGTAGATAAAAAGATATATTACTAGGTGTAGTCACATACAAAACACACTAAAAATAAAATCAAATCATAATGTGGGTTGCTTCCCACAAAGCACTTGGTTTAATGTCGTCAGCCCGACATAACTAATTGTTTACTCCAAATGGGTTTAATAGAGCACATCCTTAAAAAATAGCAAGCTTCCTCCAATATAGGGCTTCAATCTTTGTTCGTTTACTTTAATTACTAAATTTGTTTTCAGATCTTTTATATCCACGACTCCATAAGGATAAACTTTCTTTACGACATAAGGCCCTGTCCATTTGGATTTTAATTTTCTTGGAAACAATTTTAATCTGGAATTGTATAATAAAACTTCTTGTCCAGGCTCAAAAGTCTTTCTTAAAATTCTTTTATCATGTTTATTCTTCATTTTCTCTTTATAGATTCGAGCACTTTCATCAGAATCATTTCTTATCTCTTTAATTTCATTCAATTGCAATAATCTTTTATCTCCAGCATCACTTAAATTATAATTAAACTCTTTAATCACCCAATAAGCTTTATGTTCAAGTTCAACAGGTAAATGGTAAGGTTTTCCATATATGAGCCTATATGGTGACTAATCACAGAAAAATATATTAAGAAATTCATATCTATTTTTGATGAAATTACACTTTAAAGAAAGGTATTTTCTTTATTTTACTGCAGGAACAAAGATTTATAAGTAATGGAAGTAAAAAGCATGAAATGGAGCGAATTTGGATAAAAAAGGAAGAAATTCAGGCAAAAATGAACTAAGTCGCCGACAGCGAGATTGAACCCGTCGACGGCGATATCATTAGGAGAATTTCTGAAGGAAATTGCAACTACCTCGCCGACAGCGAGCCCGAGCCCGCCGACGGCGAGATCGCGCAGTTTGAAAACCTTCTAGAAGCCCCGCTGACGGCGAGGTCGTTTCCCGCCAACGGCGAGACAGTTCAAAATGCAAAATACATTGAACCTGAATGCTTTTTGAAGAGGTGTTTAAGCACCCCTTGGACCTTTGCCTACCTCTATAAATAGAGGCCGAATTCTAGTGTCTGTGTGTGTCTATTTAGAGAGTCTTAGTGTCTCTTTTTGGTGTCTATTTGTGTTTGTGTGCTAATTTAAGAGTTTTAGAGTATAATTAGTGAGTTAGAAGTGTCTTTGTACTTAGAAGGAAAAGTCAAAGGAACTTCGAGAAGTCCGCTTGGGAGGAAATTAAGATAAGTATCTTTGTTTATTGTTGTTAACTTTAAATGAAATCCATGCTTTGTTTAATTCCCATGCATTCTGAGTAGTTTTCTTAGTCTTTCTCCTTGTTTATGAAAATTATGTGAAATGATGAAATTAAATAGAAGTACCTAATATATTAAAATAATTTGTGACAATTTTTACTTAAAACTTAATTTACTTTCAATCTGGCCAATTGATTTGTTAAAATATGTTGAATTATCAACTATAGTAAAAATTACATCCAATATTCAAGGAAGTCAAAAGACTTGGAAGGAGGGTGCAAATAAATAGGGAAATATTATTTATCAGACGTAGAATTGGACATTTTAGTGTGACGGACTAAAATATTCAATTTGGTCCTATTGTTTGAGAGCTGAAGTGTAGATGTTAGCCCTCGAGTGAGGGGAACGTGGGAGCTCGAAGTGGCGACAGTATCCTCCCAACCTAGCCGCAGATTCAGTAATCAAACATAAGATTAGTCAATGTTCTTTGCACCTGGACTAAAGGGTAAAGAATAGGAATGCTCGTACTTGTCACAATACAATTCAAAAATTCTATTTGAATTCATCTTTCACTTAATTTTCTAAAAATAAGGAGAATGATACTTTTTCTGAATTATTTAAATCAACTTTATTTCAAGCATTAGTTTACTTTAGTTTGCTTTAGTTACTTTAAATTTCCGTATACTATACTAGTAAGTAATTCCTTTAAATTTAGCTGATTCAAATCTGTTAAAACTTCCTTGTGAGATCGATAACCAGGACTCCACTAGAGCCCTGTATTACTTGATACAATACATATACTTGCGTAGAATCCACATTATACATTCCATCATAAAATCAAATATATATATTAAAACGGGATCAAGTTTTTGGTACCGTTGCTAATAACATAAATTGCAATCATATAAAAAGTGGGTCAAGTTTTTGGCGCCGTTGCCGGGGAGGTAAAGAAATTATTTACTAAGAGTAACGGACTATTTTGTTTTATAAAATTGTATGCGAAAATTTGGAAACAAAAATTTAATACCTTACGATTCAGAAATAGAGCGTACAATTAAAAGAATTAGAAAACAAAAAAGAGAAATTATAAATTTAACACAAACGGCAAATATTCCTGAAAATGAAAATATCAATCAACAGAGACCCTTAAGAGATTATGCCAACCCTACATTAGATGAAATTCATTTAACTATTCAAAACCGTGATGTAGCTGCTAATTCATTTGAACTTAAACCTGCAATTATCCAAATGGTACAAAACAATCAATTTAGTGGTTCACCTACTCGAAGATCCTAATTTACATCTTGCTAGTTTTTTAGAACTATGTGCTACTTTCAAATATGAAGGAGTATCTAACGATGCTATTAGACTTAGACTTTTTCCTTTTTCTTTGAGGGATAAGGCTAAAATTGGTTAAATTTGTTAGCACCTCGATCTATTAAAACTTGGGGAGAGTTATCACAAAAATTTCTATCCAAATACTTTCCACCATCTAAAACTGCTAAGCTTAGAAATGATATAAGTTCTTTTAGTCAGTTTGATGGAGAATCAATATATGAAGCCTGGGAGAGATTTAAAGAACTTCTTAGGAAATGCCCACATCATGCATTACCAGATTGGTTAATTATTCAAACTTTCTATAATGGATTAGTAGGATCTCTAAGACCAATCATCGATGTCATCTTGGAGGATCATTAATGTCAAAACCATTTGATGAAGCCTATACACTAATCGAAGAAATGACTACCAATAATTTTCAATGGCCTCGTCGATAGAATGAATCCGAAAAGATAGCTAGTATTCATGAAAATGATGCAATATCTATGTTAGCTTCGCAAATCGCTGCTCGTATCTAAAAGATTAGATCATTTTGGAATGAATTACTCTCCAACTATATTAGAAGAAAATTCATCCGGACAACTTATAGAATCCCAATCTCATTATGAAACTATAAATGCTATTAATAACAGACCCAATAATCCTTATGCGAATTATTATAATCCTGGATGAAAAAAATCATCCTAATTTTAATTGGAATAATAATACAACTAGTCAACCATGGATGAATAACATAACACAACCATTAGGAAATCCCTCTAATCAAGGAAATTCTAATTATAAACCTAGTTATCCACCTGGATTTAATAATAATAACCCTCAATTTAAAGATAAGAAATTATCTATAGAAGAAATAATATTAAATATGGGTCAACATTTACAAAATCAAGGAAATCAATTACAAATACAAGGAAATCAATTACAAAATCAAGGAACAGCTATTAAAAATATTGAAACTCAACTTGGACATATCGCTACCGCGCTTAATAATAGAATACCTGGAACATTCCCTAGTAATGTGGAAATAAATCCCAAAGAAAAAGGAAATGAACAAATTAAGGCGATACAATTACGAAGTGGAAAAGAATTAGAACCTCGAATTCTGAAAGAACTTGAAAGTCAAAAAGAGGAATTGGAAATTGAAAAGGAAAAGAATCAACAAGATCCAAACTTAGAAAATCCTTTAATGCCAATGAAAATTTCTGTTGAAAAACCTCCACCACCATTTCCTCAACGACTAATTCAACATAAAAAAGATAAACAGTTTGCTAAATTCCTTGAAATTCTGAAGAAATTAACAATAAATATTCCTTTCGTAGAAGCTTTAGAACAGATGCCAAACTATGTAAAATTCATTAAAGATATTCTAAATAAAAAAAGAAAATTTACCGATAATGAAATGGTCACACTTAGTGAAGAGTGTAGAAAAAGCTTCCTGAAAAATTAAAAGATCCTGGTAGTTTCACTATACCCTGCGCTATTGAAGAAAAATTCTATGGAAAAGCTTCATGTGACTTAGGAGCAAGCATCAATCTAATGCCTCTATCAATTTTTAAAAGATTAGGATTAGGAGAAATTTCACCTACTTTAGTAACTCTTCAGTTAGCTGATCGTTCTGTTACATATCCTAAGGGAGTTATTGAAGATGTATTAGTAAAAGTGGATAAATTCATCTTCCCTGTAGATTTTATTATTTTAGATATGGAAGAAGATAAAGAAATCCCTATCATTTTAGAAAGACCATTTTTAGCCACTGGAAAAGCTATGATTGTTGTTCAGAAAGGAGAATTAACTATGAGAGTAAATGACCAAAAAGTAACTTTTAATATTGCTAAATCAATGAAATATCCTACGCTAGAAAAAGATGATGAGTGTTTTCGAATGGAAGTACTCGATCATTTACAAAAAGAACATTTTAAGAAATATTATGAAGAAAAATTAGAAAAAGAAAATACTGAATTAATTGAAAAAGCTGATATAAATGAAGAACTAGATTATATTCAAGAGAAATTTGAATTTTGGGATAACACATAAAACACTGAAAAAAATATAGTTCCATCGATTATTAAACCTCCTGAACTTGAGTTAAAAATGTTACCTAATCATTTGAAATATGCTTACTTAGGTAATTCTTCAACTCTACCAGTTATTATTTCATCTGAATTAAATGAATCTCAAGAACAAAACTTTTAAATACCTTAAAAAAATATAAGAAAATTTTTGGTTGGACTTTAGCAGACATTAAAGGAATTAGTCCTTCAATCTGTATGCACATAACTATTTTAGATAATGAACATAAGCCTAAAGCAGATCCCTAAAGGAGATTAAATCCGATAATGAAAGAAGTAGTCAAAAATGAAATTTTAAAATGGTTAGATAATGGTATTATATATCCTATTTCGACGAGTGCTTGGGTAAGCCCAATACATCGTGTACCTAAGAAAGGAGGAGTGACCGTAAAAGCTAATGAAAATAATGATCTTATCCCTATAAGACAAGTTACTTGAATGGCGAATATGTATTGATTATAGAAAATTAAACACAGCCTCCAGGAAAGATCACTTCCCTTTACCATTTCTAGACCAGATGTTAGATAGATTAGCCGGACATAAATATTTTTGTTTCTTAGATGGATATACCGGTTATCATCAAATACAAATTGCTCCTGAGGATCAATAGAAAACTATATTTACTAGTCCTCATGGAACTTTCGCTTTTCGAAGGATGCCTTTTGGATTATGTAAAGCACCTGCAACATTCCAGAGATGTATGATGTCTATATTTAGTAAATTAATTGATAATGGAATAGAAGTATTTATGGATGATTTCTCTGTATTTGGAACAACATTTGACACATTCTTAAATCATCTTGAAAAAGTATTTGAAGTATGTGAGAAAACTAATTTAGTTCTTAACTGGGAGAAATGTCAATTTTTGCTTACAGGCGGCATTGTATTAGGGCATAAAATTTCGGAAAAGGGCATGGAAGTAGACCCTGCAAAAATTCAAGTTATAGCTAAATTACCACCTCCAACTACGGTGAAAGGGGTAAGAAGTTTTCTTGGACATGCTGGATTCTACAGACGTTATATAAAAGATTTTTCAAAAATTACTAAACCTCTATGCCAACTTCTTGAAAAGGACAAGAAATTTGAATTTACAACTGAATGCCTGAATGCTTTCGAATTATTAAAAGATAAATTAATTACAACACCTATAATAGTTTCACCTAATTGGGAGAAACCATTTGAGCTTATGTGTGATGCTAGTGATTATGCTATAGGAGCGAGTTCTTGGCCAAAGATATGATAAGATTTTCAAAGTTATGCTAGTAAAACTCTAAATGATGCTTTGAAATAAATTATACGATTCTTGAAAGAGAATTATTAGCAATCGTATATGCTTTTAATAAATTTTGGCATTATCTAATAGGAACTAAATGTATCGTGCATACCGATCACTCTGCTATAAAGTATTTAATGCAAAAGAAAGATTCTAAACCAAGATTAATTAGATGGATATTATTAATGCAAGAATTTGATTTTGAGATCGTTAACAAAAAGGAACTCGATAATCAAATTGCGGATCATTTATCAAGATTAGAAAATCATGAATTATCTGATACTGATAATGAAATTTTAGACAATTTTCCTGATGAACAACTTTATAATATAAATGAGTGGAAATTACCTTGGTATGCTGATATAGTAAATTATATTGTAAGTGACATTTTACCACCTATGTTAACTTTACAACAACAGAAAAAATACATTCATGATACTAAAACATACTTTTGGGATGAACCATACTTATATAAGCAATGTAAGGATCTAATTATTAGAAGATGCGTGCCTTATGAAGAAACTGAACCAATTATTCAAAAATGTCATGATTCTGATTTTGGAGGACATTTTGGGACGGATAAAACTGCGTATAAAATTCTACAATCTGGATTCTACTGGCCTACTCTATTTAGAGATGTATATAGATATATAACAACTTGCGATAAATGCCAAAGAGTAGGAAATATATCAAGAAAAAATGAAATGCCTCTGAATTTTATATTAGAAGTTGAAATTTTTGATGTTTGAGGATTAGATTTCATGGGACCTTTTATTCCTTCATTTGGAAACTCATATATATTAGTAGTCTGTTGATTATGTTTCCAAATGGATCGAAGCACAAGCTTTACCTAGGTGTGATGCTAAAAGTGTTTCAAAATTTTTAATGAAAAATATTTTTACTAGATTTGGAATGCCGAGAGTGATTATCACTGACGGAGGAACTAATTTTAGAAACAAATATATTCACAAACCAGTAAAAAAATATAATATTATGCATAAGATATCAACTGCTTATCATCCACAAACTAGTGGATTAGCTAAATTTTCTAATCGAGAGATTAAGCGTATTTTAGAAAAGTCTGTAAACCCTAATAGATTGGACTAGTCTATAAGACTAGACACTACATTATGAGCATACATGATTGCTTATAAAACTCCGATTGGAATGACTCCTTACAGGCTTATATATAGAAAAACTTGCCACTTACCAGTTGAATTAGAACATAAAGCATATTGAGCGATTAAAGAATTTAATTATAATATGAAAGAAGTCTGGTGAGAAGAGATTGTTGCAATTAAATGAATTAAAAGAATTAAGGAATGAATCATATGATAATGATAGGATTTATAAAGAAAGGATGAAATTATGGCATGATCGGAAGATTAATCAGAGAAATTTTGAACCAGGACAAGAAGTTCTACTATATAATACTAGATTGAAATTATTTCCTGGGAAATTGAAATCTCGATGGTTAGGACCTTTCACCATAACTCAAATACTTTCATATGGAACTATAGAAATTGAAGATCAAAAAATAGGACATAGATTTAAGGTAAACGGACATAGATTAAAACCATATTTCGAAGGTAGAAGACCAAATTTTAAAGAGGTTTTAATGCTTAGTCAACCTGATTACTAACTGAAATTAGGTCGGGCTGACGAGGTTAAACCAAACGCTTTATGGGAGGCAACCCATAGTAGTCTTTTATTTATTTATTTTTTATTATTATCTACAATTAGAGAGTCTATATTATTAAAACAAATCTTACTACTCAAATTTTTAATTAGAATCATCACAAATTTGAACCTATATGATGAGATTAGAAAATATTTGGACCAGAGCGAAAATAGGCGATTTTTACGAATCTCGCCGACAGCGAGCCCGAGCCCGCCGACAGCAAGATCGTGTGCCATATTTTAATTCAGTTTTATAACTAGCTCGCCGACGGCGAGAAACTTCCCGCCGACGGCGAGGCAGTTGAAATTTTGGTTTCTTAAGAATTTTCATGCGGTTTTGGACGGTTTTAAGCCATTTCTTTGTAGAAAACCATCCCAAATTCATTTTTACACTGTTTTCTTCCTTAGAAACGACTAGAGACCATTCCTTTCAATCCGAAATGGCCACCAAACTCTTAGAAACCACAAAAACTGAGGTTTTCAACCGAAGAAAATTCGTCAGTTCGGAGGCACAGCGTATCTTCAACAAAGTCTTAATGAAGGAAAGACTTATTAAAGAAAGGGGATTTGTTAACAGAGGAGTAAAGAATTCCACCACAAAAATTGAAGAAATGATCGCACAATGGCATTGGGAGGTATTTTGCTATACGACATCCGCTGTAGTTATTCCAGTAGTTAAAGAGTTTTACTCTAATCTACATGCGATCAACAATGAAAATGTCTACGTCAGAGGAAGATGGGTAACATTTACTCCTTCAAGGGTAAATGAATTATTTTCTATAGAGAATACCTCTGTCTGTCATTATTCAAACTTTGTACCTTCAAGATACAATATGAACGAGATTTATAGATACCTGACCGACGAACCTGATGATTGGGAGTTACGCGAAGACGGGTATGTTAGTTTTTCTGCATCACATCTTAACCCTGTCTCGAAGCATTGGCATTTCTTTATCTCATCAAAATTATTACCTACTATGAGGGTAAATAAGGTTTCAAAGGAATGCACTATATTAAATTACTGTATTCAAATTGGACTACCTATCAATGTTAGATCAATTATAAGTAAAATCTGCATTGGGATTGATTGTGCATGGGTCAGTTCATGGACTTGGACACCCATCGACTATATTTGCTTTATGCAGTCAGAACCAAGTTTCGTATGAGTCTTGGGAAAAGGTACTTTTGCCATGGAAACCACTTGATCCTACGGATATGTTTCCAACTTTGGATAACAATGATGAGATTACCATTATTTCTGACAGAGCATCACAGACTAATCCTTTAGCAAGGCCCCTTACTGATAAAATAAATTTCATTTTGAAGAAGATTAAAGGATTAGAGAAAGAGTTGCAAAATGTGATGAATTCCATCGACAATATCTCTGATATGTTTGATCACATTGACTGGACAATGAAGGAGCACGTTGATCATACTGGACATCTGGAGGCCAGTTTTATTCATTTACTGAGACAGAAAGGGTGGATTAATGAAGAATCTACTGTAGAATTCCCTTTCAGGCCTTTCTACAATTTATTGGTGCACCTGCGTCGCATCGGGAATATCAGAGAGGATGATAGTTCAGACACTGAAGAGTAGTAAAGATTTCTATCTTATGTCATATATTTGTGTATATATGTGTTGATTTGGATTTACGTTTTATTATGATTTAAATTTTAATTTGATCATCTCAGATTTGATGAGATTATTTGTAATTGTTATGTCTCAGCATTTAGAGTGTTGTGGTGTGGATTGCGATGCTGAGTATTATGGATTTGGACATTTAAGTTAAGTATGATGTTAGTTGTTAGTATGAAGTTTGTAGGAATCATGGATTTCATATATAAAGTTATATTGTTTGTGTTGTGTGAACTTTTTATGAGTATAAGTATCTAATCTTCATACTATTATTAAATTAAGTGATCGAAGATTGATTAAGGGCAAATCGAGGTTGAAAATGATCGACGAATTTCAAAAATTTAAAAATTTTGGGATCTCGCCGACGGCGAGAATTATCTCGCCGACGACGAGGAAACCACCGACAGCCGAGAACGAGCTCGCCGACGGCGGATTTTTCCCGAAACTTTTGCCTTATCAAATTAATTAGCTCGCTGACGGCGAGAAAAATCTCGCCGACAGCGAGATCGCGAAAAGACCTATATTTGACTGGTCAACCGACACTATTCATCATCCTCTTCCTCAAAACTTTGAAAAAACCGACCTAGGTCTTGTGAGATCTTAGATTTGAGGTGATTTCAACACTTTTTGACACCGAATTTCATCTTCCCTTGGTAAGAGCTTCACTCCTATGCAAAAATTTTTGATTTTCACCATGGATTTCTTCTACATTGGGAAATTTTGAAAAATTTCGAAATGTGGAGAAAATACTTGGAAGAAATTCATGGAAATTGATTTAAATGGATTTTAGATGTTGTAGGAAGCCTTCTTAGTAATATTTGGGAGTTTAGTTAAAATTTTTTGCAAATTTCACAGATCGAAAATGGCTCCACGACAAAAGCGACGGGTGGATTACGACGAAACTAGTTTTGTGAATGCAAGGGCACAATCAAGATATTTTCACAATATACAAGCCAGAACATGCATTCAAGATCAAGTTTTCAAAAATCCTGGAGGTGAAGTTGAGCGAATCATTAGGGAACGAGGATGGGAAAATTTTTGTTTTGTGACCAACAGAGCCGCTGTAGAAGTGGTAAAGGAATTTTATGCGAACTTAACACAGGCTGAAGATGCACTGGTTAAGGTTAGAGGATTTTTAGTGGAATTCAACGCTGCTAGAATAAACGCTTATTACAAGGTAAGAGACACCTACACCAGCGAGTATGAAACTTTTGGAACTACGAAAGGACCACTGGAAGAGGTGACCGACTTTCTCACTGATGGGAAAGGCGTCTGGAAGATAAAGCAGCGAGAACATGTAAACTTCCCTCTTTCTATGTTAAATGCAACATCTAAAGCCTGACACTATTTTATTTGTTCTACTTTGTTACCTACCTACCACCATAGTGAGGTAACAAGAGATAGATCGCTTCGAATTTCGTATTCGTAACCAAAAGAGTATTAATGTGGGAAGTGTAATTTATAAGAATATATTAGCCACCTCAAGAAATGAAAGTGGAGGAGGACTAGGACATCCTGGTCTTATTGCACTCTGCCAATTATCTGGGGTAGAGGCAAGAGATGATGAGGAATGGGTTGAACCTATGAAACCCATTACTCAGGCTAATATAAAAAATATGAATCCCACGAAGGATGGAGATCTGGGACAAGGGATTATGTACCTTCTTCAAGTAGAGATATACCCTCTACTAGTTATGAACCCCCTCAGTACACCACTCCTACCCTTCAAGATCTGATGAATGAGCTGACCCTGAGTAGAAAGAGTTTTGAGCAATTTGGAGAAAATATGGTAAGAAGATTTGAGCATATAGACCAATGGATTGGAGGCTTGGAAAGAAGACACGATTATGATAGCGAATATCTCCAGCGACATTCAGAGTACGAAATTGCATACTATGAGGCTGAACATCGATATAGGAGTGGTGATTTAGATGTTGTCATTCCTGAGTGCCCCTGTTACACACAGTACCAGCTGCTCGACCTTCTCAGCTCGAAGATCGGGGAGATGATATAGCCTCAGGATTTTGATGCGAAGATTAGAGCCTTTGTTTAGTTTGTTTAGATTTGTTGTTATTTTGGAAACTTTATTATTCCGTGTGTAATTTTTCTGCACTTTCGTAGATCGTGAATGTTAGTATGTTTGCTTATCGTTCGTGATGTTAGACTTCTTATGTGTGTTAAATTAGTTTGCAATTTTTCTTTTAGATAAGATGTTAGTCTTTCTTTAATGTGTTGTTTAAGTTTTTATAAGTTATGAACTTTTAATATTGTTTAGATTGTTTTAATATGTTTTAAAGTAGGTTAGTTGATTGTATGTGTAGTAATAGATTAGGTTTTCATTTGTTATGTTTTTATACTTATTTCAAAATTTCATCCCTGCACTTTCTTTTAAATACTATATGCGGAAGAATACTAACAGTACATGTTCTGTAAGTAATGAAAAAGCCTGCAAAAATTTCAAAGAAAAGAAATACCTAAAGCTCAAAGGTACGATGAACTTTACTATATACTTTCCCTTTTCACTATTTAGTATAGATAGAAAAATTTAAGTTTGGGGGAAGGTAAAAATACAAATTTAATTATTAAATTTTTCTCAATTTCTATTTTAAAAAATTATTATCAAAAAATTTTCTATAGTAGTTTTTCAATTCAATAAACATGAATTACTTTATTTAATTATTATAGAAAGTTAAATAAATTGTTTCTAGTAATTCAATTAATTAATGGAATAAGATATTTGGTTAAAAGGAATAAGAATATAGTAAACTATTTAAAGTAAGGGAAACTATATTCTAAAATTGAAATTCTTAAGTATTTAAGTGAAAAAGAAAGGATTGAAACTCAATGAAGTAAAGGCTATGAAATATATATAAGCAAGGAAATATTTTAAGTTTCAAATTTAGGAAGAGAAGTTGAAGTTCAAAATTATTAACAGGCTATCCAGATACAGTAATCCTCACTTAAAAAAAAGTGGGGTGGGGGATTGAAAATCAATCCAAAAAAAAAAGAAAAGAAAAGAAAAATATAAGTGAGGAGAAACTTGAGGAGATGCCTTATGAAAAATTGGCTTCAATGGATTCAACCTAAAGGGTAAAACTTAATTATATTTCTAAACTTATATTTATGGATTAGTATTTTACTAAATAGTGTTTTCTTGAACTTCCTATCATCTAAATATCTTAAGTAATTTACTCTTTTAAATATAGCGATTCCTGAAATAAATAGAAAGCTAGAAATCTTAGACCTGATAACTAGATAATCTTATATATATAAAGTTAATTTAATTACTTAGAAATAATTCTATTTAACTTTACTATAATGTAATTTAAATTTAATTCATAGTATATCTGAATTGAAAAATTCTATTACAGAAATCATTATTTTTATTTAGTATTAAAATTACTTGAGGACAAGTAATAATTAAGTTTGGGGGATTTTGATCACATAAAAATATATTAAGAAATTCATATCTATTTTTGATGAAATTGCACTTTAAAGAAAGTTATTTTCTTTATTTTATCTGCAGAACGAAGATTTATAAGTGATGGAAGCAAAAAGCATGAAATGGAGCAAATTTGGATCAAAAAGGAAGAAATTCATGCAAAAATGAACTAAGTCGCCGACAGCGAGATCGAGCCCGCCGACGACGAGATCATTAGGAGAATTTCTGAAGGAAATTACAACTACCTCGCCGACAGCGAGCCCGAGCCCGCCGACGGCGAGATCGCGTGGTTTGAAGACCTTCTAGAAGCCCCGCTGACGGCGAGGTCTTTTCCCGCCGACGGCGAGACAGTTCAAAATGCAAAATACATTGAACCTGGATGTTTTTTGAAGAGGTGTTTAAGGACCCCTTAGACCTTTGCCTACCTCTATAAATAGAGACCGAATTCTAGTGTCTGTGTGTGTCTATTTAGAGAGTCTTAGTGTCTCTTTTTGGTGTATATTTGTGTTAGTGTGCTAATTTAAGTGTTTTAGAGTATAATTAGTGAGTTAGAAGTGTGCTGTACTAGAGGAGTCTGCTTGGAGAGGAAATTAAGATAAGTATCTTTGTTATTGTTGTTAACTTTAAATGAAATCCATGCTTTGTTTAATTCCCATGCATTCTGAGTAGTTTTCTTAGTCTTTCTCCTTGTTTATGAAAATTATGCGAAATGATGAAATTAAATATAAGTACCTAATATATTAAAATAAGTTGTGATAATTTTTACTTAAAACTTAATTTACTTTCAATCTGGCCAATTGATTTGTTAAAATATGTTGAATTATCAACTATAGTAAATATTACATCCAATATTCAGGGAAGTCAAAAGCCTTGGAAGGAGGGTGCAAATAAATAGGGAAATATTATTTATCGGACGTAGAATTGGACATTTTAGTGTGACAGACTAAAATATTTAATTTGGTCCTATTGTTTGAGAGCTGAAGTGTAGATGTTAGCCCTCGAGTGAGGGGAATGTGGGAGCTCTGAAGTGGCAGCAAGTATCCTCCCGACTCTAGCCGCAGATTCGGTAATCAAACATAGGATTAGTCAATGTTCTTTGCACTGGACCAAAGGGTAAAGAATAGGAATGCTCGTATTTGTCACAATACAATTCAAAAATTCTATTTGAATTCATCTTTCACTTAATTTTCTAAAAACAAGGAGAAGGATACTTTTTCTGAATTATTTAAATCAACTTTATTTCAAGCATTAGTTTACTTTAGTTTGCTTTAGTTACTTTAAATTTCCGTATACTATACTAGTAAGTAATTCCTTTAAATTTAGCTGATTCAAATCTGTTAAAACTTCTCTGTGGGATCGATAACCAGGACTCCACTAGAGCCCTGTATTACTTGATACGACACGTATACTTGCATAGAATCCACATTATACATTCCATCATAAAATCAAATATATATATTAAAACGGGATCAAGTTTTTGGTACCGTTGCTAATAACATAAATTGCAATCATATAAAAAGTGGGTTAGTGACATTCCGATAAGAGTTTTATAAGCAGTCCTATAAGCCCATAAATCATCATCAAGTCTATTAGCCCAATTAGTTAGCTCCGGATTAACTATTTTTTCTAAAATTCTTTTGATCTTTCGATTTGATACTTTATCTAATCCACTAGATTCAGGATGATATGTTGTTGAAATTTTATGTTTAATCCCAAATTTACTCAGTAAACTCTGAATCAAAAAATTCTTAAAGTGACTCCTCCCATCAGTGATAATTATTCGTGGCATTCCGAATCTAGTGAATATATTTTTAGTTAAAAAATTTTCAACACTTTTAGCATCAAAATGAGGTAAAGCGATTACTTCAATCCAATTTGAAACATAATCAACAGCTAATAATATATAAATTTTCCCTGAAGAAAGTACAAATGGTCCCATGAAATCTAAACCCCAGACATAAAAAATTTCCACTTCCAAACTAAAATTTAGAGGCATTTCATTCCTCCTAGAAATATTGCCTATACGTTGACATCAATCACAAGATTTAATAAAATTGTTAACATCCCTGAATAATGTAGGCTAATAAAATCTAGATTATAAAATTTTAAAAGCAGTTTTATCATTTTCGAAATGTCTGTCAAATTCAAAGTAGTGGCATTTTCGAATAATCTCGTAAGTTTCTTCATAAGGAACACATCTTGGTAAAATAGAATCCTTACATTGTTTAAACAGAAAGGGGTTATCCCAAAAATAAAATTTCACATCATGTAAGAACTTCTTTTTCTGATGATGATCTAATACAAAAGGTATAATGTTACTAGCTAAATAATTAACTATATCAGCATACCATGAGATTAATCCATCAGAAACGGTATAAAGCTGTTCATCAGGAAAACATTCATTTATTTCTTCCTTATTATTCATTTCATTCTTATATTCAATTCTTGATAGATGATCAGCGATTTGATTATTATACCCTTTTCTATCAACTATTTGAAAGTTAAATTCTTGCAAAAGAAGAATCCATCTAATCAATCTGGGTTTAGCTGCCTTTTTAGTCATCAGATACTTAATAGCAGAATGATCTGTATGCACTATACATTTATTCCCAATTAAATATGATCGAAATTTGTCAAAAGCATATACTATAGCTAATAGCTCTTTTTCAGTAAAAGTGTAGTTAATTTGAGATTCATTAAAAGTTTTACTGGAATAATATATAACTTTAAACATCTTATCATATCTTTACCCTAAAGCTGCTTCTATAGCGCAATCACTCGCATCACACATTAACTCAAATGGTTTTTCCCAATTAGGTGCAATAATGATTGGTGCTGTGAATAACTTTTCTTTTAATATATTAAAGGAATTTAGGCAATTTTCATCAAATTCAAATTTTATATATTTTTCTAAAAGATGGCATAAAGGTTTAGTAATCTTGAAAAAATCTTTAATATATCTTCTATAAAATTCAACATGTCCAAGAAAATTTCTTATACCCATTACAGAAGTTGGGGGTTGTAATCAGCAATAATTTGAATTTTTGCTTGGTCAACTTCAATCCTATTTTTAGAAAATTTATGATCAAGTACAATTCCTTCTGTGACCATAAATTGACACTTATCCCAATTCAAAACTAAATTTGTTTCTTGACAACGCTTTAGCACCTTAGACAAATAATGTAAGCAATAAGCAAAAGAAGTTCCAAATACAGAGAAATCATCTATAAAAATTTCAATTCCCTTTTCAATTAAGTTATAAAAAATAGCCATCATAAACCTTTGAAAAGTAACAGGTGCATTGCATAACCCAAAAGGCATTCTTCTGAAAGCAAAATTTCCATAAGGACTTGTAAACGTTGTCTTTTCCTGGTCCTCAAGAGTTATATGTATTTGATGATAACCAGAATATCCATCCAAAAAGTAAAAATATGAATGTCCTGCTAATCTATCTAGCATTTGATCTAAAAATGGAAAAGGAAAATGATCTTTCCTGGTGGCAACATTTATTTTTCTGTAATCAATACATATCCACCAACCAGTCACTTGTCTTGTTGGAATTAATTCATTATTTTCAATTTCAACAACAATCACTCCTTTTTTGGGACGCAATGAATAGGACTAACCCAAAGACTATCAGATATTGAATAAGTAATTCTAGCATCCAACCATTTTAACATTTCCTTTTTAACAACTTCTTTCATAATTGGGTTTAATCTCCTTTGAGGTTCAACACTGGGTTTACTGTCATCTTCCAATAATATTTGGTGCATACAAATTGAAGGACTAATTCCTTTAATATCTGCTATTGTCCAACCAAAAGCCTTTTTATACAGTTCACTTCAAGCAATTTCATCTCTTATTCTGTAGTTAATTCAGAAGATATAATAACATGTAAAGTTAATGAATTCCATAAAAAGGCATATTTTAAATGTGATGGTAATTCCTTCAGTTCCAATTTAAGAGCCTTTTCAATTGATGGTTTGAATTCATTACTTTCAGTTGTATCTAATATTTCCCAATTTTCATTAATGTAATAAGTATCTTTTACATCTTCTTCAGAATCACTTTCATCACTTAAATCTTTAGGGTAAAAAAACTCATCTTCTTTAGAAATGATCTGGATTTTTTTTAATAATGTTGTGCTATCATGTAATCAAAGATGTCCATTATGTAACACTTTTCCTTGTTAGGATATCTCATTGTTTTAAGAACATTAAATGTTACTTCTTGATCATTAACGCTCATGGTTAACTCCCCTTTTTGTACATCAATCATAGCGCACCCGGTAGTAAGAAAAGCTCTTCCTAAAATAATAGGAATCTCTTTATCTTCTTCCATATCTATAATTATAAAATCTACAGGGAAAATAAATTTATCCACATTTACCAATACATCTTCTATCATTCCTCTCGGGTGAGTAATAGATCGATCTACTAATTGTAAGGTTATAGTTGTAGGAGATATTTCTCCTAAATCTAACCTCTTAAAGATGGATAAGGACATGAGAATAATACTCTCTTCTAAATCACATAAGGCTTTTCCATGAAATGTGTCTTCTATAGCACAAGGTATAGTAAAACTTCCTGGATCTTTAAGCTTTTGTGGAAGCTTTTTCTGAATAATTGTACTACATTATTCACTTAGTGCAACAGTTTCATAAGCTTTGAATTTTCTTTTCTTGTTAAGAATTTCTTTCATAAATTTAGCATACTTAGGCATTTGCTGCAAAGCTTCAGCAAATGGGATATTAATAGTAAGCTTTTCAAATACCTCAAAAAATTTTGAAAATTATTGATCCTATTTTTGCAGTTTCAGTCGTTGTGGAAATGGGGGTGGAAGTTTTTCAAATTCATCTTGAGATAGAAATTGTTTTTCTTTTTCATGTATTATTTCCTTAGGTTTCTCAACTTCTACCACTTTAGTCTCTTTTTGTATTTTATTTTCCTTTCCATCCCTTAGTTCATTTCCACTTATAAGTAATATAGCTTTAATTTGCTCATGATCTTTTCCAATTTCTCTTAGATTTAATTCAGCAGTGCTAGGAAGTGTTCCTTACGGTCTGTTGTTAATTACATTAGCAATTTGCCCCATTTGATTCTTGATATTTCTTATCGCAGCATTTTAACTTTGCAACTGACTACCCATTTGTAAAATTAATTCTTCTATAGACAATTTCTTTTCTTTAAATTGCTGATTATTAAAACCAGGAGGATAAGAAGGTCGATAGTTAGAATTACCTTGTTTATTCCAATTTCAATTGGGTTAGGTTGGTTATTACCCCATTGTATATTTACATTGTTCTAGTTTAAGTTAGGCTTATTTTTCCAACCTGGGTTATAGTAATTAGAATATAGGTTATTAGTTTTGCTAGCAATAACTTGCAATGTTTCTAAAGTTTGATATTCATCAGTATTTCCTGAATTATCATTACTTAAATGTGATAATTGAGACAAATTATCCAATTTCTTAGATATTATAGCCACTTAAGAAAATAAAATAGAAAAGGCTTCATTTTCTTAAATACTAGCCACTCTTTTAAGATTTTTCCCTATCAGAAGGCTATTGAAAATTATTAGTTGTCATTTCTTCTATTAAAGCATAAGCTTCATCAAATGACTTAGCCATTATGGAACCACCACCAGCAGCATCTACTATAGATCTAGGAGAACCTATTAATCCATTATAAAATGTTAGTATAATTAACCAGTTTGGTAATGCATTATGTGGGTACTTTCTAAAGAGTTCTTTAAATCGTTCCCACGCTTCATATAACTTTTCTCCATCATATTGAGTAAATGAGGTTATATCATTTCTAAGTTTTACAGTCTTAGATGGCGGAAAATACTTAGCTAGAAATTTTTGAGCCATTTCTCCCCAAGTTTTAATAAATCCTGTTGTTAATGAATTTAGCCACATCTTAGCCTTATCCCTTAAAGAAAAAGGAAAAAGACTAAGCCTAATAACATCATCAGAAACATTATCATATTTAAAAGTAGCACAAAATTCTAGAAAACTAGCAAGGTGTAAATTAGGATCTTCAGTAGGAGATCCTCCAAACTGATTATTTTGGATCATTTGTATAATTGCAGGTTTTAGTTCAAATGAATTTGCTGCTACAACAGATATTTGAATGCTTAAACGAATTTTGTCAGCTATAGGGTTAGCATATTCTCTTAAGGGTCTTTGTAAAATTTGATTGTCATTTTCTTCAATATTTTATTCAATATTATTTCAAGGTATATTAGCCATTTCTTGCAAATTATTAATTTTTTTTTTTTCTAATTTTTCTTACAGTGCGTTCTAATTCAGAACTATAGCGGATTAATCCTTCAGATCCTGAACTTCGCTTAAAAATTTAAGAAAATTTGATTAATTATTATAGAACAAAAATATACTTTTAAAAATATATATGTTAAAAATTTTCTTTCTTTCTAAATTTTCCTCGACAACGGCGCCAAAAACTTGACCCGACCGCAATTACACAAGTAAAAGAGCTTATAAAATTATGGTAAAACTTGATCCCAAGTCAGATTAAGGGGCTAATGTACGATAATTAAAGATTAAAGTTTTTTATAAATATAAATCATACACTAGGGGTACTACGCAAGTATACATATCGTTTCAAGTAATATAGAGTTTTCTTTTTAAAACCCCATATATCGATCCCACGGGGAACTATGTAAAGGAATGAAAGAATGAGTTTAATAAAAAAATGTACTTAAAAACTAATGAACTAAAAATAAAAATATGCTAATTAATTTAAATGCTTTAACACAATAATAAAAGATTCTTTCCCCATACGAAATATTTCATGATTAGTAGACATCTAAATCAACTTGAAAACTATGAGAATGTGGTATTGTGACAAATAGAAGAAATATATTCTTTAACTCTTTATGCAAGCAGCAAAAAACATTGACTAGTTTTAAAGATTGGTTTAGGATGTATTGTTAGTAGTAAGGACTAATTCTAGGCTCTCACTTCTAGATTACCCCAGGGTGTCTATAGTTTGGCCTACTAGCTACTCATCGCCTTTCTTTTAAACTAAATTGATAGAATTTAGCCCATCACTCTAAAAACATAATCAATTTTACGCCCATAAAAAATTATCTCCCTATCTATTTGCACCTCCACCTTCAGAGATTTACAATCTACCTTTCCAAGAGAAATGTGATACATAAAAGTTAAGAACTCTTAGCCCACAGTTAGATCTTAAGAATTCTCCACAGATTTTAATGATACAAGAGGCCAATTTAATGGATAAATGAAGATTAGGCAAAGTATCATCACAGATTATGGAAGAAGAAAAACTAATGTTCTCAAAACCAAATTAAATCCTTAACTAAATCATTTCATATTCTTAGAAAGAAAGAGAAGTCTACTGAGAAAGCATCAGATTCACACAACAAATCATATTTATATAACCCAAATTCAAAGTACAAAACTTAAGAACCAAGATATAAATATTTATCTAGAATAATATCCAAGCAATCCTGTGAAGTTTCTCTGACTCCAACAGACCTTTACAAGATTTCAACTCCGCAATCTCACCAAAACTCTCACTAAAGTAAGAAAAAGTAAAGAGAAAGACTCTTTAAGAACACTCCACACTCTACTAAAACCTTTAACTCAATGACAACACACACCCTTTTGCTATAGAATAGTCCTATATTTATAGAGCTTAAAAAATGACCAGGGGTTGCTTAAGGCACCTCTTTAAAATTCGACCATATTTAATGAATCTTCTAGAAAGTAACTGTGGCGCTAGATCTAGCGCCTAGGCGCCCGCTTCCTCTGCGAATGGACGCGTCCCATCATATTTGAGTCGCACCTCTTCGTTGAAAAACTGATTCCTTATGTCTGGGTTCATTGTATCTTGTTTATAACATGTGGGAAATTGTCTAGAGACTTCTAGATTATTTCTGATGCATCAATAAATGTCACAAAACTGTTCAATAATTCTCTAGAATTCATTGCTGTGTCTGGCGCCTAGGTGCCAGATGCGCCATAATCAGCCCTTTTATTTTCTTTTTTTCTTCACTAGGCTCATTTTTGCTCCTTTTTCTCCTTTTTTTCTTCTTTTTTTTTTCACAAACTCATTTTCTTGTACCTACAAAAAAAACATAAGAAATACCTTTCATTAAAGTGTAATATCCTTAAAATATTAATTAAAAATGATATAAAATTTTAGGTAATTTTAAGGTGGATAAAAACCACAAGTGTAGTGAGTGCATGAATAAACACTCAGATGCAATTCAAACAGAGACAAATGATTATGCAAGGACATGCAAGTGTAGAGGTGTGCACAGAAGGAAATGATATGATAATGACATGAAAATGTCATAAGCAGAAACACTAAGTATCATGCTCGAGGAACATGACTACTAGCATGAGCGCATGGGGACACATGCCCATGAGGTGCATAATGAATGTGTCAAGCATGAATGTGTTGGAGTAAGGAAACATTTTCTGCACCACACAACTAAAGACTATGCAACTGTCACATAGGCAATGCTAATACAATAAATACACCATGCAAATGCAAGGCTAACTGAGCTGAGGCAATCAATCAAACTGAAATGTAATAGTTGACCATGATAGTGCAGCTAGTTAAACCACGGTGAAATGTTGACCAAGCTGAGGCGATCGACGAGGCAAAGTGAATGACTAGGCTTGGGAGGTTGGTCGAGGCAAAGTAAAATGATGTTCGGGCGGCCGGTGGAGGCAATGTGCAACACTGACCGGGTTTAGGCGACCGAATAAGGAAATGTGCTAGCACATGCTTCATGCAAAACACATGTGGTGAGTCAATACATCATGCAATGCAAATTATCATAATCGATAGTGGGCCACACTCATCTAACGATCTCACATAGGCACCTAGAGTTATTGGGGGTGGATGTGCAGCATAGTGATGCGACAGACTTTAATATTGCAAGAACTTATGAACTCAAATTTATTTATATTTTTAATGATTTTGTAAAGTTCAAACATTCAACGCAAGTATACATATCATATCAAGTAATACAGGGCTCTAATAGAGTCCTGGTTATCAATCCCACAGGGAAGGTACGAGTCTTACAGTAGATAATGAAATATTGAATTCCAATACTCAAATTGCAATTAAAGTTTAATGTTTACTTCTACTACCAAGATACAAAAAACAGTAACAATTAAGCAAACTACAATTACTTCTAATATCTTTCAAAATATAATTAACTAACAGACACACACTAAGCTATATATTAGAAAGGTTTTGATATATAAGAAAAGTATATTTCCTCTTGCAACGAGAATATGATATGTGGATGATATGGAATGATTTTCTATGGTATTGTGCCAAATACGAGCATAAATGTTTCTTTACCCTTAAAAGAGTACCCCCTCTTCCAAGCATGAAAAGAACATTGACATAATCTAAGTTGAGTCACTAAATCTAAGGCTAGGCTGGGAGGATACCGACTGTCACTACGGAGCTCCCACTCACCCTTCACCTGAAGGCTAACCTTCGAGTTTAGTTACTAATCTTAGGACCAAATTGGCGATCTCAGTCTGTCACCCTGAAACCTCCAATTTGAAGTCCATCAAAACACATTTCCTTATTTATTTGCACTCAATTCCCATGAACTACGCAATCCATCCATGGACATTGGAAAGATTCTTCATTATTGTTGTAGGACACTAAATCCTTTCAGAGTCAATGTTCAACAACAAATTTTAACAATTCAATTGGCCAGATCAAAAAGTAAATTAAATTCGAAATGAAAAACCATCACAATTTCTTCATTACTTTAAAAGCACTTCAAATCCACATCTTCACATCATCACATCTCTATACAAGAAGAAAGACAAAGGAGACTACTCAGAATTCATAGAGAAGACACACTAAAACATGGATTTTATATATAAAAGAAAAGGCATACAAACCACAAAAGCAAATACAACTTTTCTCTTTCTCTTCCCCAAGAAAATCCCTTGATGTTCCTTTGAGTCCTTTTCTCTCTTCTTTGCAACACTCAATTCCCTATTTAGAATGGAAAGAAGAAGCAATCTCTCACTTTACTTCTTCTACTTCACTCCTTAGAGAAGAATTCCTCTCAAATTCTCACTTCTACACTCTTCTCTTCTAAGCCCTAACACTTAACACACACTAGACTCTCCCTAAGACCACACTAGAACTCTAGAAAACACACTATTTTCGTCCAAAAATAGTTACTTATAAGTTAGAAACAAAATCCTAAGAGTTTTCAGAGGCATCCCTTCAAAAAGTCACCAAAACTCTTCAAATTTGAAACCTACCGACATTGGGTGTCGGCGATGCTCTATCGTCCAAATATTTGCTGAGCTCTATCGTCCAAATATAAGCTATTTTCCTCCTTTTTGCTCCTTTTTGCTCCAAATTCGTTCCTTTTATCTTCTTTTCGATTCTTTTTGCTTCAATCACCTAAAGTCATCATACCTGCAATAAATCATGAAAAATATCTTTTTTTAAAGTGCAATATCACCAAAAATGGGTAAAATTATATAGAAAAAATAATATATATTTTTGGTGCATCACATAGGCGCCTTGGACTGTGGCAAGCCTGTTTGGGTATGTTGCCCTCTCAATTGCTCTGAGAAACGATTCTCTACCTCTTACAAAATAGGCTAGCTACAAAGATTTTTTAGCTTTGCAAGTTCAAAGTTCTGATCGCTCCACAGAAGATTGGATACCGCTATAGCCTTATGACGTTGGGATTTCAACCCACTAGAATTTAGGTCTAAGGCTTGCAATGGGAAGTCACTCAGCTTCACATCGGATTGGTCACGAATGTGATTCCTAACCTAAAGCCTCCTCAAGGAATTTGTTGGCCAATCAATAGGCATAGGGCCAAGCTAACTAGTTCTAGGTGACCAACTTCCTAGTATAGGTGTCAAAAAGCGTAAGGTTACATCACAAAGTTGGCCAATTGACACGCCTAAAATATATACGGTTTTTGCTATATAATTTTACTCATTTTTGATGATATTACACTTTAAAAGGAAGTTATTTTGTATATTTTTTGGTTTTAGGTACAAGAAATGGTAATTGGAGTAAAAGGAAGCAAAAATGGTGCAATTTAGAGTAAATACAAGCAAGAAAACAAATTTTGGCTTGACACATTTCCATAAGTCTTTCTATGTTTAATCTCTTTTACACTTCTTGCATATTTTTGAATGAGATTGCACTTTGAAGAAATGTTGTTTTTATACTTATTTTGTAGGGCTATCTATTAGAAACGAGACTACCAAAATAGGGCACCAACAACACCCTATTCTATGTCGACGGTGCTCCGGACGGTTGGGATGCGATATTGGGCTGTTTTTGGTCATATACATCGAATCTGGACGCTTTTTGGAAGGTTTCTTCATGCACCTCTTGGAAAATTCGTCCCTACACTATTTTAAACTAAATTTGAAGCCAAAAAAATGGGGGAGATGTTAGGAAAAACTTGGAGAATGTTAAGAGAACTTAAACTAGGAGTAGAAATGTAGATTTCTACCTTTTGAGAGAGATTAGTGAGGGAATTTTGAGAGAATCTATAATGGAATGTTCTAGCATTGCATGGATCGGTGGGAGACTTTATGGGAGATATTTTCATCTTTCTTTCAAGGGAAAAAAAGCTAAGTATTGTGTTCTTCATTATCTTATGATTTTGTAAACACTTATTTTGTGGATTTGCTTTGAAATGAAGTTTTCCATTGTGTTTTCTTCGTGCTTTGTGATGTCTTTCTCTTACTCTTTCTTCTTGTTTGGAAATAGTGACATAAGAAAATTATGACATTGTTTTCATTCTACTTTTCTTTTGCAATGATTAGGATTCATGTTTAGGATATTGGGATGCTTTCTAAATGAAGTTTAATTATAAATGTGATGTTTTTTACTTGTGCTTCATTTACATTACAAAAAGAGCTCATTGTAGTGTTAAAATTTGTTGTAATTGCATTGACCCGAAAGGGGAGTGTAATTCTCAACAAAGTGGAACCACATTTAATGTCCATGAATGAATTGCGTTGTTCATGGGGATTTAGTGCAAATAAATAGGGAAATGTGGTTTCATGGGTGTCAAATTGGAGGTTTCAGGGTGATAGGCTCTGATCCGCAATTTGGCCCTAAAGTTTGGTAAATAAAGCTAGGGTTAACCTTCAGGTGAAGGGAAGTAGGAGCTCTGAAGTGGCAGCCAGTATCCTCCCAGCCTAACCTTGGATTTAGGGACTAAGCCTAGGATTATAGAATGTTCTTTATAGCACTCTGAAGAATGGGTACTCGGAAGAGGGTAAAGAATATGATTGCTCCTAGTTGGCACATTCAATATTTAATGCATCTTATTTCTATACATTATCCAATTCGTTACATTAGTATATTAGTTTTTATTATCTCAAAATTCACCAAACCAATTTCCTCAAAAAGGGTTATCTTTAGTATTAATATTTCATTAGGGAGTAGTTATTATTCTTACATATAATCATCTGCATTTAGGAGTAGTTGTTAGAAAAATCACTTATATCACCCATCCAAACTAAGGCTGTTAGTAGTATACTAGAATTTGACCAAGGATCACTTACCTCGCTTCCAAGTGGGATCGATAAATGGGACTCCATTAGAGCCCTGTATTACTTGATACGATACATATACTTGCGTTTGAAATTGTGACTTTACAAAATCATTATAAATATATAAATCTGAGGTCATAAATTCTTACATATAAAAAAATCGCATCAAGTTTTTAGCGCCGTTGTCGAGGAAGCTTCGGTAAGAACTTTAGGAGAATTTTAGTTAAACCTATAAGACTTATATTTTGAATTTATAGTACTATATAGTGTGTTTAATTATTGTGTGTTTATTTTTAAGAAAAAAATCCAAAATACCAAAAATGTTTTTGATATCTGTCCTATTAGTTAAGTCTTTAAATTTGTAGGCGTAGTTCAGGAGCTGCAGACCTTGAATCTTACGACTCAAATTTAGAGAGAACTTTTAGGAGGATGATGAATCAGAAAAGACTCCATGGATTTAATGTAGAAATGACAGATAAAAAATATAATGAATATTCAGATTTGGATTCTAATTCTAGTAGCTTTGAAAGAGTAAACTCTGAGAGAGTAATGAATTTTCAAGATGATATGCTTACTTTATTAAGTTCTCAGGTTGATATTGAGAGGAAGTTAGATTAATACATAAAGAGTTATCCACAAGGTCCCCCAGTTATTAAGAAAAATTCATTTGGACAATTGATTGAGCCTAACTATATTGAAACTGGCCTTGAGATGCATAATCCTTATTCTGATTATTACAGTCCAGGTTGGGGAGATTACTCAAACTTTAACTGGAATACTAATTTTTGATGAAAAAACCAATTTTGGGAAGATAATCAATTTAATCAGATATATGATTGTAATAATCAGGAATCCTTATTGATTTTACTCTAACCCACAAGATGAGGAAAATGAATTACTATTAGAAAAGGATGTGATTCAATTGGCATGTGAGCTAGAAAGCCAAGGGGCCGCTAAAAGGAATATAAAAAACTAGCTAGGGCAGATTATGAATGCAATTAACAGTTACCCCCCAAGAGATTTCACCTAGTGACCTGAGATAAAACTTAAGCAGATGAATGATGAGCAAAATAAAGATATCAAAATAAGACTTAGAAGAAAATTTGATGATATATTTCAAAAGAACTTTGAGTTAAAAGATGAGGATAAGGAGATTGAAAGACCAATAAAAGAAATTCCAAAGGAATTAGAAAGATATATAGAAAGACCACCTCAACTCTTTACTTAGTACCAAGGGGAAGAATTGGAAGATACTTTGAATCATAAGAGTAAGAAGAAATTGATCGAGAATCTGAATTATCTAGAGAGAATCCAATCCAAAATTTGAGAGATCTTGAATTATCATATACAAATCCATTTCTTATAAATTTCAAGGATGATATTAATATGTAGATTGAGAAAATCAATAGAAGAATATTAGATGTAGAATGAAATATGAAGAACAATGATATAAATAAATCTGAAAAAGAAGAGCTGAAAGAAAAATTACAATTTAAGGATTTTGTAGGAATCCTTGGATCTGAAAAAGATTAAGCGATTGATCGAAGATTACTTAATTGGAATTTTGATCCAGGAGGAATCATTTGTCGGGCTGGCGACGTTAAACCAAGTGCTTTATGGGTGGCAACCCATAGTTATCAGTGTGCTTTGATTTAGTATGCTTGTGAGTGATGATTGTTAGTGTTGTATTGTGTTTGCTTTAGTGTGAATTGATCAGCTTAATTCATGTTTGGATTAGTTGATTACCTTGATCTTTATGTGTCATTATGGATTGATCAGTTTGATTGTTGTTGGTAGATGTTTGGATTGTTAGTGATTGTGTCATGATGGAGGTGATTCCTTAACTTCTTATTATGGTTATACTTGTATGTTCTCTTGTAGTAGTTGGATTGATGACTCCACTATGACTCGGCTCTTACCCTGACTTAAGTTCTACAGAAGTATCATGAATTTGGACAGTGTTAGATCGAACTTAATTTTGTTACTTCATTTCTCTAACATTGTTTTCATTTGATAGGAGTCATGAACCTATTCGATGAATAACTTATGAATGATCTTACACTACGATTTATAACAGTTAGAGGTGCTTAATTATAGGGATTATATGATGCCTGAGATTTGTGCCTAGGAACCAATTTATCAGAGATAATATTATCTTTGGGATTATAATCTATTAAATCATTTTAAAATGTACATAATTTATTAGTGTAGTGATTCCATTAGAAATTGGAAGTAAATCAGTGTGATGTGATGAGTTGATGGAAGAATTGACCTCATTTATCATATGTGTGTTTATGTTTGTATTACAATTTTATATAAAAATTGAAGAACATTTTTATATTCCCTTGCTAATACCTGCTATGCTAGTTAAACTTTTATTTAGTGGATTTCATTCTGGCATGATTAGTTTAGATTACTTTATGCTGCATATTGTTCTATCCTAATGAATACTTGTAAATGATTTTGATAGACATTTGTGGTAGATAGAATTTCTAAATTGTTTTTTCTTCATACTTATATTTTTTGTACTGAATGCTATATATGTTAAAAATTAAATTTGGGGGTAGAAAGAAAAATAAAATTTTAATGTGAAAATACTTCCTTTTAGTGTAATTTTATTATAAGCATGTTTTAGGTTAGATTTTCTTTCTCCTACAGTCATTCTATCCTGATTATGCATGTATATGAATTTGATAGGATGTTGTAGAAGTAAGTAGATTCAACCTTTAATTTTTCTTCCTGCAACATTTTATGAAATTAATTGAAAAATATTTTAAAATTTAAGTTTGGGGGGAAGAAAAATTTTTAAAATGTAACTTTATTTGTACTCAGTAGCCTGTATTTAATTTGATATCACTTTTAAAATGACTTGTGGTATGTGGTGTTACCTTTAGGTTACTTAATTTCGATTTTAGGAATGTTAGAAAAATAACTTAGTTGAAATCCTATGTGAAGAAACTATTATAGAGTTAAGATATTTTGTAGGAAAAATTGGAAAAATGATTTTTCTATTTATGGTAGAAATGAGTTGAATATTTGAAAAGCTAAAATTCTTAGATTTATACTTAATGAGAATTGAGCTTTTATTGAAAACATTTTTCGAACTAATACTTACACTTATAAAAAGTGAGCGAAAGTTTTGATTTTTGGATTTTAGAGAGAGGATAGTGAAATTCAAAATTATTAAAGGCCCATCCAGACATAGTAATCCTTATATAAAAAAAATTAAAAAAAAGGATTAAAAATGATCCCGAAAGAAAGAAAAAAAAAGTAATAAAAAATTAGTTTCACTTAAATCTTTTTAAATGAAAAGACTTAAAAATAATCCTAAGCTTTTTCTTATTTCAAATAGTATTGGTTAAATTGGCATATATAAGGTACTTAAATTTCGTTTTTATACTTTCGATGAATATTTAGTTTGACAATTTTCAATAACTTTTGAAGTAAATAGAAAATAGTGATTCCTAAGTTGAATATGAGATATTCTTACACTCTAGTCCTAGGTTGATTTGCTAGAATTTCTCCTGTCATACTATAATATTTCAGAGATGAAATTATAGGAAACTCTATTGAAACCGACAACCACAAGTCAACATGTTTTATTTTTAAAGTTATAGTGTTACTTGAGGACAAGTAACAGTTAAGTTTGGTGGTATTGACACGCCTAAAATATATACGATTTTTGCTATATAATTTTACTCAATTTTGATGATATTAAACTTTAAAAGAAGGTGTTTTATATATTTTTTGGTTTTAGGTACAAGAAATGGTGATTGGAGTAAAATGAAGCAAAAATGGTGCAATTTAAAGCAAAAACAAGCAAGAAAGCAAATTTTGGCTTCACACATTTCGATAAATCTTTCTATGTTTAATATGTTTTATAATTCTTGCATATTTTTGAATGAGATTACACTTTAAAGAAAGTTTTTTGTATGCTTATTTTGTAGTGCTATCTGTTAGGAACGTAACGCAACTGAAACGGGGTGAATTGAGCTGAAACGGAGCCAAACGACACAAAATGGTGGAGCTGCACAGGATGGGCGCCGGGGGTGCCCAAACCAGCGCCGGTGGCACCAGAGACCCGAGAAAACCAAAATAGGGCGTCGACAACACCCTATTCAGCATCGACGGCGTTCAGGATGGTTGGGATGCGATATTGGGCGGTTTTTGGCTATATACATCGAATCTGGACACTTTTTGGAAGGTTTCTTTATGCACCTCTTGGGAAATTTTTCTCTACACTATTTTAAACCTAATTTGAAGCCAAAAAATGGGGAAAAAGTTAGGGAAAACTTGGAGAATTCTTAGAGATCTTAGAATAGGAGTAGAAATGTAGATTTCTACCTTTTTGGAGAGATTGGTGAGGGGATTTTGAGAGAATCTGTAAGGGAATGTTCTAGCATTGCATGGATCGATGGGAGACTTTATGAGAGAGATTTTCATCTTTCTTTCAAGGGAAAAAAAGACTAAGTATTGTGTTTTTCATTATCTTATGATTTTGTAAACACTTATTTTGTGGATTTGCTTTGAAATGAAGTTTTTTGTTGTGTTTCCTTCGTGCTTTGTGATGTCTTTCACTTACTCTTTCTTCTTGTTTGGAAATAGTGGCATAAGAAAATTATGTCATTTTTTTCATTCTACTTTTCTTTTACAATGAGTAGATTCATGTTTAGGATATTGGGATGCTTTCTAAAAGAAGTTTAATTATAAATGTGATGGTTTTTACTTGTGCATCATTTACATTACAGAAAGAGCTCATTGTAGTGTTAAAATTTGTTGTAATTACATTAACCTGAAAGGGCAGTGTAATTCTCAACAAAGTGGAACCACATTCAATGTCCGTGAATGAATTGCGAAGTTTATGGGGATTGAGTGTAAATAAATAGGGAAATATGGTTTCATGGGCGTCGAATTGGAGCTTTCAAGGTGACAGGCTGAGATCCCCAATTTGGTTCTAAAGTTTGGTAACTAAAGCTAGGGTTAGCCTTCAGGTGAAGGGAAGTGGGAGCTCTGAAGTGGCAGCCAGTATCCTCCCAGCCTAACCTTTGATTTTTGGACTAAGGCTAGGATTTGCCAATATTCTTTATAACACTCTGAAGAGGGGGTACTCGAAAAAGGGTAAAGAATAGGATTGCTCCTATTTGGCACCTACAATATTTAATGTATCTCATTCCTATACATTATCAAATTCATTACATGAGAATAGTAGTTTTTATTATCTTAAAATTCACTAAACCAATTTCCCTATATAGGGTTATCTTTAGTATTAATATTTGCTTTAGGGAGTAGTTGTTATTCTTACATATAATCATCTGCATTTAGGAGTAGTTGTCGACATATTTTTAGGTTGAGTGTTGTATTTTTTAAAAGGGGTCGCCTACAGAAATTGTCGGCGAAATTTAAATTTTAAATTTAATTTAAATATATATATAATTTAGAAAGTAGTATTTGATTTTGAAAATAATTTTAAATTTGAAAATTTTAAGATATGAAATCAAACCGATCTCACATCCCGAATAGTTTATATAAACGAGCACCGCATCACATACCGTGTATCTATCTCGAAGAATAGACACACTGCTTGATGATGGGGCTCGATTAAATAAACTAGAAGATTTGTGACATCCGTTTGGTCTGCGAACCAATTTTATAAGCCGACAAGTTCTCCTGCTTAATACAAAGAAATTAAGCAGGGTTTATATTACCTGGGTTCTTAAAGTTCCCTATAAGGGCAAGCCCCTATAGTAAATTACATCTTAAATGATGGGAATCATTTAAGAAAAACTCTCGATAATGATCAGTAGTTTTGCTCTCAAGAATTTCAAAGTTTAAAGTTTTCAAAGGATTGGATTTTGGAAATTTCAATAGAGATTAGCTCCAAAGGAAGAGAAGTAGGAGAAGCTGAGGATCCAAGAAGAATCTTGGCAACTTCCCAAACTATCCTATTGTTTGGCTTCAATTTGGGAATTTATTTAATATTGCAATCCTGCCAATTTTAATTAATTTAGGACTTATATTTGCATGACATGATCATACAAATAGCCTTGAAGATGTGAGGATTTATGTCGTACCAAACAACTACCTCGGAATCCTAAGACCGGTTAGGACTTAATTTGCGTAAAATGATTATGCAAATGCCTAACGAAGAGTTGGGGATTTATGTTGCACTAAGCAAACTACCTCGGAATCCTATGGCTTGGTTATTTAGTTCTAATGAAAGTTTTGTTGAAGTAGACTCAGGTTTTGCCGATGACGATGGCCGAGCTGCCCACCATGCTCCAAGCTCCTTATTGTTGCAGAGGTTTAGTTTTAGAATTCATAAATCAGGAGATGAGAGAAGTATTCTGGTTTAGAGAAAATCTTAAAATTCAAGTGTTTTTTAATATTTTAATTAAAACAAATCTTAAAGTTGCTTAAACATAAATGATTAAGATCCCACAGTTCCGTCATCCCGGCACCGTTATTTTCATTGAATTCACTTAGTCCAGATGAATTTGATAAACTCAACTGAATGAGTTCCACACTTTCATTTAGACCGTGGGAAATCCCGTTAGCAACACGTGGGTTACATCATCCGAGGTATTCCCGATCATTCAACGACACGTTTTAATTTAGTTGCAATTGTACTTTTGTTGTTCTGTTTGTGATTAAATTTTGAGTTGTTTTTATATTTTTGAATGTTGTGGCGGTGAATTTTATCTTGCAATGACTTTTATTTTAGTTTTGGTTTCAGTTTAGGGACTATCCTAAAGGTTTTGGTTTTCATGCAACAGTTGTTTATCATGCAAGAAAAGTAAAGTACAACGCATGTAAGTAAATTGCAATAAAGTAAATTGCAATAAAATAAAAGCATACCTGGAGGGTCTTCCCGTCATCCCAAGCTGCACTTAAAACACATGTTAAGACATTTAAATGTTTCAAAAAGTACCTAGGTAAAGCTAAGGGAAAGGTTTTGGTTGTCTACCAAAGTCCTAATCCTATAACTAATCATCTCCTATGACGTCTAGGTTCTTGTGTTTTGGTTTAAAGATGACTCTCTTCACCCAAGAACAATTAAATTCAGTTGTTCTTATAAACATCATATCATATTGAGGAAGTGCTTAAGACGAGTCCTAAACATCTTTTCAATACCTCTAGGATTGTTTTAAGTCCAAGAGAATTTAATTATACGAGTGAATGAATCATCCAGGAGTTTAAGTTTTGTTATCTTGCTCAATGAACTAGGACATTTGAATATCCTATAAGTGAGTAACACTTCACTTGATGCCTCATTTAAGAGTTATAATAATAAGAGCTTTAAAAGGGCAAATCAAATTATTAAATATTTTGATGATTTAAACTTAATGATTTAATTTTAATTTTGACTTAATTATAAAAAGTTAGTTTAAGTTTGGAATAGTGTTCAAGTTATTTTAGATTTTATTCTTAAGGATTTCATTTAGGTTTGTTGTTAAATGATTTTAATTTAATTTAATTCAATTTAATTTAATTTAATTTAATTTAATTTTAATTTAATTTCAATTTAATTTTAATTTAATTTAATTTTAATTTAATTTTAATTTTAGTTTTAATTTTAATTTAATTTTAATTTAATTTTACTTTAATTTTAATTTGGATTATTATTTTAATTAATTAAATTTTTTTATTTATTAAGAATTAAGTATTATTGAAGTGGTTTATTTAGGGACTTTTAAATTAAAGAATAAATATCCTCTTAATAATATCCCTACTTTAATAATTCTAATTTCCATCATTTCCCTGAATTTCAATTAATTAATTAATTAAAGTTTATTTTAATTATTTTTTTTTGAAATGGTTAGTAGGTTTCTACCCTCAATCATTTAAGTTCAATCTTCCAAAATCAGTTTAAAATCAAATATTTTACCCTCCCCTTTTTGATTAATCCTAAAATTTTAATTAAAGGTTGAAATCTTTTAATTACCATTTTGCCCTTCAAGCTTAATAATTCTATAACTCACTAAATTAAGCTCAAATGAACTTGAAATTTTTATGTAACCTCACTTACATGTCAATTAAGACATTAGAGAGAAAATGTGATTTTTTTGCATTTAATTTATTTATGTAATTATTTTTAATGGAAAATAGAGGATTTCAAGGAAAATTCAATAACATGACCAAGGAAATGTTTCTGTCCTTAAGAAAATTATGGAATGTTCCTAATGACCAGAGGACAACTTGGACCAATTTTGGTGATTTTTTGAATTATATTTTATTTATTAGAATTATTTTGAGTTTTGGAGTATTAATAACTTTTAAAATTAAACTAAAGTTGAAAAATTTATTTTATATTTTTCTTAAATCTCTCTGACCTCAAAGAGTTCAGAGAAAAAAATTTTGCATTTATCTGATTTTTCTTTAATTTATTAGAATTATTTTAGTGAAAAGGTTGAAAAATACATTTTTTTTAATATGAAAAATCACATTAAGCCTTTAAAATTCAATATCTTATCCTAGGGACTTAAGAAAAATATTTGGTTTGTTCCTAAGTAATTAGAATTCAAAATGTGACATTTTGGTGATTTTTAATATTTTTATGATTTTTATTATTTTTTAATTATTAAAAATATTAAAATAATGATAAAAATCAACTTTTTTTTAGAAAATTACAATTTTAATTCTCCTAAGTTCCTTTGATATCAGAGAAGCTCCAAAACTATTTTTGTGAATTTTTTAAAAGTATTTTGTGAGTTATGAATTTTTAAAATTTAATTTTACTCATGGGGTTTAATCAACCCATTTGGTGGATCAAATCAAGTCCAATTAGTTTCAAATTTTTATGTGAGACTCTCCTGACCCTAAAGGACAGTGAAGAATTTTTTCCAAGTCAATTTGATGTATAGTTAACTCTAATTAATTAAAGTTCAATTTTGGGTGTTTAGACCAATTAGGATTATTCCAAGTGAATTAACTCAAAACTTATTTTTCCTAGGTTTCTCTGGTCATAAGAAACATCACCAAATTTTCCTAGAATTTAATTCTCAATATGCTAATTATTGGAATTAAAATACTCAAAACAGTAACATGCAATTGAAAAATCAATAACTTCTCATAGGGATGGCGTCTGACCTTGGAAAATTCAGGGAATGTTCCCAAGTTCAGAGGCTTTAAAGGCCCTGTGGTCTCATGCCATGGTGAATTTCCTATATGCATGGAGAATTGAAATAGTACAGAGAGTAAATAAATTATTAAAAATAAAATACTTAATGAAATGACCTGATTTCTTTTCCACATTATTCTCATCTGTTCACTAAGCAAGAGGGTATTTTTATTTTATTTTTAGGATTTTTCTACACAAAGTTATGAATTTTTGAATTTCTAGATATTTAATAAATAAGAAAATACCCTAATTTCCTACTTAACCACGCAGCGCCGCGTCAACCTTAGCGGATCCGAAAGGCCACGCGGCGTCTCCTGGTTCGGCCCCACCATTTGAGTCAGCTGCCACGAGGCCCGCAATTCACGTATTGTCTCCTGGTCCGACATCATCTAAGCCGTCCTTTCGATACACGCGCGATCCAACGGCTCCCAGTCATCGTCTACGACTGGTGTGAACATGTGACCATCCACACTAAAACCTTAAGATCTCACTCAATACTTAACGGATTTTTGTGTTCTTGTGCTCTATGGATTCGTCTTGAAGAGACAAATACATCTATACGGTGATCATGCATTGAAATTAAGGCATTTGAAATGAAGAATGGTCAGAAGCTCGGGAAGAAGAGAGAGCTCATACCTTTGCTTAGAGAAGTGAAGCTTCGATCTGAGAGTTGTGTCACGTTTGATTGGGTCCAAGCAAGCTCCAGATGAAGTCCCTTGGCCTGGTGAATTGCCTAGGTACAAAAGTGACCACAGCCGATCACAAAGCTTGGAGGCTGGAGCAACCAGGTGGCTCTGGAGAGGGGGCTTTCACCTGGGAAATTCTCCTCTTGGTCTGGTGAAGGTGTAGGACCAATCAATTTGGAGATTGGCACACTGTAGTGAAGTGTCCTATTTTTGGGAGGAATTTGGACTCTGAAATTGAGCTCTGTTAATGGGGATTAGGGAAAATGGACACTGGAGCTCAATTGCTCTAAGTGTGGAGAGTGGTCTGGGACAATTTTGGCAGAGTTTCAGTAGGTTTGTTTCAGCACCTCTTCCTTGGTCGAGAGAGGTGGGGTTTAAATAGGAGTGGCTGGAGGGCCTCCCAGGGAGAGTTAGGGGCTGGGATCAGCTGCCCTGGTGAGGAGAAGAACAACCATGGGGGCCATTGGCCATGGGGCAACTCAGCAGGTGAGAATTCCAAGCTTGGGCTCACATGGGAGCTCTCAGGTGTGGTGTTTTCTGGTGGCCCAAGTGGCTGGCCGGCAGGCATGGGTCACCCTCAGGGTCAGAAGGCTCAGGGCTTGATGTTTGTGAAGTCAATTGGTTGCTGTCATGTGTAAAGGGTTTGAATCAAAGTGGAATAGAAAAGGGCTAGTTTTGGGTCTAAATGGGTCAACCCATGGTTCTGGGTTAGGTCCACCATCCAAGGCCAATTTGGGCTGAAGAGAAAGCCACTTGGATCAGCTTGATTAGTGGGGTCAAGTCACAATCCAAGTACAATTAGGCTTAAGCATGAGTTAGGGGAGACATGGGAGTGGTTAATCACCCTTAAGAGAATCATTAAAGGGTCCCCTCTTCTTGCCATTTTGGGTATGGTGAAGTGTCCAAGGCTTTCATGGCTCACATGTGGCTCATGCATGGCTTCATGGCTCACCTTTGGCTTGGAAAAGGCTAAGTAAACTTTCATGAAAGAGGTTTTTAGGAATTTTGGTAATTTAGGGGTGACTTGATAGGATTTGGCATATGGCTTAGTTTAGAAAAATTTGATGGCTAATTTAGAACTTAGGGATGATTTTAATTGAGTTAGGATGAGATGAGATTGTAATGTGGGCCTTAGGATGGGTTTGGACTTTTGAAATTATTTTAGGAATGGGCTTTTAGGAAGGTTTAGAAAAAAAAGTGGGCTTTAGGCTTGAAAATAAATTTATGGATGGGAATTTTATGAAGGATTGGGCCAAAAAAATGTTGGGTTTATTTTAGGGATGTGCCATGATTGATTTGAAGCAAGTTTGAGGTGATTTGGAATTGGATTGGGTCTAATTTGGGTCTCTTTGGTAATAGAGTCCAAATGGGTCAAAATGAGCTATCTTGGGCTAAAGTTGGGCTAATGTTGAAATTGATGAAAAATTAATGTTGGGAAATGTTTATGGGGGTGTTACAAATAAGTTTCAACTTTGGTTGGGTTTTGATTTTGGGATTTGGGCCCATTTGGGTTAGGTTTGGGTGTAGGCCCATTTAGGGAATTTTGGGTTTGGGTTGAATTTGAGTAAGGTTTGGGTACAAATTTTGGGCAAATCATTTTAGTGTTTTGTTTGTGGGGATGCCAGGAAGGTTTTAGAAAATATTTGGGTCAAATTGAGATTGAATTGGGTTGGTTTGAGGTAGGTTTAGGTCATGGGTCAAAACTGGGCCTTAAGCTTAAAAATGAAATTGGATTCAAATGTCAATCAAATTGGGCATGAATTTGGTTTAGATTGATATTGGGGATATTGAATTGAAGTTTATAATTAAATTGGACCAAAATTGAGGTCAATTGGGGTGATTTGGTTTGACATTGGGTTCATTTGGGTTTAAAATGGGCTAAATTGGGGGTTTTGGTAAAAGTAGGGTAAATTGACAAAATTGGCCCATGGTGTAGTTGGACAAAATGAAATTGGAAATATTTGGGATTTTCTGGAATTTTCTAGGAATTTTTGGAATTTATAAAAGTTTGGCCAAAAGTGTATTTTTAGTGTATTTGGAGTGTATTTTTGGAAATTTTGGTATATTTGGCTATGGATGATCAATTTGAGTGATGTGGCAATGTTTGGGATTGGTTTTGAGGAATTTTGGGTAATTTGGAGATTTTGGAAAATTTGGGCAATTTCAAGGGCTTTTGGTAGGTTTGATGGGTGTAGGGTCCCCGAGGTCAAAAATTGAGCCATGAAGCCATATTAAGCCCATATGAGCCATGAGAGGACTCATTGGAGGCATTCACTATGTTGTTCCTAACCCTCTTAACCAGGGGCTTAGGGGTTAAGGTCCATCCATATGAATTACCTACATGAGTCAGGGAGTCAAGTTGGGTATAGGTGTGGTTTTAGGATTTGGATTGTGTGTGTGAGAGTGTAGAGTGTGAGTGTAGTGAGTGTGTAAGTCAACCCTCACCAGACCAGGCCACCCAAGGTAGTCCTAAGGCCAAAGAGTCCTATAGGGAACTCATCCTTTAAACCTCCACATTTGATCTCAACCCTCTAGGTGATTAGGGGTCTACAATCAAGCTTGTGGGGTTTGCAGGGAGACAAGAAGTGGTTTAAATTTCTAAGGGATGGGTCCCAATTCTAGTCCTCTAAGATAGTCAAAGGAAAAGCCTAAGGCTAGATCCTAAACACTAAAGAGGGAAGAGAAGACCTCATCAAAAATGAGGTCAACAAATGGACCCTAGATAGGTGTGGTGTGCAAACCAAGCACACCGCGCGTATTGGCGTTGACCGAAGAGATCAACAAAACCAACACAGATGTCCAAGTGACAAACTTAGGAAGAAGTAGAAGAATTTCCTCCGAGGAGTATCAGGTATACTTCCAAGACTGGAGATTCCTGAACTCTCGCTGGGGAATGGAAAATGAGATGAATTCCAAATCATATGATCTGGGGAATTTGATTTAGATTTCATTTCATGTTCAAGCTTTGATGTGTGAGTTTAGATTTTATCTTGAGTTTTAATTTAGATTGAAGTTTGGTTTAAAATCAATTTGAGGAATATTTGAATTTGAAATTTGGATTTGAAATGAGAATCGAAACCTAGGTTTCAACCTCAGGATTGCGAAGAGAACTGGAATTTAGGTACCAGCCTCAGAGTGAGAATCAGAGTTTAAGTATTGATGGAAAAAGCATGAGAATCAGGTACTGATCTCGGAATGAGAACTAGAATTTAGGTACTAGTCTCGAATGAGAACTGGAATTTAGGTACCAGTCTCGAAAGAGAGTCGAAATTTAGGTATCGACCTCAGAAAGGATGAGAATCAGAACTTAGGTACTGATCTTGGAATGAGAACTAGAATTTAGGTACTAGTCTCGAATGAGAACTGGAATTTAGGTACCAGTCTCGGAAGTCTAGAATTGAAATTTAGGTATCAATTCGGAAGAGAATCGAAATTTAGGTATTGATCTCGAAAGGAGAGTCAAAATTTAGGTATCAATTCGGAAGAGAATCAAAATTTAGGTATCGATCTCGAAAGGAGAGTCAGAATTTAGGTACCGACCTCGAAGTGAGAACTGGAATTTAGGTACCAGTCTCAGAAGTTTAGAATTGAAATTTAGGTATCAATTCGGAAGAGAATCGAAATTTAGGTACCGACCTCGAAGTGAGAACTGGAATTTAGGTACCAGTCTCGGAAGTTTAGAATTGAAATTTAGGTATCAATTCGGAAGAGAATCGAAATTTAGGTATCGATCTCGAAAGGAGAGTCGGATTTAGGTACCGACCTCAAAGTGAGAACTTGAATTTAGGTACCAATCTCGGAAGTTTAGAATTGAAATTTAGGTATCAATTCGGAAGAGAATCAAAATTTAGGTATCGATCTCGAAAGGAGAGTCGTAATTTAGGTACCGACCTCGAAGTGAGAACTGGAATTTAGGTACCAGTCTCGGAAGTTTTAATGTATGAAGAAGGACCCAGTCTCGTGCCATCAGAACCAAACCGAACCAAGTTCGTGGCTCTGTGTCAATGAACCTAGTCAATCTCCGTACAAGAGGGGAAGGAGATCACAGAAAATCAAAAGGATTTCGATGTGATGAAAAAAAGGTGTAGGATTTTGAAATTTGAAGTGTGAGTTTTCCGTGAGGAAGAACCATCCCGAAAGAGGGTTTCAAAGTAGTTTGAAGTAGATTTTGATCTGAGGAAGAGTTGAAGGATTTGAAAGAGATAGATTGAGATTGTAATTCCATTTGAGATTCATTTTTCATTTTGTTTGTCCTTTAATGATCCAATTCTATTTTTGTTGTTTATTTGATGTTCACGTGAATTTTATTTGGTGTTCATGTGAATTTTATTTGGTGTTCCTGTGGATTTGAAGTTCATTTGAATATTTGGATTTCTAAGAATGGCTCTTATTTATTTCTCTTTTCTTTTCTGTTCTTTGTTCAAATTTCATTTAACTCTAATGGCGTTCCCAGTCAATTTTCACAAAAAGAGGTGAAGGCAAAATGTGACATGGTCACTTTCATTCCAATCTTGTTGAAGATACATCATACAACTCGATCTGAAATATTTCTCATACAATCCATGACTCAAAAACGGACTATGTATGATCCTTGTTGATCCATCCAAAAAGTATCTGTTAAAAATCCATGTCTGAATAATGAGATACACGGTCAATAACATCACCTTCCAAGCCATCCTTGGCAGGAATGCCACATGGATGTGCATTGGAGGTGTACTATTTCCCGTATAACTCACAGCTCGTAGGGCCGGAGACTCTCCAATTCTGGATCTGGCTGGAAGTGGTAAGGTGCCTTTCTGTCGTCCATCCTTCTAAAAGTGACGGAGATCCGCTCCACTGGTACTCCCGGTATACAATGTTTTGCGATGTCGGCTCCATTTTCTTGTAATATCATGACGGAACATACCGGAAGTGGTATCTCCACCGGCCCTCGGAACTTACCCGGGCCTGCTAACCGGAGGTCAGATCCGAACATGATATTGCATTGGTTGACTAACGAAACTGTGCATAAAGGTCTGACAAAGTCATGGTGGTCTATGTGTGGAGGTATGCAGTCGCCCTTCTGATAAATGTTGATGATGCAACTGTTTGGTATGCAGTCTGCTGGCAGTACCCTCCATGCTATCATTCTTTTCACCATTCTTTTAATTATTCTTGGCATTGGATCCATCTCACCGTGACGGAGTATCCCTGGTGGAGTTCCTTTTTTGTCCTCTGCGAAGTTATAGCAACATCCACATTGTATTGTGACTCTTCCTTTCCCTGACATCCATTTCCGGGGTTCCGAATAAGTCTTTTCTCTCGGACGACTCGCTCAACCCATCTTCTGAAGTTCTAAAATGCAATCCACAATCTGCTGTTGCTCGTACTCTGAGAATACACCTGTGTGTAACTCGAGGCCTTCAAAATGTTGATTCTTTTGCCTCTAATCCTTTCAAAGTATTCGAAAGTCTTCTTCTCAACATTTTGCATTATTTCTAGTTCATATTCTGGGATGATCTGCAAGTGACGAGGCCTAGTAACGTATTGCGGGATGTATGACTCAATCCCATCGCGTTATCCTGCATACCTTGGCTCCTCGGGGATTGTCTTTGTCGGGACATCATCCAGGGTTGCTTCCGCAACAAGGTTCTTCAGATATGGTATCGCTGTCCGGCATCGAGGCACTGGTTCTATTTCTATTCTTCTTGGCACTTTTTCGATCTGTTTTGATTTTCTCGGCGTTGACTTTCTTCTTTATGGTTCCCGACGAACCGGTATCTTTGAAATGTGTGTATTGGTGAAGGTGGCTGTTTCCTCGCGTCGATCTGCTGCTAGTTTAGTCAACATCTTGCGGATACGACAATTCTTATTCCTTCTTTGAGTGGCAGTGAGAGTAGCTCTCCTTACCCCTTGAATCTCTGCGGGCGCGGCGCTGACGAGCCTGCCCTCTGTCGTGGTAACTACTGACTTGATTTTCTTGCTTTCCTCGGTGTTTGTCTTTCTTTTCTTGTTGCTGGATTGGTGGCTTGGGGCATCCATCTTCATCACTGTCTGGCTATGAAGCTCTTCTCGGTCTATCGGGACCCAATCATTTTCTTCATACTCGTAGGCTGTGCTGGTGTGAAGTCAGAATCAATTTCTATCACTGCTCCATCCTTCACCCTCTTTTCATCGAGTGCGAGACTCACGCCATTTTTAAAGTTTAGGACCAACCGCCCGTTCGACATTTCCCTGCAAAGAAGACAAGAAAAGGATCAGGGGCTGTACCAAGAACAAGAACATTAAGAAAATATTTATCACTGAAGATTCTTATTCTCTTATTTTAATTTCAATTTTTAAGGAAAGTAGGAAAAGATGAAGAAAGATCAGGAACAAGATTTGATTTGAAAGGAAGGGTAAAACTTTATTATTATAATTTCACATATTTTATTTTTAGCACATATTCTATTTTATCCATTTTTATGTTTTTGGGTTCGGACCCAGTCACAAAGTGATTGCTTCACCCGTGTTTCTAGGGATAAGACTCCATTTTAGGGGCCACTCTTCGAAACATCAGGTTGCGTAATACTTCTTCAAATACCGTCCATTGATTGGAAGCATTTGTCTTTCTCCTTGGCAATTCACAAGTTGGTAGGAGCCTCCTGAGTAGACTGCCTCGACCACAAACGGCCCTTCCCAAGTCGGTTCAAATTTGCCTCCTATCTTGCGATGTACAAGAATAGGTCTTCTGAGAACAAGAACTAAGTCACCAACTTTGAAAGTTCTTGGGCGAACCAGTTTATCATGGGCCTGGATCTTCTTAGCTTGGTACAGTTCCAAATTTTGTTGCGCTGCAAGTCTCTTCTCTTCCAAGCTTTCGAGTTCTTCCAGTCGCAGTCTGGCATTTTCTTCTGTAGTAATTTTATTTACAACTGCAATCCTGAGTGATGGAAGCTGGACCTCCAAAGGTAAAACGGCCTCGGACCCGTACACTAAAGCGTAAGGCGTAGGCGAGTAGGAGTCCCGAAAGTCGTCCTGTAGGCCCATAAGGCTTCTAACAACTTCTCGTGCCAATTTCTCTTGTTGTCATCCAAGGTTTTTTTAAAATCTGAGCGAGAGTTTTATTAAAAGCCTCGGCCAAGCCGTTTGCTCTTGGGTAATAGATCGTTGAGTATCGCCAATCGATCCCGTGTCTTCTGACAAAATTGTTGATCTTTATACTTTTGAATGCAGACCCATTATCTGAAATGATTCTGCGCGGTACTCCGAATCGGTATACAACTTGATTTTTGAAAAACTGTAGCACGTGGTGTGCCTTTACTTCTCTGAGTGGAGCCGCTTACGCCCATTTAGAAAAGTAGTACGTAGGCTGCAAGGATGAAGCGATGTCCTCTTGAAGAAGACGGTTTTATCGGACCCACTATATCCGTGCCCCAACACTCAAATGGCCACGACGCAATTGTTGGATGTAGCACATTTGGAGGTTGGTGTAGAACCACTCAGTGCACTTGGCACTGGTGACGGCTCTTGGTGACTTTCATACGAGTCGGTCATCATTGAGGGCCGGTAGTACCCTAGTCTTTTAATTTTCATTTTCATTTTCGGATCCGACTGATGAGCGCCACAAAGTCCTGAGTGTACCTCTTTGACAATTTCACGAGCCTCGGACCCGTTCAGGCATCTTAACCATATCTGATCAAAAGACCTTCTGTATAATATATTGTTTATTAATGCATAAGACAGAGTTCTTTTCTTGATTTGATGGGCTAATGACTTATCATCCGGTAATTTACCTGTTTGCAGGTAGTCTATTAACGGTTGACGCCAATCTTCTGTGTTTTCAGTCACTGCTGCAACTGATTCCTTTGCTTTTTCTGATTTCTGTATCATATCCATGTCGAGCTGTGATAGGACCTGTCGTCCTTGAACTGACACTTCAACCGACTCACCTTGTAAGCAGGCAAATTCTTTTGCAAGGCGAGCTAGCGCATCCGCGAGGGCATTTTCTCTTCTGGGGGATCTTGTAGATTGTTACATTCGGAATTTGTTCCAACAGTTTCATGGCATACTGAAAGTATTGCTCGAGTCTTGGCTTTAAGATTCTGCATTGTCCTGCGACCTGTTAAATGATCAACTGAGAATCTCCGTAGATGTTGATATCCGTTATCCCCATTTGTATGGTCAGTTCTAGTCCTGCTATGAGGGTCTCGTATTCTGCCTCATTGTTTGTCCACGGCTCTGTTAAGTGGTAGGAGTATCTTAACATCCCCCGCTCCGGTGTTATAAAGATTAGTCCGATTCCTGCTTTACCGGGCACTATCATTTGCGATTCTTTGTCTTTCTGTGCTGAGGACGCTCCGTCGAAGTATAGTTCCCAACGTTGATCATCGGTGTCTTCTAGGCTTATTATCTGCTCGTCAGGCAAATCGTCGTCGAGAGGCGAATCCGCCGGTAAAGGATGTACTGCAAGGAAGTCAGCTAGTATTTGTCCCTTTACGGCGCGATGAGGAACGAAAGTTATATCAAATTGCAATAGTATCATCGACCACCTGGCAAGTCTGCCAGAAAGTGTCGGTCGGGTCATCAAATATTACAACGGATTAACTTTCGAAATGAGGTTGATCTTATGAGAAAACATGTAGTGCCTGAGCTTTTGAGCGGCGAAGATCAGGGCCAAACAATGCTTCTCAATCGGAGGATACTTTACTTCCGTCGGCAATAGACGATGGCTTAAGTAATAAAGAGCATTTTCTTTTCCCTCGTCATTGACCTGGGCTAGCAGGGCTCCAAGAGAGTCGTCTAAAGCCGCGGTATAAAGTATTAACGGTCTACCCGAGACTGGGGCTGCTAAGACAGGAGGTGTCATTAAGTATTGCTTAATTTCCTCGAAGGCCCGTTGGCATTTCTCTTCCCAAATGAATTTGGCGTCCTTTTTAACTAATGCCGAGAAGGGCTGACACCTACCTGACAAGTTCGAGATAAAGCGTCGAAGATATGCCAGCTTCCCTTGAAAGGATCGTAGCTGTTTTAAGGTTTTGGGAGGCGGCTTCTTTAAGATAGCTTTAATCTTTTCCGGATCAATTTCGATTCCGCGATGTCGAACAACAAATCCTAAGAATTTCCCGGAGGTGACGCCGAAGGCGCATTTTAAGGGATTCATCTTAAGGTTGTATTTCCTCAGTCGCTCAAAATAATTCTCAAATCATACAGGTGATCTTCCTTCAGTTTGCTTTTGATGACCACATCGTCCACGTAGCACTCGACTTGGTTGTGAATGAGATCATCAAAAATCTTTGTCATTGCTCTTTGATATGTTGCTCCTGTGTTCTTTAGTCCGAATGGCATTACTGTGTAGCAATACACTCCGATCGGAGTTCTGAAAGTTGTGAGCTTTTCGTCTTCTGGTGCCATCTTTATCTGGTTGTATCCTGATGATCCATCCATGAATGAAAATATTTCATGTGTTGAAGCAATGTCGATCATCGGTTCGGGATTGGCGAGTGGAAATTCATCCTTTGGACATGCTTTATTTAAATCCTCGAAGTCAACACGGATTCGATTTGACCATTTTTCTTTACGATCGGTACCACGTTGGCTAACCAAGTAGGGTATTGTTCTTCACGGACAAATTTAGCGTCAATTAGCTTCTTAACTTCGGCTATTACTTGTTGCTCAATTTCTAGACACATTCTTACGGGAGCTTGTCGTCGGAACAAGTAGGATCTACTCCTAACTTGTGAACTGCGACTTCAGGAGCTAATCCTGGCATTTCGTCGTAACTCCAAGCAAAATAGTCCTTGAATTCCATTAATAGCTTGATCATTTCCTCGGAATCTTCTTTATTGAGTAAGGAGCTGACAAAGGTTGGTCTAGGGTTTTCGCTAGTACCTAAGTTAACTTCCATTAACTCGTCTATTGTAGATTTGATTTCTTCTTCAAATTCTGGTGGAGCATCTCCGATTGGTAGATCTTCGAGGTCGTCTGAAGCTTCCAAGCAGTCCTTATTAGGCTCGCAAGTGACAACCAAGCAAAATTCCGTATCGTCAACTGAACCAACTGTGCCGAAACCGAGACCATGTTTTGAATTGGGAGGCCGACCGACATTGTTCCATAGTCTTTCAAAATGTTGTGATTGACCCTTTGTCCATTGTTGAGGTAAGACACCATGTTGAATTAAATTTTGAACACAGGGAGAGTACCACTCAAATGGTAATTCCATTAATTCGGAAGAAGCGACATCTTCAAATTGTACATCTTTTTCATTATTGTAAGAAGGAGTACCACGGTAAAATTTGATTGGTTTAGCATCACCGCCATGCACTTCCTTGAACACCATACCCTCGATCTTATTAGACTGGATTGGGGTCAGGGCCATAGTGTGTACATGGTAGTTAATCTTCTCGTACATTGATTTATATTCTTCATTCTTTTCATCTTCGAGGGAGATCTTGAATTGTGGTTCCTTCTGGTTTATTGTAGTCGCTTTTTCTTGATTTCTTCTTCTTCTTCGGAGCGAGTTCTCCCGATTCACGTTGATTACCGGCTTTTTACGTCCAACTTGTCCAACGTTTACGCCATGACCTCGTCCCCGGCCTCGACCTCGGGTGCAAGTTATGAAGAACCCTTCACCATCTCGCTGTAAGGGAGTGGTGAGTGACTGTTGGACTAGAACTTCAGGTTCTTCATCGTCTTGAACTTCTTTTGCTTCATTTGGCATGGTATTTCTGGAGAAGATTGTTTTCTTTAGAGGCGCGTAGTAGGCTACATCTTCATGAATTCCAATTTCATGTATGGAGAAAGGTTGCGAGTCACCTTTAATGCACTTGTTCTCCTCCATTGTAGTATTTTGTGCACGCGATGCGAGAGACGACGGTACCATCCGGTTCTCATGTATCCACGGTCGGCCCGAGTAGTGCGTTGAACGATGTTTCGAATCAATTATATAGAATTTTGTGGTCGTCTTTGTTAAATCACCGGTCTTCATCAACGGCGTTATTGATCCGAGGGCTCTTTCTCCTTCTACGGTTGAATCCTCTTAGTAACATCTTGTCCGCTTCAAGCTCCCGAGCATCAATTTCCAAGTATGCTAACGTCAGAAGATTCATTATGTTGATTGACGCTCCCGGATCCACCAATACTGCGGAGAGCGTAAACTTTTCGATTGTGATCGAAATGTACAACGGTCGGTTGTGATCGGTTGTCCCAAGTAGTAGATCACTGTCCGTGAAGGTAACACCTCGCTGTTCCTTTAACGATTCATCAACAGCGTTATTGATCCGAGGGCTCTTTCTCATTTCTGGTTGAATCCTCTTAGTAACATCTTGTCCGCTTCAAGCTCCCGAGCATCAATTTCCAAGTATGCTAACGTCCGAAGATTCATTATGTTGATTGACGCTCCTGGATCCACCAATACTCCGGAGAGCGTAAACTTTTCGATTGTAGTCGAAATGTACAATGGTCGGTTGTGATCGGTTGTCCCGAGTAGTAGATCATTGTCCGTGAAGGTAACACCTCGCTGTTCCTTTAACGAGCAAACCTAGTCTAAGGAATCTCCGGCCATCTGAGCTAAACAAATCTCTGGATCAAGTAAGGCCTTGATCAGAGCTTCCCTCATCTCTTTTGATAAGATGAGAGCGTCGTAGATGCTCGATTTGGTTGGTAGTTTCCTAAGATGGGCTAGCACGTTATAGTCCACTTTGTTACTATGTGTTTCAGTTTCTTCCCGAATGGGCAATTCTTCTGGCTGGGGTTGATTCTTCCTGAACAACCACCTGCTTTCCTTTGTCTTTTGGACCCATTCTCGGAGGTAGAACCCTTCCGCTCCTTAAATTGACTTTTGTGACTTCTTCTGAATCTGGTACTGAGTTTACTGGTGTCTCCTTTTGAATCGTCATGACAGGTTCTTCTGGAGTCGCTTCGGAATCCGAAAGCTCTAACTCTATTGTGATTGGAGTTCCTCGAAATTCACAAATAGATTCATTGCTTGTTGAACTTTCGTAGCCTTCTTGGTGAATGTCTTCTTTGTCATTGTGATTGTCGAGGTTGTGTATGATTTGAGAATTGTTATTTGTATCGGAATCGAGATCCGGATTAGGTTGGTTGTCGTTAGTTGCGTAATCGTTAGAAACAGTCAAAACGTAGCCAACGCCATAACTCTTATCATTATAAGATCCTGCCGGAGCGAGCAAATAATCATACAGAGTCAAAGGTTCGAGGAAATTTTCCCCCGAATCGGAAATAACCATCCTAGGATAAGCAGCCCCTAGTCTAGCCTTAAGAGCTTCGGTCTTTTCTTCTTCTACGATCTCCTTATTTTCTACGATCTTTTCTTCCTGGGGTGGTTCTTCAATAGCAAGCGATAGCGCCGGCTTGACAGGTTTCAAACTTTGAATTGAAGCACGCACCGAAGCGGTTTGGATGCGATCCAAAATTTTCTTCGATGACTTCGTCCAAGCGGTACTCCATCCATCATTCGTCGTGTAGGGATCTATAAGAACAATAGGATCCGTTGAAATAACATTGATGGAACCGCCTTTCTGGGGTTCCTTCATGTATTCCTTCGGAATCGTTATGTTCCCTTTTCGGAGATTGTCGTAGAGCCAAGTCTTGAAGGTAATGCAATCATCTATCTTGTGCTCGAGCATCCGGTGGTAAGGGCAATAGATGGGATGGTCTTTCTTATTGACTTCTTCTGGCTTCTTGGGTTAGGCAGTTGAAAATCCGGAGTCTTCATCAAACTGCGGAACATCTTTGGCACTGCCTCATTCTTGAATGGATATTCTCTATTTATAAGCTCCTTTAATGTGCGCTGCGGGTGAGGCGGTTGCTCATACTGTTGAGTTGGCTGATAACCGGGTCGAGTTTGTTGGTAGTTCTGCTGAGGTTGTTGATAGCTGAGGTCGCGTTGCTCCATTTGTATTTGCATTGGTCGCTTGCCCTTATCGACCGCCGCGACGATCCCAGATTTCTTTTCAAATGACTTCACAGGCTTCTGTTTGTCTGTCTTGTCGACGAAACTTAGTTGCTTCGCTTCCTCTTGCAAGCTTCCGGCCTTGCTTAACAACTTATAGAAAGTCTTAATCGTAAATCCCTTAAGGAGAAGTGCTATCGGGCCGTGAATGCTTTTAAGCAAGATATCGATCGCATGCTTGCTCTTGTAGTCGTGGCTCGCACTTCATGCTTAGATTCCTCCATCAAAGTATGTAGTCCACTAAAGTTTCGTTCGGTTTCTGTTTCTCCACCACTAGATCACCGATGGTAATATGGTTTTGAGCTCCGACAAACAGTTTCACAAAGAGGTTCTCTAATTCTGAAAATGTCTTTACCGAACCGTTCGGTAACTCGCGTACCAATCGAAGGCGATCCACGACGAGTGCTGCCGACGAGCCGTCGGAAGAGTAAGGCGTCACTTCCACCGGCGTTGCAACAACTAGTGCGAAAATGTGCAACATGTTGTCGAGGGTTTCCGGTACCATCAAAAGTCTTGAACAGAGGTGGTACAAAGCCTTTTGGGTATTGTACTGCATCAAATTCTTTGGGGTAAGGTCTACTCGTCTGAATAGATGCTCCTCTCTTAGACTTGTTGTTTGATTTCTAGACGCATTCTTCTGGGACCTTGTCTGACTGGAACAGAAGCAGGATCCACCCCTAGCTTATGGACTGCGACCTCTGGAGCTAAACCTGGCATCTCATCGTAGCTCCAAGCAAAACAGTCTTTAAATTCCATTAAAAACTTGATTATTTCTTCGGAGTCTTCTTTATTGAGTAAGGAGCTAACAAAGGTAGGTCTAGGTTCTTTGCTAGTACCTAAGTTAACTTCCGTTAACTCATCTATTGTAGATTTGATCTCTTCTTCGAATTCTGGTGGAGCGTCTCCAATTTGTAAATCTTCGAGTTCTTCTGTAGTTTCCATGCGGTTTTCATTAGACTCGCAAGTGACAACGAAGCAAAATTCAGTATCGTCAGCCGATCCTACTTGTGCCGAATCCGAGACCATGCTTTGAATTGGGTGGACGACCGGAGTTATTCCATAAATTTTCAAAACATTGTGATCGACCTTTTGTCCATTGTCGAGGTAAGAAACCACGTCGAATTAAATTTTGAACACGGGGAGAGTACCACTCAAAAGGTAATTCCATTAATTCTGATGAAGTAGCATCTTCAAATTGTACATTATTCTCAGTTTTGGAGGAAGGAGCACCACGGTAGAATTTGATGGGTTTTGCACCACCGCTACGTACCTCTTTGACCTCCATACCCTCGATCTTATTAGAATGGATCGGGGTCAGGGTCATAGTATGTACATAGTGGTTAATCTTCTCGTACATCGATTTATATTCTTCGTTTCTTTCATCTTCGAGAGGGATTCTGAATTGCGGCTTCTTCGAGCTTATTGTCGCTTGCTTCTTGTTTGATTTCTTTTTCTTCTTCGAACTATCTTCCCGATCGACATTGATGGCTGGTTTCCTTCGTCCGATCGTCCTAACGTCTCTGCCACGAGCTCGTCCTCGGCCTCGACCTCAGATGCGAGTTGTGGAGAAACCTTCACCATCTCGCCGTAAGGGAGTGGTGAGTGAATGTTGGGCTAGAATTTCAGGTTCTTCGTCGTCCCAAATTTCCTTTGCTTCATTTGTTACGGTATCTCTGGAGAAGATTGTTTTCTTCGGAGGTGCATAATAAGCTGCATCTTCATGGATTCCAATTTCATGTACGGAGAACGGTTGTAAGTCACCTTTGATGCACTGTTCCCTCCATCGTAGTATTTGATGCATTGATGTAGAGATGATGGTACCATCCGATTTTCATGTATCCGCGGTCGGCCCGATAGAGCGTTGAACGACGTTTCGAATCGATTATGTGAAATTTCGCGGTTGTCTTTGCTAAGTCACCGGTCTTCATTAGCGGTGTTATTGATCCGAGGGCTCTTTCTCCTTTACGGTTGAATCCTCTTAATAACATTTTGTCCGCTTCGAGCTCGCGAGCATCAATTTCCAAGTATGCTTAGCGTTCGGAGATTCATTATATTGATTGATGCTCCTGGATCCACCAATACTGCGGAGAGTGTAAACTTCCCGATTATGAGCGAAATGTACAACGGTCGGTTGTGGTCTGTCATCCCAAGTAGTAGATCATTGTCCGCGAAGGTGACACCTCGTTGTTCTTTTAACGAGCAAACCTCATCTAAGGAATCTCCGGCCATTTGAGCTAAGCGAATTTACGGATCAAGTAAGGCCTTGATCGGAGCTTCTCTCATCTCCTTTGATAAGATGAGAGCGTCGTAGATGCTCGGTTTGGTCGGTAGTTTCCTAAGATGGGCTAGCACGTTGTAGTCCACTTTATTTCCATGTGTCTCGGTTTCTTCCCGAATGGGTATTTCCTTCGTCGGGGTTGGTTCTTCTCGAACAACCACTCCTTCCTTTGTCCTTCGGACCCACTCTTGGAGGTAGAACTCTTCCACTTCTTAAGTTGACTTCTGTGATTTCTTCTGAATTTAGCATTGAGTTTACTGATGTCTCTTTCTGAATTGGAATGACAGGTTCTTCGGGATTAGCTTCAGAGTCTGAAGGTTCTAACTCTATTGTGACTGGAGCTCCTCGAAACTCGCAAATAGATTCGTTGCTTGTTGAACTCTCGTAGCCTCCACTGGTGGATGTCTTCTTTGTCGTTGTGATCGTCGAGATTGTGTATGATTTGAGAATTGTCATTTGTATCGGAATCGACGTCCGGATTAGGTTGATTGTCGCTAGTTACGTAATCGTTAGAAACAGTCAAAACGTAGCCAACGCCATAACCCTTATCATTATAAGATCCCACCGGAGTGAGCAAATAATCATACAGAGTCAGAGGTCCGAGGGATTTCTCCCCTGAATTGGAAACAACTATCCTAGGATAAGCAGCCCATAGTCTAGCCTTAGGAGCCTCGGTCTTCTCTTCTTCGTCAATTTTCTTCTTTTCTTCAGTCGTCACTTGTTGAGGTTGTTCTTCTATCGCAAGTGATAGCGCCGACTTGACAGTTTTCGAACTCTGAATTGAGGCTCGCACCGAAGCGGTTTGGATGTGATCTAAAACCTTCTTCGAAGACTTTGTCCAAGCGGTAGTCCATCCATCGTCAGTCGCATAGGGATCTATTGGAACAATGAGATCCGTTGAGATAACATTGACGGAACCTCCTTTCTGGGGTTCCTTCATGTACTCCTTCGGGATCGTTATATTCCCTTTCCGAAGATTGTCGTTGAGCCAACTCTTAAAGGTAATGCAATCCTCTATCTTATGTCCAAGCATCTGGTGGTAAGGGCAAAAGTTGGGATCACCTTTCTTGTCGACTTCTTCGGTCTTTTAGGCTCGCGCAGTTGGAAATGCGGAGTCTTCATCGGTCGCGGAACATTTTCGGCAACCGCCTCATTCTTGAACGGATACTCCTCGCTCGGGAACTCCCTAAACGTACGTTGTGGACGAGGCGGTTGTTCATACTTGTTGAGATGGTCGATAGCTGGGTCGGGGTTGCTTGGTAATTCGTTGAGGATTCTTTGCGGCCGTTCGACGATATTTGTATCGGTTGCTTGCCTTTTCGGCTAGTTGCGACGATCCCAGACTTCTTTTCAAAAGTTTTCACGGGCTTCTGTTTGACCTGTTTTATTGGTGAAACTTAGTTGCTTTGCCTCCTCTTGCAAGCTTCCGGCCTTGCTTAACAACTTCTCAAAAGTTTTAATAGTAAATCCCTTGAGGAGAAGTGCTATCGGGCCATGAATGCTTTTAAGTAAAATGCCGACTGCATGCTGTTCTTGTAGCTGTGGCTCACACTTCATACTTAGGTTCCTCCATCGAAGTATGTAGTCCACCAAGGTTTCATTCGGCTTCTGCTTCTCTACCACTAAATCACCTATAGTGATGTGGTGCTGAGCTCTGGCAAATCGCTTGATGAAGAGGTTCTTTAATTCTGAAAATGTCTTTACCGATTCGTTCGGTAATTCCGCATACCAATCAAAGGCGATTCCTGACAGGCTGCTAACAAATTGTCGGAAGAGTAAAGCATCACTTCCGCCGGCATTGCAACAACTGACACGAAAATGTGCAACATGCTGCCGAGGGTTTCCGGTTCCATCAAAGGTCTTGAACAGAGGTGGTACAAAGCCTTTCGGATATTGGAGAGCGTCGAATTCTTCAGGGTAAGGTCTACCCGTTGTCGGCACATTTTTAGGTTGAGTGTTGTATTTTTTTTAAGAGGGGTAGCCTACAGAAGTTGTCGGCGAATTTTAAATTTAATTTAAATATAGATATAATTTAGAAAGTAGTATTTGATTTTGAAAATAATTTTAAATTTGAAGATTTTAAGATATGAAATCAAGCCGATCTCACATCCCAAATAGTTTATATAAACGAGCACCGCATCACAAACCGTGTATCTATCCCTAAGGATAGACACCTTCGCTTGATGGTGGGGCTCGGTTAAATAAACTAGAAGATTTGTGACATCCGTTTGGTACGCGAACCAATTTTATAAGCCGACAAATTCCCTCGCTTAATATAAATGAATTAAGCGGGGTTTATATTACACAGGTTCTTTAAAATTCCCTATAAGGGCAAGCCCCTATAGTTAATTACATCTTAAGTGACGGGAATCACCTAAGAATACTCTCGATAATAATCGATAATTTCGCTCTCGAGAATTTCAAAGTTTAAGTTTTCGAAGAATTGAATTTTTGAATCTCGATAGGGAATGGATCAAGTTTGGAACATTTTATTTTGGGAATTCAAAGGAAGAAAAGTAGGAGAAATTACGGATTCGAAGTGAACTTCGATAATCTCCCGACTATCCTATTGTTTGGCTTGAATTTAGGAAGGTCCTAATGTTTATTTAGTATTTTGATCCACGCCAATTTTAATTAGTTAGGACTTATATTCGTATGATAAAATCATACAAATAGCCTCGAAGATGTGAGGGTTTATATCGTATCGGACGACTACCTCGGAGTCCTAAGACCGGTTAGGGCTTAATTTGCAATGCAAATGCCTAACGAAGAGTTGAGGATTTATGTTGCACTAGGCGAACTACCTCGAAGTCCTATGGCTTTGTTGTTTAATTCTACGAAAGTTTTCTTGAAGTAGATTCGAGTTTTCGTTGACGACGATGGCCGTGCTTGCCCACCATGCTCCGAGCTCCTTGTTGTTGCGAGAGGTTTAGTTTTAGAAATCATAAATCAGGGGATGAGAAAAGTGTTTTAGTTTAGAGAAGTCTTAATTTCCAAGTGTTTTTTGTGTTTTAATTAAAACAAATCTTAAAGTTGATTATAACAACACCGGTTAAGATCCCACGGTTCCATCCTTCAGGCATCATTATTTTTATCGGATTCACTTAGTCCGGATGAATTTGCTAAACTCAATTGAATGAGTTCCACACTTTCATTTAGACCGTGGGAAATCCGTTAGCAACACGTAGGTTACATCATCCGAGGTATTCCCGATCATCCAACGGGACGTTTTAATTTAGTTGTAGTTGTAGTTTTGTGGTTTTGTTTGTGATTAAATTTTGAGTTGTTTTATATTTTGAATGTTGTGGCGGTGAATTTTATCTTGTAGTGTCTTTTAATTTAGTTATGGGTTTCGAGTTTTGGTTTACGTCCTAAAGGTGTAGGTTTTCATGCAACGATTGTTTATCATGCAAGAAAAGTAAGTGCGATGCGATTAAATAAGTTGCGATAGAGTAAATCGCAATAAAATAAAAGCGTACTGGAGGGTCTTCCCGTCATCCCAAGTTGCACTTAAAACACGGTTAGAATATTTAAGCATTTAAAATAAGTCCCTAGGTAAAGCTAAGGGAAAGGTTATGGTTTTCTACCAAGTTCCTAATCCTATAGCTAGTCACCTCCTATGACGTCTAGGTCTTCGATTTTGGTTTTAAGGATGATTTTCTTCACCAAAGAACAACTAAGCTCAATTTGTTCTTAAGGACATTCCATCATATTGAGGAAGTGTTTAAGACGAATCTTAAACATCCTTTCGATATTTCAGGAATTGTCCTAAGTCCGAATGAATTCCATTGTTCAAGTGAATTAATCATCTGGGGTGTTTGAGTTAAGTTTTATTTCTTGCTCAGTGAATTAGGATGTTTGAATATCCTTATGAATGAATTGTCTTTTCACTTGATACTCCATTTAGGAGTTATAATAGTAAAAGCACCTAAGGGCAAAATGATATTTTAATGATTTGTGATTCAAATTTAAGTTCAAATTAATGATTTAAGTTTGGAATAGTGTTGAAGTTATTTTAGATTTATTTTTGAATTCTTCATGTCTTTATATTTAATTTAATTTAATTTAATTTAACTTAATTTAATTTAATGTGGTTTAATTTAAATTAATTTAACTTAAGTTAGTTTAATGTAATATGATTTAGTTTAATTTAATTTAATTTAATTTAATTTGATTTAATTTAGTTTCAATTTAATTTAATTTAATTTAATTTAATTTAATATAATATAATATAATATAATATAATATAATTTAATTTAATTTAATTTAATTTAATTTAATTTAATTTAATTTAGTTTAATCTAATTCTTAATTTTTAATTTAATTTTTAATTTTAGAGGAATTTGTTTTAAATAAATTAACTTTAATTTAATTTAATGAATAAGTCTTTTAGCATTTTAAATCTTAAACTTGGATTATCATTTTAATTAGGAATTAAACATTAATGAAATGATTAATTTAGGGATTTTTTTAAATTAAAGAATAAATTTCTTCCTAATAATATCCCTATTTTAATAATTCCAATTTTATTGTTCTTCCAAATTTAATCAATTATTTAATTAAAGTTTAATCATTTTAAATTGCTTAATGGGTTTCTACCCTTCAATTATTAAATTTCAATCATCCAAATCAGATTAGGATCAAATATTTTACTTGTTAATTTTTTTATTAAACCTAAAGTTTTAATTAAGGATTAAAAGAAATTTAATTACCACTTTACCCTTTAAGCTTAATAATTTCATAACTCACTAAATTGAACTCAAATGAACTTGAAATTTTTATGTAACTTCACTTATGTGTCAATAAAGACATGAGAGGAGAAAATGTGATTTTTCTGTATTTAATTTATTTATATAATTATTTTTGGTAGAAAATAGAGATTTCCAAGGAAAATTTAATAACATGACCAAGGAAAGTTTCTGTCCTTAAGAAAATTAGGGAACATTCCTAATGACCAGAGGACCACTTGGACCAAATTTTGTGATTTTTTGAATTATATTTTATTTATTAGAATTATTTTAAGTTCTGGAGTATTAATTAATTTAAAAATAAAATAAATGTTGAAAAATGAATTTTATATTTTTCAAAAATCTCTCTGATATCAAGGAAATCAGAGAAGCAAATTTTGCAATTTTCTGATTTTTCTGTGATTTATTATAATTATTTTAGTGAAAATGCTAGAAAATACATTTTTTTAATTTTAAAATTACCCTAGAGCTTTAAAAATTAATATCTCACCAAATAGGCCTAAGAAAAAATATGGGGTTTGTTCCTAAGTGATTAAAATTCAAAATGTGACATTTTGGTGAATTTTATTATTTTTGTGATTTTTATTATTTTTTAATTAAAAAAATATTAAAAATAATATTAAAAATCAACTTTTTTAGAAAATTAAAATTTTAATTTTCTTAAATTCCCCTGATACCAGAGAGGCTCCAAAACCAATTTGGTGAATTTTGGAAAGGTATTTTGAAAGTTATGAATTTTTAAAGTTTAAAATGACTAAATGGCTTAATCAACCCATTTAGTAGGGCAAACCAAGTTCAATTGACTTCAAATTTTTATGGTGGGTTCCTCTGATCCTAAAGGTCAGTGGAGAATTGATTTCAAGTCAATTTGATGTGTGGTTAACTCTAATTAATTAGGGGTCTATTTTGGATGTTTAAGCCAATTAGGGTTATCTTAAGTGAATTAATCCAAGTCCTATTTTTCCAAGGGTTCTCTGGTTATAAGGAACATCACCAAATTTTCCTAGAATTTATTTCATAACATGCTAATTTTTGGAATTAAAATACTCAAAACAGCAACATGCATTTGAAAAATAAATAACTTTTCATAGGGATGACCTCTGACTTTGGAAAATTCAGGGAATGTTCCCAAATTCAGAGGCTTCAAAAGCCCTATGGTCTCATGCCATGGTGAATTGTATTCATACATGGAGAATTAAATGTATGCAGAGAGTAAATAAATTATAAAAAATAAAATACTTGATGAAATTAAATGATTTCTTTTCTACATTATTCTCCTACGTTCATTCGAGCGAGAGGGTATTTTTATTTTATTTTTCTGATTTTCCTACACAAAGTTATGAATTTTCCAAGTTTAAGGAATTAAATAAATAGAAAATACCCCTAATTTTCTATTTATCCGAGTCGGCGCTGCGTCATCCTCGGCATCTCCGAACGCACACGCGTCGCGCTCCCATTCGACGCCGCCGCTTGAGTCAGCAGCCCGGGCCCCGCGGTTCACGTACCATCTTCTGGTCCGACGCCATCTGAGCCGTCCGTCCGCGCGTGTATTGAATGGACGGCATCCGTTCATCGTTCCCGAGCGTCCTCGCCCGAGAGCCGTACACACTAAATCCACTAAGATCTCACTCGATACTCGATGGATTTTCGTGTTCTTATGCTCTATGGATTCGTCTTGAGAAGACGAATACATCCATACGGTTATCATGCATTGAAATTAAAGCATTTGAAATGGAGAATCTCCGGAAGCTCGGGATGAAGAATTAGCTCATACCTTAGCTGCGAGAGGTGAAGCCTCGATCGGAGATGCTCGGCACGTTCGTTGGAGGCTGCGGGAGGCTAGGGATGAAGCACGGGGATGTGGTGAATTGCCTAGGTGTGATTTCCACCAAGGTCGATCACAACCTTTGGAGTCCGGAACAAGCTGGGTGGCCCGGAGATGGGGCTTTTGCTGGTGGACACCTTCTCTTGGTACGAGTGAAGGTGTAGGACCAATCGATTTGAGGATTGATCCACTGTGGAGAAGTGTCCTGGTTTTGGGCTTGGATTTCGACTGCGAAATTGAGCTCGCGGAGAAGAAATGGTAGGGGGATTTCGAGTGGGGATCAAGTGCTCTGTGTATGGGGAGTAGTACGGAACAATTTTGGCGAGTTTCCTTAAGGTTTGTTTTTAGTACCTCTCATGGCCGAGAGAGTGAGGGGTTTAAATAGGCATGGTCGGAGGCTCTCCCGGGGGGTGTTGAGGGCTGGGATCGAGCTGCTCCGGCATGTGAAGAACGGCCACAATGGCCACTGGGGATGGGGCGGCTCGGCGAGTGAGAATTCCAAAGTTGGCTCACATGTGAGCTCTCGGCCATGGTGTTTTCCGCGACGGGGTGGCTGGCCGGCGAGCGAGGGTCACCCTCGGGGTCGGGTGGGTCGGGGTCGGGTGTTTGTGCAAGCAATTGGCAAATGCCATGTGTAAAAGGCTTGGATTAAAATGGAATGGGAGAGGGCTTATTTTGGCTCAAATTGGTCAACCCCTCCATTTGGGCTAGGTGCACCACCCAAGGCTTTGTTTAGGTCTGAATAGAAAGTGATTTAGGTCGGCTTAATCAGTGGGGAATGGTCACCATCCAAGTACAATTAAGCTTAAGCAAGATTTAGTGGAATCATGGGAGTGGTTAATCACCTTTAGGAATTAAGGAAAGAGTCTCCTCCTTTTGCCCAAAATGGCATGGTGACATGTAAAGAGGCTCTCATGGCTTCCATGTGGCTCATGCATGGCTTCATGGCTCACCTTTGGCTTGGGAAAAGTCGAGTCGATTTCATGGAAATGGATTATAGGAATTTTTTGGTAATTTGATGGAAATTTGTATGGAACTTGATTTGGAATGATTTGATGATGAATTTAGGACTTAGGTATTGAGTTTAATTGAAAGTATGATGAGGGGAAATGTCATATGGGCTTTGGGACCAATTTTGGGCCTTTGGATGTGGTAAAGGATGGGCTTTTAAAATGGTTTAGGAAAGTGGACTTTTGAATTTTAAAATGGATTTTGGGATGAAATTTTGGTAAAGGCTTGGGCCAAATAATTCTTGAGTTTGGTTTAGGGATGTGTCATGAGTGGTTTGAAACAAATTTGAGGTGATTTGGGTTTGAATTGGGTTGGATATGGGCCTTTTTGGTAAAGAGGCTAAGGTGGGCCAAAATGGGCTACCATGGGCCAAAGTTGGGCTAGAGTTGAAATTGATGTAAAATTAATGTTGGGAAATGTTTATGGGGGTGTTTCAAAGAGGTTTTGGCTTTGGTTAGGTTTTGATTTTGGGATTTGGGCTCATTTGGGCTAGGTTTAGGTTTAGGTCAAAATTGGGCTTTTTGATTTTGGGTTGAATTTGAGTGGGGCTTGGGTCTAAATTTTGGGCAAATCATGTTAGTGTTTTGTTTATGGGGATGTCAAGGAGGGTTTAGAAAAGATTTGGGGTTAATTGGAGTTGAATTGGGTGAGTTTGGGTTAGGTTTGGGTCATAGGTCCAAATTGGGCTTTAAGGCCAAAAGTGAAATTGGATCCCAATGCCAATCAAATTGGGCTTGGATTTGGTCTAGATTGGTGTTGGGGATGTTAAGTTGAAGTTTAGAATTGAATTGGACCAGAATTTAGGTCAATTGGGTAGGTTAGGTTTGACATTGGGTTCACTTTGGGTTAAAATGGGTCAAATTGGGGGTTTTGATAAAAGTGGGGTAAATTGACAAAATTGGCCCATGGTGTAGTTGAACAAAATAAAAATGGGAATATTTGGGATTTTCTGGAATTTTCTGGGAATTTTCTGAATTTTTGGATTTTTTGGCTAAGAGGGGTATTTGAAGGGTATTTGAAGGGTATTGGGAGGTATTTTTGGAATTTTTGGTATTTTTGGTTATGGATGATCAGTTTGAGTGATGTGGAAATGTTTGGGAATGATTTTGGAGAATTTTGGGTGATTTGGAAATTTTTGAGAAATTTGGGCTATTCAGGGCTTTGGGTAGGTTGGCGGGTGTTGGGTCCCGGGGGTCAAAAATTGAAAATTTGGAAAATGGAAGATTAGGTGAATGTAAGTGGAATAAAATCATCTTGGTTGAGCCATGAAGCCATATCAAGCCCACATGAGCCATGAAGGGACTCATTTGAGGCATTCAGTATGTTGTTCCTAACCCTCTTGCCGAGGGCTTAGGGGTTAAGGACCATCCATGTGAATCATCTACATGAGTCGGGAGGTCAAGTCGGGTATGGGTGTGTTTTAGGAGGTGTATGGAAGTGTAGTGTATGTGTAAGTCAGCCCCTTCATCGGACCGGGCCACCGGGCGGTCCTAAGGCTAAAGAGTCCTATAGGAACTCATCCTTTTAAACTTCCACATTTGATTTCAACCCTCCAGGTGATTAGGGGTCTACGGTCGAGTTTGTGGAGTTTGCGGGGAGTTAAGAAGTGGTTTAAAATTCTAGATGGTGGATCCCGATTCTAGTCCTCTAAGATAGTCGAAGGAAAAGCCTAAGGCTAGATCCTGAAGTACTTAAAGAGAAGAAGAGAAGACCTCATAAAAAATGAGGTCGACAAATGGACCCCCGATAGGTGTGGTGAGCTGACGGAGCACACCGCGCGTATTGGTGTTGACCGAAGCGATCAACAAAACCAACACGGATGTCCAAGTAACAAACTTAGGACGAAGTAGAAGAGTTTCCGTTGGGGAGTGTCGAGTATATCTCTAAGGTCGGAGATTCTCGAACTCTCGGCAGGGAAAGGAAAAGGAGGTGAATTCCAAATCACAAGATCCGCGGAAATTTCGATTTAAATCTTTGTTTCAGTCTAAGTTTTGATGTGTGAATTCAGATTTCAACTCGAGTTTCAATTTAGATTGAAGTCTGTCAAGATTAATTTGAAGGGATTTGATTTGAAATGAAAATTGGAATTTTGAGGTTTTAGATGCAACATCTTCAACCCCAAAAGAAGATCGAATCGATTGGATTGGATCATTACAATGAGGAAAGATCTCAGAGTAATGCGGTATTTGGATGTAAAATCCTTAACCTCAAGAGTTTGAATTTTGATGTATTTCGGTGCGATAAGGAAAGAATCCTAAAGCGGTGCGATCTTGGATGTAAAATCCTCGACCCGGGAATTTGATTTGATGTATTTCGAGTGCAATAGGGAAAGAATCCTAAAGCGATGCGGTCTTGGATGTAAAATCCTCGACCCAAGAGTTTGAATTTGATGTACTTCGGTGCTGATAGGGAAAGGATCCTAAAGCGATGCGGTCTTGGATGTAAAATCCTCGACCCAAGAGTTTGAATTTGATGTATTTCGGTGCAATAGGGAAAGAATCCTAAAGCAATGCGGTCTTGGATGTAAAATCCTCGACCCAAAAGTTTGAATTTGATGTATTTCGGTGCGATAGGGAAAGAATCCTAAAGCGGTGCGGTCTTGGATGTAAAATCCTCGACCCAAAAGTTTGAATTTGATGTATTTCGGTGCGATAGGGAAAGAATCCTAAAGCGGTGCGGTCTTGGATGTAAAATCCTTAACCTCGAGAGTTTAAATTTGATGTATTTCGGTGCGATAGGGAAAGAATCCTAAAGCGATGCGGTCTTGGATGTAAAATCCTTAACCTCAAGAGTTTGAATTTAATGTATTTCGGTGCTGATAGGGAAAGAATCCTAAAGCGGTGCGGTCTTGGATGTAAAATCCTTAACCTCGAAGAGTTTGAATTTGATGTATTTCGGTGCGATAGGGAAAGAATCCTAAAGCAATGCGATCTTGGATGTAGAATCCTCGACCCAAAAGTTTGAATTTGATGTATTTCGGTGCGATAGGAAAGAATCCTAAAGCGATGCGGTCTTGGATGTAAAATCCTTAACCTCAAGAGTTTGAATTTGATGTATTTCGGTGCAATAGGGAAAGAATCCTAAAGCAGTGCAGTCTTGGATGTAAAATCCTCGACCCAAGAGTTTGAATTTGATTGAGGTTTGATGTGAGATCTGGAAAGATCGAATTTGAGATTTGAAATTTAGTCGAGATTTGATTTAAGATCCGGAAGATCGAATTTGAGATTTGATAGAGATTTGGAATGCGGAAAGATTGAATTTGAAATTTGGAAGGATGAGTTTGAACTCGGTTGAAATTTGATTTAAGATTTGATTTGAAATTTGAAAGATCACATTTGAAATTTGATTGAGAATTTGATTTAACATTTATGTTGATCTTGTTTATCTTTTAATGATTCAAATTTTATTTTATCGTTTATTTAATGTTCATGTGAATTTGGTGTTTGTCATTCATTCATTTTTTTTTTAGATTTTTTTTTTAAGGAAAGTTTTCTTTTATTCTCTTTTTTATTCCTTTTACGTTCTTTGTTCGAAGTTCATTTAACTTTAACGGCGTTTCCCAATCAATTTGCACAAAAGAGGTGAAGGCCAAAAATGTGACATGGTCACTTTCATTCGAATCATGTAGAAGATACATCATACATCTTGATCCGGAATATATTTCATACAATCCATGTAAACTCAAAACGGATCGTGTATGATCTTTGTCGATCCATCCAAAGAAGCATTTGTCAAAAATCCATGTACGAATAGTGGGGTACATGGTCAATAACATCACCTTCCAAGCCATCCTTGGCAAGGATGCCGTATGGATGTACATTGGAGGTGTGATATTTTCCATGTAACTCACGGCTCGTAAGGCCGGAGGCTCTCTAGCTCGGGTCACGGTCGGAAATGGTAATGTGTCTTCCTGTCGTCCATCCTTACGAAAGTAAGCGAGATCCGCTTCCTCGGTACTCCTGGTATGCAATGCTTAGCGATATACGCTCCGTTGCCCTTCGGTATCATGACGGAACCTACCGGTAATGGTATCTTTGCGGCCCTCGGAACTCACCGGGCTCGCTATCCGGAGGTCGGATCCGAACATGATATTACACTCGTTCGAGAAAGAGGCCGTGCGAAAGGTCGACAAAGTCGTGGTGATCATGTGTGGGGGTATGCGGTCACCTGTTTGTAGATGTTAATAATGCGGCTATTGGGTATGCAATCTGCTGGCGGTACCCTCCATGTTATCAATCTCTTTACCATTCTCTTGATGAGCGATGGCATCGGATCCACTTGCCCATGACGGAGTATTCCCGGTGGGTTTCCCTTCTGTCTTCGACGAAAGTTGTAACGACATCCACATTGTATTGTGATTCTTCCTTTCCACGGCATCCATCTCCGGGGTTCCGAGTATGTGTTTTCCCTTAGGCGGCCCGCTCGGCCCATTCTTTTCAAATCCGGATGCAATCCACGATTTCTTCTTGTTCATACTACGAGAATACATACGTATGTAGCTCGAGGCCCTCCGGTATATTGATTCTTACGCCTCTAATTCTCTCGAAGTATTCAAAGGTTTTCTTTTCAACATTCGCATTCTCTCCGGCTCGTATTCCGGAATGATCTGCGGATGGCGAGCCACAGTGACATATTGTGGGATATACGGTTCAATCCCTTCACGTTCTCCTGCATACCTTGGCTCCTCGGGGATGATGCTTGTTGGGACATCCCCGGGGTTGCTCCGCAACAAGGTCATGCATCATTGGTGGTTCTATCCGGTGGCGTGGTAGCCTTCTTTCTTCGATCTTCGGAGATTTCTGCGGTTCTTTCTGTCATCCTAGGAGCTGGCCTCCTTTCTTCGGGTTCTCGGTGAACCGGTGTCCTTGAAGTGTATGCACCGACATTAGCAGCTGTCTCGTCGCGCGGTCCGCGGCTAGTTTGGTTAACATCTTACGGATACGGCGATTCTTATTTCTTCGTTGCGTTGCTTTGTGAGAGTAGCTCTTCGAACTTCTTGAATCTCTGTGGGCGCGGCGGCGACAAGCTCGCCTTGTGCTGTAGCGACTACGGACTTCATTTTCTTATCTTCTTCAATGTTTGTCTTTCTTTTCTTCTTCTTTGGATTGGTGGCTTGGGCCACCCACTTTCATTCTGTATGTCGGGCGAGTTCTTCTCGGTCAACCGGGACCCAGTCACTTTCCTCGTACTGTAGGCATGCTGGTGCGAAATCCGAGTCAATCTCGATTATCGCTCCATCCTTCACCCTCTTTTCATCGAGTGCAAGGCTTACGCCATTTTTAAAGTTCAGGACCAACCGCCCGTTCGACATTTCCTGCGAAAAGACAAGGAAAAGGATCGGGGGCTGTACTAAGAACAAGAACATTAAGAAAATGTTTATTAAAGACATTTTTTTATTATTCTTATATTTTTAAACTTAACGAGGAATGAAGTGGGATAAGATCGGGAAAGAGATTTTGATTTGGAAAAGAAAACAAGGAAAAATTTATTATCGAGATTTTATTTATTTTAGCACATTTTTGTTATTTTTGGGTTCGGACCCGGTCATAAGTAATCACTTCACCCGTGCTTCTAGGGATGGAAAGTTCATTCTTTCGAAACATCGGGTAGCGTAATACTTTTTCAAGTATCGTCCATTGATCGGAAGCATATGTCGTTCTCCTTGGCGAGTTCACTAGGCGGTAGGAGCCTCATGAGTAGGCCGTCTCGACCACAAACGGTCCTTCCCGAGTGGGTTCAAATTTTCCTCCTATCTTGCGGTGTGCGAGGATAGGTCTTTTGAGAACGAGAACTAAATCACCAACTTTAAAGGTTCTTGGGCGGACCAGTTTGTCATGGGCTTGAACCATCTTAGCTTGGTATAGTTCAAAATTCTGCTGCACTGCAAGTCTCTTCCCTTCCAGGCTCTCTAATTCTTCGAGTCGTAATTTGGCGTTCTCTTCTGTTGTGAGTTTGTTTGCAGCTGCAATCTGAGTGAAGGAAGGCTTGGACTTCTAAGGGTAACACTTGCCTCGGACCCATACACCGGAGCGTAAGGTGTAGCTTGAGTAGGAGTTACGAAAGTTGTCCGGTAGGCCCATAAGGCTTCTAACAACTTCTCGTGCCAATTTCTCTTATTATCGTCCAAGATTTTCTTTAAAATTTGAACGAGAGTTTTATTAAAAGCTTCAGCAAGGCCGTTTGCTCTTGGGTAGTAAATCGTCGAATATCGCCAGTCGATTCCATGTCTCCTGACAAAATTGTTGATTTGCGTACTTCTGAATGCTGACCCATTATCCGAGATGATTCTGCGCGGCACCCCGAAACGGTAAACAACTTGGTTCTTGAAAAATTGTAGTACGTGATGTGCTTTCACTTCTCTAAGTGGAACTGCCTCTGCCCACTTGGAAAAGTAATCTGTAGCCGCAAGAATGAAGCGATGTCCTTTTGACGACGGTGGTTCTATTGGACCCACTATATCTGTGCCCCAACATTCAAATGGCCACGACGCAATTGTCAGATGTAGCACATTTGGAGGTTGGTGTAGAATCACTCCGTGCAATTGGCAGCGATGACGGCTCTTGGCGATTTTCATGCGGTCGGTCATCATCGAGGGCCGGTAGTACCCTAGTCTTTTAATTTTCATTTTCATTTTCGGGCCCGGCCGGTGAGCGCCACGAGTCCTGAATGCACCTCCTTAACGATTTCACGGGCCTCGGACCCGCTTAGGCACCTTAGCCACATTTGATCGAAAGACCTTACGTATAACGTGTTGTTTATTAATGCGTAGGACGGAGTTCTTTTCTTGATACGATGGGCTAGCGACCTATCGCTGCAGTAGCTTTCTCGTTTGCAAGTAATCTATTAATGGTTGTCGCCGATCTTCCGTGTTTTTCGATCACTGCTGCAATTGATCCTTTTTCCTTTTCTGATTTGTGTATCGTGTCTATGTCAAGCTGTGATAGGACCTGACGTCCGTGAACTGACACTTCCACTGATTCATCTTGTAAACAGGCAAATTCTTTTGCGAGACGGGCTAGCGCATCCGCTAAAGCATTTTCTTTTCTGGGAATTTTGTAGATCGTCACATTTGGAATCTGTTCCAACAGCTGTATGGCATACTGGAAGTATTGCTCGAGTCTTGGCTTTAAAATTCTGTATTGTCCGCGATCCGTTGAATGATTAATCGTGAATCCCCGTAGATGTTGATGTACGTTATCCCCATTTGAATGGTTAATTCCGGTCTCGTTATGAGGGCTTCGTATTCCGCTTCGTTGTTTGTACACGGCTACGTCGAGTGGTAGGAGTATCTTAACATCCCCCGCTCCGGTGTTATAAAGATTAGTCCGATCCCTGCCTTCACGGAGCACTATCACTTGCGATTCTTCGTCTTTATGTCGTCGAAGATGCTCCGTCGAAATATAATTCCCAACGTCGATCATCATGGTCTTCTAGATTCATTATTTGTTCATGCGGCAAATCGTCATTGAGAGGAGATTCTGCCGGCAAAGGGTGTCTTTGCGAGGAAGTACGCCGGGACTTGTCCTTTTACGGCACGGAGAGGCACGAAAGTTATATCGAATTGCGATAATATCATCGACCATCGGCAAGTCCGCCGGAAAGCGTTGGGCGGGTCATCGAGTATTGCAATGGATTAAACTTCGAGATCGGGTTGACCTTATGAGAAAGCATGTAATACCGAGCTTTTGAGCGGCGAAGATCGAGGCCAAACAATGCTTTTCAATTGCGGGATACCTTATTTCCGTCGGCGATGAACGACGGCTTAAGTAGTAAAGAGCATTTTCTTTACCTTCATCATTGACACAGGCTAACGGGGCTCCGAGAGAGTCGTCTAAAGCCGCGGTATAAAGTATTAGCGGTCTACACTGAGGCCGGGGCTACTAAGACGGGAGGTGTCATTAAGTATTGTTTAATGTCCTCGAAGGCCCTACGGCATTTCTCTTCCCAAATAAATTTGGCGTCCTTTTTAACTAGTGCCGAGAAAGTGCCGACACCTACCGACGGGTTTGAGATAAAGCGTCGAAGATATGCCAACTTCCCTTGAAAAGATCGTAGTTGTTTTAAGGTTCTGGGAGGTGGCATTTCTAAGATGGCTTTAATCTTTTCCGGGTCGATTTCGATTCCACGATGTCGGACAACGAATCCTAAGAATTTCCCGGAGGTGACGCCGAAGGCGCATTTTAAGGGATTCATCTTAAGATTAAATTGTCTTAATCGTTCGAAAACAATTCTCAAATCATACAAGTGGTTGTCCTTTACTTTGCTTTTGATGACCACATCGTCCACGTAGCATTCGACTTGATTATGGATGAGATCATCAAAAATTCTTGTCATTGCTCTCCGGTAGGTTGCTCCTGCGTTCTTCGATCCGAATGGCATCAACGTGTAGCAATATACTCCGATCGGCGTTCGAATGCCGTAAGTTTTTCATCTTCTGGAGCCATTTTTATCCGGTTGTATCACGAAGATCCGTCCATGAACGAGAATATTTCATGTGTCGAAGCAATGTCGATCATTAATTGCAGGATCGGTAGAGGGAATTCATCTTTCGGGCATGCCTTGTTTAAATCTCTGAAATCCACACAAATTCTGATCTGACCATTCTTCTTCCTGACTGGTACCACGTTGGCTAACCAAGTCGGGTATTGTTCTTCACGGACAAATTTAGCGTCTATTAGCTTCTTAACTTCAGCTATGACTTGTTGTTCGATTTCTAGACGCATTCTTCTGGGACCTTGTCTGACTGGAACAGAAGCAGGATCCACCCCTAGCTTATGGACTGCGACCTCTGGAGCTAAACCCGGCATCTCATCGTAGCTCCAAGCAAAACAGTCTTTAAATTCCATTAATAACTTGATTATTTCTTCGAGTCTTCTTTATTGAGTAAGGAGCTAACAAAGGTAGGTCTAGGCTCTTCGCTAGTACCTAAGTTAACTTCCGTTAACTCATCTATCGTAGATTTGATTTCTTCTTCGAATTCGGTGGAGCGTCTCCAATTTGTAAATCTTCGAGTTCGTCCGTAGTTTCCATGCGGTTTTCATTAGATTCGCAAGTGACAACCAAGCAAAATTTAGTATCATCAGCCGATCCTACTTGTGCCGAATCCGAGACCATGTTTTGAGTTGGGTGGACGACCGGAGTTATTCCATAAATTTTCAAAACGTTGTGATTGACCTTTTGTCCATTGTCGAGGTAAGAAACCACGGCTGAATTAAATTTTGAACACGGGGAGAGTACCACTCAAAAGGCGATTCCATTAATTTGATGAAGTAGCATCTTCAAGTTGTACATTATTTTCAGTTTTGGAGGAAGGAGCACCACGGTAGAATTTGATGGGCTTTGCACCACCGCTACGTACCTCTTTGACCTCCATACCCTCGATCTTATTAGAATGGATCGGGGTCAGAGTCATAGTATGTACATAGTGGTTAATCTTCTCGTACATCGATTTATATTCTTCGTTTCTTTCATCTTCGAGAGGGATTTTGAATTGCGGCTTCTTTCGACTTATTGTCGCTGCTTCTTGTTTGATTTCTTTTTCTTCTTCAGAACTATCTTCCCAATCGACATTGATGGTCGGTTTCCTCTGTCCAATCGTCCTAACATCTCTACCACGACCTCGTCCCGGCCTCGACCTCGGATGCGAGTTGTGGAGAAACCTTCACCATCTCGCCGTAAGGGAGTGGTGAGTGACCGTTGGACTAGAACTTCGGGTTCTTCGTTGTCCCGAACTTTCTTTGCTTCATTTGTTATGGTATCTCTGGAGAAGATCGTTTTCTTCGGTGGTGCATAATAAGCTGCATCCTCGTGGATTCCAATTTCATGTACGGAGAATGGTTGTAAGTCACCTTTGATGCACTCGTTCCCCTCCATCGTAGTATTTGATGCAACGATGTAGAGATGATGGTACCATCCTGTTTTCATGTATCCATGGTCGGCCCGAGTAGAGCGTTGAACGACGTTTCGAATCAATTATGTGAAATTTTGCGGTTGTCTTTGCTAAGTCACCGGTCTTCATTAGCAGGTGTTATTGAGCCGAGGGCTCTTTCTCCTTTACGGTTGAATACTCTTAATAACATTTTGTCCGCCTCGAGCTCGCGAGCATCAATTTCCAAGTATGCTAGCGTTCGAAGATTCATTATATTGATTGATGCTCCTGGATCCACCAATACTCTGGAGAGTGTAAATTTTCCGATTGTAACTGAAATGTACAACGGTCGGTTGTGATCTGCTGTTCCACCTCCTTGATGGATGTCTTCTTCGTTATTCTGCTCGTCGAGATCGTGTATGATTTGAGAATTGTCGTTGGTATCGAAATCGATATCCGGATTATCGTTAGTTACGTAATCGTTAGAAACGATCAAAACGTAGCCAACGCCATCACCCTTATCATTATATGATCCCACCGAAGTGAGCGGATAATCATACAGAGTCAGGGGTTCGAGGGATTTCTCCCCCGAATCGGAAACAACTATCCTAGGATAAGCAGCCCCTAGTCTAGCCTTAGGTGCCTCGGTCTTCTCTTCTTCGTCAATTTTCTTCTTTTCTTCAATCGTCTCCTGTTGAGGTGGTTCTTCCATCGCAAGTGATAGTACCGGCTTAACAGGTTTCAAACTCTGAATTGAAGCTCGCACCGAAGCGGTTTGGATGTTTGTCTAAAATCTTTTCGAAGATCTCGTCCAGCGGTAGTCCATCCATCGTCGGTCGTATAGGGATCTATCGGAATGATGGGATCGATCGAGACAACATTGACGGAACCTCCTTTACGGGGTTCCTTCATGTACTCCTTCGGGATCGTTATATTCCCTTTCCGAAGGTTGTCATTGAGCCAACTTTTGAAGGTAATGCAATCTTCTATTTTGTGCCCAAGCATCCGGTGGTAAGGGCAAAAGTTGGGATCACCTTTCTTGTTGACTTCCTCTGGTCTTTTAGGCTCTGGCAGCTGGAAATCTGGAGTCTTCATCAAACTGCGGAACATTTTCGGCACTGCTTCATTCTTGAACGGATACTCCCTGCTCAGAAGCTCCCTTAACGTACGTTGCGGACGAGGCGGTTGTTCATACTTGTAGCGATGATCGATAGTTGGGCCGGGGTTCTTGGTAATCTGTTGTGGTTCTTTGCGGCCGTTACGGTGGTATTTGCATCGGTTGCTTGCCTTTGTCAATCTGCTGCAACGATCCCGGATTTCTTTTCAAAAGTCTTTACGAGGCTTTTGTTTACTCGTTTTATCGGTGAAACTTAATTGCTTTGCCTCCTCTTGCAAGCTTCCGGCCTTGCTTAACAACTTCTCAAAAGTCTTAATAGTGAATCCCTTGAGGAGAAGTGCTATCGGGCCATGGATGCTTTTTAGTAAAATGCCGACTGCATGCTGTTCTTGTAACTGTGGCTCACACTTCATGCTTAAGTTCCTCCATCGAAGTATGTAGTCCACCAAGGTTTCATTCGGCTTTTGTTTCTCTACCACTAAATCACCTATAGTGATGTGGTGCTGAGCTCCGGTGAATCGCTTGATGAAGAGGTTCTCTAGCTACGAGAACGTCTTCACCGAACCATTTGGTAATTCGCATACCGGTCGAAGGCGATTCTCGACGGAGCTGGCGACGAACTGTCGGAAGAGTAATGCATCGCTCCCGCCGGCATTGCAACAAGCTGGCACGAAAGTGTGCCACATGCTGTCGGGGTTCCCGGTTCCGTCGAAGGTCTTGAACGGAGGTGGTACGAAGCCTTTCGGGTATTGGACGGCGTCGAATTCTTACGGGTAAGGTCTACCCGTCCGAATGGATGTCCCGCTCTTCGATTGTGCTAAGGCTTCTCGCACTTGCTTGTTCCACCAAGTTCTTGATATCCTTTTCGGGAATCATACTCTGTGTTGTATCCTTTTTCGGTGATCATCCCCATTGACGGACGTAATCTCCTTTCCTCCGTCTACAATGTGAATGACCTGCGGGGGTGTCTCTCTATGTGGTTGTACTTGACTGCGGAGAGTGGCCGGAGCTACGGCCATCTCTTCCATCCTCTTAGCCATTTGAGCGATCGTGTCGTCTTTCTCCGAGCCGCCTTCTCATCGGTTCGGCTCCTCTCTTTCTGCGGCTGCAGGAGCACCTTGCGAAGGCGATGAAGCTCGTGTCTCAACCATGTTGATTTACGCGTATTCGTCGTCCATGAATTCCGATGAATCAATCTCGTCTCCGAACTTTTCTTCTCTTTCTTTTGCCAATCGTCGGATATCGGTTCTCAACTTTTCCATGGCATCTTCTAGCGGGGCTTTCGTGTGTCTTCGTGGTTGTCGTGTGATAGGCTGCCGGGTCCCCTTCTCACGAGTCCCCTTCATCGCGGTAGCACTTTCTTCGGATTCAAGTCTCTGGCGAGACTTTCTTTCTCGAGACTGCTTTGTTTCAATCTCAGCTGCCCCGGTAGTGGGACGCCATACCATCCTTCTAACGGCGGAAGGTCTAGGACCGGATGGTCGCGTCGGCCAAATGCTTGGAAGGTGGTATCCTCCCTAATTTGTAATCACGAGACGACAACGGGCGGACTAGCCTTCATTCTTTTACTTGGCTTTTCCGTCATGATGGCGGGTTCTACTCGGGGCCCAAGACGGGATTTGAGCGGCACCCGCCCTATCCTTCGTAGAATTTCCGATACGGGGCGGTTTTCCTTCTTTGCTAACTTTTCTACCAAAGTTTGCGGTCGAGCAAACGGCGTAGTTCTAGTTCTTTTCTTGCGAGCTATCGTTGTAATATGCGGGTCTGTGGTAATGTGGCGGCAATCTTGCGAATGTTTTCTTCATCTTCACGGCGGAGAGGGGATGAAACTCGCTTCCTCCCAAGAGTGGTATGTATTCGGGCGGCGGTGTATATTACGGCGATTACGGAATTTCCTCTAGGAAAGCAACTTCGGCGGCTACGGCTTCTCTAGCGATCCTTCCACTTCGTTTCTTCTTTGGGTCCTCGTTAGTGACGGAATCTTTGAGCTCGGACCCGATTTCGAAAACAGAAGGTCTTACGAGAAGATGCTGCACCTCCACGGTAACGGGTCCATCATAATTCCGGATTTCTTTCCCCTTTGATTTGGTAAAAGTCGGGGTAGGTGCGAAACAACTAGACCGGTGGGGGTAGTAAGAACAGTCCTCTGCGGACGGCGGTATTCCTCTTAGTCGAGATCCTTTGCGGAGGAGGGAATTCTTGGGTCGACCTAAGGTTGAACTCGAGCGGCGGCTCCTCGGCTTCGGATACCTTGTTCATCGGTGCAAAGAGGGAGACGTCGGTGATCTTGACGTTCGTGTTTTCAAATCCTTGTCCAAATCGGATGATTCCATTGTCGGGCGGCTCATCCTTATAGACGGCGAGGTCCGATCCATTGGTAAAAGAGAAAATCGGTTTCGGGGCTTCCATTTCGCGGGGTAGATTCTGGTTGTCGGTCCCAAGTTATGCTTCTTTTCTTTAGGATGAAAAGAAAGGAATTAAAAGAGTCCGAACTCATTCTTGTTCATGTATTTATAAGAAGGAATCACTTATTAAAAGGATCACTTATTAGAGGGTTTGTTTATTTAGAACGGAGTGTTCAAAGGTGTAGAGAAGGTAAGGAATCCGAATCGGAGTTGGAAAGGAAAAGAGAGTCTTAAGCAAGACTTCTCGACTCGAAGGATCACTCCTAAACTAACACCTATTGGGGGTCCGCCCCACCTCGAAATGAGGTAAAAGGATCTCGGAACCTCTCTGTTTAGAGGTGTCTAAACGGTGGCTCCTAAATCCAAGAGAATGTTGGTTATACTTGTTCGAGGTAGAAATGAACATAGTATCCCAACGGAAAGAAGGGTTGTTTGATCCATAAGGGACATGGATGCACTACCGATTTTTGAAAGCAGAATTATTCGATTAAAATGGAGAGAGGAATTTTCCCCAGCGGAGTCGCCAGAAGTTGTCAGCATATTTTTAGGTTGAGTGTTGTATTTTTTTTAAGAGGGGTCGCCTACAGAAGTTGTCGACGAATTTTAAATTTAATTTAAATATAGATATAATTTAGAAAGTAGTATTTGATTTTGAAAATAATTTTAAATTTGAAGATTTTAAGATATGAAATCAAACCGATCTCACATCCCAAATAGTTTATATAAACGAGCACCGCATCACAAGCCGTGTATCTATCCCTAAGGATAGACACACTCGCTTGATGGTGGGGCTCGGTTAAATAAACTAGAAGATTTGTGACATCCGTTTGGTACGCGAACCAATTTTATAAGCCGACAAATTCCCCTGCTTAATATAAATGAATTAAGCAGGGTTTATATTACCTGGGTTCTTTAAAATTCCCTATAAGGGCAAGCCCCTATAGTTAATTACATCTTAAGTGACGGGATTACCTAAGAAAACTCTCGATAATAATCAATAATTCTGCTCTCAAGAATTTCAAAGTTTAAGTTTTCAAAGAATTGAATTTTTGAATCTCAATAGGGAATGGATCAAGTTTAGAACATTTTATTTTGGGAATTCAAAGGAAGAAAAGTAGGAGAAATTACGGATTTGAAGTGAACTTCGATAATCTCCCGACTATCCTATTGTTTGGCTTGAATTTAGGAAGGTCCTAATGTTTATTTAGTATTTTGATCCTGCCAATTTTAATTAGTTAGGACTTAGATTCGTATGATAAAATCATACAAATAGCCTCGAAGATGTGAGGGTTTTTATCGTATCGGACGACTACCTCAGAGTCCTAAGACCTGTTAGGGCTTAATTTGCAATGCAAATGCCTAACGAAGAGTTGAGGATTTATGTTGCACTAGGCAAACTACCTCGAAGTCCTATGGCTTTGTTGTTTAATTCTAGGAAAGTTTTCTTGAAGTAGATTCAAGTTTTGCGACGACGATGGCCGTGCTTGCCCACCATGCTCCGAGCTCCTTGTTGTTGCGAGAGGTTTAGTTTTAGAAATCATAAATCGGGGATGAGAAAAGTGTTTTGGTTTAGAGAAGTCTTAATTTCCAAGTGTTTTTTGTGTTTTAATTAAAACAAATCTTAAAGTTGATTATAACAACACCGGTTAAGATCCCACGGTTCCATCCTTCCGGCATCATTATTTTTATCGGATTCACTTAGTCCAGATGAATTTGCTAAACTCAACAGAATGAGTTCCACACTTTCATTTAGGCCGTGGGAAATCCTGTTAGCAACACGTAGGTTACATCATCCGAGGTATTCCCGATCATCCAACAGGACGTTTTAATTTAGTTGTAGTTGTAGTTTTGTGGTTTTGTTTGTGATTAAATTTTGAGTTGTTTTATATTTTGAATGTTGTGGCGGTGAATTTTATCTTGTAGTGTCTTTTAATTTAGTTATGGGTTTCAGTTTTGGTTTCTGTCCTAAAGGTGTAGGTTTTCATGCAACAGTTGTTTATCATGCAAGAAAAGTAAGTGCGATGCGATTAAATAAGTTGCAATAGAGTAAATCGCAATAAAATAAAAGCGTACCTGGAGGGTCTTCCCGTCATCCCAAGCTGCACTTAAAACACAGTTAGAATATTTAAGCATTTAAAATAAGTCCCTAGGTAAAGCTAAGGGAAAGGTTATGGTTTTCTACCAAGTTCCTAATCCTATAGCTAGTCACCTCCTATGACGTCTAGGTCTTCAATTTTGGTTTTAAGGATGATTTTCTTCACCAAAGAACAACTAAGCTCAATTTGTTCTTAAGGACATTCCATCATATTGAGGAAGTGTTTAAGACGAATCTTAAACATCCTTTCGATATTTCGGGAATTGTCCTAAGTCCAAATGAATTCTATTGTTCAAGTGAATTAATCATCCGGGGTGTTTGAGTTAAGTTTTATTTCTTGCTCAGTGAATTAGGATGTTTGAATATCCTTATGAATGAAGTGTCATTTCACTTGATACTCCATTTAGGAGTTATAATAGTAAAAGCTCCTAAGGGCAAAATGATATTTTAATGATTTGTGATTCAAATTTAAGTTCAAATTAATGATTTAAGTTTGGAATAGTGTTCAAGTTATTTTAGATTTATTTTTGAATTCTTCATGTCTTTATATTTAATTTAATTTAATTTAATTTAACTTAATTTAATTTAATGTGGTTTAATTTAAATTAATTTAACTTAAGTTAGTTTAATGTAATATGATTTAGTTTAATTTAATTTAATTTAATTTAATTTGATTTAATTTAGTTTCAATTTAATTTAATTTAAAATAATATAATATAATATAATATAATATAATATAATTTAATTTAATTTAATTTAATTTAATTTAATTTAATTTAATTTAATTTAGTTTAATCTAATTCTTAATTTTTAATTTAATTTTTAATTTTAGAGGAATTTGTTTTAAATAATTTAACTTTAATTTAATTTAATGATTAAGTCTTTTAGCATTTTAAATCTTAAACTTGGATTATCATTTTAATTAGGAATTAAACATTAATGAAATGATTAATTTAGGGATTTTTTAAATTAAAGAATAAATTTCTTCCTAATAATATCCCTATTTTAATAATTCCAATTTTATTGTTCTTCCAAATTTAATCAATTATTTAATTAAAGTTTAATCATTTTAAATTGCTTAATGGGTTTCTACCCTTCAATTATTAAATTTCAATCATCCAAATCAGATTAGGATCAAATATTTTACTTGTTAATTTTTTTATTAAACCTAAAGTTTTAATTAAGGATTAAAAGAAATTTAATTACCACTTTACCCTTTAAGCTTAATAATTTCATAACTCACTAAATTGAACTCAAATGAACTTGAAATTTTTATGTGACTTCACTTATGTGTCAATAAAGACATGAGAGGAGAAAATGTGATTTTTCTGTATTTAATTTATTTATATAATTATTTTTGGTAGAAAATAGAGATTTCCAAGGAAAATTTAATAACATGACCAAGGGAAAGTTTCTGTCCTTAAGAAAATTAGGGGACATTCCTAATGACCAGAGGACCACTTGGACCAAATTTTGTGATTTTTTGAATTATATTTTATTTATTAGAATTATTTTAAGTTCTGGAGTATTAATTAATTTAAAAATAAAATAAATGTTGAAAAATGAATTTTATATTTTTCAAAAATCTCTCTGATATCAAGGAAATCAGAGAAGCAAATTTTGCAATTTTCTGATTTTTCTGTGATTTATTATAATTATTTTAGTGAAAATGCTAGAAAATACATTTTTTTAATTTTAAAATTACCTTAGAGCTTTAAAAATTAATATCTCACCAAATAGGCCTAAGAAAAAATATGGGGTTTGTTCCTAAGTGATTAAAATTCAAAATGTGACATTTTGGTGAATTTTATTATTTTTGTGATTTTTATTATTTTTTAATTAAAAAAATATTAAAAATAATATTAAAAATAAACTTTTTTAGAAAATTGAAATTTTAATTTTCTTAAATTCCCTGATACCAGAGAGGCTCCAAAACCAATTTGGTGAATTTTTGAAAGGTATTTTGAAAGTTATGAATTTTTAAAGTTTAAAATGACTAAATGACTTAATCAACCCATTTAGTAGGGCAAACCAAGTTCAATTGACTTCAAATTTTTATGGTGGGTTCCTCTGATCCTAAAGGTCAGTGGAGAATTGATTTCAAGTCAATTTGATGTGTGGTTAACTCTAATTAATTAGGGAGTCTATTTTGGATGTTTAAGCCAATTAGGGTTATCTTAAGTGAATTAATCCAAGTCCTATTTTTCCTAGGGTTCTCTGGTCATAAGGAACATCACCAAATTTTCCTAGAATTTATTTCACAACATGCTAATTTTTGGAATTAAAATACTCAAAACAGCAACATGCATTTGAAAAATAAATAACTTTTCATAGGGATGACCTCTGACTTTGGAAAATTCAGGGAATGTTCCCAAATTCGGAGGCTTCAAAAGCCCTATGGTCTCATGCCATGGTGAATTGTATTCATACATGGAGAATTAAATGTATGCAGAGAGTAAATAAATTATAAAAAATAAAATACTTGATGAAATTAAATGATTTCTTTTCTACATTATTCTCCTACGATTCACTGAGCAAGAGGGTATTTTTATTTTATTTTTCTGATTTTCCTACACAAAGTTATGAATTTTCCAAGTTTAAGGAATTAAATAAATAGAAAATACCCCTAATTTTCTATTTATCCGAGTCGGCGCCGCGTCATCCTCGGCATCTCCGAACGCACACGCGTCGCGCTCCTATTCGACGCCGCCGCTTGAGTCAGCAGCCCGGGCCCCGCGGTTCACGTACCATCTTCTGGTCCGACGCCATCTGAGCCGTCCGTCCGCGCGTGTATTGAATGGACGGCATCCGTTCATCGTTCCCGAGCGTCCTCGCCGAGAGCCGTACACACTAAATCCCTAAGATCTCACTCGATACTCGATGGATTTTCGTGTTCTTATGCTCCATGGATTCGTCTTGAGAAGACGAACACATCCATACGGTTATCATGCATTGAAATTAAAGCATTTGAAATGGAGAATCTCCGAAGCTCGGGATGAAGAATTAGCTCATACCTTAGCTCGAGAGGTGAAGCCTCGATCGGAGATGCTCGGCACGTTCGTTGGAGGCTGCGGGAGGCTAGGGATGAAGCACTGGGGATGTGGTGAATTGCCTAGGTGTGATTTCCACCAAGGCTGATCACAACCTTTGGGTACGGAACAAGCTGGGTGGCTCTGGAGATGGGGCTTTTGCTTGGTGGACACCTTCTCTTGGTACGGTGAAGGTGTAGGACCAATCAATTTGAGGATTGATCCATTGTGGAGAAGTGTCCTGGTTTTGGGCTTGGATTTCGACTACGAAATTGAGCTCGCGAGAGAAGAAATGGTAGGGGGATTTCGGTGGGGATCAAGTGCTCGTGTGTATGGGGAGTAGTACGGAACAATTTTGGCGAGTTTCCTTAAGGTTTGTTTTTAGCACCTCTCATGGCCGAGAGAGTGAGGGGTTTAAATAGGCATGGGCGGAGGCTCTCCCGGGGGGTGTTGAGGGCTGGGATCGAGCTGCTCCTGGCATGTGAAGAACGGCCACAATGGCCACTGGGGATGGGGCGGCTCGGCGAGTGAGAATTCCAAAGTTGGCTCACATGTGAGCTCTCGGCCATGGTGTTTTCCGGCGACTGGGGTGGCTGGCCGGCAGGCAAGGGTCACCCTCAGGGTCAGGTGGGTCAGGGCTGGGTGTTTGTGCAAGCAATTGGCAAATGCCATGTGTAAAAGGCTTGGATTAAAATGGAATGGGAGAGGGCTTATTTTGGCTCAAATTGGTCAACCCCTCCATTTGGGCTAGGTGCACCACCCAAGGCTTTGTTTAGGCTGAATAGAAAGTGATTTAGGTCAGCTTAATCAGTGGGGAATGGTCACCATCCAAGTACGATTAAGCTTAAGCAAGATTTAGTGGAATCATGGGAGTGGTTAATCACCTTTAGGAATTAAGGAAAGAGTCTCCTCCTTTTGCCCAAAATGGCATGGTGACATGTAAAGAGGCTCTCATGGCTTCCATGTGGCTCATGCATGGCTTCATGGCTCACCTTTGGCTTGGGAAAAGTCAAGTCAATTTCATGGAAATGGATTATAGGAATTTTTTGGTAATTTGATGGAAATTTGTATGGAACTTGATTTGGAATGATTTGATGATGAATTTAGGACTTAGGTATTGAGTTTAATTGAAAGTATGATGAGGGGAAATGTCATATGGGCTTTGGGACCAATTTTGGGCCTTTGGATGTGGTAAAGGATGGGCTTTTAAAATGGTTTAGGAAAGTGGGCTTTTGAATTTTAAAATGGATTTTGGGATGAAATTTTGGTAAAGGCTTGGGCCAAATAATTCTTGAGTTTGGTTTAGGGATGTGTCATGAGTGGTTTGAAACAAATTTGAGGTGATTTGGGTTTGAATTGGGTTGGATATGGGCCTTTTTGGTAAAGAGGCTAAGGTGGGCCAAAATGGGCTACCATGGGCCAAAGTTGGGCTAGAGTTGAAATTGATGTAAAATTAATGTTGGGAAATGTTTATGGGGGTGTTTCAAAGAGGTTTTGGCTTTGGTTAGGTTTTGATTTTGGGATTTGGGCTCATTTGGGCTAGGTTTAGGTTTAGGTCAAAATTGGGCTTTTTGATTTTGGGTTGAATTTGAGTGGGGCTTGGGTCTAAATTTTGGGCAAATCATGTTAGTGTTTTGTTTATGGGGATGTCAAGGAGGGTTTAGAAAAGATTTGGGGTTAATTGGAGTTGAATTGGGTGAGTTTGGGTTAGGTTTGGGTCATAGGTCCAAATTGGGCTTTAAGGCCAAAAGTGAAATTGGATCCCAATGCCAATCAAATTGGGCTTGGATTTGGTCTAGATTGGTGTTGGGGATGTTAAGTTGAAGTTTAGAATTGAATTGGACCAGAATTTAGGTCAATTGGGTAGGTTAGGTTTGACATTGGGTTCACTTTGGGTTAAAATGGGTCAAATTGGGGGTTTTGATAAAAGTGGGGTAAATTGACAAAATTGGCCCATGGTGTAGTTGAAAATTTGGAAAATGGAAGATTAGGTGAATGTAAGTGGAATAAAATCATCTTGGTTGAGCCATGAAGCCATATCAAGCCCACATGAGCCATGAAGCCATATCAAGCCCACATGAGCCATGAAGGGACTCATTTGAGGCATTCACTATGTTGTTCCTAACCCTCTTAGCCAAGGGCTTAGGGGTTAAGGACCATCCATGTGAATCATCTACATGAGTCGGGAGGTCAAGTCGGGTATGGGTGTGTTTTAGGAGGTGTATGGAAGTGTAGTGTATGTGTAAGTCGGCCCCTTCATCGGACCGGGCCACCCGGGGCGGTCCTAAGGCCAAAGAGTCCTATAGGAACTCATCCTTTTAAACTTCCACATTTGATTTCAACCCTCCAGGTGATTAGGGGTCTACGGTCAAGTTTGTGGAGTTTGCGGGGAGTTAAGAAGTGGTTTAAAATTCTAGATGGTGGATCCCAATTCTAATCCTCTAAGATAGTCAAAGGAAAAGCCTAAGGCTAGATCCTAAGTACTAAAGAGAAGAAGAGAAGACCTCATCAAAAATGAGGTCAACACCCGTCCGAATGGATGTCCCGATCTTTGATTGTGCCAAGGCTTCTCGCACCTGCTGTTCCACCATGTTCTTGATATCCTTTTCCGGAATCACGCTTTGTGTTGTATCCTTCTTTAATTGATCATCCCCGTTGACGGATGTAATCTCCTTTCCTCCGTCTACAATGTGAATAACTTCCGGGGGTGTTTCTCTTTGGGGTTGAACCTGACTCTGGAGAGTGGCTAGGGCTACAGCCATCTCTTCCATCCTTTTTGCCATTTGGGCAATCGTATCATCTTTCTCTTGAAGCTGCCTCCTCATCACTTCCGGTTCTTCTCTTTCTGCGTACTGCGAGAGCACCTTGTGAAGCTGACGAAGCTCGTGTTTCAACCATGTTAATTTCTGCATATTCATCATCCATGAACTCTGACTAGTCAACTTCATCTCCAAACATTTCTTCTCTTTCTCTTGCTAATCGTTGAATGTCAGTTCTTAGCTTTTCCATAGCGTCCTCCAATGGTCTTTTTCGTGCGGTTTCGCAGTTATCATGCGATGACCGTTGGATTTCCTTCTTGGGAGTCCCCTTCATTCCAGTGGCGCTTTCTTCGGACTCGAGTCTCCTGACGAGACTTTCCTTTTCTGGTCGTTGTTTCGGTCTTAATTGGTCTGTAGTAGGACGCCATACCATCCTTCTAGCAGCGAAGGCCTAGGACCGGATGGTCACGTCGGCCGAATCTTTGGAAGGTGGTATCCTCACGATACGCAAGCACTGAAACAACAACGGGTGGACTAGCCTTCATCTTCTTATTCGGCTTTTACGTAGGCGCTAACGGGTTCTACTCGTGGCCGAAGACGGGATTTGGCCGGCACCCGCCCTATCCTTCTTAAAATCTACGATACGGGGCATTTTTCTTTCTTCGCTAACTTCTCGATCACGATCCGTTGTCGGGCGAATGGTGTAATCCTTGCCCTTTTCTTTCTGTTGTCGGCTGTAATATGCGGGTCGAGGTAATGTAGAGGCAATCCTGTGGACATTTTCCTCGTCGAGTCGCGGCGGAAAGGGGATGGAATCTACTTCCTTCCAAAAGGGGTGTATATTCGAGCAATGGTATGTATTCGGGTAGTGGTGTGTACTCGGGGATTTCTTCTAAGAAAGCGACTTCGGCGGCTACGGCTTTCTGGCAATCTTCCTACCTCTATTTCTCCTCTGAGTCCGTGTTAGGGGTGGAACCCTTGAGCTGGACCCAATTTCAAAAACAGAAGGTCTTGCACGTAAATCTGTACCCTCCACGGTAACATGCTCGTTACAAATTTGAACTTCCTTCCCCTTCAGTTTGGCGGAAGCCGGGGTAGGTGCAGAGACGACTAAACCAGTGGGGGTAGAGATAACGGTCCTCCTTTGGACAGTGGTATTCCTCTCAGCTGGAACCTTTTGCAGAGGAGGAAACTCTTGAGTTGACTTAAGGTTGAACTCAATCATGGGTTTCTCAGTTTCTGGCACTTTATCCATTAGTGCGAAGAGAGTAACGTCAGCGAACTTGACATTTGTGTTCTCGAATCCTTGTCCAAACCGGATGATCCCATTGTCGGGAAGCTCATCCTTGTAAACAGCGAAGTCCAGTCCATTGGTGAAGGAGAAAATCAGTTTTGGGGCTTCCATTTCTGCAGGGTAGATTCGATTGTCGATCCCGGGTTTTGCTTCTTCTCATCGGGACGAAAAGAAAGGAATCGAAAGAGTCCGAACACATTCTTGTTCATGTATATTTGTTAAAAGAGTCATTCATTAGAGGGTTTGTTTATTTAGAACGGAATGTTCAAAGGTGTAGAGAAGGTAATGAATCGATTCGAGTTGGAAAGGAAAAAAAGTCTTATGCAAGACTTCTCGACTCGAAGGATCACTCCTAAACTAACACCTATTGGGGGTCCACCCCACCTCGTAAATGAAGTAAAAGGATCTCAGAACCTCTCTGTTTAGGGGTGTCTAAACAGTGGCTCCTAAATCCGAGAGAATGTTGGCTATACTCGTTCAAGGTAGAAATGAACATAGTATCCCAACGGAAAGATGGGTAGTTTGATCCATTAGGGACATGGATACACTACCGATTTTTTGAAAGCAGAACTATCTGATTAAAAATGGAGAGAGAAATTATTCCCCAGCGGAGTCGCCAGAAATTGTACGGCTTATTTTTAGGTTATGTGTTTCATTTTGAAAAGGGGGTCGCCTATAGAAATTGTCGGCGAATTTTTAATTTAATTTAAATAAATAATTTGAAAAGTAGTATTTGATTTTGAAAAATAATTTCAAATTTGAAAATTTTAAGATATGAAATCAAACTGATCTCACATCCCGAATAGTTTATATAAACGAGCACCGCATCATAAACTGTGTATCTATCTCGAAGAATAGACACACTGTTTGGTGGTGGGGCTCGATTAAATAAACTAGAGGATTTGTGACATTTGTTTGGTCTGCGAACCAATTTTATAAGCCGACAAATTCCCCTGCTTAATATGAAAACATTAAACAGGGTTTATATTACCTGGGTTCTTAAAATTCCTATAAGGGCAAGCCCCTATAGTTAATTACATCTTAAGTGACGGAAATCACCTAAGAAAACTCTCGATAATAATCAGTAGTTCTGCTCTCAAGAATTTCAAAGTTTAAGTTTTCAATGGATTGAATTTTGGAATTTCAATAGGGAATGGATCAAATTTGGAACATTTTTGTTTTGGGAATTCAAAGGAAGAAAGGTAGGAGAAATCACAGATTCGAAGCGAACTTCGGTAATTTCCCGACTATCCTATTGTTTGGCTTGGATTTAGGAAAGTCCTAATGTTTATTTAATGCTTTGATCTTGCCAATTTTAATTGATTAGGACTTATATTTGTATGATAAAATCATATAAATAGCCTCGAAGATGTGAGGGTTTATGTCGTATCGGACGACTACCTCGGAGTCCTAAGACCGGTTAGGGCTTAATTTACATGACATGATCATGCAAATGCCTAACGAAGAGTTGAGGATTTATGTTGCACTAGGAAAACTACCTCGAAGTCCTATAGCTTGGTTATTTAATTCTAAGAAAGTTTTGCTGAAGTAGACTCAGAGTTTTGCTTGATGACGATGGCCGTGCTCTGCCCACCATGCTCCGAGCTCCTTGTTATTGTAGTGGTTTAGTTTTAGAAGTCATAAATCAGGAGATGAGAAAAGTGTTCTGGTTTAGAGAAAATCTTAAAATCTAGGTGTTTTTAATATTTTGATTAAACAAATCTTAAAGTGATTATAATAACACCGGTTAAGATCCCACGGTTCCATCCTTCCGGCATCGTTATTTTTATCGGATTCACTTAGTCCAGATGAATTTGCTAAACTCAACTGAATGAGTTCCACACTTTCATTTAGACAGTGGGAAATCCCGTTAGCAACACGTAGGTTACATCATCCGAGGTATTCCCGATCATCCAACAAGACGTTTTAGTTTAGTTGTAGTTGTAGTTTTGTTGTTCTGTTTGTGATTAAATTTTGAATTTTCTTATATTTTGAAATGTTGTGGCGGTGAATTTTATCTTACAATGACTTTTACTTTAGTTTTGGTTTCAGTTTTAGGGACTATCCTAAAGGTGTGGGTTTTCATGCAACAGTTGTTTATCATGCAAGAAAAGTAAGTGCGATGCGATTAAGTAAATTGCAATAAAATAAAAGCTTACCTGGAGGGTCTTCCCGTCATCCCAAGCTGCACTTAAAACACAGTTAGAATATTTAAGCATTTAAAGTAAGTTCTTAGGTAAAGCTAAGGGAAGGGTTATGGTTTTATACCAAGTTCCTAATCCTATAGCTAGTCATCTCCTACGACGTCTAGGTTCTTTTATTTTGGTTTGAGGACGATTTTCTTCATCAAAGAACAATTAAGTTCAATTGTTCTTATAAATATCCTATCATATCGAGGAAGTGCTTAAGACGAGTCTTAAACATCTTTTCAATATTTCTAGGATTATTTTAAGTCCAAATGAATTTAATTATACAAATAAATTAATCGTCCGAGGATTCAAGTTTTGCTGTTATCTTGCTCGGTGAACTAGGACATTTGAATATCCTATGAATGAAGTAGCACTTCATTTAACACTCCTTTTAAGAGTTATGACATCACGAGCTTTTGAGGGCAAATGGATGTTCAAGTGGTTTATGATTTAATTTTAGTTAATGGATTTAAGTTTGGAATAGTGTTCAAGTTGTTTTAGATTTATTTTTGAATTCTTTTTTTTTTTGTCTTAGGTGATGTTATATTTAATTCAATTTAATTTAACTTAGTTTAATTTAATTTAATTTAATTCAATTTTAATTTAATGTGGTTTAATTTAATTTAATTTAATTTAAGTTAATTTAATATAATATGTTTTAATTTAATTTAATTTAATTTGATTTAATTTAATTTAATTTAATATGTTCTAATTTAATTTAATTTAATATGTTTTAATTTAATTTAATTTAATTTAATTTAATTTAATTTAATTTAATTTAATTTGATTTAATTTAATTTGATTTAATTTAATTTAATTTAATTTAATTTAATATGTTTTAATTTAATTTAATTTAATTTAATTTAAATTTTAATTTGATTTTATTTTTAATTTTAATTTAATATTTATTTTAAAAGGGTTTAATTTAAATAATTTAATTCAATTCAATTTAATGATTAAGTCTTTTAGCATTTTTAAATCTTAAATTTGAATTATCATTTTAATTAGTAATTAAATATTATTGAGATGATTAATTTAGGGATTCTTAAATTAAAGAACAAATTTCTTTCTAATAACATCCCTATTTTAATAATTCCAATTTCATTATTCTTCCAAATTTAATCAATTATTTAATTAAAGTTCATTTCAATTATTTTTAAATTGTTTAATAGGTTTCTACCCTTTAATTATTTAAATTTCAATCATCCAAGTCAGATTAGAATAAAATATTTTACTCTTTCATTTTATTAAGCCTAAAGTTTTAATTAAGGGATAAAATTTTAATTACCATTTTGCCCTTCAAGCTTAATAATTCCATAACTCACTAAATTGAGCTCAAATGAACTTGAAATTTTTATGTGACTTCACTCATATGTCAATAAAGACATGAGAGGAGAAAATGTGATTTTTCTGTGTTTAATTTATTTATGTAATTATTTTTGGTGGAAAATAGGGATTTCCAAGGAAAATTCAATAACATGACCAAGGGAAAGTTTCTGTCCTTAAGAAAATTATGGGACCTTCCTAATGACTAGTGGACCACTTGGACCAATTTTGGTGATTTTCTGAATTATATTATTTTTATTATAATTATTTTGAGTTTTGGAGTATTAATTAATTTAAAAATAAAATAAAGGTTGAAAAATGAATTTTATATTTTTCAAAAATCTCTCTGATATCAAGGAAATCAGAGAATCAATTTTTATAATTTTCTGATTTTTCTTTTATTTATTAGAATTATTTTAGTGGAAATCCTAGAAAATACATTTTTTTTTATTTTAAAATTTCCTTAGGGCTTTAAAATTTAATAACTCATCATAGAGACCTAGGAAAAATATGGGGTTTGTTCCTAAGTGACTAAAATTCAAAATGTGACATTTTGGTGAATTTTATTATTTTTGTGATTTTTATTATTTTATTAATTATTAAAATATTAAAATAATACAAAAAATCAACCTTTTTAGAAAATTGAAATTTTAATTTTTTTAAATTCCCCTGATATCAGAGAGGCTCCAAAACCAATTTGGTGAATTTTTGAAAAGTATTTTGAAAGTTATGAATTTTTAAAGTTTAAATTAGCTAAATGGCTTAATCAACCCATTTAGTAGGGCTAACCAAGTCCAATTGACTTCAAACTTTTATGATGGGTTCCTCTGATCCTAAAGGTCAGTAGAGAATTGATTTCAAGTCAATTTGATGTGTGATTAGCTCTAATTAATTAAAGACCTATTTTGGGTGTTTAAGCCAATTAGGGTCATTCCAAGTGAATTAATTCAAAACCTATTTTTCCTAGGGTCCTCTGGTCATGAGAAACATCACCAAATTTTCCTAGAATTTATTTCACAACATGCTAATTATTAGATTTAAAATACTCAAAACAGTAACGTGAATTTGAAAAATCAATAACTTCTCATAGGGATGGCCTCTGACTTTGGAAAATTCAGGGAATGTTCCCAAATTCAGAGGCTTCAAAAGCCACTATGGTCTCATGCCATGGTGAATTTCCTATATGCATGGAGAATTAAAACAATGCAGACAGTAAATAAATCATTAAAAATAAAATACTTGATGAAATTAAATGATTTCTTTTCCACATTATTCTCCTCTATTCACTGAGCCAGAGGATATTTTTATTTTATTTTTCTAATTTTTCTACACAAAGTTAGGCATTTTTGAAGTTTAGGGAATTAAATAAATCAAAAAATCCCTATTTTTCTATTTATCCGAGTTGGCGCCGCGTCAACCTTAGCATCTTCGAAAGGCCACGGGTCGTCTCCTGATTCGGCGCCGCCATCCGACTCAGCGTTCCAGGGGCCCGCGGTTCATGCACCATCGCGCTGTCCGGCTCGATCCAGACCGTCCGCTCGATACACGCTCGATTCGACGGCTCCCAGTCATCGTCTACGACTGGTGTGCACCCGTGACCGTCAACCTTCTAACCCTAATTTCTCACTCGATTCTCAACGGATTTTCGTGTTCTTATGCTCTATGGATTCGTCTTGAGGAGACGAACACATCCATACGATAAACATGTATTTAAATTGACTCAAATTAAATGGAGAATCTCTGTAAGCTCGGGAAGAAGAGTGAGTCCATACCTTTGCTCAGAGAAGTGAAGCTTCGATCTGAGAGTTGTGTCACATTCGATTGGGTCCCAGCAAGCTCTAGATAAAGTCTCCCGGTCTGGTGAATTGCCTAGCTATGAAAGTGACCACAGCCGATCACAAAGCTTGGAGGCTGGAACAACTGGGTGGCCTGGGGATGGGGCTTTCAGTGGGAAACTTCTCCTCTTGGTCTGGTGAAGGTGTAGGACCAATCAATTTGGGGATTGGCTCACTGTGGAGAAGTGTCCTGGTTTTGGGCTTGGATTTCAACTCTGAAATTGAGCTCACAGAGAGGAAATGGCAGGGGATTTCAGTGGGGATCAAGTTCTCTATGTGTGGGGAGTAGTCTGGAACAATTTTGGCAGAGTTTCCTTAAGGTTTTGTTTCAGCACCTCTCATGGCCGAGAGGAGGTGGTGTTTAAATAGGAGAGGGTGGAGGGCCTTCCAGGGGGAGTTAGGGCTTGGGATCAGCTGCTCTTGGCAAGAGAAGAACAGCCATGGTGGCCATTGGGCATGGGGCGGCTCGGCGGTGAGAATTCCAAGTTTGGGCTCACATGTGAGCTCTCGGCCCTGGTGTTTTCCGGCGGCCGTGGTGGTCGGCCGGCCGGGGTCGAGTCACCCTCGAGGTCGGGGAGGTCGGGGCTGGGGTTTAGTGTAGGCAATTGGCAAATGCCATGTGTCAAAAGCTTGATTTAAAATGGAATGGGAGAAGGCCAATTTTGGCTTGATTTGGTCAAGTCCACCTTTTGGGCTTGGTTCACCCTTCAAGGTGGCTTTGGGTGTTGTGGGGAGTCAAAAGGATCAGCTGGTTTGACATGGGGAAGTCCTTATCCAAATATATTTGGATTAAATTTGGGTTAAGGGGAATCATGGTTAAGGCTAATGACTTTAGGAGATTAAGGAAAGAGTCTCCTCCTTTTGCCCAAAATGGCATGGTGACATGTAAAGAGGCTCTCATGGCTTCCATGTGGCTCATGCATGGCTTCATGGCTCATCTTTGGCTTGGGAAAAGTTAAGTCAATTTCATGGAAATGGGTTTAAAGAAATTTTGGCACTTTGATGGGAATTTGGAATATGGCTTGATTTGGAACCATTTGATGATTGATTTGAACTTAGGGATGATTTTAATTAAGGGTATGATGATAAGAATTTGTCATATGGGCCTTGGATGAATTTGGGCTTTTGAATTTGAAGGAAGTGGGCTTTTAGGAAGGTTAAAGGGAAGTGGGCTTTTGATTTTAGGATGGGCATTTGGGTGAAAATTTTGTGAAGGACCATGTCAAATAAATGTTACAATTGGTTTAGGGATGTTTCATGAATGGTTTGGAGTCAATTTGGTGTGATTTGGAATTGAATTGGTTTGAATTTGGGTTCATTTGGTAAGTGGGCCAATGTAGGTCAAATTGGGCTAACTTGGGCCAATGTTGGGCTAGGGTTGAAATTGATGTAAAATTAATGTTGGGAAATGTTTATGGGAGTGTTTCAAAGAGGTTTTGGCTTTGCTTGGGTTTTGATTTTGGGGTTTGGGTCTATTTGGGCTAGGTTTAGGTTTAGGTCAAAATTAGGCCTTTTAGCTTTGGGTTGAATTTGAGTGGGGTTTGGGTCTAAACTTTGGGCAAATCATGTTAGTTTTTTGTTTATGGGGATGTTAAGGAAGGTTTAGAAAAGATTTGGGGTTAATTGGAGTTGAATTGGGTGAGTTTGGGCTAAGTTTGTGTCATGGGTCCAAATTGGGCTTTAAGGCTAAAAGTGAAATTGGATCCAAATGTCAATCAAATTGGACTTGGATTTGGCCTAGATTGGTGTTGGGGATGTTGAATTGAAGTCTAGAATTGAATTGGACCAGAATTTGAGTCAATTGGGTAGGTTTGGTTTGACATTGGGTTCACTTTGGGTTAAAATGGGTCAAATTAGGGGTTTTGATAAAACTGGGGTAAATTGACAAAATTGGCCCATGGTGTAGTTAGACAAAATGAAATTGGGAATATTTGGGATGTTCTAGAATTTTCTGGGAATTTTCTGAATTTTTGGATTTTTTGGCTAAGAGGGGCATTTTGGGTATTTGGAGGGTATTGAGAGGTATTTTTGGAATTTTTGGTATTTTTGGGTATGAATGATCAATTTGAGTAATGTGGGAATGTTTGGGATTGATTTTGAGGAATTTTGGATAATTTAGGTGATTTTGCAAATTTTGGGTGGTTTCAAGGGTTTTGGGTTGGCTAGGCGGGTGTAAGGTCCCAGGGGTCAAAAATTGAAAATTTGCAAAATTGAAGATTAGGTAAATGTAAGTGGAATGAAATCATTTTGGTTGAGCCATGAAGCCATATCAAGCCCACATGAGCCATAAAAGGGACTCATTTGAGGCATCCACTATGTTGTTACTAACCCTCTTAGCCAAGGGCTTAGGGGTTAAGGACCATCCATGTGAATCACCTTCATGAGTCAGGAGGTCAAGTTAGGTATGGGTGTGTTTTTAGGAGGTGTGTGAAAGTGTAGTGTATAGGTGCAGTGTGTAAGTCAGCCCTTCACCAGACCAGGCCACCCAGGGCAGTCCTAAGGCCAAAGAGTCCTATAGGAACTCATCCTCTAAACTTCCACATTTGATTTCAACCCTCTAGGTGATTAGGGGTCTACAATCAAGTTTGTGGAGTTTGCAGGGAGTTAAGAAGTGGTTTGAATTTCTAAGTGGTGGGTCCCAATTCTAATCCTCTAGGATAGTCAAAGGAAAAGCCTAAGGCTAGATCCTAAGTACTAAAGAGAAGAAGAGAAGACCTCATCGAAAATGAGGTCAACATACCCTCCACGGTAACATGCTCATTACAAACTTGGACTTCCTTCCCCTTTAGTTTAGCGGGAGCCGGGGTAGGTGCAGAGACGACTAGACCGGTGGGGGTAGAGACAACAATCCTCCTACGAACAGTAGTATTCCTTTCAGCTGGAACCCTTTGCAGGGGAGGGAAGTCTTGAGCTGACTTCATGTTGAATTCAATCACGGGCTCTTCAGTCTGACATTTTGTCCATTAGTGTGAAGAGAGAGACGTCAGCGATCTTGACATCTGTGTTGCCAAATCCTTATCCAAAATGGATGATCCCATTGTCGGGTAGCTCATCCTTGTAAACAGCGAAGTCCAGTCCATTGGTGAAGGAGAATATTAACTTTGGGGCATCCATTTTCTGCAGGACAGATTCTGAATGTCAGTCCCGAATTATACTTCCTTTCGTCGTAAAGTTTAAGACAAAAAAGAAAGAGTCTGAACACATTTTCGTTTATGTTAGTGCATTTGTGATTTAGAAAAGAGGTTGTTTATTAGGCAGTTTGTTTGTTAAAAAAAACAAAACGATTAAAGGAAAAAGGTTATGGAAAAGGTAAAGGGCCTGATTTAGAATTGGAAAGGAAGAGAGAGACCTATGTAAGACTTCTCAACTTGAAGGATCGCTCCTAAGCTAACACCTATTGGGGGTCCACCCCACCTCAGAAAAGAGGTAAAAGGATCTCAGAACCTCTCTGTTGAGGGGTGTCTAAACAGTGGCTCCTAAATGCAAGAGAGTTGACTATACCCGCTCAAGACAGAAATGAACGTGGTATTTCAACGGAAGAATGGTAGCTTGGTCAACTAGGGACATGGACTTGCTACCGATTTATGAAAGCAAAACCATCTGATCAAAATGGAAAGAGGAACTTGTTCCCAGCGGAGTCGTCGGAAATTGTCGGCATATTTTTAGGTTGAGTGTTGTATTTTTTAAAAGGGGTCGCCTACGGAAATTGTCGGCGAAATTTAAATTTTAAATTTAATTTAAATATATATATAATTTAGAAAGTAGTATTTAATTTTGAAAATAATTTTAAATTTGAAAATTTTAAGATACGAAATCAAACCGATCTCACATCCCAAATAATTTATATAAAAGAGCACCGCATCACAAACCGTGTATCTATCCCGAAGAATAGACACACTGCTTGATGATGGGGCTCGATTAAATAAACTAGAAGATTTGTGACATCCGTTTGGTCTGCGAACCAATTTTATAAGCCGACAAGTTCCCCTGCTTAATACAAAGAAATTAAGCAGGTTTATATTACCTGGGTTCTTAAAGTTCCCTATAAGGGCAAGCCCCTATAGTTAATTACATCTTAAATGACGGGAATCATTTAAGAAAAAATCTCAATAATGATTAGTGGTTTTGCCCTCAAGAATTTCAAAGTTTAAAGTTTTCAAAGGATTGGATTTTGGAAATTTCAATAGGGATTAGCTCAAATTTGGAACAGTTTATTTTAAGAGTCCAAAGGAAGAGAAGTAGGAGAAGCTGAGGATACAAGAAGAATCTTGGCAACTTCCTAAACTATCCTATTGTTTGGCTTCAATTTTGGAATTTATTTAATATTGCAATCCTGCCAATTTTAATTAATTTAGGACTTATATTTGCATGACATGATCATACAAATAGCCTTGAAGATGTGAGGATTTATGTCATACCAAACAACTACCTCGGAATCTTAAGACCGGTTAGGACTTAATTTGCATAAAATGATTATGCAAATGCCTAACGAAGAGTTGGGGATTTATGATGCACTAAGAAAACTACCTCGGAATCCTATGGCTTGGTTATTTAGTTCTAAGGAAAGTTTTGCTGAAGTAGACTCAGGTTTTGCTGATGACGATGGCCGAGCTGCCCACCATGCTCCGAGCTCCTTGTTGTTGCAGAGGTTTAGTTTTAGAATTCATAAATCAGGAGATGAGAGAAGTATTCTGGTTTAGAGAAAATCTTAAAATTCAAGTGTTTTTTAATATATTAATTAAAACAAATCTTAAAGTTGTTTAAACACAACCGATTAAGATCCCACGGTTCCGTCATCCCGACACCGTTATTTTCATTGAATTCACTTAGTCCAGATGAATTTGCTAAACTCAACTGAATGAGTTCCACACTTTCATTTAGATCGTGGGAAATCCCGTTAGCAACACATGGGTTACGTCATCCGAGGTATTCCCGATCATTCAACGAGACGTTTTAATTTAGTTGCAATTGTAGTTTTGTTGTTCTGTTTGTGATTAATTTTTGAGTTGTTTTTATATTTTGGAATGTTGTGGCGGTGAATTTTGATCTTGCAATGACTTTTAATTTAGTTTTGGTTTCAGTTTAGGGACTATCCTAAAGGTTTTGGTTTTCATGCAACAGTTGTTTATCATGCAAGAAAAGTAAAGTACAGCGCATGTAAGTAAATTGCAATAAAGTAAATTGCAATAAAATAAAAGCGTACCTGGAGGGTCTTCCCGTTATCCAAAACTGCACTTAAAACACATGTTAAGACATTTAAATGTTTCAACAAGTACCTAGGTAAATCTAAGGGAAAGGTTTTGGTTGTCTACCAAAGTCCTAATCTTATAGCTAATCATCTCCTATGACGTCTAGGTTCTTGTGTTTTGGTTTAAAGATGACTCTCTTCACCCAAGAACAATTAAATTCAGTTGTTCTTATAAACATCCTATCATATTGAGGAAGTGCTTAAGACGAGTCCTAAACATCTTTTCAATACCTCTAGGATTGTTTTAAGTCCAAGAGAATTTAATTATACAAGTGAATTAATCATCCAGGAGTTTAAGTTTTGTTATCTTGCTCAATGAACTAGGACTTTTGAATATCCTATAAGTGAAGTAACACTTCACTTGATGCCTCATTTAAGAGTTATAATAATAAGAGCTTTAAAAGGGCAAATCAAATTATTAAATATTTTGATGATTTAAACTTAATGATTTAATTTTAATTTTGACTTAATTATAAAAAGTTAGTTTAAGTTTGGAATAGTGTTCAAGTTATTTTTGATTTAATTCTTAAGGATTTCATTTAGGTTTGTTGTTAAATGATTTTAATTTAATTTAATTCAATTTAACTTTAATTTAATTTAATTTAATTTTGATTTATTTTAATTTAATTTTAATTTAATTTTAATTTAATTTTAATTTAATTTAATTTTAATTTAATTTAATTTTAGTTTTAATTTAATTTTAATTTTAATTTAATTTTAGTTTAATTTTAATTTGGATTATTATTTTAATTAATTAATTTTTATTTATTTATTAAGAATTAAGTATTATTGAAGTGGTTTATTTAGGGACTTTTAAATTAAAGAATAAATATCCTCTTAATAATATCCCTACTTTAATAATTCCAATTTCCATCATTTTCCTAAAATTTCAATTAATTAATTAATTAAAGTTTATTTTAATTATTTTTTTTTTGAAATGGTTAGTAGGTTTCTACCCTCAATCATTTAAGTTCAATCATCCAAAATCAATTTAAAATAAAATATTTTACCCTCCCCTTTTTGATTAATCCTAAAATTTTAATTAAAGGTTGAAATCTTTTAATTACCATTTTGCCCTTCAAGCTTAATAATTCTATAACTCACTAAATTAAGCTCAAATGAACTTGAAATTTTTATGTAACCTCAATTACATGTCAATTAAGACATTAGAAGAGAAAATGTGATTTTTTTACATTTAATTTATTTATGTAATTATTTTTAATGGAAAATAGGGTATTTCAAGGAAAATTCAATAACATGACCAAGGAAATGTTTCTGTCCTTAAGAAAATTATGGGATGTTCCTAATGACCAGAGGACCATTTGGGCCAATTTTAGTGATTTTTTGAATTATATTTTATTTATTAGAATTATTTTGAGTTTTGGAGTATTAATTAATTTTAACATAAAACTAAAGTTGAAAAATGGATTTTATATTTTTCTTAAATCTCTCTGACCTCAAGGAGTTTAGAGAAATAAAATTTTCATTTATCTGATTTTTCTTTGATTTATTAGAATTATTTTAGTGAAAAGGTTGAAAAATACATTTTTTTTATTATTAAAAATCACATTAAGCCTTTAAAATTCAATATCTTATCCCAGTGGCTTAAGAAAAATATTTGGTTTGTTCCTTAGTAATTAGAATTCAAAATGTGACATTTTGGTGATTTTTAATAATTTTATGATTTTTATTATTTTTAATTATTAAAAATATTAAAATATTGATAAAAATTAACTTTTTTAGAAAATTACAATTTTAATTTTCCTAAGTTCCTCTGATATCAGAGAAGCTCCAAACCATTTTTTTGAATTTTTGAAAAGTAATTTGTGAGTTATGAATTTTTAAAATTTAATTTTACTCATGGGGCTTAATCAACCCATTTGGTGGATCAAATCAAGTCCAATTAGTTTCAAATTTTTATGTGAGACTCTCCTGACCCTAAAGAATAGTGAAGAATTGTTTCCAAGTCAATTTGATATATAGTTAACCCTAATTAATTAAAGTTCAATTTTGGGTGTTTAGACCAATTAGGGTTATTCCAAGTGAATTAACTCAAAACTTATTTTTCCTAGGTTCCTCTGGTCATAAGAAACATCACCAAATTTTCCTAGAATTTATTTCTCAATAAGCTAATTATTGGAATTAAAATACTCAAAACAGTAACATGCAATTGAAAAATCAATAACTTCTCATAGGGATGGCCTCTGACCTTGGAAAATTCAGGGAATGTTCCCAAGTTCAGAGGCTTTAAAAGCCCTATGGTCTCATGCCATGGTTAATTTCCTATATGCATGGAGAATTAAAATAGTGCAGAGAGTAAATAAATTATTAAAAATAAAATACTTGATGAAATGACCTGATTTCTTTTCCACATTATTCTCCTCTATTCACTGAGCAAGAGAGTATTTTTATTTTATTTTTAGGATTTTTCTACACAAAGTTATGAGTTTTTGAAGTTCTGGATATTTAATAAATAAGAAAATACCCTAATTTCCTACTTAACCACGCGGCGCTGCGTCAACCTTAGCGGATCCGAAAGGCCACGCGGTGTCTCCTGGTTCGGCGCCGCCATCTGAGTCAGCTGCCATGGGGCCCGCAATTCACGTACCGTCTCCTGGTCTGACACCATCTGAGCCGTCCTTTCGATACACGCACAATCCAACGGCTCCCAGTCATCGTCTACGACTGGTGTGAACCCGTGACCGTCCACACTAAAACCCTAAGATCTTACTCAATACTTAACAGATATTTGTGTTCTTGTGCTCTATGGATTCGTCTTGAAGAGACGAATACATCTATATGGTGATCATGCATTGAAATTAAGGCATTTGAAATGGAGAATGTTCAGAAGCTTGGGAAGAGGAGAGAGCTCATACCTTTGCTCAGAGAAGTGAAACTTCGATCTGAGAGTTGTGTCATGTTCGATTGGGTCCAAGCAAGCTCCAGATGAAGTCCCTTGGCACAGTGAATTGCCTATGTACAAAAGTGACCACGGCCGATCACAAAGCTTGGAGGCTGGAGCAACTGCGGGTGGCCCGGAGAGGGGGCTTTCACCTGGGAAATTCTCCTCTTGGTACGAGTGAAGGTGTAGGACCAATCAATTTAAAGATTGGCTCACCGTAGTGAAGTGTCCCGTTTTTTGGTGGAATTTGGACTATGAAATTGAGCTCTGTTAATGGGGATTAGGGCAAATGGACACTGGAGCTCAATTGCTCTAAGTGTGGAGAGTGGTCTGGGACAATTTTGGTAGAGTTTCAGTAGGTTTATTTCAGCACCTCTTCCATGGCCGAGAGAGGTGGGGTTTAAATAGGAGTGGCTGGAGGGCCTCCCAGGGGGAGTTAGGGGTTGGGATCGGCTGCCCTGGTGAGGAGAAGAACAGCCATGGTGGCCATTGGGCATGGGGCAACTCAGCAGGTGAGAATTCCAAGCTTGGGCTCACCGGGAGCTCTCAGGTGTGGTGTTTTCCGGTGGCCCAGGTGGTTGGCCGGCAGGCATGGGTCACCCTCAGGGTCAGGAGGCTCAGGGCTTGATGTTTGTGAAGTCAATTGGTTGCTGCCATGTGTAAAAGGTTTGAATCATAGTGGAATGGAAAAGGGCTAGTTTTGGGTCTAAATGGGTCAACCCATGGTTTTGGGTTAGGTCCACTATCCAAGGCCAATTTGGGTTGACGAGAAAGCTACTTGGATCAGCTTGATTAGTGGCGTCAAGTCACAATCCAAGTACAATTAGGCTTAAGCATGAGTTAAAGGAGACATGGGAGTGGTTAATCACCCTTAAGAGAATCATTAAAGGGTCCCCTCTTCTTGCCATTTTGGGTATGGTGAAGTGTCCAAGGCTTTCATGGCTCACAAGTGGCTCATGCATGGCTTCATGGCTCACCTTTGGCTTGGAAAAGGCTAAGTCAACTTTCATGAAAGAGGTTTTTAGGAATTTTGGTAATTTAGGGGTGATTTGATAGGATTTGGCATATGGCTTAGTTTAGAAAATTTTGATGGCTAATTTAGAACTTAGGGATGATTTTAATTGAGTGAGTATGAGATGAGATTGTAATGTGGGCCTTAGGATGGGTTTGGACTTTTGAAATTATTTTAGGAATGGGCTTTTAGGAAGGTTTAGAAAAAAAGTGGGCTTTAGGCTTGAAAATAAATTTATGGATGGGACTTTTGTGAAGGATTGGGCCAAACAAATGTTGGGTTTATTTTAGGGATGTGCCATGATTGATTTGAAGCAAGTTTGAGGTGATTTGGAATTGGATTGGGTCTAATTTGGGTCTCTTTGGTAATAGAGTCCAAATGGGTCAAAATGAGCTATCTTGGGCTAAAGTTGGGCTAATGTTGAAATTGATGTAAAATTAATGTTGGGAAATGTTTATGGGGGTGTTAAAAATAGGTTTCAACTTTGGTTGGGTTTTGATTTTGGGATTTAGGCCCATTTGGGTTAGGTTTGGGTGTAGGCCCATTTAGGGAATTTTGGGTTTGGGTTGAATTTGAGTAAGTTTTGGGTCCAAATTTTGGGCAAATCATGTTAGCGTTTTGTTTGTGGGGATGCTAGGAAGGTTTTAGAAAAGATTTGGGTCAAATTGGGATTGAATTGGGTTGGTTTGAGGTAGGTTTAGGTCATGGTTCAAAATTGGGCCTTAAGCTTAAAAATGAAATTGGATTCAAATGTCAATCAAATTGGGCTTGAATTTATTCTAGATTGATATTGGGGATATTGAATTGAAGTTTAGAATTGAATTGGACTAAAATTGAGGTCAATTGGGGTGATTTGGTTTGACATTGGGTTCATTTGGGTTTAAAATGGGCTAAATTGGGGGTTTTGGTAAAAGTAGGGTAAATTGACAAAATTGGCCCATGGTGTAGTTGGACAAAATGAAATTAGGAATATTTGGAATTTTCTGGAATTTTCTGGGAATTTTTGGAATTTATAAAAGTTTGGCCAAAAGTGTATTTTTAGTGTATTTGGAGTGTATTTTTGGAAATTTTGGTATATTTGGCTATGGATGATCAATTTGAGTGATGTGGCAATGTTTGGGATTGGTTTTGAGGAATTTTGGGTAATTTGGAGATTTTGGAAAATTTGGGCAATTTTAAGGGCTTTTGGTAGGTTTGATGGGTGTAGGGTCCCCGGGGTCAAAAATTGAAATTTTGGAAGAATGAAGATTGATCAAATGTGAGTGAAATGGAATCACTTTGATTGAGCCATGAAGCCATGAAGCCATATTAAGCCCATATGAGCCATGAGAGGACTCATTGGAGGCATTCACTATGTTGTTCCTAACCCTCTTAACCAGGGGCTTAGGGGTTAAGGTCCATCCATATGAATTACCTACATGAGTCAGGGAATCAAGTTGGGTATAGGTGTGGTTTTAGGATTTGGATTGTGTGTGTGAGAGTGTAGAGTGTGAGTGTAGTGAGTGTGTAAGTCAACCCTCACCAGACCCGGCCACCCAGGGTAGTCCTAAGGCCAAAGAGTCCTATGGGGAACTCATCCTTTAAACCTCCACATCTGATCTCAACCCTCTAGGTGATTAGGGGTCTACAATAAAGCTTGTGGGGTTTGCAGGGAGACAAGAAGTGGTTTAAATTTCTAAGGGATGGGTCCCAATTCTAGTCCTCTAAGATAGTCAAAGGAAAAGCCTAAGGCTAGATCCTAAACACTAAAGAGGGAAGAGAAGACCTCATCAAAAATGAGGTCAATAGTAGTTATTAGAAAAACCACTTATATCACCCTTCCAAACTAAGGTTGTTAATAGTATACTAGAATTTGACTAAGGACCACTTACCTCGCTTCCCTGTGTGATTAATAAACGAGACTCCATTAGAGCTGTGTATTATATGATACGTATATTGCTTTTGAAACTGTGACTTTACAAAATCATTATAAATATATAAATCTGAGGTCATAAATTTTTACATATAAAAAAAAGTCGCATCACCAATCATAATACATATAACTATGCTGACTAGTTTTAGCTGGCCAACTTGCCTCATATGGGCAATCGAAACCCACAACAGCCTAGCAAAGTCTACTCATAGGACTGGTTAAAAAATCAAATGCAAAGGTTTATAGAGTCTCACCAACCTGGCAGTTGAAAAAGTTCCTTGTCGTTTAGGGGAAGCTCTCCCAAAGGAAGAAAGAAGATCGTCTTTTTCCTTTTACACGTGTCTGATGAAGCTCTCCTTTTAGGTAGGAGATGAAGTCTTCCTAAAGTAGGAGAAGCTCTCCATTTGAATGTGGAGGTGAGGCATTCTTCACTGTAATTTGAAGCTCTCCTTCCAAATGATACTCTTTGGTTCCACAGAGCACTACTGCAAGAAAACTTCTTTGATGCGACTTTTTTATATGTAAGAATTTTTGACCTCAGATTTATATATTTATAATATTTTTGTAAAGTCACAATTTCAAATGAAAGAATACGTATCGTATTAAGTAATATAGGGCTCTAATGGAGTCCCGTTTATGGATCTAACTGGGAAGCGAGGTAAGAGGTTCTTAGTCAAATTCTAGTCTACTACTAACCGCCTTAGTTTGGAAGGGTGATATAAGTGATTTTTCTAAAAACTACTCCTAAATGCAGATGATTATATGTAAGAATAATAACTACTCCTAAATGCAAATATTATAACTAAAGATAACCCTTTTTGGGTAAATTGGTTTGGTGAAGTTTAAGATAATAAAATCTACTATTCTTATGTAATGAATTAGATAAAGTTTAGGAAAGAGATACATTAAATATTGTATGTGCCAAATAGGAGCAATCCTATTTTTTACCCCCTTTTCAGAGTACTATAAAGAACATTGGTAAATCCTAGGCTTAGTGCCTAAATCCATGGTTAGGCTGGGAGGATATTGGCTGTCACTATGGAGCTCCAACTTACCGTTCACCTGAAGGCTAACCCTAGCTTTAGTTACTAAACTTTTGGACCAAATTGGGGATCTCAGCATGTCACCCTGAGTCCTCCAATTCGACGCCCATGAAACCATATTTTCCTATTTATTTGCACTCAATCCCCATGAACTACATAATTCATTCACGAATTTTGAATGTGGTTCCACTTTGTTGAGAATTATACCGCCCTTTCGGGACAATGCAATTACAACGAAATTTAACAATACAACGGGCCCTTTTTGTAATGTAAATAAAGTGCAAGTAAAAACCATCACATTTATAATTAAAACATCTCTTAGCAAGCATCCCAATTTCTTAAACATAAATCCTACTCATTGCAAAAGAAAAGTAGAGTGAAAACAATGGCATAAACTTCTTATTCTACTATTTCCAAACAAGAAGAAAGAGTAAGAGAAAGACAACACAAAGCATGAAGAAAATACAACGAAAAACTTCATCTCAAAGCAAATTTACAAAATAAGTGTTTACAAAATCATAAGATAATGAAGAACACAATACTTAGCTTTTTCCCCTTGGAAGAAAGATGAAAATCTTGCCCACAAAGTCTCCCACGGATCCATGCAATGATAGAACATTCCCATACATATTCTCTCAAAATCCCCTCACCAATCTCTCCAAAAGGTAGAAATCTACATTTCTAATCCTATTGTAGGATCTCTAAGAATTCTCCAAGTTTTTCCTAACATCTCCTTATTTTTTGGCTTAAAATTCGGTTTAAAATAGTGTAGGGACGAATTTCCCAAGCGGTGCATGAAGAACCTTCCAAAAAGTGTCCAGATTCGATGTATATGGCTAAAAACCACCCAATATAGCATCCCAACAGTCCAGAATGCCGCCGACGTTGAATAGGACGCTGTCAGCGCCCTATTTTCGTGCCCTCAGGTTTCTGGCGCCGTCGGCGCCGGTTTGGGCGCCCCCAGCGCCCATCCTGCGTAGCTCCACTGTTTTGCTCCGTTTGGCTCCGTTTGGCTCCATTTTAGCTCTGATTCGCCCCGTTTTATTTGCTTGAGTTTCTAACAGACAACCGTACAAAATAAGTATAAAATCAAATTTTCTTTAAAGTGTAATCTCATTCAAAAATATGCAAGAAGTGTAAAAGAGATTAAGCATTGAAAGACTTATCGAAAGGTGTCAGGGCAAAATTTCATTTCTTGCTCGTTTTTGCTCCAAATTGCACCGTTTTTGTTTCTTTTTCTCCAAAAGTCATTTCTTGTACCTAAAACAAAAAAAACATACAAAATATCTTCCTTTTAAAGTGTAATATCACAAAAAATGAGTAAAATCATATAGCAAAAACCGTATATATTTTTTGTGCATCACTCTCACTCTCACCTTTTCTTTTGAGCTACTTGGTAGAAGAAAAAAGAAAAAGATGGTCTTCTCACTAAAGATGAACAAGAGAAGAAAAGTGGATGAAAAAATGAGGAAGAAAGATGACATCCTTGCTCTCAAGTTTCTTCCTTTTGCTTTAGATCAACTCTCCAACTGATAATGAGCTCTCCTCTTTAGTGCTATAAAAAAACTCGTTGTTCGCGCACAATTTCTGTTCGGCTCACCCGAAAGTTTGCATTTGATTCATTCGATAAGTGAACGAGTCAAATACAAACATTTTTTTCGTTTGGATTCTAAACGAACCAAGCATGAACAATCATGTTTTTCATCATATTCGAATTGTTATTGTTTGAAATATAAAAAAATTTAAATAATTATATATAAAAAATTTATCAAATTTAAAAATAATAATATAATCTAAAAAATTATCATAATTTTTAAAATTAAATCCTATAAATTACAATATGTAATAAATTTTTAATAATAATATATTAATATTAGTTGTAATAATAGTATATTAATATATTAATATATTAATAATTATAATGTGATTTTAACTATTCAAACAATTCAAACAAAGCAAACAAATTTGAAGGATTTTGAACAATTCAAAATTTGAATAATTCAAACAATTCGAACATTCAAACCTTTTAAACATTTTGAATTAATTTCAAAGAATTCGAACTGAACACGAACAATAACTTCACGAATAATTTCAAACACGAGCCTATTTTAAACACATTAATATCAAATGAACCGAACACAAAAAAGATATCTGTTCGTTCGTGTTCTATTTGTTTACACACCTACTTCTCTTATTCAAATTTGGATTGATCCTTTACTACACCAAGAGAACAATGGAAGGAGGGAATTTTCACTTTAAATTTATAAAATATGATGGAAATTCCACATAGGCTCCTTGGATGGTCAATGCCACAAGTAACACTTTTATTTGACCTCCAAAATTTATGAGGACTAAAGGGGAGGCAACCAAGAATGAGGGAGGGATAATTAAAAATTTTCAGCCACATAAGCTATAGCCTAGCGCCTAGGCACCAGTTCTGGGCGTATAAGCACCTAGCCATGCACCTAGGCACCAAAGGACATGTTCATACTTTCCATGCTCTCTATTTTGAGCCTCATGGGAGTGTTCTGGGTGCCTAACAACCCATATAAGTTCTTGAACATCATGGTCTGGCTCCTAGGTGCCCAGAACGATCGCCAAAGCACTGGTCTAGCAGTGAAAAACCTTATGTTCACCGTGTCTCACGGAGGGTTTTAGTGATTCGTAAGCTATGATGGATCAAATATGACTAAAATATAGTCCCATCACTACAAGAATAAATATTTTTATTTCTGGCCATTCATCGAGTAAATCGTCACTAATGGCCTCTCTGGATTATAGTGCGGGTAGGGTAATCTAAACCCTAATTTTGTTTTTCCGGATGGTTGCGGAAGTTCATAGTCGATCTGTAAGACAAAGAAAGTTACATATTACTAGAATATGATCCCATAACTAAAAAAAAAACATTTTGATTCCCATCTTTCATGATCATAATCTAAATTTTGATTTTCATTCTGAGGTTGTACCTAAAATCCAGTTTTTATCCTTCGTGGTCAATACCTAAATTATAATTCCCATCTTTCGAGATCAATACCTAAATTCTGATTCACATTATGGGGATGGTACCTAAATATCAATTCCCATTTGGGGTCAGCACTTAAATTCTGATGTCCTCCCTTTGAGATAGGTGTGAGACCCCCTTAGGTGGGGTAAGGCATCATATTCTCTTCTCGACACCATTAGTTTCCGCATCCTATCGACCAAATTTTTTCGCACTCCTAATTTTCAAGATTGGTACCTATATTATGATTCTCATTCCGGGGTTGGTACCTAAATTCCAATTCCCATTTTAGGACCAACACCTAAATTCTGGCTCCACTTCGCTACCTTTTGGATTTGATATGAGCCCCTGAGCTTTCCTTCCCAATGTAGTTTGTCACCTCTTAGGATGGATGTGTCTCCCTGGGCTTTCCTTCATAATGTGGCATTCTCAGCTTTTAGATATCGGTACCAAAATTTTAATTCTCACTCCGGGGCTCGTACCTAAATTGCAATTCCCATTTTGGCACTAGTACCTAAATTCTGGCCCCCCTTCACTACCTCTTGGGTTGGATGTGAGTCCCTGAGCTTTCATCCCAATGTAGCTGGTCACCTCTAAGGATGGATGCGAGTCTCTGAACTTCCCATCATAATGTGGTATTCTCAAGATTTCAAGATCGGTACCTAAATTTTGATTCTCATTCCAAGGTTGATAACTAAATTCCAATTCACATTTTGGAACTAGTACTTAAATTCTGGCTCCCCTTCACCACCTCTTGGGTTTGATGTAAGTCCCTGAGTTTTCCTTCCCAATGTAGCTTATCACCTTTTAGGATGGACGTGAGTCCCTGAGCTTTCCTTCCTAATGTGACATTCTCAACATTTTGAGATCTGTACCTAAATTCCAATTCTCATTATGAGGTTGGTACCATAATTCCAAATCTTATTTTAGGACCAGTACCTAAAATTTGACTCCCCTTCGCTACCTCTTGGGTTGGGTGTGAGTCCCTGAGCTTTCCTTCCTAATGTGGCATTCTCAGCATTTTGAGATTGGTGTAAGAACCCCTTTAAGCAAAGCATCCTAGTAATTTGAGATTGCTGTAAGAACCCCTTTAAGCAAAGTATCCTATTCTCTCATTTCCCCACACCTTTTTGAATCTTAAGCTTCATGAAATCATAAGAATCTAAATCTAAATTTATAAATCTGAATCAAAATTAAAGAGAAATCCTCATAAATTAATTTTATCCCGACTATCAGGTTTTTGATAAGTGATAATGATGGTTGCCTCTAAAAATTTATAAAAGACCCCTTCATAAAGATACATGAAAAAGAAAATCACGACGTAAAATACGAAATCACGCTAAAATTTAGAAATTGAATTCACAACTACAATTTGAAGATACTCTTGTACTTTCCCAAGTAGAAATGATTCTCTCTTGTTTCTACACTTTGTTCTAAGCATGCTAGCTTAGATGTTTTTATTGGTTTTTTTGATCTCTTCGTTTAACAACAATATGCATGGTGTGCTTTGTCAGCACACCACACCTATTGGGGGTCCATTTGTTGACCTCACTTTTGTTGAGATCTAGTCTTTCTTTTTTAGAAGCTTAGAATCTAGCCATTGGACTTTCCTGTTGACTATCCTAGAAGACTAGTGATGGAACCATACCCCATTATAAATTCCAAACACTTCTTTACTCCTCTTGGAGTTTTATATGTGTGGTTATAACCTTTAGCACTTAGTAGGATGAAGCCAAACATGAGGGAGCTGATCCACCCGATATTTATACTTACAATTATGATATGAAAATTGGCAACGGCGACAAAAAATTTTCTCCGCCGGATATATATGCTTAAGATTTTGATATTAAAATTATGATTTATAATGTGAATACTACGCAAGTATACATATCGTTTATCAAGTAATATAAGACTTTTTGATTAAGCCCTAAGATATCGAACCCACAGGGAAAGTGAAAAATTTTTAAAGAAATAAGAAAATTATCTTTTACTATTTTAATTGGCTTTTGAAAGTATGTTTTGATTTTGAAAAGTTTGATAGTTGATTCCACTCTTTAACTTTTCTTATAAAAGTAAAACAAGAAATTAAAATGATAATAACTGTAAACACGATATGAAAACACTATCAACTAGAATATCTTTTTCTTTCCTTTATAAAGTAGTAATAATTATGAAAGTATTGTTGTGACAAATAGAAGCAAATGTATTCTTTACCCTTACTTGGTTCTATAAAGAACATTGGTTAATTTGAAATTTTATCATTTTGAACATGGTTAGGCAGGGAAGATACCAGCTCTCACTCTAGAGTTCCCTCATTTCCCTCCACCTGGGGCTAACTTCTCATAACAAAATTCAAAACTTCAAACCAAACTAGGTGCTTTTAGCCTGTCACACTAAAAATCCTCTAATTTTACTCCCCTTTAAAACATCTTCTAATATATTGCATTCAATTATATGAACTACAATTTTCACCCATATAATTGCATGTGATTCTTACTAACTTTTATGAGACAATACTGCATTGGATCTTACATAATCTCACCACAAATTTTACATCTTAACAGGCCAAATTAAGAAGTAAATAAAATTTATAGAATCAATCTTCACAACTTCTTCCATCTTTAAACACATATACATTCCACAACAATTCTTCATGAATTACTTACTTCTTTATTTAAGAAAGAAAAAGATAAAGTAAACTACTCAGAATGCATTGAGAAAATAAAAAAACACATTGATTTGAAATTAAAAAGCATAAGAAAAACAACAAACACAACAAATATTAATAAAAAACTACATGTAAGAACAAAAGTAAACACTTATCTGAAAATCCTCTCCACAACACTCAGGAAGTTCCTCTGAAACTTTGACTCTTCACTAAACTACTCCTTAGAGCAGGTCTCCCAACTCTGATGACTCAAAAATAGACTTCAGACTTCAATAAAAACTAAACTTAAGGAAATAAAAGAAGTGGGAAGAAGAAGGCTTCAATCCTACCATTTTCTCTTTTCTACTCTCTACTCCTACTCCTAAAGAAAACTTTTATAAAATACAATAAAAACTCTGTAAAAACACTCATCAAAACGCAATGGAAGAGCCCCTAATCTTTCCTAAGACTCTCTTTAAAAATTAAACCAAAAGGTGCTTTGGTGTCTCTTCAAAATGTGTCCAGATTCGATGTATCAACCAAAGAATGCACCCCTTCATTCAAACTTGCCGCCCAAAGGAAGTTATAGAAGTTACCACCATGAGTTGCATCCCATCCCCTTTGAAAATGACACCAAATTCAAGTTAATCTCGATTTTTAACTGTGGCGGCTAAGCGCCGGCCCAGCGGCGCTTAGCTGCTAGTGCCCAAATTTTTATTTTTCATTTTTTGCTCCAAATTTGATCCAATTTTTCTCCTTTAATCATAATCACTCATTTTCATCATACCTGCAAGAAAAAAATAAAATACATTCCATTAAAGTGCAATATCATCAGAAATATGTATAAAAATGTGCATAAAAAATACTATATATTTTAGGTGTATTAGGAGCTCAAGAAAGTTTTCCACAAAATTGCCTGGCCTTAAGGTTAACACTGGGTGGTGTGGCCTTGGTCAGTCTTGTACACACACACACAACCCCACACTTTCACTCACAACCCAAACCCTAAACAAATCACCCTTAGCATGTTTCCCCTCTCTTTTGGAAACTCATGTGGGTGGTCCCTAAAACCCTTAGCCTTAGGCTAAGGTATGACTAGGACTACAAGGAGGATCCAAAATGAGATTTTCCTTTGTCTCATGGCTAAATAAGGGCAATTCTATGATTGATATTCTCAATTTACCCCAATTTTACAAAAATTCTAAATTTTGGCTTTTAGCCTCATTTTTCCCAAAAGTACCTAAATGCCCCTTAAACCCTAATTTTTCCAAAATTTCTCAAAATTTCCCTAATTCTAAAATTTTCTTTAAAATTCATTTCAAACCAATCCAAGCCACTCAAATTGACCAAAACACCATAAAATTCTTAAAATTCCCAAAATACCCCGAAAATTGTCAAAATTACCAAAATGCCACTAATGTCCTAAAAATTGCCAAAATTTCTAAAGTCATTCAAAATGTTCCCAAAATTAATTTGAACAACCCCTTGACCCTAATTGCATCTAAATTGACGAATTTTGGCCAAAATACCCAAATTTCTCTTAAGGCCCAAAATCCTCAATTCACCCCCAATTTCCATTAAATTGATTCCTAACTTTCCCAATTTAAATTCCAAATCATAATCCATCATGTATAATCCCAATTGAAACCAAGTAATAGTCCAATTGAATCCATTTTCATGACTAAATATCAAGCCTAATCCAAATGGCCCAATTTGACCCTAAGCCAAAATTCCATCCAATTGAACTTTTTGGCAATTTCTCCAAATTCACTTCCTATACCCTTCCTAACACTCCCCTAGATCATTTTGAACCTTAAATTGGAGTAGATCCAAGCTAAAACCTAGCCCAAATCCAACCCAAATCAAAATCCCAAAATTTGCCCCAAAATCCAAATTTCACCAAATTGAACTCCATAACTTCTCAATTTCCACCCAATTGACTTCCAAATGCTTCATGACAATATCCTACACCAAGTTGAACAACCAATTGATGCAAATCCAATCCCTAGCCAAGTCTAAACCCAAGTCCAAGCTAAATCCTAAAATTTGAACCCAAACTTTAAACTCAATCCACGCGACTCGATTCAACCCAACCTTGGACACTACAACCACCATTTGGACTCTAGGAACCAACCTAGATCCTCTTAGCTCGCTCTACATAAGCCATCAACTAAGGAACCCTCAAATTTGGGAACATCTTCCCATAGTTAGCAAAGTGACTCGTGCTTAGCACCCTTTAATTAAACCTCCCTCTTAGCTCCCTTACCCAGCTAGCTACCAACCTTGGCCTGGTCAGCCGGTCTAGTCGCCGGAAAACCCCAAGCTGAGAGAGACATCCCCATGACACAAACCCAATTCCACCTATCCAAGCTAGCTCAACCTGATTGGTCACGTGTGCCTTTCATCCCTCCACCTAAGCAATCTTCTCCGTCCTTTGACTTGACCAATTAAGCCCTAATTCCATGGATATTTAAACAACACCCCTCACGCTCAAAGAGAGAGTTTGCACAAAATCTTGGAGAAACTCTGCCAAATTATTTCCAATGCTTCTCCAAACCATCCTAAGCTTGAGACCACCATTCTCCAGCGATCTCCCCACTGCCTGAGCCAATTTATTCACCCAAATAAGCCAAAAATAGGACATTCTTTGTCACTCCACCAAACTCCACAAAACATCCAATTGAACTATCCCTGAGCTTCCCTGGACCAAAAGTGGAAGATCCCCATTGAAACCCCCTTCTTGTAAGCTTTCTCCACCTGACTTTGATTAATGCCGCACCTCCTATTGGAGGAACTCTTACTCAGACCAGTTCCCAGTGCAGGTTGACACTTCGAGGAGGTTCGCCAGAATCCACTCAAGCTTATGCAAACACCTAATCGATGCCACACCTCTTAGGATCAGGTATAATCTATTCTCCCCCAAATCAAGCTCGATTTGATCCTTTATGAAGAAAAAATTAATTTCATGTATGATTAACCGTATAGATGTTTTTCGACTGGTCTTGATGAAGATGTAAGAACAAACCCCATGTGATTTCATTGAGTGTGAGCAAGAGCTTAGGTCTAAAAGGTGGACATTTACGGGTTAGCTCAGTTGAGGACAAAGACAGAGAGCCGTTCGATTGCGCATGTATCAGACGGAAGCTCCAGATCAAGTCGGACAAGAGAGTGGATGATAAAGCATGGGTTGAAATAGCAGCTACGTGGTGGCAGCGTCCAATAGCGTGCTAACATGAGTGGCTTCGACACATACAAGGAATGAGTCAGCACCGCGTGGATAAGTAGGAAAGTAGGGTATTTTTGATTTTTTAAATACTAAATCTTTAAAAATTCATAACTTGGTGTAGAAAAATTATAAAAATAAAAAAAATACTCTGTTGCTCAGTGAATAGAGGAAAAAACTATGAACCAAAAATAAGATTTCTTTGTCATATATTTTATTTTTAATTAATTAAATACTCTAGACTGCATTTTAATTATGTTTAATTAAATATTAATTATCATAACTTTGAATTTAGAGAGCTTGTTTGGCATGTGGATAGAGATGTTCTTTGATTTTTCTAAAATCAGAGAACACCTCTAACCATAAAATCCCTAATTTTAAAGTTTATTTGCCTATTTCACTAGAAATAAATATATAAATTAAGATAAAAATTAAAAAAATATGGGACCTATTTTGATAGGTTCCCTGTGATAAAAAAAACTTTAGTAAACATTTTAAATAAATTTGAATAATTATGTCCATTGCTTTAGCTAAGTAAGTCATTAAAATTCATAAAAATAAATAAATATTATATAATCCAAAAATTGAAAATTTTGCTCCACACTGTAAATAATGATCATTTTAACTCTATATAAAAATTTAAAACTTATTTGAAAGGTATTTTATGGTAAAGTCCATTTTTCAAGTAAAATAAGATTTTTGTATTAAAATAATTATAATAAATAAAATATAATTAAGAAAGTTATGAAAAATGGTTTTAAGTGTTCCTTGTGATCAGGAGAATGTAAGAAAATTAAAATTGATATTAAAATAAATAGTTCATTTTTGAGATACTTTTTAAATTAAAAATATTTAAAAATTTAAAAAATATAAAAAATATACCAAAATGTTCCTAATTGCTCCAAAATCATTTGGGATCCTTTAAAATATTTTCCTAATTTTTCTAATGGAATTATGTATTTTCAAATGCTAAAAATGTATTTTTCTTAATTTTTCATTAAAATAATTATAATAAATAAAATAAAAAACATAAAAATGAAAAGGTTGCTTTTCTGAGTTCTCTAAACTTATAGATATTTATTAAAAAAAATAAAAAGTGATTTTTGAAATTAATTTATATTTTCTATTTAATTAGACACTAAAATCAATATATAATTGTAATATTTATAATATAATTTAAAAATATCATGAAATGTAGTCCAAGTGGTCCTCTAACCTAAGTAAACCTCTAATAATTTTCCTATAAACATAAACTTTACTTTGAATAATTAAATAAATTAATGTTAAAAATACTTATATTGGTTTAAAAAAATTATTAAAAATTAAATAGAAATCAGAAACTCATAATTTCTCCTCTGACATTTTAATTAACCCATGAGTAGGGTAACTATGTGCTTTAAAAGTCATTTGAGCTGTATTTAATGATTATGAAGTGGAGAGTCCCAGGGGCAAAGTAGTAGTTTTGGGATCTTAATACCCTAATTAAACATTAGGTTAAGCAAAAGGGTAAATGAGTAATTTTGATCATAATAAACTCTTTTGGATGTTTGAAACATAATCGGTTAAGAGGTAGAAACTAACTTGTCCTCCTTTTCACAAGGGTAAAAAAGTAATTTTATAAATTTTTGAAGTTTGGAAGTAAGCTTGATTAGATGACACTAAGGTAGTGGGCTTAATATGGGAAGATAATAATTTACTTATTTGAAGCCCCTAATTGGAGATTAAATCATAGTGTGACCCTTTAATGAGAATTGAATTTCATTTAATTTAACACGTTGATAATTGCAAATATACTGTGAAGATTGGATTTAAGGGCTTAGCAGTGAGTAGGACTGATTTAAATTTTTCTAATGAGGATTAGAAAAGAGAAGCATGATCAATTAATGAATACCTTTAAACACTATGAGCCTGATTTTAACCTTGGGTATAAAATCTTTAATGACTTGAGCTTGCCCTTAAGGGCATCCACCCACATAATTCTTAAATAATACATTTAGTGAGTACTTAGTTACCCTACTCATGGGTTAATCAACCATCAAGGTTCATTGAGCATGAGTTAAAATATTATCGTTAAATCTTAATTAAAGATGAATGATTTATCAACATAATAAGTTCAAAAGAACTCGAAATGATTCGAAAGACTTTAAAATTTATTTATGGTTGCTCCCCGGGCACTTTTATAATCTTTTGAGTGTTTTGAAGAACAATTGAACCTATTATGCTTTGATGATTAAAATAATCTTTGAAATCTTTAGTGACTCACCAAGTTATGCCCCAGGACCCGTTAATTCATCAAAATAAATAGAAATACTCTAAACTACTTATCCTACATTTACAAACCAATGCTTTAGGACTTAGTTCTTCTCTAAGGTATTTAAGTCCTTGTGAGCAACTGGTGACATTTGTTTTTGCCACATATAAATTATCAAACTGGTATAAATCTGAGGTCTAGGTGACTAGGGCAATGACGATAATGCTAAAGTGTGCTAAAACGAGGGAAAAAATATGATGGAGAATTTAAGAATGGTATCTCCTACCTCAAGGGTCTTCAATAAAGGAGAAGAAAAGAAACATAATACTATTCACCGAATCTTGGTGGGATTTTTGCCCCCGAATTTCTTAGGTTTTTAGGAGTCCTACTTTGATTAGAGTAACTAACCAGTGGTCTACACTAATTTACAAAATAAAAAAAATTCCTTTTGCCTGTGAAAACAAAACTGTGTATAAAAATTTCAAATTAAATTTAAAAATTTTGATGAAAATTTATAAAGGTCCATGGTTAGTTACTTGGATCGAGGATAAGACTACCTTATGTAGGTTGTAGGAATGGAGCTCTTACCCAAGAGTGGGAAGCACACAGTCCATCTCTGAGCCCCAATCTTTACTGATGTCTTATACCTAGTCTTGGTCTTCTATATGTGACTATGGGTTTTCTTGCTCGTGTTTCTTGCGACGTACTTTTCCACTTTTCTTGTACTAGATTTTTCTTGCTCTGCTTAGTTTCTTGTAATTTTTTTACATTTCCTGTAAATTATATATATATATATATATATATATATATATATATATATATATATATATATATATATATATATATATATTACCAGAAGGAGCAACTTAAGGCTCCTTACATGTTAGGTAAAGAGAGAGTACAAACGACAAGGATAGACCAAGAGCTGCTTCCTCCACCACCTTACAACACCACACAAGAAGAAAAAAGGAAGAAAAGAAAACATCAATGCAAAAGAGACATCTCCAAACTATAATAAGCCCAATCAAGGAAAAACAAATAGGAAGAGTAATAGGGGGACACCAATCTGAGATGGGGGACCTCCTGCTTGTCCCCAGCCAATAAGAATTGAAGGACAGAGGGGGGGGGATTGGAAGAAACCATAACTTCCTCTAAGGAAGAACCAGCTTTGGAAAACCAATTAGAAGGTTTATTCCCCTCCCTGTAAATGAAGGAAAATTGAAGTTTAAGCAGTAGTTTGAGCCTTCTAATTTGCTGCATCCAATAACTGTGGTGTCAATTGACAGGACTGTCATAGTTCAGTAAGTTGATCAGGACAGTGGAGTCCACCTCCACCCAGAGATTCTCCCAGGAGGCTGTTAAAGCAAAGTGTAATGCCCAGTATACTGCTGACAACTTAGCTTCAATGGCATCCTTAGCAGCAAGAGGAGCTTAAAAGAATAAGAGACAGTGGCCTGTATGGGTTCTGAACACTCCCCCCACTCCTGTACTGTGTACAGCAAAACTACCATCAGTGTTTATTTTAATGGTATGAGTCTGTTGGGGCTTCCAAAAAAAAGTGTAGACTAGTGAGGGAGATATATGCAAAGGATGTGAAGAATAAAGGATATTAGAGAATTTTTGATAACTCATCATTCTGTAGAGATAGGACTGGAAATTCCTCACCACTTGTGCAACTGTTGCTAGTTTCTCCTTGAGATTATTTTTGTTTCTAGCCATCCGGATGAACCAAGCCACAATAAAAGGAATAACCTCATACTTATGCTTCTTCCAGCTTCTCCAGCAAGTATGAAAGTAGTCCCATGAAAGGCTGTTACTCTCCAATTTTAAGTGTTGAATCAGAACCTTCAAACATTTTTGTGAGAAGGTGCAGTTGAAGAAAAGGTGAAAAATGGATTCCTCCTTTTATAGACACAACAGAAATTTAGAGGGGCCTTTGAGACCTATAAGTTTAGCTCACCTTTTCTTCACTGTACAGGGGAGAAGCCATTCCTTAGGACATCAGTTGTCAAGCCATAAGTTAAGCTCACCTTTACCCAAGTCCCATAAATAAAGATCCTCAGCAATGTGTCTTGTTTTTAACATCCTTACCCATAGCTTTGAGTCCCCCAGTTTTCTGACAGTGAGGGAAGGGTGTTGATGTCTGCAGTATTTCCCTTAAATGAACTTAGCCTAAAGGGAGGTCTGAGATCTAAATTTTATCCAGAGCTTGCATAAGTTAACCTGCATGAGTTGTTGGAGCTCTTTAAACCCCAAACCTCCAGCCATAGAAGGCTCGACAACCTTTTGCCAGGAAGTCCAATGCACCTAATGTCTTTGACCTGACCAGAGAAATTTATTGAAAGCCCTATCCAGCTGTAGCTGAGTACATTTCTTCATGGTGGTCATTTGCAAAATGTAGGAAGGGAAGGTTATAAGGATACTTTTCAGTAGAGTGATTCGACCTCCATTGGAAAGGAAGGAGTTAGTCCAGCAGTTAAGTTGAGAATTGATTTTATTAAGCATGGCATTAAACTGAGTTTTCTTGGCACGACCAGTAAGGAGGGGAACTCCAAGATACTTAATAGGAAGTTGAGTGCTAGAGAAACCAGTTGATTCTAGGATCCATTGTTTGTGATAGGGAGGAAGTCTCTTAGGGAAAATTAAATGACACTTGACAGGGATGAAACTCATCCCAGAATTATTTTGAAACAGCTTTAAACATTGGCTCACTTTATTGACAGCAGTCTTGTGGTCACTGGAGAAGATTATAATATCATCTACATAGACTACATGAGAAATAGCAATATTTGATTTATGGTGATACCTGGAATAGTGCTGACTAAGAATAGACTGGTTTAACATTCTAGATAGGTAGTCTGAGGCAAGAAGGAAGATGGTAGGGGAGAGTGGGTCACCTTGTTTTAACCCTCTGGCAGCACTAAATTTGTCTCAAGCTTGACCATTGATTAACAATGAGTGCTCATTGTTAGACAACCATCTATTTATAAGCTCAATGGCAGTGTGAAGCCCCTGGCAGCAAGTATTTCCATTATAAAGTCCCAGTTTATAGTGTCATAAGCCTTTTTAATGTCAAATTTGTAGATCAGATTCCCACTTCTATGGCGCTTATCCAAATCAAGTAGCGGTTCTTGTGCAAGGAGTATATTATTAATGATAGACCTTCCTTGAACAAATGCAGTTTGGTTGAGACAAATTAACTTGTCAAGGTGAGGCTGGAGTCTACCCACAATAATTTTGCTAATTGTCTTGCTTATAATAGAAGTTAGACATATAGGTCTGAAATCCTCCCATTTCTTATGAGTATCATTTTTAGGAATCAGCACAAAGTTGGATTCACTAAAGTAACTAGGGAGGTCGTGGCCTTGAAATAAACTTTGAATAGAAATTATAACCTCATGTTTAATAAGTTCCCAGGCTTTTTTATAAAAATCAGCAGTGTTTGGACCGGCACTTTTGGAGCTATCAACAAAGTTAAAGGCCCTCCAGATCACCTATTCAGATGGGATCTCAATAGGTTTTAGATGGGAAGTGTACAAGAACTCTTCATTGAAATAGGTGGCATCAATGGATAGTCTTTATTCATTGGTTGAAGTCGTCTGCTGTTGGAAGTAGTGAATAGCATCCTGAGCAATCATAGGATTAGTCTGAAGCCACCTCCCCTCAGCATTCTGGATGGAATGGATGGTGTTACACTTTCTTCTGTATTTAATATAGGCATGATAGTTTTTAGTGTTTCTATCCCCTTCTTTAAAGGTGATAATAACAACCTTCCGTCCCGACAACATATCTTGTCTTTCAACTGTAATTAGGAGTCTATTCTGAGCTGTGAGTAACATCTCTTCTGCAGCAAGACCATTCTGTACATCAGCTTCCAATCTTAAAACTTCTTTTTCAGATGCTACAACAGTTTAGAAAACATCACCAAAGGAGTCCCAACCCCATTTCTTAAGTTCTTTGCTCAGTTTAATCTGAAGGAGGTTGAGCTCGATAAGTGGATTTTGGTGTGTAATATCACACCAGCAGGAAGAGACCAGATGGAGATAATGAGGAAGAGTGGACCACATATTTAAATATCTGAAAGGAGAGGATAGTGCAGGCTTTGTGGGGAAGGTAATAGAGATGAGCAAAGGTCTGTGTTCAGACCCAGCAAGACTAAGATGGGTGACAAAGGTGAGAAGCCACTGAAAGAACCAACAGTTATTCACAAGAATCCGATCAAGTCTCTCCTATATTTTCCCTCTCTTCCAGATGAAAGTAGGCCCCCTAAAACCAAGATCAAACAGTTTAGTAGATTGAATGTTATTACTGAAGAGTGTCAGTTTGGGTAAATTGGAGCCCTGCCCCCAAGCTTTTTAGCAAAAGAGCTAATACAATTGAAATCCCCTCCCACCAGCCACGGGAGTCATACGTGCCTTGATATGATGGAGGTTAGCCCAAAGGTATTTTCTGGCTTCTTTGCTGCAACCTGCATAGACAAAAGTTGAAAAGACACTAACACCATTTATTTGAAAGGAAATATGAACAAATTGCTGGTGATCCACAATAACAGACCAGAGAATCTCCTTCTTACAGAAAGTCCAGATCTTACTATTGTTGTTAGCAAAATGAGTAAAACCACTAAGCTTGTTGAGAATTTTATGAGGGTATTTGTGAACCAAAGGTTCAAGAATTGTAATACACCATAGCTAATGTTTTCTTTTAAGAGAAATATGTTTTTTGATAGAGAGGGAATGAGCAATCCCCCTAATGTTCTAACAAAGGAAATTTATCATGTAAATTTGGGGGGAGAAAGGAAGGGTTAGGATCTTGATCTGGACCTGCCCCTGACTGCTTGGAAGGTCCAACAAAAGTGAAATCCTCCACAGAACTAGCCCCCAGTTTCTGTAGTTCAGAAGTGTACTTCTTTTTCTTTTTGGATGTTTAGACATGCCAATCATCTTTTAAACTTTTCTTCATATCATTAATGACTTCCTTTGTGGGGGCTAAGGTTTCTAAAGGAAGCCCACCATCAGGATCCCTCTCCCCAGTAAGGAGTCAGAGGCTTAGGAAGGAGTAGCTAGTCTCACTTGCTCAATTTCTTTTCTGCGTCATGAGTCAGAATTTTCTTTGGTTGATAGTGGAGATTCTACTGGGGACTCCACTGCAGTGGGAAATACAGGAAACTCCCTAGCAGGGAGAGCCTCCTCAACAACCTCTGCAGTCTTGAAAGAGTTGGTTAGCTGATATGGCACTGCCTCCACATGACCAGCCTGATGAGGGGAATCTGAGGGAGATTGTGTTTTGTTGTTCTCTATGGTAGGAGTCACAGTAGCCTTAAAATGAGATCTTTTGGATGGTGGATGAAGCCTGTAGCATCTTTCTTTAGTATGCCCAAACATTCTACAATGGTTGCAGTAGTAGAGCTTTTGTTCCATTACTACTTCCTGCCAAGCAGCCTCAGTATATGAGCCAATCCAAATTCTATGAACTTCATGGAGGGTAATGTCTCTCTCTATGAGTACTCTAGCAGCAGGTCTGGATTTGTATTGAGTTGGAGGATACATTTTGAGAGGGGTTCCAAGGACCTTTGCAATATTGAATAGTGCATTTTTATTGTAGTATCTGAATAGGAGACTAGGGAATTTAAACCAAATGGGAACCACAGGGGACTCCTCCCTGGGATCAGATCAGATGATTTATTGCACTGACCATGCAACGATAACTGAAGCCCAGGTACACTTTTACAGTGTATTTGTAGTACTTTACCTCGCTGCATTTTACATTTTCAGTACATTTATTTGCAATTTACTTTATGATTCATACATGTAGGACAAAACAAATAGAACAAAAATAAATTTTCAAAAAAAAATTAAATACACTTTTAAACCTAGCTAACACCCAGAAATCGCTCCTTTTGGATTATGTGAATCCCTCGGATGAGGTAACCTATGGTTGCTAACGAGAATTCCAGGTTTAAATGAGTGTAATAGCTTATTTAGAATAAGTCGATCTGAAAGGAAATAATAGTGCAAGAATGAGGGAACCATGGGATCCTAACTAGTGTCGCTTTAATTAAATTAAAATTTCCTCAAATAAAATAAAACCAAAACCATAACAAGACAACAAAACCAAAACACTAATACACATTTGGTGAAACCTTCTGAACCTTAGAATTTAGGACGACTGCTTCTGCAAGGAACTTAGCGCATGCATCGTGGGCAGCACGATGAAGATTTGCAGAAGGACCTCTCTGAGAGAGCAAAAACAGTCTAAAACAACGAACATTTTCCTTATTTTAAATAACAACCCATATAACTTCGAGGTTGTCTACCTAGTGCGACATAAATCCTCAACCTATCTTTAGGCTCCTTGATCCCGATAGATATAAGTGCAACGGCGCCAAGTTTTTGGCGCTGTTGCACTTATATCTATCGGGGATCAAGTTTTTGGTGTCGTTGCCGGGGGAAATTAATTTAAATTGCATTTTAAAGAGAATTAAGAAATTATAAATTTTTAATTTTCTTTTTTTTTTGTTAGAGTGTTGTGTTTTGTTTTGTTTTATTATTGTATGCGTAGTTCAGGTTCTGAAGGACTTGTGCCTTACGATTCTGAATTAGAAAGAACTATCAGAAAAATCAAAAAAATTAAAAATACAGAAAAAGAAAAAAATATTCAAGAAATGGCAAATCATCAAAATCAAAATGTTGGCATCTGATCCACTTTTTGATATTTATACTTACAATTGTGATATAAAAAGTTAGCAACGGCACCAAAAACTTGATCCGCACTGAATATATATACTGATGATTCAGTTATGGATTTTATGATTTTTATTGTGGATACTACGCAAGTATATGTATCGTTATCAAGTAATATAGGGCTCTAATGGAGTCCTAGATATCGATCCCACAAGGAAGTTAGGAAATTTCAAAGACAAATTAACGTAAACTTACTTACTAATCTAGTATACGGAAATTAAGAATACTTAGACTAAAATAAACTAATGCTTAAGGTTGAATATAAGATTTCAGAAAAGTATCTTTCTCCTTATTTTAGAGAATTAAGTGAATGAAGAATTAAATAAGTTTTTAATTGTATTGTGGCAATTAGGAGCATTCCTATTCTTTACCCTTTGGTCCAGGTGCAAAGAACATTGACTAGTCTTATGTTTGATTACTAAATCTGCGGCAAGGCTGGGAGGATACCGACTTGCCACTTCAAAGCTACCACGTTCCCTCGCTACGAGGACTAACATCTACACTTCGGCTCTCGAACAATAAGACCGAATTGAATATTTTAGTACGTCACACTAAAATGTCCAATTCTACGCCCGATAGTTAATATTTCCCTATTTATTTGCACCCTCCTTCCAAGGCTTTTGACTTCCCTGAATCTTCGATGTAATCTTTACTATAGTTGATATTAAACATATATTAACAAATCAATTGGCCAGATTGAAAGTAAACTAAAATTTAAGTTCAAGATTAGCACAATTTCTATTTTTCATATTTTTAGGCACAATTACTTTAATTCATCATTTCACGAAATCTCAATAACAAGGAGAAAGACTAAGGAAACTACTCAGAATGCATGGAAAAAATAACACAAAGCATGAATTTCATTAAAGTTAACAAACGAATAACAAATATACTTATCTCAATTCTTCTCCCCAAGCAGATTCTTGAAGTTCCTTTGACTCTTCCTTCTAGTACAGCTCACCAAATCGCTAAACACTTTATCTACTCACTTAAAGACTCTTAAATTACACTTATCTTCCACACAAATGACACAAAACTGACACACAACTGACTAGAATTCGTCTCTATTTATAGAAGGGGTCAAATCTCCAATGGTTGCTTAAGTACCTCTTCAAAAAGCGTCCGGGTTCAATGTATTTTGGCTCTTTTCAACTGTCTCGCCGTCGGCGGCTTGATCTCACCGTTGGCGGGCTTCTAGAAGATGGGCTAACCGTGCCGATCTCGTTGTCGGCAAGCTCGATCTCGCCATTAGTGGGCTCCTTATAATTTATTAAAAATGTTTCAGGAAAAAATTGCCGTCGGCGGCCAAAATCTCGCCGTCGGCGGGATAGTTCAATTTTCATCTAATTGAGTTCTTTTTGCTCCAAATTTGCTTCTTTTGTGCTTTTTGCTTTCAGTACTTATAAATCTTCATTCCTACAATAAAACAAAGAAAATACCTTTCTTTAAAGTGCAATTTCATATAAAATTGGTATGAAATTCTTAATATATTTTCTAGTGATCAGCATCCATCAAGAATTAAGTCCTTTAAGAGATTATGTTAACCGTACAGTAGATGAACTTCGTGGTAGTATTCAAAACCCTATTGTAGCTGCTAATTCTTTTGAGCTTAAACATGCTATTATCCAAATAGTGTCAAATAATCAGTTTGGGGGAGCAACAACTGAAGATCCTCATTTGCATCTTGCTAATTTTCTAGAGTTGTGTGCTACTTTTAAATATGATGGTGTTTCGGATGATGCTATTAGACTTAAACTTTTTCCTTTCTAACTAAGGTATAAAGCTAAAATGTGGTTACATTCGTTAGCACCTGGATCAATTAGAACTTGGGGTGAACTGTCACAAAAAGTCCTTGCTAAATATTTTCCACCATCTAAGACTGCTAAGTTGAGAAATGATATAACATCTTTTTGTCAGTTTAAAGGAGAATCAATATATGAAGCATGGGTAAGATTTAAAGATCTCCTCAGGAAATGTCCACATCATGCGATACCAGATTGGTTAATAATTCAAACTTTTTATAATGGATTAGTTGGATCTCTTAGATAAATCATCGATGCTGCTGTCGGTGGATCATTAATGTTTAAACCATTTTTGATGCTTATGATTTAATTGAAGAAATGACTACTAATAATTTTCAATGGCCTTTTGAAAGGTTAAATCCTAAAAAGGTAGCCAGTGTTTATGAAAATGATGCTTTTACAATGTTAGCAAATCAAGTTGTTGCTGTATCAAGGAAGATAGACCAATTTGGGATGAATTTTTCTCAGCCAAATCTCATGATTGAAGAAAATTCATTAGGCCAAATGGTTGATTCTTATTCTTCACCAGAAACTGTGAATGCTATAATCAAACCTAACAACCCATATTCCAATTATTATAACCCAGGTTGGAAGAATCATCCAAATTTTAACTGGAATAATAATAATCAGGGTGGTGTTAATCAACAATGGGGGAACAACCAAGTAAACCCATTGGGGAATTGGAACAACCAAGGTAATAATAATAATAGATTAACTTATCCTTTAGGTTATAACAATGCTTTACAAAATAAGGAGAAGAAGTTGTCTATGGAAGAAATAGTATCACATATGGGAAATCAGTTACAAATTTAAGGCACAACCATCAGAAATATTGAAAATTAATTGGGACAAATTGCAAATGCCTTAAGTAATAGATCCCAAGGAATGCTTCCAAGTAATACTGAAGTGAATCCAAGAGAAAAGAATAAAGAACGAGTGAAAGCAGTTTAACTGAGAAGTGGAAAAGAATTGGATGGTAGAGTTCAAAAAGAAACTGAAGTAGAGAAAGAAGAGATTGAAATACCTAAAGAGGATGCTCCAAAAGGTTTTGAAAGACCTATTTCTCCACCTAAGGTTGATTTAGAAAAACCACCACTTCCATTTCCTCAGAGACTTCGTCAACAAAAGTTGGATAAGCAATTTTCAAAATTCTTGGAGATATAAAAGCTTACCATTAATGTTCCATTTGCTGAAGCCCTAGAACAAATGCCAAGCTATGCAAAATTTATGAAGGATATTCTTAATAAAAAGAGGAAGTTTTAAGAAAAGAGACTATTGCACTTAGTGAGGAGTGCAGTGCGATAATTCAGAAAAAGCTTCCTAAAAAACTTAAAGATCCTGGTAGTTTTACAATTCCATGTGCAATCGAAGAATGATTCTGTGGAAAAGCTTTATGTGATTTGGGTGCAAGCTTTAACCTTATGCCTATATCAATATTCAAAAGATTGGGACTAGGAGAAATAACCCCAACTACTGTAACTCTACAATTAGCAGATCATTCGATCACATATCCTAAATGAGTTATAGAAGATGTTTTGGTAAAAGTGGATCAATTTATTTTTCCTGTGGATTTCATTGTGTTAGATATGGAGGAAGATAAAGAGATAACCATAATTTTGGGGAGACCTTTTCTAGCTACAGGCAGAGCCATGATAAATGTGCAAAAGGGAATTAACGATGAGGGTTAATGATCGATCGTTACATTTAATATTTCAAAATCGATGAAATATCCTGCTAGAGGTAAAGAAGAGGAGTGTTATAGGATGGATGTAATCGAATATTTAAGTGAATGTTATTTCAAATCAACTTATGAAGAGAAAGCTGAAAGAGAAGAATTTGAATATAAGCAAGAGAGGAGTTATTTGATTCTAAAGATTTTCAAGAAGAAGATTTAAAGTATGTTCGTGAAAATTTTGAATTGTTGGATATGACTGAAAAAGATAAATCTTATGGTCCATCAATTGAAAAACCTCCTGAACTTAAGTTAAAAACGCTTCCTGATCATTTGAAGTATGTTTTTCTAGGTGAATCCTCAACCTTGCCTGTTATAATTTCTTCTCAATTAACTGAAAAAGAAGAAGAGAGTTTGCTTGAAATTTTGAAGAAGCACAAGAAAGCCTTTGGATGGACAATTGCTGATATTAAAGGAATAAGTCCTTCAATTTGTATGCACAGAATTCTTATGGAAGATCATTGCAAACCGCGGGCTGATCCCCAAAGGAGATTAAATCCTATTATGAAAGACGTTGTTAAGAAAGAAATTTTAAAATGGTTGGATTCTGGAATTATCTACCCTATTTCAGATAGTGCATAAGTTAGTCCTATTCATTGTGTTCCTAAGAAAGGAGGAGTAACGTGATTGTTAATGAAAAGAATGAAATGATACCAACAAGAAAAGTTACAGGGTGGCGAATATGCATTGATTATAGAAAATTAAACCTTGCCACAAGGAAAGATCATTTTCCACTCCCTTTTCTAGATCAAATGTTGGATAGACTGGATGGGCATAAATACTTTTATTTTCTAGATGGATATACTGGTTACCACCAACTTCAAATTGCTCCTGAGAATCAAGAGAAAACTACGTTTATCAGTCCTTATGGTATTTGCGTTTAGAAGAATGCCCTTTGGTTTATGTAATGCCCCTGCTACATTTTAGAGATGTATGATGGCTATTTTTTGTGATTTAATTGAAAAAGGGATTGAAGTTTTTATGGATGACTTTTCAGTGTTTGGAATTTCATCTGAATCATGTTTAGAACATCTATTTAAAGTTTTAAAATGCTGTGAAGAAACTAATTTGGTTCTTAATTGGGAAAAATGCTAATTTATGGTAGCAGGAGGAATTGTTTTGGGATCGGATTTCAGAAAAAGGTTTGGAGGTAGATCATGCAAAAATTCGAGTTATATCTAATTTACGTTGCCCAACCAAAGTAAGGGGAATTAGAAGTTTTTTAGGATATGCTGGATTCTACAGGCGTTACATCAAAGATTTTTCAAAGATTACAAAACCTTTATGCCGTTTACTGGAAAAGGTTGCAATTTTTAATTTTGATGATGGCTGCCATAAAGCCTTTGAAACATAAAAAGAAAAATTAATCACTACACGTGTAATAATTTCACCAAATTGGGAAAAACCTTTTGAATTAATGTGTTATGCTAGTGATTATGCTATTGGTGCTGTTTTGGGTCAGAAATATGATAAAATTTTCAAAGTAATTTATTATTCTAGTAAAACTCTTAATGAAGCTCAAATTAATTATACCACTACTCAGAAAGAGTTATTAGCTATAGTATTTGCCTTTGATAAATTTCGATCATATTTAATTGGAACTAAATGTGTGGTGCATACTGATCATTCTGCTATCAAATACTTAATGAAGAAAAATGATACAAAACCGAGACTTATAAGATGGATTCTTCTTTTGCAAGAATTTGATTTTGAGATAGTAGATAGGAAGGGTTCTGATAATCAAATTGCTGATCATTTGTCCAGGCTTGAAATAGAAAATCTTTCTGTGATATTGAAGAAATTAATGAACATTTTCCTGATGAAAAACTGTTCACTATTAAAGAATGGAGTGTTCCGTGGTATACAGACATAGTAAACTTTATTGTTAGTAATATTATACCCTATGGTTTGACATATCATAAAAAGAAGAAATTTTTGTCTGATGCTATGACTTATTTTTGGGATGACCCAAATAAGGAAAGGATCTTATAATTTGAAGATGTGTTCCTTTGGAAGAGACTTATGAAATTATTCAAAAATGTCATGATTCTGATTATGGGGGAGATTTTAGAAGTAATAAAACTGCATATAAAATATTACAATCAGGATTTTATTGGCCTACAATTTTTAAGGATGTGAATGTTTATATTAAAAATTGTGATAGATATAGCGTGTAGGTAATATTTCTAGAAGAAATGAGATGCCCCTCAATTATATGTTGGAAGTTGAAGTATTTGATGTTTGGGGATTAGATTTTATGGGACCATTTACACCATCTTTCGGAAATGTTTATATTTTGATAGCAGTAGACTATGTTTCCAAATGGATTGAAGCTATTGCTTTACCTCGATTTGATGCTCAAAGTGTTGCAAAGTTTTTAGAAAAGAATATATTTTGCAAATTTGGAATACCAAGAGTAATCATAACTGATGGGGGAAGTCATTTTAGAAATGCGATTATTGGGAAGTTAGCAAAGAAATATCATATTAATCATCGCATTGCTACTGCTTATCATCTGCAGACAAGTGGTTTGGTTGATATCAAATCATGAAATTAAAGGAATCTTGGAAAAAACTGTTAATCCAAATAGAAAGGATTGGTCAATTAAACTGGATTATGCTTTGTGGGCATATAGGACTGCTTACAGAACATCTATAGGAATGTCCCCATATAGGCTGATTTTTGGAAAAGCTTGTCATTTACCTTTTGAACTTGTGCATAAGGCTTATTGGGCTATTAAAGAGTTTAATTATAATTTGAAAAATGCTGCTGAAAAGAGATTTTTGCAATTGCATGAGCTTGAAGAAATGAAGAATGAATCTTATGAAAATGCTAAGATTTATAAGGAAAATATGAAGTTATGGCATGATCGAAAGATTCTTACCAAAAATCTTGTACCAGGACAATAAGTTTTGTTGTATAATGCTAGATTGAGAATATTTTTTGGAAAACTTAAGTCCTGGTGGATGGGTCCATTCATTGTGATAAAAGTTTATTCTTATGATGCTGTAGATATTCAAGATCTTAAGACTGGAAAAATATTTAAAGTTAACAGACATAAAATTAAACCATATTTTTGAGTCAATAAATCTAAATCTGATGAGAATTTAATGTTGGGTCACTCAGAATGAGTTCTGAGTATGTCAGGCTGAAGACGTTAAAACAAGTGCTTTGTGGGAGGCAACCCATATTTTTCGGTGTGTTTGCTTTATGCTTGTTTTGTGTGTTTTGTTTGCTTTGTTTGTTTTTTTATGTTTTTGGTGGTAGTAATTTGGAGTTTTTAAACTTAAGTGGAGTTTATTTGACCTTAATTGATGATTTGGAAAAGTCAGAATGAGAATTTGGACATTTAGCAGACCTGTGCTAAATTCTGCACTGGCGGCTAAGCGCCGACTAGTTGGCGCTTAGGCGCCACAGTTATAAAAAATGTGAAAAATGTGGATTTAGAGCCTAGATCGTGGGGGAGAAGTTGTGGGAGTTATTTAGGAGATTCTAAACATGTTGGAGTATATTCTAGCATCTCCCAAGTCTATAAAAAGGTCCTGACTTAAGGAAAACACTTGCCCCAAGTCCTATTTTCATTTCTGAAGTCTAAGAAGAGAATTTTGAGCACCATGTTTTCCTGGGAGAATGAGATGAAGAAGAAGCAAGATTTTGATAAAAGTAAGTTCATTAGTGATGGTGCTAAGGAGTTATTTAATGGATATCTGGCTGTTAGCATTCAAGGTATTGCAGAGATGATCGCAAAAATTGAAGCCCGAGTGATTTCAATGGAAGCAAAGATCAATGATATTACTTTGCATCTGGATCACATGGGATGGCAAATCAAGATGCAATTCAATCATTCAAGGTATGTGGAGTAAATAGAAAAGGAGATGATTGTGAAGAACAAACGGATTGAAGAAGATGATATAAGAATGAACAATGATCGCCCGTTCTATCAAATTTATATTCCTGAAGGGTCAAATGAGAATAATAGTGGTCTTGGTTATATTCCGCCTAATGGAGAGTGGAATTAAAAGTGTTTTGTTTCTATTTGTTTAGTGTCTTATGTGTTATGTTATTGTTCTTATGAGTTCATTTTTGGTGTGTTTAATGTTTTTATATATTCCTGATGATGTGATGGGTACATCTTAGAGATGTACACTTATCAGTTTAATAATATAGTGTCTTGTATTTTGAAAATTTTATCCTTTATATTTGGATAAAAATTCTAGTATTGTATTGAATGTTATGTTTATTTTAATATAAGTTTGTGTTTTTGTGAAATTTGTGTGGAATCATTGGTTATTTAACTTTGATTTGGAGTATTAGAAGATTCATGTGGGGAAAAATAATTATTTTGGAATAATTAAGGGTAATTAACCAAGTAATTTAGTGCATATACCTTAATTGTAAAAATTTGGGTATTGGCAGCTAATTGCTAAAGTGTCGGCGCTTACGCGCCAGATTTCACGGCTAAGCGCCGATAGTTCGCGCTCAGGCGCCAGTTCACGAAAATTGATTCCTGAAAGTTAAAAAACCAAAAATTTTCATTTTGAACCGCTCCATCGTCTTCAACCTTTGCTTTGCAGCGAAAGTGGAGCCTAGGGCATCATATTGTGGATCATTTAAGAGCCGATCTCAACAAAAATTGTTAGATTTAGATTCCTTGAGGTAAGAGCACTACTCCTAAGTAAAAATTTTTGATTTTCACCATGTATTTTGAGTACATTTTGGAAGATCTTAAAATCACTATTCATGATGAAAATTTGAGGAAAAGCTTGATAAATATCTTGGATTTAGTGAAAATATCTTTTGGAAGATAATTTAGCAAGTTTAGTTTGATTTTGGAATTTATGGTGAATCTTTCGTGAATTTTTAGAGATGGTCCAAAGTCAAAGCGTGCACGAGAAAAGACGAAGTTTGATTCTAACAAATTTGTTAGTATGAGGGCTGAGGAACAATACATCAATGCATTGCAGTCACGTAAGTTGATTCCTGAGCGTGTGTTTAGTAAGCCAGGAGAGGTGATTGAATACATGATTGCTAGAAGAAACTGGGAGAATTACTGTTGCTTCTCCATTGTTGCTGTTGTTTCTGTGGTTTGAGAACTTTATGCAAATTTGCCTGCTGCAGAAGAGAATCAGGTGATGGTTAGGAGGCATGAAGTAAATTTTTCTTCGGGTGCAATCAATATTTTTATGGACTACCTCCTGACATGTTCTATTTTAATTCTAACTATCATCCTTTGGAAGGAAAATTAGATGAGATTATTGAGTTTCTGACTGATGGAAGAGGATTATGAAAAATTACAAATGATAGAAGAGGGAACTTTCTTGCTTCCAAATTGAATGCCATTTCTAAGGCATGGCATTATTTTATCTCATCTAAGTTGTTACCTTCAAGTCATACCAGTGAAGAGACGAGAGAAAAAGCGGTGTTGAACCATTGTATTCAGCATGGAAAGCCTATTGATATTGGAATCATAATTTTTTATTATGTTTTGAACTATGCTAGATCAACCACAACTGCAGGTATGGGATTTGCTTCCTTGATTTATTCACTATGTGAAAGATCTGGAGTGAAATTTGAAACCTGGGAAGAGGTATTTCAGCCATTGAGACCAATTACAAGTGTAAACGTTGGTGCTTACACTGTACATTTAGAGTATGGTTGGAGAGGAGGATTTGGTAGGGCTTCTACTGCATCTGCTGCTTCTGCTTCTCGTGCTACTACTTCACGTGCTTCATCATCTACTGATTCACAGACTGGTTTATTAAGAAAGATTTTGAAAAAAGTGAGTCTTACTCGAGAGCATGTGAGAGATATGGATGGTAAGTTTGGATAATGTTGAGAGATATATTGTAAAACATGATGAATATGATGAGAATTATCGGTAATATTTGGATAGGTCGATTAGAGGAGATCGAGTCGTTGAGATGCCACCTCATCCATTCTATATACCTTATGTGCCATCCAAAGATTGGAACGAGCAAGATGATGATGATAATGAGGATGAAGAGTAGATGTATGTTGTTTGTTTTAGTTGTTGTATTGATGTGTTGTGTCACTGTGTACTTTATCTAGTATTTTGTTTGATGATTGTGTTGTGATGTGAACCTTGATAGTATGCAAATTGTAGTTGTACTGTTTATCTGTTATGCATATTCAGATATTGTTGTTGTTTTATTATTGATTTATATGTTGCTGTGTGGTAGTGTGTAATAGTAAATATGTTTATGTGTATGTTATGTCAGAGTTTTTAGTAGTATGTATTTTTAATTTCAAAAATTTTTAGGAAATTATAAAGCATTATTAGAAACTTCTACTTAGGAAAACTACATGTTTAAAATTCTTCAAATTCCATTATCATCTGTTATTTGTATTAGTGTGTTATTTTATTTGGTGTGTATTTGCTTTGAAAACCTCCACTACTGTAGAAGTCTTCTGAAATTTTACTTATTATTATAAAAAAAAGAAAAAATGTTTTGAAAAACTAAATTTGATTTCATTTTACTCATGTATTTAAATTGTTATACTTGCATATTAGGATATTAAAAATTCCTGCAAGCATGATATGTCAGTTTTTATTTCTCACCCATGTATCATTTCTTATGCTTAAATGTTTTATCTTAATTAAAAAATTAAAGTTTGGGGGGATTTTAAAAACAATGATTTTCAAAAACCTAAAATTTTATTTGATTCTCAAGAATACTTAAAAATAAATCTTATTTTTGATTGAGAACAATTATATACATAAAGTTATATTAAGGGAACAAAATTTTGAATATAGAAATGAATAAAATAATTTAGTTAAAATTTATAGTAATCATGAAAAACGTAAAGTTAAAATTTTCTTAATGAAGAGGTGTTAAACTACGCAAGCATACGTATCGTTTATCAATGAAGAGATGATTTAAGATATGAAAATAATGATTTTATAATATGGGATACTACGCAAGCATACGTATCGTTTATCAAGTAATATAGGACTTTCTGATTAAGCCCCGAGATATCGAACCCACAGGGAAAATGTGAAATCTTTAAAGGAATTAGAGAAATTATCTTTTTACTTTCTTTAATTGTTTTCAAAAAAGTATGTCTTGATTTTGAACAATTTTGAAGGTTGATATATCTTTTGAAATTTTCTTAATAAAAATGCAAAGCAAGAAATTAAAATTACAATAACTAATAACACTGGATGTAAAATACTATTAACTAGAATATCATTTTCTTTCCTCTCATGAAGTAGTAATAATTCTTAAAGTATTGTTGTGGAAGTATTCAAATTTTTGTTGCGACAGATAGAAGCAAATGTGTTCTTGACCCTTACTTGGTTCTATAAAGAACATAGGTTAATTTGAAATTTATATTATTTTAAACATGATTAGGCAGGGAAGATACCAGTCTCTCACTCGAGACTTCCCTCGATTCCCACCACCTGGGGGCTAACTTCTCATAACAAAACTCAAAACTTCAAACCAAATTAGGAGGTTTTAGCCTGTCACTTTAAAATCCTCTAATTTTACTCCCTTTTATAAAAATATCTTCTAATATTACATTCAATTATATGGACTACAGTTCTCAACCATATAATTTCATGTGATTCTTACTAACTTTTATGAGACAATACCGCATTGGATCTTACATAATCTCAAGAAATTTAACAACTTAACAGGCCAAATTAAGAAGTAAACAAAGTTTTTAGAATCAATGTTCATAACTTCTTCCAACTTTTAAACACTTATACTTTCCACAACAATTCTCTTTAAATTAATTACTTATCCATTTAATAAAGAAAAAGATAAAGTAAACTACTCAGAATGCATTGAGAAAATATAATAACAGATTGATTTGAAATTAAAAACAACGATAAGAAAAATAATAAACAAAAATAAGTATTAATAAACTAAATAAAAGTAAACACTTATCTGAAAATCCTCTCCACAAGACTAAGGAAGTTCCTCTGAAACTTTGACTCTTCGCTAAACTACTTCTCAGAGCAAGTCTCCCAACTCCGTTGACTCAGAATACAGACTTCAGACTTCAATAAAAACTAAACTAAAAGAAAGAAAAGAAGTGGGAAGAAGAATACTTCACTCTGACCCTTTTCTCCTTTCTACTCTCTACTCCTACTCTAAATAAAAACTTTTAAAATGCAGTGGAAGAACAATGGAAGTACTCTTCAAAATGTAGTGGAAGAGTCTCCTCAAATTGCCTCCTCTAAATCTTTCTTAAGACTCTCTTTAAATAGTAAACCAAAAGGTGTCTTGGTGTCTCTTCGAAATGTGTCTAGATTCGATGTATCTCCCAAGGAACGCACCCCTTCCTTCAAACTTGCCGTCCTAAGGAAGTTATGGACGTTACCACCAAGAGTTGCATCCCACCCCCTTTGAAATTGGCGCCAAATCCATTTGAATCTCGATTTTTAACTATGGCGGCTAAGCGCCGGTCTAGCAGCGCTTAGCCACCAGTGCCAAATTTTTGATTTTTCATTTTTTTGCTCCAAATTTGATCTAATTTGCTCTTTTCATCATGACCATCCATTTTCATCATACCTGCAAGAAAAACACAAAATACCTTTCATTAAAGTGCAATATCATTAAAAATAGGTATAAAAATGTACATAAAAATACTATATATTTTAGGTGTATCACTCCTGCACAGTCATGCTGAGGAGCGTAAGTCTTAACTCATTTTAGGATTCTGTGATCGTCATACGGTACGACATAGATCCTTATATCATTCAGGCTATTTATATGATAAATATCATACAAATGTAAGCCCTACATAATAAAATGGAAGTATGAAACATCAAATAATTCTCTCTTCAAAAGTGAAGCCAAACAATAGAATCGTTTGGGAAGTCTCAGAAGTTCTCCTCAGGACCCGTGACATCCCCTACCTTTTCTTCCCTTGGATTCCATAATAACTGTTCCAATTTGATTATTTCCTATTTGAATTTTCTATGTCCGAACTTGAAAGCTCTAAACATTGAAACTCATGAAGACATTACCTCTGATCTAAATTGAGAGTTTTCTTTGATGACTTCGGTTGCTTAAGATTTAATTAATTATAGGGCTTTCCCTTATAGGAAACTTAAAGGACACAACTTAATATAAACTCTATCTAATCTTTTATATTAGATAGAGGAATGTATCAGTCAACATAAAGGTTCACGCAGATAGAAAACAGATGTCATGGCTTCTGTAGTATATTTAATCGAGCATCATTATCAAACAATGTGTTTATTCTTTGGGATAGATGCATGAATTGCAATTTAGTGCTCGTTTATTTAAACTATCAAATATATGGGATAGGATCGATCTCATATTTTTCAAAATTAAAATACTAGTTTTCAAAAAGTATCTCTATATATTAATTTAAAAGCGGGCGATGAGATTCCTATTTCAGCGTCCGACAATTTATAATTTGGCGACCGATAGTGCCTGACTTTTTTGCTAACAACTTTGTTGGTTTTATCTTTTCTTCTTTCTTTGTAGAAATGAGTTACTTTGCTTCTTCTTGTAGACTTACCACTTTACTGAGTAGTTTTCTAAATGTCTTTATTGTGAATTCCTATAGCATGAGGGCACAAGTTTATGGATGCTTCTTCGGGAATTTCAATAGCATGCTATTCTTTGCTTTTTGACCCATACTTCATGTAGAGATTCCTCTATCAAAAAGCATGCAGCCTACCAAAGTCTCTCTCGGTACCTGTCCACCACTAGGTAAGTACCTGTCCACCAGGTAACCTAAGGTGATGTGATTTTGGGCTTTGACAAATCATTGGAAAAAGAGATTCTCTATATCTGGAAAGGTCCTTAAGGACCCATTGACAAGTTCAACGTATCAATCGAAAGAAACACTAGTTAGGCTATTAACAAGTTGGCGGAGCAGAAGAGCATCACTATCTCCCACATTAAAACAGTTTGTCGAGAATATGCAACATGCTAATAAGGATTCCATGTCCCATCAAAAGGCCTGAGTGAGGGAGGCACGAAGCCCTTCGGATATTGAATGACATCGAATTCCTCTGCGTTAGGTTGTTAAAAAAACTCGTTGTTCGAGAACAACTCACGTTCGACTTGTTAAGTTACTCGTGTTTGATTCGTTCATTAAGCAAATGAATCAAACACGCGCAAATCTTTTGAGCTCATTTTATAGATGACCCTAACACAAATAAATTATTGTTAGTTCACATTCAGCTCGATTTGCCTCGAATTAATTAAATCATAAGATTAGTGTAATATTTATATATTGAATCTATATATTCTATTTAAAGAAAGTTAAATTTATTAAAATTTAAATTGTTTTTGTTAGTAATATAAATAAAAAAATAAAATTTTTATATCGGATATGTAACTACATAAGAATTAGGCGGTATGGTATGAAAATGCTAAAAATGTTTCCCACTCCCTCCCCCAATGACTGGTAGTCCATTATTAAAATATATATATATATATATTAAATACGTAAGAATTGCATACAGTTTATGTAAAACGGTAAACGTTATGTGGTCCCACTCCAACTTCTGGAGTCCCATCCACTAAGGCTTGCTTCTTGTTGTTTAATCCTATATCACATAATTTTGAAAAAAAAACTTCACTCTTTCTCTATGAATAAAGAATCTTTCTTAAAAACAAGTCATTTTAACTCCTTACCATGGTTCCCCCAACAAGGCTATTGAGCTGCAGTAGTTTTAAAATAAAAAATAAAGTTTATAATTTAACTATGTTTTTTGATTTCTTAAATTATAATAGTTTATATTTCAAGCCTATTCGAATACGAGCTTAATTCATACAAAAAAAATTAACTCAAGTCGATCATGAACCTTTAACTCAAAACCGAACCAAAAAAACAAAATTCAAATAAGCCAAACATGAGCAAGCTTTATGCCTCCACATGTTTGGCTCATTTATACCCCTACTCTGAGTAGGGTTTTCCATTTGGAATCAATACATCACTCTTGGCTTGAGCGATTATTCCTTTAATTATTTGTTCAACAAGTTGAATAATGTCTTTTTCTGAAATCACATTTTTAGTGGAGTCGTTCTCCTTTGGATCATCTTCACTTGTAGTATTGGTTTCTTTCTTGTCGTCGATAATATGGACTATCTCAAGTCATTTTGTCTCTGCAGGCAATGCTTGCGGCGATTGCGGCAAACTATGTAAGGTTACTAGGATGGTCATCTTCTCATTTACTTTTTATTTGAGGCGGCTGATCGGCTCATCTCTTTATTAGATGTAACTCAGAAGTTGATCGATAAGATTTTTGTCAGCTGGCGGTAGCTCTTCTCGTATAGACGAGGCAGCTCATGTTTCAATCACGTTTATTCCAATATATTCTTCTTCCGTAAACTCTGAAATATCTTCCACTTCACTGTTGACAGCGTCATTCTCCATGTCTTGTGACAACTGCTTAATATCTGTTCGTAGCTTATCAAGCTTCTCTTGAAAAGATTTCCCTTCAGTGATATTTAAATCTATCGGTGCTTCTTGGCATGCCCTGTCCTCAAGACTATGTTCAAAAGCGACAAACTTGCCTCGTAGCATTCCAACATCAGCAGGTTCTTCATAAGGCTTAAATCTCCATATGTTCTTCATTAGATTAGGCGAAGGTGATTTGTCGGTTTGTTGAGAACGAGTGCGATCACTGGCAAGCAGCAAAGTTACAAGAGAATTCATAATTACGCATGTTGATTTGGCTCAGGATAGGATCTCTTTATGAGTTGACATTGAATGTGAGTTTGAATTTAGTTTTACGAAGGAACAAGCATATGGTTTTGAAGAAGCAATAGTCTCTAATATTCTGGGTCCCAGACATAGCTTGGCAGATTTTCTTATTTTTTGGTGGGTTATGAGTGGTGTTAGGATTAGTTGGTCAAGGTCCCAGACGAAGTGCGGCAAAATGCATCGAGTTTCTTCTTTATTGGTCTTCTTCCTAGCGATTTCGCCGTGTACATGTGCCAATTTCTCCCTATTCATAATTTATTTCTTCATTTGTAATGAAACTGTGCATCCAATCTTATACAAGACTTTTCGGCCATCAAAAGTGAGAGGTTGTAGGAATCTCATCGCCCGTTTTAAAATAGATTTAATTTAATATATATATATATATATATATATATATATATATATATATATATATATATATATATATATATATATATATATATATAGTTTTGAAAAGTAATATTTTAATTTTGAAAAATACAAGATCGAACCGATCCCATATACTTGATAATTTAAATAAACGAGCGCTACATCGCAAACCATGCATCTACTCCGAAGAATAGACACATTGCTTGATAATCAGATTTAATTAAATAAACTGTAGAAATTATGACATCCTGTTTTGGTTTGTGAAAGCCTTTATGTGGACCGATAAGTTCCCTTATATAATATAAAAGATTACATATGATTTATATTAAGCTGGGAAGTTGGGTCCTTCAAGTTTTCTATAAGGGCAAACCCTTATAGATAATTACAACTTAGACAACCAAAGTCACCTAAGAAAACTCTCGATTTTGATTAGAGGTATTGTTTTCATGAATTTAAAGTTTTTGGTTTTCAAGGTTGGACATAATAAATATCAAATGGGAAATGATCAGATTGGAGTAGTTATTATGGAATTCAAAGGAAGAAATATAGGGGATGTTACGGATCCTGAGGAGAACCTCGGTGACTTCCCAAACTATCCTAAAGTTTGGCTTCAATTTCAAAGATAAAATTTTAATGTTTGATCCTGCCGATATCGATCATACAAAAGGCCTAAAAGATAGAATGAATTACGTCATACTGAGAAACGACCTTAGAGTCCTAAAGGAGTTAGGGCTTATTTTGCACAACAGGGTTGTGCAAAGGCCTGAAGATATGTTGAGGATTTATGTCGCACTAGACAAACAATCTCGGGGTCTATGACTTATTGTTTAAACTAAGGAAGAGATTTGTTGTTGTAAATTTGTTTGCTCTCTTGAAGATGTTCTTTTGTATGTCCTCGTCATGCTGCCCATGGTACATTCTCTGAGCTCCTTGCTGAAGTAGCTGCCCTAATGTCTAAAGTTCAAATGGTTTTACCAAGTGTGATTTAATATCTAGTTTTGTTTGTTGTGATTGTTATTCAAATGACTTATGTGGGGAATTTAATTTGATTAAGCGACACCGGTTAGAATTCCACGGTTCCCTCATTCCTGCACCACTATTTTCTTTGGATTCACTTAGTCTAAACAAGTTGTTATGCTCATCTTGACTTGGTAAATCTCGTTAGCAGTCGTAGGTTGCTTTCTCTATGAGATTCCCGATCATCCAAAGATAGTAATTTAAATTTAATTATCTCTTTTTTTTGAAAAAGTATTTAACTTTTAAAATTGTTTTATTTTATTGTGGTTTTTGGTTTAGCATGCAGATTTATCTTGAGTTTTGCAGGTAAAGTAAACAGATGCAGGTAATAAAATGCAGTAAATTGAAAGGAAAGGAAATTGCATTGCAAAAAAAGAATATATAAATGTGTACCTATCATCTTCTCGCATTCCCGTTGAAATATTAGAAGTTTCAGCATGTATATATAATTTTTGCAGGAAATTTAAATTAATTACCAGAAAGACATAAAAGAATAGAAGTATAAGGTGTGTCTACCAAGTCCTAGGTTATAACCTGGTGGGTTTCTATTCATTTGTTTTAAGGATGATTTTCTTTAGAAAATACATAATAGGTTCAATTGTCTTCCAAGACATCCAAAAGACTATTAAAGTGCTCAAGGAGATACCCTAAAAAACATTCACATCCCTCTGAATTATCTTGAGTTCTTTTGAACTTATTATGTTGCTAAATCATTCATCCATTATCAAGTTATAATTCAATGGGTATATTTTAACCTATGTTCAATAAACCATGATGCTTTAATCATCCCTACAAGTGAAGTAATCATTTGTTCATTTACTTATGAATTATGTGGATGAAGGCTCTTAAGGGCAAAATTGATTTATTAAGAAACCTAACCATTTTAATCAAAGTCGAGCTAGTAGTTTTTTAAAGTGTTTTAGTAGTAATTATTTTTGTTTTCTAAACCTCATTAAACAAATTTGGATTAAGCCTAGCTCACAACTAAGCCCTTAAGAATTTGGTAAAATCTGTAATTTTTAGGAATATAAAACGGAGGTGAATTTGGTCCTTATCAGAGATTGTATTATCATCAAACCATTAACTAGAAGTTTTGAATTGGTGAATTATAACTTTCCAAAATCAAACCCCTTTCTCTAGGATCATTAAATTTAATTAACTTCCAAGTTATAATAATTTGAGGACTTGAAATTTTACTTTTTTTATGACAAAGTGAGGAATTGGTTTCTACCTCTTAATCCCTTGTGTTCTAATCATCTAGAAATGTTGATTATGATCATTCATTAGCCATTTACCCTTTAACTTGGCCAAAGTATTAATTAGAGTTTGAATTCCATAATTACAATTTTGACCTTTAAAGCTTTATCACTTCATGGTTCGTTAATTAAACTCAAATGTTCTTGAAATTCTTATGTTACCCCACTCATGGGTCAATTAAAATATCAGAGGACAAAATACAATTTTCTATTTTTTATTTTATTTTGGAATTATTTTTAATGCAAAATTAGATATTTTTCTAGTTAATTCATTAACCTATCAAAAGTATATTATTTGTCTTCAGGAAAATTATTGAAGGTTCACCTAGATCAGAGGACCACTTAAATCAATTTTCATGATTTTTTTTAATTTTAATTTAATAATTATTATTTGTTGATTTTGAGTATTATTTAAAAATAAAATATCTTTTAACTTAGAAATTGCTTTTTATATTTTTATTGAGTCCATCTGAGTTTAGGAAACTCAAAAAAAAAAAATTATATTTTTATTTTAATTATTGTAATTAATTTAGTGTAAAATTAAGGAAATTTCAGTACACGCCTTTTGAAATTCATAACAATTTTTAGAAAATTAGAAATAATATTCTAATTGCTTTTAAGTGATGAGGAAATAATTTAGAACTTTCTAGGACATTTTTATATTTTTGTTGTTTTTAATTATTTTTAATTATTTTTAGTTATTTTTGAAATAAAAAAAACTTAAAAGTAAAGTATTTATTTTAACATTAATTTTATTTTTCACAGGTGCCCTTGATCACAAGGGACTCCCAAAATCATTTTTCATAATTTTCTTAATTATATTGTAATTATTATAAATATTTTAATGTAAAATCCTATTTTACTTGAAAAATTAAGTTTGAAAGTGAAATTAAATTTTATTGAGCTCAAATTTTATTGGAGGGGGGGTGGGTGTTTGCTTGACTGATATCTTTATTGTGAATTGATTTTTGTGAATTTTATAATTATATTTTATTTATTTAATTTTTTTAGGTTTTAATAAGTTAAATACATAAAGTACTATTTTAAATTATTTAAACCCATTTTATATTTTTCTTAGGATGCTCTAACCATATAATCCTACCAAACTCACTTTTATAATTTTTTGATTTATATTTTAATTTTTATGATTTTTTAATTAAAATGACAGTGACTTACATTAAAAATTAGGGCTTTCATACTTAGAGGTGTTCTCTGATCTTGAAAAAATCAGATAACACACCTAAATACATAAAGTTTAAACCCTCCAAATTTCATCTTTTGGTGAGTTGTATTTAATGAATTTTGATTTAATGTGCTATTTAATTAATTTAAAAATAAATATAAGTCAGATAGTTTTAATTTTTATTCCACATTATTCTCCTCTATTCATTGAGTAATAAGGTATTTTTCTTTTATTTTTAACATTTTCTACACCAAGTTATACATTTTATAATTTTTCTGAATTAAATAAATCATAAAAATCCTATTTTCTTACTTAAACCAGTCAGCTGCCGCATCAATCTAAGGTACTCTGAAAGAACACGCAGAGCTGTTTTATTTTCCACCACCATCTGTGTCAGCATAGGCTCGGGTCGTGCTTTATAGTTCATTCCCTTAGCCAAATCCAATGGTAGAGCGTCTTCGTCCTCAACTGGTGTAAACATAGAACCATTCACCTTCTAACCCTAAAATCTATCACTATACTTGACAAATCACATGGGAGTTTGTTCCTACACTTTTATCTAGTCATGACAAACCTATCTATACTGCTAATCATGCATGGAATGTAAACATTTTTCATAAATACCCAAACCGAGCTCGATTTGGGGAAAATGGTGCATAATTTAGTCTGAGAGGTAAGAACTCAATTAGATTCTTTCAGAAGCTTTTTTGAGAAGTGAAATATTTGTTGGAACTGTTGGTTCAGGCTGAGGTTGAGGCTGTCTAAAACTTCCTCCTATAGGTGGTGCGGCCTTGATCAAACGCTGGTGCAATGAGCTTGGGAGATGGGGCTTTTAATGAAAATCTTCCTCATTTTGTCTGGGGAAGCTCATGGATAGTTCAATTGAAAGTGTTGGGGAGTTTGGTGGAGTGACAGAAAGTGTCATGTTTTTGGCCTATTTTGGGTGTTAAGATTGGCCTCAGACAGTGGGGAAGATGGTTGGAGAGTGCTGGGCTTGAGCTTAGGGAGGTCTAGAAGAGCTCTTGAAGAAATTTGCCAAAGTTTCCCCAAAATTTTTGCACTTTCTTTATTTTTTCATGAGGGGTTGGAGCATAAATAGGCATGGCCATGGTGGCCACCAGGGCAATCCAGGGGGTGGAAAAGGATGCTTAGGTGGAGGGCTGAGCGTCGCCAATGGCCAATGGGGGTGAGCCAACTCAGGGAGGTTCAATTTTAGGTTTAAGGCTCTAGATTTTGGTGTTTTCCAACCACTAGGCTGGCCAGCCAAGCCGGTTTGGTGACTAGGTAGTTCAGGCGAGCCATGAGAGTTAATGGTTATTACTTGGGAATGCCGGTAGCAAAGATCTCTTTAATTTAACTAATTTTGGGAGAAAATCACCTAATTTGGGAGACCCTTGGTCCATGTCTCAAGATTTAGGTGTTTGATTATTTGATTAGCACCTTAGGTGACTAATCAAGGCAGAAGAGGGTTAAGTTTGGTTAATGGAAAAGGTTTTGGTCAATTTGGGGCTTAGGTTCAAAATTAGGGTTTGGGCCAAGACCTAGATTTAGACTTGGCTAAAGCTTAGATTTAGGTGAGTTGATTGTTTAATTTGGTGTAGAATATTGTCATGATCATTTTAAAATTCAATTTGGTGGAAATTTGTGGGATTGAAGGGTTCAATTTGGGAGAATTTGAATTTTGAGACAAAATTAGGGGTTTTGAGTTAAGTTGGATTTGGGTCAAGTTTGAGTTTTGGTTATGTCAAATTTAGGGCTCAAATTGATCTAGTGGAATGTCATGAAGAGTTTGGAAAGTGAATTTTGTGGGATTGAATTGATTGTAAGGTTCAATTTGGTGGATTTTCAGGATATGGTCAAATTGGGGATTTTGAATTGAGCTTGGAATTTGGGTTTGAAATTGGGTTCAATTAGGCTTGGATTTGGTTTTATTGAGATTATACATTATGAATTTGATTTGTAATTGAAATTGGGTAAGTTTGGAATTAATTTGGTGGAAATTGGAGGTGATTTGGGGATTTTAAGCCTTTACGGGAAATTTAGGGATTTTATTCAAATTTGGTCAATTTAGGTGTAATTAGGGTCAAGGGGTGGTTTAAATTGATTTTGGGAACCTTTGGAATGATTTTGGAGATTCTCGAAACTTTTGGAATTTTTCGGGCATGAAGGGCATTGGTAATTTTGGCGAATTTGGAGAGTATTTTGAGAATTTTAGGGATTTTGGGTAACTTCAGTGGTTTGGATCGGTTTGAAATAATTTTTGAAGAGAATTTGAGAATTTGGGTATTTTTTGGAAAATTAGGGTTCAGGGGTATTTTGATAATTTTTGGAAAGTTTTGGAGCTAAAAGATCAAAATTAGGAATTTGGAAAAATTGGGGCGAATTGAGAACCTTGATCATAGAATTAGTCTTTTTAAGCCATGAGGCTAAGGTAAATTGTATTTTGGATCCTCCATGTGTTGGTTCTAGCCAAACCTTAGCATAAAGCCAAGGGCTTGGTCGACCACCCCCATGAGTTTCCAAAAGAGTGGGGAACCAAGCTAAAGGTGATTGGTTTAGGGTTTTAGTTTGTGAGTGGAAGTGTGGGTTTGTGTGTATGCAAGACTGACCAAGGACACACCACCCAAGGCTAACCCTAAGGCCAGACAATCCTATGGGCACCTCCTTCAATTCCCTCATTTGTGGTTCCCATCCTACCAAGTGCTAGAGTTTAGAACCAATTATATGGAACTCCAAGAAACGTAGAGAAGTGTTAGAACTTCTAATGGGGTGTGGTTCCATCAATAGTCCTCTAGGATAGTTAACAGGAAAGTCCTATGGCTAGATCTTAGGCTCATAAGGAAGAAAGAATAGACTTCAACAAAAGTGAGGTCAACAAACTTGAGCAACTAAGAATCAATCTCTCTCCCAGTGAGACTTTCAAACATAATTCAAACCTTTGACAATAATGAGTTCTATTTCTCTTACGTTTGATGAAACGACCAAGGTAGACTAATAACAATATGATGATTTTCTTTATCAACATTGAAGACTGACAATGGGTGAAACCTACTCCCTTTGAGAGACATCTCAGAAAGCCCATCTCTTTATCAGCCTGGGCCCTCTTGGGTTCAACAGTTCTTTTCATTTTTCTTTATTGACCTTTAGTTTAGTTCAATTCCTATTTTTCCTTTGAGTGCAAGTCAATAGTGCAGACTTAGAGCTAAACTTAGAGCTAAACCCAATCTTGAACAAAGATGGTAGTAGGAGATAATCTTCATCTTCCATGACAGTTGTTCCTTTTGATTGTAATATGGCAACCACTACAGGTTCAACTATGACAGCAAGACAAAGAATAATGGACTTGAGGGTGCATTTAACAGTTGTAGCCACCCTTTCAGCCAGAGTCCTTTCTAGTGACAGAAGTTCTTTTTCATACTACATGTTGAACTCCTTTGATGGTTTCATAATCTCTTCAATGGTTGTCTTCTTACGGTTAGAGGCATATTACTGAGAGTTATTTTAACTTCATCGATTTTGGATTTGAACTTGATTGTTGAACCTTGATAGAGCTTACTTTGATTGGAGGTAAGTATAATCCTCCAGTGAACACAAGGATTTGTTTTAGGGAAGTCTTTAGTGAAATTAGACCTATTTATAATGTCAGCCTCGACTTCAGAATTGTTTTCTGGTTACAAAAAACTTCAAAGAAAGTCATGCATTTTGTGACTTGCCATATAAATTGGGTACTTATTCTTTTATATTTATTTTCTATTTTATTTTAGTATTTTTTTAATTTTGAATATTTTTGTAGTTGATAAAGTTTCTAGAAGGACGACGCTTGCCAAACATTGGCAAAACCCTAAAGAAATATAAAGTCCAACCCAATTCTAAGACTGAAAGAAGAATAAGTTTCGGACCTAGCCATTTGGGCTAAAGAAGTATTGAGTTTTTAACTTATTCTCATTATTTCTTATTTAATCTTATACACCCTCTTTTTTCCTCTACTCATCCTTTTTTTTATAATTTTAATTGGGGGTTCTGATTATTTTTAGAGTTGGAGGATTCTAGAACTCATTAATTTAATGTTGTTTTAATGACTATTATAAAATCAAAATAATTTTGGTTATACTTGTCCAAGAATGAAATGAATAATATATACCAACGGATGAAAGGTAATATGGTATATACGGGACATGGATACATAATCGATGCATTAAGACAAAATAACCAACCAAAGAGAGATAACTTTTCCCTCATAAAGTTGCTAGAAAGGAATTTGTCGGTTTTATTATTCTACATGGGGTTTTGAATCCGAAACTTATTTGAAAATATAGTTATTTAAATAATTAAGCACATCAAGAAAAGTAATATTCTTTCTCGAGAGATAGAGATATCACTTTACAATGAGTCTAATTTTCTTAATTAGGAAAATCTGGATTTGCATTGGTCTACTGTAAAATCAATAAAATGTATCCCTTAAGACTAGATAGAGTTTATATTAATCTGGGATCTTAAACTTCCTATAAGAGAAAGCCTTTATAGTTATTTATATCTTAAGCAATCAAATTTACTTAAGAAAACTCTCGATCAAGGCCTTAATTTTTTCTTTAAGAAATTTATAAGATTAGGATTCCATGATTTGTTATTTGAAATTCCAAACAATAAAGGCTCAAATCTGAAATAGTTATTAATGAAACCCGAAAATAAAAAATTGGAAGTGTCAACAATACTGAGAGACTTAAAAACATCTCAAATATCATATTGTTTAGGAATTAATGATTTTGAATTAGATTTATTAGTTGTTTCATCTTAATATTTTATTAGAATGTTAGAACTTAGATCATACGATATAAGACCATGAAAAAGCTTAGGTGATAGTTTGTTGTATTATCTCAGAATCTTAAAAGTAAGGTGAAGTTCACTAAAATAGGTGAACCTTCAAAACTTTGATCTATAAGAAGAAAAAATAGAATCAAATAGAATGCAATGGACTTGAAATTCTTCCTAGAAAGGGGGATGACATCCAGGAGGCTCGTCGCACCAGCGTCGTCAATTCTCTCATGTCGATTATGAATGTCAGAATTTCTATCAGTGTCATTGTTGAGGAGTCACCACTCAGTTTATATATCATATCGCCATAATATCCAAGTAATATTACTTTTTTGGATCATGCAAAAGGATCATTAGATATTCAAAAACTTGGAGAAGAAAGGAAAGGGCTGATGAAAATAAGAAATAGTAGAAAAAGAAAACTCTGGAATGTCAAATTTTGGAGATCTCTGTATAAGAATGACCATATGGAAAATTTAATAACCAAATGTTTTAGGTATGATACCTATTCTGAGTTATTTTATTCTTTTATAGGGGCAAGCTCCTATAGTTAATTACATCTTAGACATATAGGATTGCCTAAGAAAACTCCTGTTTAACGTTAAAATTCATTCTCTAAGAAATTTTAAGTGTTAAGCTCAAGGAAAAAATGTCAATGTTTGATCTTAAAGTAATATGTTTCTAAGTGTCACATACTACCATAAAGTTTCAGTTTTGTTTTGTTTTGATGTCTTCATTTTATTATCATCATTTTGTTTTGTTGTTGTTGTTTTGGTTTTGTTTTATTTTGTTCTCTTTTTGGTTTTATTTCATTGTTTTGGTTTTTTTTAATTTTGATGTATTTTTTTTGTTTTAAAGTTTATTGTTCCGTCTTCAGTCGCCCTGAAAAATAGAGTTAGCACTCCCTAATAACATGCCAAGTAAATCTAAAACAGAACTATCTTGAACTTGCAAGGAAAGAGTGTCATATTAATAAAAGAAATAATGTCGATTTGATTTTATAAATTTTTAGATTAGTTGGTCTAATTTCATAAAATTTAGACAACTCGATCAAGATGTCGATGGATCTTTCATCCCAGGATCATCGGATGCCTTAATCTACTTCGTCCGAAAGATGTTTTAACTAGGATTGGAATACTCTTGTCAACAACCACGAATTGCATCATCCAAGAGATCTTCGTAGATCAAAACATTCTTCGTTACAAGTTGCGTTCAGTGATCTTTGTTGATTAAGTTTTCATTTATGTTTTAATGTCTTTTGTCAGTTTTAAAGTTTGGATTTTAGGCTGTTTATAATTTATTAAACGATAAATATTAATTTTTTTTCATTTGCTTTCTTTTGAATAATTCAATCAAGATTGTTAAATTTAGGTTTAATTTAAGTAGAACCTAGTGTAAGGTGGCTTTTCAGATTCAATTTAAATAGAACTTAAGGTTTGATAACATTTAAATTTAATCTAAATAAAATCTAATATATAAAGTGACTTAGGTTCAATTTAGGTAGAATCTAAAGTTTATGTTAGGTTCAATTTGGGTTGAACCTAAAGTCTATGTTGATTTAGGTTCAATGTAAGTTGAACCTAAAGTTTATATGGGTTTAGGTTCAGTTTGAGTTAAACTTAAGTTTATGTTGATTTAGGTTCAATGAAAGTTGAACCTAAAGTTTATATGGATTTTGGTTCAGTTTGAGTTAAACTTAAGTATAAGTTATTTTAGGTTCAATGTAAGTTGAACCTAAAGTTTATGTGTATTCAGGTTTATTTTGGATTTAACTAAAGATTTAAGTTTATTTAGGTTCAATATAGGTTGAAGATATGATGATTTTGACTTAGGTTCAATTTGGATTGAACCTAAGGTATAGGTTGATTTAGGTTCAATGTAGTGTTTTTTTTTTTACTTAGGTTCAATTTGGGTTGAACCTAAGGTTTTGTTTGGGTTCAATTTGAGGTGAACCTAAAGTTTAGGTTGATTTAGGTTCAATGTAAGTTGAACCTAACGTTTATATGAATTTAGGTTCAGTTTGAGCTGAACCTAAGTTTAAGTTGATTTAGGTTCAATGTAAGTTGAACCTAAAGTTTATATGGATTTAGGTTTAATTTGGATTAAAGAAAAGATTTAAGTTAATTTATGTTTAATAAAGGTTAAACTTATAATGTCTTTTCGACTCAGTTTCAATTTGGGTTGAACCTAAGATATAGGTTGATTTGGGTTCAATGTAAGTTGAACCTATGACGTGTTTTTAAGTTAGGTTTAATTTGGGTTGAACCTAAGGTATAGGTTGATGGGTATTGTTTAAGGTTGAGTAAGTATTTAAGAATAACTTGGTTTAAACTTCTGCAAGGCTTAGTTAAGTTGATTATGGTCTAATTAGGGTTTGACCCAATTATGGTTTAAGGTTAATTAAACCTAAGTGAGGTGAGGTTTAATTGGATTAATTAGACCTAATTAAGGTTAGTTATAATTATGGATTAGGGTTAATTAGACCTAATTTAGGTCATGTTTTATTGGATTAATTATACCTAATTAGGGTTAGGTCTAATTAGGGTTTAGTTTTAATTAAACCTAATTTAGGTAAAGTTTAATTAGATTAATTAGACCTAATTAGAGTTAGGTCTAATTAGGTTTATGCTTAATTAAATCTAATTCAGGCGAGGTTTAATTATATTAATCAAACCCTTAGGGTTAGGTTTAATTAGGGTTTAAGTTTAATGAAACTTAATTTAGGTAAGGTTTAATTAGATTAATTAAACCTAATTAGGGTTTAAGTTTAATTAAACCTAATTTAGGTTAGGTTTAATTTGATTAATTAGTCCTAGTTAGGGTTTAAGTTTAATTAAACCTAATTTAGGTAAGGTTTAATTGTGTAGACCTAATTAGGGTTAGATCTAATTTGGGTTTAAGTCTAATTAAATCTAGTTTAGAAAGGTTTAATTGGATTAATTAGACCTAATCAGGGTTTTAGTTTAATTAAACCTAATTTAGGTAAGATTTAATTGGAGTAATTAGACCAAATTAGCGTTAGGTCTAATTAGGGTTTAATTTAACCTAAAGTTATTAAGATTTAAGTAGGTTAATTAGGCCTAATAAGGGATTAGACCTTATTAGAGTTTGATTTGACTTAAACCTAATGTTGTTAGGGTTTAAGGTGATTAAGCTTAGTTAGGGTTTTTTTAAAGGTTTAAGTTATATTTAACCTTAACCTAAATAAAAATTTGGGGTTCACCTTAAGTTTAAAGTGATTTAAACTTAGATATTAGAATTTAATTAATCCTAATTTTTTTAAAAGATAGAAATTTTTAGGTTTAATTTATAATTTTTTACTTTTACAAACCCTAAAAAGCATAAAATGTCATTTTATTTTTTCCAAAGATTAGAAAATGTCATTTTGGAGTTCAAATTCATCACCTTAAGTTTTCTAATCATTATCAAATTTTATCTTCTAATTTTCTAATTATTGTAATTATTTTTTAAATTAATCACAAAGCAAGGTTGAAAATTGGATATCTCATGCTAGTGACTTCCCCTAGAATTCGAAAAATCATAGAATGTCCGCGAGGATCAAGAATCAATCTGTGAAAATTTCAAAATTTTTAGATTTATGATTAATTTTTAATATTTAAATTACTCTAGAGAGTAATTAATTAATTTAAAATTAAATCTAATTTATTAATTCCAATTTTATTTTGTAATTTTCTCATTATTCTCCTGAAATTTGGGGTATTTTTATCATATTTTTGTGATGTTTCTTTGTCAAGATATGAATCTTTAAAGATTTCATGTATGTTTGGAATTTATTAAACTCCTAATTTCCTACTTATCTGACTAGGAACCTGCGCAACCTCGAATATGTCAAATCTCCATGCGGCACTATCTAATGATGGGGATTTACATGTGACAGCTTGCGTGGCCAGCAGTTCCGTCTGTTTTATATGGACTGATTTGTAGTTCAAATTGATCACATCCGTCCATTTTCAATACACAGAGATGGATGGCATCCGATCGTCTCTCTCAACCTGGTGTATCTCGTGAGACATTAATTTTAAAACCCTAAGATCTCTGTCAAATCTTCTTGGATTTAAACGAAATTTATTCCTAAAGCTTCATCGAAGCAAGGAGATCACATCCATACGATTATGTGGATGTTTTGAAATCTTATTATTCATAATGTTTCAAGACCAAGAAAAAAATAGGTTAAAATGGTAGTACCTCATCCTGATGAGGTGTAGCCTCTATCAAGCTTGACAGAAACAATCCCTGGGTCATTACAAAAGCTCCTAGTGTGCTCAGTTTGACGTGAAATCAGGTGGAGGTATTACTTCACTGAAATGGTCTCACTTCTTATTCTTGGAATGGGTTAGAGCTTGTGGGGAGAACCAATTTTGATTGAGAACTTCCTTGTGCAACTCAGTGATGGTGTAGGAGTGGTTAATTTGGCGTTTGGAATAATTGTGTCAACCAAAAAATTTGTCCTAGTTTTTAGGTGAGAAATTGGAATTCTGTAGTGGATTTCAGAGGTCCAATCTATGGGGAATCAAATGCTTAGGTCAAGTGGAACAACTTTTGTATTAAGTGCTTTAGGGTTTTAGTATTGTAGGCTGGTTTCTCTTCTTTATGGGAGCTCTCAAGTTAGCTCTTATTTATAGACATGAATGGCCATGACTGAGCTTGGGTTAGCTTGGGAAAGAAGGTAACAGCCTCACGATGGCATGAGGATAAGATCTCTTGCTGGACATAGCCATGGGTGAGCTTCCCCAAGTTTTAAATTGTGAATTCTCATTAAAGCATTGATTGAGTTGTGGCTTTTTCTTTCCTTTATTGGGGAAATGGTGAGGTAGTGAGGGGTCCATGGATGAGTTGTTTTGAACACCTCCACCTCAGCTTAAAACATAGGATGAAGGTTTAATAAAGGAATGATACCTTGCATTCCTTCATGATGAGTGTAATTATGGTATGGAGAGCTTCTTAAGAAAGGCTCCCCTTCAATTGGATGAAGGGTGAGGTGAGCGATGACTTCACAATGCTTTCCTTCAATGGTTTCATGAAGGAATGACACCACTTTTCACTCTCATAATGGCTTCATGATAATCTTTGATTATGGTCAAAGATTTTGGCTCATGATTTTTGTATGTGTTATTCATGTCATGGTGAGTGTTTAATGGATTATGTATGACCCATTAACAATCGTCCATGGGTTGAATTTAAGTTTTAAAGTCACCCATGGTTTTAGTTGTCATGTATGATATCATAAATTTGATTTTACTTTAGGTTTATTTGATCATAAATTCATTTTAAATTGATTATGTAATTAATTAAAAGAATGAAATTATATTATAAATCCATGAATTGGTCAAAATAAATTTGGGTGTTGATCATTTGATCTTATTTGATCATAGAATTGGTCTTGGTGACATGGTAGATTTAATGGGTTTCCCATGGGTTTGTCCTGCCATGGGCTTGAACCATGATTTTAAACTTAGACCCTATGTCTAATAATATTTAATTTCATTCTCTTTGATTAATTAAATGATTAATTAATTAAGAGAATACAATAATTTGACAAAAAGACCAAATTTGATTAAAAATAATAAAGTTGACCAAGTTTGACCATAGTTGACCATGCTTGAACAATTTAGGTCTAAGGTTGACCAAGGAGACTTGACCTTGTCATGGTTGAAGAAGTCATGAAGGTTTATACAATAGCTTAGTTTGATCAAATGGTCATGTTTAACTAATTTTAGTGTTTGGGTTGACCAAATGGTCATGTTTGGTCATTTCAGTTTCTTGAGTTGATAAAGGGGTCAAGTTTGACAAATTTTGTGTCTATTGTTGAGCAGATGGTCAATGTAGTGGTGATTGAGTCCAAAATTGGCAATTTTGACCAAGTTTGACCAATTTAGGTATAAGGTTGACCAATTTAGGTCTAGGGTTGACCATATGGTCAATGTGGTGGTCATTAGGTCCAAAATTGACCATTTTGACCAAGTTTGACCAATTAAGGTCTATGGTTGACCAGATGGTCATGTGGTGGTCATTGGGTCCAAAATTGACTATTTTGACCAAGTTTGACTAATTTAGGTCTCAGGTTGACCAAATGATCCATGTGGTGGTCATTGGGTTAAAAATTGACCATTTTGACCAAGTTTGTCCAATTTGGTCTTAGGGTTGAATGGTCCATGGGGTGGTCATTGGGTTCAAAATTGATCATTTTGACTATGTTTGACCAATTTGGTCTTAGGGTTGACTAGATGGTCATTGTGGTGACTTTTGGGGTCAAGGTTTGATCAGATCAAGGTTTTTCATTGCTGATTTGATCATTTTGGGATGCATCATGGTTTGATCCCAACAAGATGTAGTAGGGTCCATCCAATTTTAGCGTTTTAGAGAACCTTAGATGACTCCTGGGATGAATTCAATGATCACGGTGATCATTATATTTTTAAGGAGATGTCTGGGGATCTTAAGCCAGTGTAAATGGTTCAAGACATGTCTTATCTTTGGGTGTTAATTTGAGGTCCTCATAAAAATGAGGTCAACAAATGAGCTCCTAATATGTTTGGGATACTACATAAGTGTGCCACACATATTGGAGTTGACTGAAATGATGTAGATAACTTACAAACTGTTAGTTTGTCGGTAGTTTTGAAAGATAAAGTTATACCATGTTAGGTATTTTATTGGATAGAGGAGTGATAAGACTATAAAAAAGCCATGATTCAGTGTGTGGAATTGCTTACATTCAATAGCCGAAAGAAAGGTGGGTGCCATATTCCATTAAAGGTAGTCTTACACCATTTTTAAGAGATTTCAAATGTTAGTATCTCAGTCTTTGAAAGGAACGCTTGAAGGCTGATATCCCATTTCCAAAGGAAGTGCCAGAGGAAAGCCATAATTCCGTGTTAGGAAAGTCTTATATCTAATAGTAGGAGAGAAAGTAGATTCCATATTCCATTGAAGGAGGTCTTATACCATCTCCAAGAAATATCAAATGTTAGTTTTGTCAGTTTTAGGAAGGCATGCTTAGAGGCTTATATCCTATCCTAAGGAAAGAGCTATAAGAAAGCTATAATTCCATGTTAGGAAGGCTTGACATCCAATAGAAAAAGAGGATAGATGTCAAATTCCATTTAAGGAGGTCTTATACTGTTTCTCAGAGATGTCAAATGTCGATATTGTCATTTTTAAGAAGGAATGCTTGGGGACTTATATCCATAATTCTGTGTCAAGAGGGCCTTACATCCGATAGAGAAAAAGAAAACTTGTCATATTCCATTTAAGGATGTCGTACACTATTTCTCAGAGATTTCAAATGTCGTTTTTGTCATCTTTGGGAAGGAACACTCAGAGACTTATATCCTATCTCAAGAAAAGAGATATAGGAAAGCCATAATTCTGTGTCAGGAGGGCCTTACATTAAATAGAAAAAGTTAAGTGTGAAAAGCACATAAAAAGGAATGTATCCGTTAGGGCCTTCAATTTTATAAGTCAAAAGATTTTGTTTATGTCAACTTATGTCATTTTTAATTTCAATTGTTTATTTCGACATTTCTGGACATGCACAAGAATTATGGATAGCTGAGAATTTTTACAAGATTTTATTCCACTACCAAAGATAATGTACATTAATAAATACGTCGATAAGAGAAGTCAACAAGATGTCATATATTACAGGAAAGCCATCAGGAAAATATCATGCCAAATGTTGTCACATTGTCTTTCTTTCATCTTCATAACCTTAGATACAACTAGACCTACCATGAATATCTAGTACTCCATGATACTATCAGAAACAAGTTCTGACATGTATTTCTCAGGTGCTTGGATTTTCACGTGGTCATGGTAGTTCTAGAGGTTGCAGCCCTTTAAGTTATGCTATATGTTTTTAACCAACATAACGCTTTTCAGGACACATTCTTTGCAATGTTATCAAAATTCGTTGCCTTCTCACACTTCGTATGCAGTGTTTTTGGCCACGTCAGCTCCATTCCCTTGCAAAACTAAAAATGATCCTCATGGAAGGGGAATTTGTTAGGAGCCACGGAACGCCACAAGTCCTACAATCTGTATTTCATTTACAAACATAATAAAACATTTGTTCAGTAGTGACATGATGCACCAAAATAATGTTGGATTTTTCACGTATATTTTATACTCATTTTTTGTGATATTGTGCTTTAAAGAAGGCTATTTTTTATGTTTTGTTGTAGGTATGTTGATTTTATGCATTTGGAGCAAAAGAAAGCAAAAAAGACAAAATATGGAGTCAAAAGAGGCAATTTTTGGAATTCTGGGTCTGGGTGACGATGACAGTAGGTTGGGCGCCGACGACGCCATTTGACAGAGAGTTAAGAAATTAATTCGCGGCTGGGAGCTGACGGCGCTCGAGTCCAGCGCCGGCTGATCCCTGATATTTATGCTTATGTTTTTTATAGAGTTTATACTTTATACTACCTTTTAATTATATCTCTTTCTTTGCAACAACGCCAAAAACTTGATGCCGATGTAAATGAGAGTTTAATTGAGATTCTACACAAGTATACGTATCGTTGTCAAGTAATATATGGCTTTCTGATTAAGCCCCAAATATCGATCCCACTAAGATTAAGGTTAATCACAGCAGCTTTCAAGAGAAATTTTTGTCTAAACAAATACGCCCTAGCTTGGAAGGTTGATATAAAGGTTTGGTTTTGATTATATCCTACAATTAACACTACAATACTACTTCTAAACCTAAACTAAAATACTTAGTGAAAATTAGAAAGTAGATATATTAAAATTACCACCCTTTCTCATACAATGAAATTAGTGACATGTGTAAAAGTAAAACAAGTAGCGCGTGAGATTGTGACAAATAGAAGCAATTATATTCTTTACCCTTACTAAAGTTGCTATAAAAAATATTGATTAATCTAATGTTTGAATAGTTCTGAACACAGTCTAGGCAGGGAAGATACTAGCTCTTATTCTAGAGTTCGCTCTTATCCCTCCAACTAGAGGCTAACCTCTTGCATCAAAACCTAAAGAAAAAGACCAAATCAGGGGCCTTTAACCCTTCACTCTAAAGTCCTCTAATTCTACACCCTTCAAAGTTTATCTCCTTATTTATTTGCACTTAATTTTATGAATTACATTCTCATCCATACAATCTCATGTGATTCTTACTAATTGTTGACCGAGACAATATCATACCAGTTCTTACATGTTCTCACTACAGATTTTAACATACAAGTTGATCAAGTTTACATGTAAATTAGGAATAAAGTAAAATCATCACAATATATTCTCACTCTACACAATTCTATATCCTACACATGCATGCTAATTTATTGTAACAGGGTAGAGTAAAAAAAACTACTCACTTTTACACGGAGAAACAACAAGAACTTTTCATTGAACAAGACATTAAAAACATGAAAACAAAGTACTAGATTCAAATCAAAATACAATAAAAATACTTATCTTTGTTGGAAATCAGACACTCCTTGTATAGCATAAGAAATCTCCTTACAATCCTCTCCAAAAACAAAGTGAAAAGAAAAGAAGAAATCTCTCACTCTCTCTTTTTCTCTCACCTTGTTGCCCCACTTGGGGCTCTCACCCAAGCCTTCTTAGTCTTCTATAAGCCTTCTTCTCCTCTTCTAATTAGTTCCAGAGTTTAGGAGTTTAAAGAGTTATTTATAATTTCCCAAGAGATGCTTAAGTGCCTCTTCAAAAGTGTCTATATTCAATGAATCTTCCAAAGGGTGTCACAAGTGTATCTTCAATAATAACTCCTTCTATCAGCCCCAAATCCTTCTATAAATTCCATTTTATTATTTCCAACAAATTTCCGAAGAAACTCTTGAAGCACCGTTTCAAAAATCATCCAAATCTGATGTATATTCTAGAAGACATGTCAAAAATTATCACCGGCGCTTAAGCACAGATTTTGGGTGCTTAGCCGCCCTCTGTGGTGCCTAAGCACCATGTTTGGACACTTAGCCGCCCAGCATAGGTGCATAAGTGTTTGGTTTGGCACCCTTGCACCCGATGTGCCCCGGTTTGACTCGTTTTGCTCTGGTATGCTCTATTTTAGTCCATTTTTGTTCCTTTTGCTCCAATCACTCCAAATTCTTCAATTTGTTGTACCTACAACCAAAACACAAAAAAACATACCTTTACAGTGCAATATCATTATGAAAAATAGTACATTTTTAGGCATATCACTGACGATGCCCAGGAGAGTTACCCGTAATTTCGTTGTAGATTCGACGTATTTAGACACTTTTTGAAGGGTTTTTCGAGGCATCTCTTGGAAATTTCATCCCTACACTATATTAGAAGACAAAAACTGCCAAAAAGGGAGAGAGTTTGCTGGTTTAAGTGTGTTAGGCATGGGTGTGAGTAAAAAAAAGTGAAAAGTCGCTGTAGAGAGTCTGTAGAGTCTTGTGAAGTCTTGTTTTGAGAGATTTTTCAGTGTTGTTGTTTGAAGAGAAATCGAGTCAAAGAAGTTTCAAGGAATTTTCTTTGGGGAAGAGTTACAAATAAGTTGTGTTTTGTATGAACATTCTTTTATATACAAAATCCATGCTTTCTCGTATCTTCCTTATGAATTCTGAGTAGATTTCTTTGTCCTTCTCCTAGCAATGAGATATGTTGAAAAGAAAAGATAGATTGGATATGCTTTCTAAATGTTAAATACTTGTGATGATTTTACACTTCATTATTCATTTACTTTTCGATCTGGCCAATTGAAATGTTAAAACTTGTTGTGAAATATAAGATCCGAAAGGTCTATGAGTTCTACAACAAAGTGGAGATCACATTCAAATACTTTGTTGGACATAGAATTGGAGATTTTAAGGTTGATAGGCTAAAATCCTCAATTCGGTTCTGGAGTTTGGAAACTAAAGCGAGAGTTAGCCCTCAGGGGAGGGGGAAGTGAAAGCTTTGGAGTGGGTGCTAGTATCCTCTCAGCCTAACCACAGATTTAGGGAAGAAACATAGGATTAGCCAATATTCTTTATACACTCGGCAGAGGGTAAAGAATAGGAATGTTTCTATTTGGCACAATACAAATTCGAACAATCTAAATCTTTCACTAACCATAAAATCTTTGCAAGGGGAAGGATGTTTTATCAAATTTGAATCTTTCGTTATTAAAGTAGTTAAGCTTTGTTTAGAGTCAGTAGATTTACTTTGAAGTTTAGAAAGTAGTTTGATAATTAAGTTCCATTACCATATTCAAATATTGTTAACTTGTGGTTTTCACCTGTAAGTATTGTAAATATTAAACTGTGATGTAACACTACTGTCATAAATTAACACCTTCCTTGTGAGATTGATAACCAGGAATCTAATAGAGCTCTGTATTACTTGTACGATACGTATATGTCGGCATATTTTTAGGTTTGTGTTTTGTATGTTTGAAAAGAGGGGCGCCTACAAAATTTGTCGGTGAATTTTTAATTTAATTTAAATAAATAATTTGAAAAAGTAGTATTTTATTTTGAAAATAATTTTAAATTTGAAAATTTTAAGATACAAAATCAAACTGATTTCACATCCTGAATAGTTCATATAAACGAGCACCGCACCACAAACTCGTGTATTTATCCCGAGGAATAGTATTACACTCGCTTCGATAATGGGGCTCGATTAAATAAACTAGAAAGGTTTGTGACATTCGTTTGGTCCGCGAACCAATTTTATAAGCCGACAAGTTCCCTCGCTTAATATGAAAACATTAAACGGTGGTTTATATTACTCGGGTTCTTGAAATTCCCTATAAGGGCAAGCCCCTATAGTTAATTACATCTTAAGTGACGGGCATCACCTAAGAAAACTCTCGATAATAATCAGTAGTTCTGCTTTCAAGAATTTCAATGTTTAAGTTTTCAAGTGATTGAGTTTTGAAGTTTCAATAGGGAATGGATCAAATTTGGAGCATTTTATTTTAGGAATTCAGAGGAAGAAAGGTAGGAGAAATCACAGATTCGAAGCGAACTTCGGTAATTTCCCGACTATCCTATTTGTTTCGGCTTGGATTTAGGAAAGTCCTAATGTTTATTTAATATTTTGATCTTGCCAATTTTTATTAATTTGGACTTATATTTGTATGATAAAATCATACAAATAGCCTCGAAGATATGAGGGTTTATGTCGTACCGAACGATCACCTCGTAGTCCTAAGACCTAGGTTAGGGCTTAATTTACATGACATGATCATGCAAACGCCTAACGAAGGGTTGAGGATTTATGTCGACTAGGCAAACTACCTCGAAATCCTATGGCTTAGTTATTTAATTCTAAGAAAATTTTGCTGAAGTAGACTCAGGTTTTGCTGATGACGATGGCCATGCTGCCCACCATGCTCCGAGCTCCTTATTGCAGAGGTTTAGTTTTAGAAGTCATAAATCAAGAGATAAGAGAAGTGTTCTGGTTTAGAGAAAGTCTTAGTTTCCAAGTATTTTTATGTTTTAATTAAAACAAATCTTAAAGTTGATTATAACAACACCGGTTAAGATCCCACGGTTCCATCCTTTCGGCATCGTTATTTTTATCGGATTCACTTAGTTCAGATGAATTTGCTAAACTCAATTGAATGAGTTCCACACTTTCATTTTGACCGTGGGAAATCCCGTTAGCAACACGTAGGTTACATCATCCGAGGTATTCCCGATCATCTAACAAGACGTTTTAATTTAGTTGTAGTTGTAGTTTTGTTGTTCTGTTTGTGATTAAATTTTGAGTTGTTCTTTATATTTTGAAATGTTGTGGCGGTGAATTTTATCTTGTAATGACTTTTAATTTAGTTTTGGTTTCAGTTTCAGGGACTACCCTAAAGGTTTTGGTTTTCATGCAACAGTTGCTTATCATGCAAGAAAGGTAAATGCGATGCGATTAAATAAATTGCAATAAGGTAAATTGCAATAAAATAAAAGCGTACCTGGAGGGTCTTCCCGTCATCCCAAGCTGCACTTAAAACACATGTTAGAGCATTTAAGTATTTATAACAAGTTCCTAGGTAAAGCTAAGGGAAAGGTTATGGTTTTCTACCAAGTTCCTAATCCTATAGCTAGTCACCTCCTATGACGTCTAGGTTCTTGTATTTTGGGTTTGAAGACGATTTTCTTTATCAAAGAACAATTAAGTTCAATAGTTCTTATAAATATCCTATCATATCGAGGAAGTGCTTAAGAAGAATCTTAAACATCTTTTCGATATTTCTAGGATTATTTTAAGTCCGAGAGAATTTAATTATACAAATGAATTAATCGTCCGGGAGTTCAAGTTTTGTTGTTATCTTACTCAGTAACTAGGACATTTGAATATCCTATGAGTGAAGTAACACTTCACTTAACATTCCGTTTAGGAGTTATGACAACAAAAGCTTTTGAGGGCAAATTGATGTTCAAATGGTTTATGATTTAATTTAATTTCAATTAATGGATTTAAGTTTGGAATAGTGTTCAAGTTGTTTTAGATTTATTTTTGAATTCTTTGTCTTAAGTGATGTTATTTTTAATTTAATTTAATTTAATTTAATTTTAGTTTAATTTGGTTTAGTTTTAATTTTAATTTAATTTTGTTTAATTTAATTTTAATTTTATTTTAACTTGATTTTATTTTTTTATTTTTAATTTAATTTAATTTAATTTAATTTAATTTAATATGATTTAATTTAATTTTAATTTAATTTAATTTAATATGATTTAATTTAATTTAATTTAATTTAATTTAATTTTAATTTAATTTGATTTAATCTGATTTAATTTAATATGTTTTAATTTAATTTAATTTAATTTAATTTAATTTAAGTTTTAATTTGATTTTATTTTTAATTTTAATTTAATATTTTATTTTTTATGTTTTAAAGATGATTTAATTTTAATTATTAAAGTATTAATTTAATTGAAATTTTAAAAGGATTTAATTTAAATAATTTTAATTTTAATTTAATTTAATGATTAAGTCTTTTAGCATTTTAAATTTCAAATTTGGATTATCATTTTAATTTGGAATTAAATATTATTGAGGTGATTAATTTAGGGATTCTTAAATTAAAGAACAAATCTCTTCCTAATAACATCCCTATTTTAATAATTCCAATTTTTTTATTATTCTTCCAAATTTAATTAATTATTTGATTAAGGTTTTATTTTAATTATTTTTAAATTTATTTGGTAGGTTTCTACCCTTTAATTATTTAAATTTCAATCATCTAGATCAGATTAGGATCAAATATTTTACTATTTCATTTTATTAAGCCTAAAGTTTTAATTAAGGGTAAAAATTTTAATTACCATTTTGCCCTTCAAGCTTAATAATTTCATAACTCACTAAATTAAACTCAAATGAATTTGAAATTTTTATGTGACTTCACTCATATGTCAATAAAGATATTAGAGGAGAAAATGTGATTTTTCTGTATTTAATTTATTTATGTAATTATTTTTTTGTAGAAAATAGGGATTTCCAAGGGAAATTCAATAACATAACCAAGGGAAAGTTTCTGTCCTTAAGAAAATTATGGGACATTCTTAATGACCAGAGAACCACTTGGATCAATTTTGGTGATTTTTTGAATTATATTCTTTTTATTATAATTATTTTGATTTTTGGAGTATTAATTAATTTAAAAAAAATAAAATAAAGATTGAAAAATGAATTTTATATTTTTCAAAATCTCTCTGATATCAAGGAAATCAGAGAACTAATTTTTACAATTTTCTGATTTTTCTTTGATTTATTAGAATTATTTTAGTGGATATGCTAGAAAATACATTTTTTTAATTTTAAAATTACCCTAGGGCTTTAAAATTTAATATCTCATCATAGAGACCTAAGAAAAATATGGGGTTGGTTCCTAAGTGATTAAAATTCAAAATGTGACATTTTGGTGAATTTTATTATTTTTTGTGATTTTTATTATTTTTTTAATTATCAAAATATTAAAATAATGCAAAAAATCAACTTTTTTAGAAAATTGTAATTTTAATTTTCTTAAATTCCCCTAATATCAGAGAGGCTCCAAAACCAATTTGGTGAATTTTTGAAAAGTATTTTGAAAGTTATGAATTTTTTAAGTTTAATTTTGGCTAAATGGCTTAATCAACCCATTTGATAGGGCTAACCAAGTCCAATTGACTTCAAACTTTTATAGTGGGTTCCTCTGATCCTAAAGGTCAGTGGAGAATTAATTTCAAGTCAATTTGATGTATGATTAGCTTTAATTGATTAAAGCTCCATTTTGGGTGCTTAAGCCAATTAGGGTTATTCCAAGTGAATTAACTCAAAACCTATTTTTCCTAGGGTCCTCTGGTCATAATAAACATCACCAAATTTTCCTAGAATTTATTTCACAATATGCTAATTATTGGAATTAAATGACTCAAACTAGCAACCTAGAATTGGAAAATCAATAACTCTTCATAGGATGGCTCTCGACTTTGGAAAATTCGTGGAATGTTCCCAAATTCAGAGGCTTCAAAGGCCCTATGGTCTCATGCCGTGGTGAATTGTATACATGCATAGAGAATTGAAAATGTGCAGAGAGTAAATAAATTATTAAAAATCAAATACTCAATGAAATTGAATGATTTCTTTCCACATTATTCTCCTCTGTTCACTGAGCAAGTGTGTATTTTTATTTTATTTTTCTGATTTTCCTACACAAAGTTATGCATTTTTGAAGTTTAGGGAATTAACTAAATAAGAAAATAACCTAATTTCCTACTTATCCACGCGGCGCCAACTCAACCTAGGCATCTCCGAAGCGCCGCGTGTCGTCTTCTGATTCGGCGCCGCCATCCGACTCAGTGCTCCAGATCCCCGCGGTTCATGTTCCGTTGCTCCGTCCGGCGCAATCCTGACCGTCCGCTCGATACACGCTCGATCCGACGGCTCCTGGTCATCGTCTACGACTGGTGTGCACCCGTGACCGTCAACCTTCTAACCCTAATTTCTCACTCGAGTCTCAACGGATTTTCGTGTTCTTATGCTCTATGGATTCGTCTTGAGGATAAGAACACATCCATACGGTAAACATGTATTTAAATTGGCTCAAATTAAATGGAGAATATCTGTAAGCTCGGGAAGAAGAGTGAGTCCATACCTTTGCACAGAGAAGTGAAGCTTCGATCTGAGAGTTGTGTCACCTTCGATTGGGTCCAAGCAAGCTCCAGATGAAGTCCCTTGGCCTGGTGAATTTTCTAGGTAAGATTTCGACCAAGCCCGATCACAAAGCTTGGAGGCTGGAAGCAATGGCTGGCCTGGTGAGGGGGCTTTTGCTGCTAAACTTCTTCTCTTGGTCTGGTGAAGGTGTAGGACCAATTAATTTGAGGATTGGTCCACTGTGAAGAAGTGACCTGGTTTTTGTGCTGAGATTTGAACTCAAAATTGAGCTCAGATGGAGGGAATTAGGGCTGGAATTCAGTGGGAATCAAGTGCTCTATTTGTGGAGAGTGGTCTGGAATGATTTTGACAGAGTTTCCTTAAGGTTGGTTCAAGCACCTCTTCCATGGCCGAGAGGGGTGGTGTTTAAATAGGAGAGGCCTGGAGGGCCTCCCGTGGGAGTTAGGGATCCGGGATCGCCTGCTCTGGCAAGGGAAGAACAGCTGCAATGGCCACTGGGCATGGGGCAACTCAGCAAGGTGGAATTTCAATGTTTGGCTCCTTCCCATGTCTCGGCCATGGCATTTTCCGGCGGCCCAGGTGGCTGGCCGGCAGGCATGAGTCACCCTCAGGGTCAGGAGGTCCAGGGCTTGAAGTTGGTGAAGGCAATTGGGCTTGGGCATGTGTAAAGTGTTTGGATTAAAATGGTATGGGGGAGAGGCCATTTTGGCTTGATATGGGTCAACCCATCCTTTTGGGCTAGGTGCACCTCCCCATGGCTAGTTTGGGCTGAAGAGAAAGTGGTTTAGGTTAGCTTGATTAGTGGGGAAGGGTTACCATCCAAGTACAATTAAGGTTAAACATGGTTTAGGGGAGACATGAACATGGTTAATCACCTTAAGAAAATATGGAAAGGACCCCCTCCATTTTCCCAAGATAGCATGGTGACATGTAAAGGGCTTTCATAGCTTCCATGTGGCTCATGCATGGCTTCATGGCTTGCCTATGGCTTGGAAAAAGTTTGGTCAATTTCATAAAAATGGATTTTTAAGGATTTTGGATATTTTGGAGTTATTTGATGGGATTTGGCATAATACCATTTTGGTTTGATTTTCATGATGGATTTAGCACTTAGGGAGTGATATTAATTGAGTGAGGATGAGATGAGATTGTAGTGTGGGCTTGAGGATGGGTTTGGGCTTTTAAAATTTGGTAAAGGTGGGCTTTTAAAATGGTTTAGGGAAGTGGGTTTTTTTGATTTTAAGATGGGCATTTGGGTGAAAATTTTGTGAAGGACCATGTCAAATAAATGTTGCAATTGGTTTAGGGATGTTTCATGAATAGTTTGAAGTCAATTTGGTGTGATTTGGAATTGAATTGGTTTGAATTTGGGTTCATTTGGTAAGTGGGCCAATGTAGGTCAAATTGGGCTAACTTGGGCCAATGTTGGGCTAGGGTTGAAATTGATGTAAAATTAATGTTGGGAAATGTTTATGGGACTGTTTCAAAGAGTTTTTGACTTTGGTTGGGTTTTGACTTTGGGGTTTGGGCTTATTTGGGTTAGGTTTGGGCTTAGGTCAAAATTGGGTCTTTTAGCTTCGGGTTGAATTTGAGTGGGGTTTGGGTCTAAATTTTGGGCAAATCATGTTAGTGTTTTGTTTGTGGGGATGCTAGGGAAGGTTTAGAAAAGATTTGGGGTTAATTGGAGTTGAATTGGGTGAGTTTGAGCTAAGTTTGGGTCATGGGTCCAAAATGGGCTTTAAGGTCAAAAGTGAAATTGGATTCAAATTTCAATCAAATTGGGCTTGAATTTGGTCTAGATTGGTGTTGGGGATGTTGAATTGAAGTTTAGAATTGAATTGGACCAGAATTTGGGTCAATTGGGTAGGTTTGGTTTGACATTGGGTTCACTTTGGGTTAAAATGGGTCAAATTGGGGATTTTGACAAAAGTGGAATAAATTGACAAAATTAGCCAATAGTGTAGTTGAACGAAATGAAATTGGGAATATTTGGGATTTTTTGGAATTTTCTGGGAATTTTCTGAAGTTTTTGATTTTTTGGCTAAGAGGGGCATTTTGGGTATTTGGAGGGTATTGGGAGTTATTTTTGGAATTTTTGGTATTTTTGGCTATGAATGATCAATTTGAGTGATGTGGGAATGTTTGGGATTGGCTTTGATGAATTTGGGTGATTTTGGAGAATTTTGAAATATTTGGGCAATTTCAAGGGTTTTGGGTAGGCTAGGCAGGTGTAGGGTCCCCGGGGTCAAAAATTAAAAATTTGGAAAATTGAAGATTGGGTAAATGTAAGTGGAATGAAATCATTTTGGTTGAGCCATGAAGCCATGTTAAGCCTATATGAGCCATGAGAGGACTCATTTGCGGCATTCACTATGTTGTTCCTAACCCTCTTAGCCAAGGGCTTAGGGGTTAAGGACCATCCATGTGACTCACCTTCTTGAGTCAGGAGGTCAAACTGGGTATGGGTGTGGTTTTAGGAGGTGTGTGAAAGTGTAGTGTATAGGTGTAGTGTGTGTGTAAGTCAGCCCTTCACCAGACTAGGCCACCCAGGGCAGTCCTAAGGCCAAAGAGTCCTATAGGAACTCATCCTTTAAACTTCCACATTTGATTTCAACCCTCTAGGTGATTAGGGGTCTACAATCAAGTTAGTGGAGTTTGCAGGGAGTTAAGAAGTGGTTTGAATTTCTAAGTGGTGGGTCCCATTTCTAATCCTCTAGGATAGTCAAAGGAAAAGCCTAAGGCTAGATCCTAAGTACTAAACAAAAGAAGAGAAGACCTCATCAAAAATGAGGTCAACAGTATACTTACGTTTGTATTCTGGCGTCTAAAAGAAAATATATTGAAATGTAAAACACAACATCAATTTTTTTGCGCCGTTGCTGGAGAAGGTTACAGTTAACGTTAATAGTATTTGAAAAACTTTTGTTTAATTTATAAAACTTATATTTGTGTTATTGCTTATTTTTAAGTGTGCTGATTGTGTTTGTTTATGCGTAGTTTTGGATCTGAAGGTTTATTATCTTACGACCCTCAATTAGAACATACTGTTAAAAAAATTCGGAAACAACAAAAATATAAAAAGTTGAACAAAATGGCGAACAACTTAGAGAATTCTAGAGTTGTGAACGATCATCAACAAAGACTTTTAAGAGATTATGCTAATCCTACTGCAGATGAAATTCACTTAACTATTCAAAATTTTGATATTGCCACTAATTCATTTGAGCTTAAACTTGCTATTTTCCAGACGGTACAAAATAATCAGTTTGGGGGAACACCTACTAAAGATCCTAATTTACATCTTTTTGGTTTTATAATGGTGTGCTACTTTTAAATATGATAGAGTGTCTAATGATGCCGTCAGAATTAGACTTTTTCTTTTTTCATTAAGAATAAAGCTAAGGTGTGGTTAAATTTTTTAGCAACCGGATCTATCAAAACTTGGGGAGAATAAAATCTTGGCTAAATATTTCCCACCTTTAAAAACTACTAAGCTTAGAAATATTATTACATCCTTTTGTCAATTGGAAGGGGAATCAATATATGAAGCTTGGGAAATATTTAAAGATCTCCTTAGAAAGTGTCCAAATCATGCTTTATCAGATTGATTAATAATTCAAAATTTTAATAATTGGTTAATAGAATCACTTAGATCTATTATTGATGCTGCTGGTGGTGGTACATTAATGTTAAAACCTTTTGATGAAGCATATTCTTTAACTGATGAAATGTCTACTAATAATTTTTAAGACCCGTTGAATAGGTAAATCCTAAAAGAGTAGCTAATATCCATGATTATGATGTTATAACTATTTTGGCTTCTCAAATTTCTGCTATATCCAAGAAAATTGATGAAATTGGAATGAAATATTCTCAAACACGACTGATGTTAGAGAAAATTCATTAGGACAAATGTTGGAACCTCAATCATCTTATGAGACCTTGAATGCCATAAATAATAGAACCAATAATCCCTATTCTAATTATTATAATCCTGGTTGAAAGAATCACCCTAATTTAAATTGGAATAATAATATTTTGTTGAACCCATTGGGGAATTCCAAACACCAAGTAAATTATAACCATAGACCTTATTATCCTCCTGGTTTTATTAGTAACTCACAAGTAAATGAGAAGAAATTTTCTATTGAAGAATTGGTTTTAAATATGGGGAACTAATTACAAAGTCCAGGAGCTACTATTAGAAATATTGAAAATCAATTAGGGCATATCGCTACCGCTCTTAGTAATAGACCTTCAGGAATTCTTCCTAGCGATGTCAAAATCAATCCAAAAGATCAATGCAAAGAGCAAATTAAGGCTACCTCTTAAATAAAATAAAAATAAAATAGATAAAATACACATGTAAAAAACTTAATTTTGATTCATCACTGTGGATTAGCGTCAGAGGAGCTCCCACAAAAAATTTCAAGTTATTTGGAGTTAATTTGACCACCTAAGTTGATTTTCTAAGTTAAATGGTAATTTTGACATTAAGAATAAATATAATAATTAAAATATAAGTTGAAAATTTATAAAATTGGTTTTGGGAGTTCCTTATGACCAGGGGAATTTAATAAAATAAAATTGTAATTAAAATAAACACTTTATTTTTAGGCTTAGTTTTAAAATTTTAAAAAATTATTTAAAATGATTAAAGTTAATTAAAAATCACAAAGAACACAAAAATATTAAAATTCATAAAAATGTCACATTTGGTCTCTGATCATTTGGGAACCATTAAAATAATTTTTTTAATTTTCTAAGTGAAGATATTAATTTTAGAAGGGTTAATAATAAGTTTTAAGCTTAAGATGGATTTTCTTAATTTTTCACTAAAATAATTCTAATAATTAAAATATAAATAAAAAAATATAAAATTTATTTCTCTGTGTTCCCTGAGCTTAGAGAGATTTATAGAAAATATAAAACTTAATTTTCAACATAAGTAATGTTTTATATTTAATTAATACTCGAGAACTTAAAATAATTTTAGTAACTAAAATAAAATTCAAAAAATCATGAAAATTGGTCCAAGTGGTTGAGTGATGTATGTAAACCTGCAATAATTTTCTTAAGTCCAGAAGTATTGTTTTTATTAAGTTATTGAATTATCTTTGAAAATCTTCATTCTGCATGTGAATAATTATATAGGTTGAATTAAAATTAAATAAAAAATCACATTTTCTCCTCTAATGCTCTAATTGACCCATGATCACAGAAAAATATGTTAAGAAATTCATACCTATTTTTTATGAAATTGCACTTTAAAGAAAGGTATTTTCTTTATTTTATTGCAGGAATGAAGATTTATAAGTGATGAAAGCAAAAAACATGAAATGGAGCGAATTTGGATCAAAAAGGAAGAAATTCATGCAAAATGAACTAAGTCGCCGACGGCGAGACAGTTCAAAATGCTAGAGACATTGAACCTGGATGCTTTTTGAAGAGGTGCTTAAGTACCCCTTGGACCTTTGTCTACCTCTATAAATAGAGGACGAATTTTAGTATGTGGTGTGTCTATTGTGTGTCTACTGTGTGTCAATTTTAGAGAGTCTTAGTATCTACTTGGTGTCTATTTTAAGAGTTTTAGTAAGTGTAATTAGTGAGTTTAGAAGTGTGTTGTACTAGAAGGAAAAGTTAAAGGAACTTCAAGGAGTCTGCTTGGGGAGGAAATCGAGATAAGTATCTTTGTTTATTGTTGTTAACTTTAAATGAATCCATGCTTTGTTTAATTCCCATGCATTCTGAGTAGTTTTCTTAGTCTTTCTCCTTGTTTATGAAATTATGTGAATTGATGAAATTAAATAGGAGTGCCTAATATATTAAAATAAATTGTGATAATTTTTACTTAAAACTTAATTTACTTTTCAATCTGGCCAATTGAATTGTTAAAATATGTTGAATCATCAACTATAGTAAAGATTACATCCAATATTCAGGGAAGTCAAAAGCCTTGGAAGGAGGATGCAAATAAATAGGGAAATATTATTTATCGGACGTAGAATTGGACATTTTAGTGTGATAGACTAAAATATTCAATTTGGTCCTATTATTTGAGAGCTAAAGTGTAGATGTTAGCCCTCAGGTGAGGGGAACGTGGGAGCTCTGAAGTGGCAGCCAGTATCCTCCCAACCTAGCCGCAGATTCAGTAATCAAGCATAGGATTAGTCAATGTTCTTTGCACCTGGACCAAAGGGTAAAGAATAGGAATGCTCTTATTTGTCACAATACAATAAAAAATCTATTTGAATTCATCATTCACTTAATTTTCTAAAAACAAGGAGAAGGATACTTTTTCTGAAATCTTTAAATCAATTTTATTTCAAGCATTAGTTTACTTTAGTTCGCTTTAGTTACATATTCTAAATTTCCGTATACTATATTAGTGAGTAAATACTTTTAAATTTAGCTGTTACAAATCTTTTAAAACTTCCCTATGGGATCGATAACCAGGACTCCACTAGAGCCCTGTATTACTTGATACGATACGTATACTTGCGTAGAATCCACATTATACATTCTATCATAAAATCAAATATATATATATATATTAAAGTGGGATCAAGTTTTTGGTGCCGTTGCTTTTAACATAATTTGCAAATATAAAAAAGTGGGTCAACCCATGAGTAGGGTAACATAAAAATTTCAAAGTCATTTGAGTTATATTTAATAAATTATGAGGAGATAGACCTTATAAAGGAAAAAATTGTAATTAAGGGATTTAAGCCTTAATTAAATATTTAGGCCTAATTAAAGGGAAATGGGTAATGAATGATCATATTTTGAATATTTAAATGATTGAAATGCAAGGGACTCAAATGGTAGAAATTAACCTCACCTTTATTACAGAAAAGATAAATTTATAATTTCTTTAGTTATTTTAGTTTGTAAGATAATCAAAAGAAATCAAACGATCCCAGGGTTAGAGGCTTGACTTTGGAAGTTTATAATCCATCAATCTTATACTCCTAGTTGGTGTTTAATGATAAAATCAATACTTTGATAAGTAATAAGAATCATAATCACATAAGTTAACCTTTCACAAAATTACAAATATATCCATTAAATCTTAAGGGCTTGGTAGTGAGCTAGGCTTAATCAAATTTGACTAATGTGGATTAGAAAAGGCGATAAGATTAATTGTAAATATAGTTGAAACACTACAAACCCAATTTTAAAATTAAATTAACTAAAATTCTTAATAAATCAATTTGTCCCTAAGGGCCTTTACCCACATAATTTATAAATAGAATTTCAAGTGATAATTACCCCACTTTTAGGATAGCTTGAAGGACAATTAAACTTATTATGCCTCACGTGAGAAATCATCTACACACTTAAACGAATAGGACCCACAAAGTTATGATATAGGACTAGGTAGGCCCATGACAAACCTATTTATAGGCAACGTTTCTCACAAGTATGTTTTGATTCTCGCAAAATTATATATATGCTTTGCAATGCTAAACTTTCAGGAGAAGGAACAAGAAGAAATGTTACGTGTGCTTTCATTTGATTGCAAGGTAATTTACTTTCATTTAATTTCTTATACCTTTTTGTTTGTGAAATTGCATGTTAAATAACTAGGTTTCCCTGCATGTCAATACCAAAACTTTTAGGATAGCCACAAAACCAAAGAAAAAAATTAAATTTAAAACAAAACAAAAATAAATTCACCGTCACAACAGTAAAAATATATGATTACTCTGAATTTAATCACAAATAAAACAAAATCACAATTGAAACTAAATTAAAACGTCTCTTTGTATGATCGGGAATCCCTCGAGGAGGCAGCCTACGGTTGCTAATGAGATTTCCCATGGTCTGAATTAAAAACTGAATTCATTTATTTAAATTTGGTAAATTCATCTTAACTAAGTGAATCCAAAGAAAATGGTGGTACCGGAATAAAAGAAACGTGGGATCCTAATCAGTGCCATCATAATCAACTTAAATATTCACCTAATAAAGACATTAAGACATCTCAATTTACACATTGCTAAAACACTACACTTCTCTTATCTCCTACATTTGGCACTTCTAAAACTAAACCTGCTACGATGAGGAGCTTGGAGCCTACGCAATGGGCAGCACAACCATCTTCAATAGCAAAATTCCTTAGAAATAAATAACAAGTCGTAGGTTTTTGGGGTAGTTTTCCTAGTACAACATAAATCATCACTTTATCTTTTTAGGCCTTTGCACCTTGTGTAATATAAGCCCTAAACTCATCTTAGGTTCCAAGCTTATCATCCGACATGACATAAGTTCTCCTATCTTCCAGGCTATTCACAAGAGCGATATTAAGTGAATGTAAGATCTAAATAATAAAATTGGCATGATTAAACATTAAATAATTATGTCAAATTGAAGCTAAATAATAAGATAGTTTGGGAAATCACCAAGATTCTTCTTGGATCTGTGTTTTCTCCTAGCTCTCTCATCTTTGAATTTTTATAACAGCTGTTCCAAACTTGAGCCATTCACCTATTTGATTTCCTACTATCACGTTACCTTGAAGATCCTACCTTTCGAAAGTCTTGAAAATAATATTCTTGATCTAAATCAAGATTTTTCTTAGGTGACCTCAGTTATCTAAGTTGTAATTAACTATAAGACTTGCTCTTATAGGAAACTTAAAGACCCCATATTAGTATAAACCCTATCTAGTTGTTTTTGTATTAGGTAGGGGAAGTTGTTGGTTAACATAAATGGTTCACAGACCCAACAGATGTTATAAATATTTAGTTTATTTACTTGAGCCTTATCAGTAAGCAATGTGTCTATTCTTCAGGGTAGATACATGACTTGCAATCTAGTGCCCGCTTACTTAAACTATTGCTCATATGAGATCGGTTTGATTTCATATTTTCAAATTAGAAATGATTAAATTAAATCTATTTTGAAACCGGATGTCGGAATACTCTTTTTGGAAACCGACCAATTTCTAGTTTTAACTGTCGATAATTTTTCGGCGACTCTACTGGGAATTAGATTCTCTCTTCATTAAGATCAAGAAATGTTATATTCATACATCGGTAATGTATTCTTGTCCCTCATGAATCGGATTACCATTCTTCCTTTGACATACTTTACCCATTTCTTTCTTGGGAAAGTATGAATAACTCTCATCGATTGCAGGACCGTCTGTTTAACCATCCTTAAACAGAGGGGTTCAAGAATCTTTAGGATTCATGTTAACTTTGTGGGGTCAGACCCCCCAATAGGTGTGTTGGTGAATGAGTTTTGCCAAAGTAGTGTACGCTGTGATGGGGATCCAGGGCGGGGTTCCACACTTCACTTTCTCTCTCTCTCAGGTTAGATCTTACTATCGGCAAATCAAAACATTCTTTCTTAAATCATAAAAATTATTTTAACGAATATATAGGGGTAAGACTCTTTCTCCTTGACAATCTACCAATTGGTAAGATCCTCCTGAATATGTCTTTTCAACAACTTACGAGCCCTTCCACATTGGTTATAATTTTCCACCTACTTTTCGGTGAGCAAGGATAGGTTTTTAGAGAACTAAGACTAATTCACTGAATTGAAATCTCCTAGGGTGAACCAATTTGTTGTGGGTTTGTATCATTTTTTTCTTGGTATAATTCAAGATTTTGTTGAGCTTGTAGACATTTGCCTTTTATGTTTTCAAGTTCTTTAAGTTGTAATTTTGCATTTTCTTGTTCATTTATCTTATTTGCAACTGCAACTCTGAGAGAAAGAATCTGCACTCTAAGTGGTAGCTGATGCACCAAAAATATTTACTTTATTTGCTATATAATTTACCCATTTTTTTGATATTGTACTTTAAAGAAAGGTATTTTTCATGATTTCTTACATATATGATGATTTTAGGAGATTGGAGCAAAAAGAAGCAAAAAAGAACGAATTCGGAGCAAAAACGAGCAAAATGAGAGCACAGCTTCTGGCGCCGGCGGCGCCAACTTCCAGAGACTCTATAATTAAATGGACGATAGAGAGCCGCCGGCTCCCTATCGGGCGTCACCAGCGCCCTATGTCAGTGCAATTAAAAAATGAAGAGTTTTGGAGTCTTTTTAAAGTAATGCTTAAGGAAACTCTTGGAAATTCGTTTCTAACAAAATATGTAACTATTTTTCGATGAAATTTTAGAGGGGGTAGAAGAGTGTAGTAGTAGAGAGAGTGTGTGTTTAGAGTTAGGGTTTGGAAGAGTGAGTGTAGAAGTGAAGATTTGAGAGGGATGCTTCTCTAAGGAGTGAAGGAGAAGGAGTAAAGTGAGAGATTGCTTCTTCATTTCCATTCTAAAGAGGAAATTGAGTGTTGTAAAGAAGAGAGAAAAGGATTCAAAGGAACTTCAAGGAATTTGCTTGGGGAAGAGAAATAGATAAGTTGTATTTGCTATTGTGGTTTGTATGACTTTTCTTTTATATATAAAATCCATGTTTTATTGTGTCTTCTCTATGAATTCTGAGTAGTCTCCTTTGTCTTTCTTCTTGCATAGAGAAGTGATGATGTGATGATGTAGATTTGAAGTGCTTTTAAAGTATTGAAGAAATTGTGATGGTTTTTCATTTCGAACTTAAATTACTTTTTGATTTGGCCAATTGAATTGTTAAAATCTGTTGTTCTACATTAACTCTGAAAGGATTGAGTGTCCTACAACAATCATGAAGAATCCATTTAATGTCCGTGAATGAATTGTGTAGTTCATGTGAATTGAGTGCAAATAAAAAAGGAAATGTGTTTTGATGGTCTTCAAATTGGAGTTTTCAGGGTGGTAGGCTGAGATCCCCAATTTGGTCCTCAGATTGGTCACTAAAGTCAAAGGTTAGCCATCAGGTGAAGGGTGAGTGGGAGCTACGTAGTGACAGCCGGTATTCTCGCAGCCTAACCTTAGATTTAGTGATTGAACTTAGCATATGTCAATGTTCTTTACATGCTTGGAAGAGAGGGTACTCTTTTGAGGGTAAAGAAACATTTATGCACCTATTTGGCACAATACAATAAATAATCATTCTATATCATTCACACATCATATACTCATTGCAAGAGGAAAGACACTTTTCATATATATCAAAACCTTTCAAATACAAAGCTTAGTGTGTGTGTGTGTTAGCTAAATTATGTTTAAAGATATTAGATGTAATTGTGGTTTGCTTAACTGTTATTGTTTTCTGCATTTTGTTAGTAGAAGTAAACTTAAACTTTAATTGTGATTTGAGTATTGGATTTCAGTATTAGACTATCTATTGTAAGGAACGTGCCTTCCCTATGAGATCGATAACCAGGACTTCATTAGAGCCCAGTATTACTTGATATAATATGTATCATTGCGTTGAAGTTTGGACTTTACAAAATTATTATAAATATATAAATTTGGGTTAATAAGTTCCTACACAATAAAAAGTCTGCATCAGTAGCACAGCCTCAGAACCATATTCCAAAGCAAATGATGTTGACCATGTTGGAGTTCGATATGTAGTTCTATAGGCCCATAAAGCTTCAATTAATTGCTCATGCCACTGACTTAGACTGTTAATTAATGTCTTTTTCAAAATTTGTACCAATGTTTTGTTGAAATCTTCAACTATGCCATTGGCTTTAGGGTAATAAATTGTTGGATATTTTCAGTCTATTATGTGTCTTTGGATAAAGTTGTTCATTTTCGTATTTTTAAAGGCCAATCCGTTGTCTGATATGACTCTTCGATGAGCTCCGAATCTGTAGAAATGTGTGTTTTGAAGAAATGGAAAACTTGTTTTGCTTTAACTTCTTTGAGTGGTATTTCTTCCGCCCATTTAGAGAAGTAATTGGTGGCCGCTAAAATGAATCAATGGCCTTTAGATGATGGAGGGTCTATAGGGCCCACTACATCTGTGCCCCAATATTCAAATGGCCAAGATGCAATTGTTAGATGTAATACATTTGGTGGTTGATGTAAGACCACTCCATGTACATAACATTGATGACATTTCTATGAAGTTTCAAGACTGTCAGTCATCATTGATGGCCAATAAAATCCCATCAATTTCACTTTCATCTTCATTTTAGGACCAGATTGGTGTGCAACGCACAGACCTGAATGAACTTCTTTAATAATTTCTTGAGCCTCAGATAGTATAAACATCTTAACCACATTTGGTCAAAATAGCATAAAAAAAGAACATCATTTACCAGAGCATAAGATAATGCCCTTTGTTTAATTTAAGTTCGAATATAACTATTTTTGGGTAACAATCCAGCTTGTAAATATTAAATAATTGGTTATCTCCAATCATTATCTTCTTTGTTGATTGTTGTCACTGTCATGTTTTCACCAACTTTATGTAGATTGTCAACGTCAAATTTTAGAGAAAGCCTGTCATCCTTTTACGGAAATTAGATTGTCATCTTCTTTTTGGGCAAGCAAATTCTTTTGCAAGCTTTGTCAAGGCATCTACTAGAGAATTATCTCATCTTGGAACTAAAAAGAACATTACATTTGGAATCTGTTAAAGTAATTTCAGAGTGTAACAGAAATATTATTCAAGTCTAGGTTTTAGAGTCTTGTATTTGCCTATGATTTGATTAATGATTAATTGAGAGTCTCTGTAGATGTCGATAATTTTAATTTACATTATTATAGCTAATTCTAGGTTGGTTATGAGCGCTTCGTATTTAGCTTCATTGTTCGTGCATGTCTTGGTCAAATGATAGAAAAACAACATCATTGCTTTCTCTGGAGTAATAAAAATTTATTCTACACCTGCTTTTACAGGTATAATTTGTTATTTGTCGTTGTCTTTTCAAGAAAATGACGCTCCATCAAAATATAATTCCTACTATTGTATGTTATGATTTTTAATTTCTAATACTTGCTCATTGGGTAAATCATTATTAAGACGAGAACCTATTGGTATTGGAGGTGCTGCTAAGAAATCTGTCTAAATTTATCCTTTAACTACACATAGTGGTACAAATGTTATGTCAAATTGGAGCAATATCATTGCCCATATTGCTAATCTTCCAGAAGTGTAGGCCAAGTCATCAGATTTTGTAATGGGTTAACCCTTGAGATAAGGGTTACCTTATGTGATAACATATAATGTCTTAACTTTTAGAAATGCAAAGATCAAGCTAAACAATGTTTAACAATTGCTGGATATTTCATTTCAGTTGGAACCTGACCCAAGAAAAAAAGGTTATGATTTTCATGCCTATTTTATACTGATTTTGATGATATTGCACTTTAAAGAAAGGTATTTTTTGTGTTTTTCTGCAGGTATGAAGATTTAAGGACAAAGGAGCGAAAATATGTAAAAAAAAGCGAATTTGGAGCAAAAAGGATAATATTATGCAAATTTGACCTAGGTCGCCGACGGTGAGGTCGATGGCGCCGGCAGCGTTATTTTCCCGAGAGTTCAGAATAAATTGCAAGGGAGGCCACTGACGGCGGAAGACGAGGCCGCCGACGACGAGGACTGTTTAAAGTACTATTTCTAGAAGGCCACCGAGGTCGCAGCTCGAGGCCGCTGACGGCGGGATCGATGGTTCTTTCCAGAAATATGTCGAATTTGGACGATTTTCAAAGGGGTGCCAGCAAAACCCTTAAAGACTCTTCTATAACTTTAAAAAGAATCAGTTTAGGCCAAAAAGTGGTCTCCTACGTGTTTACTAGAGAGTCCAAAGTGTCAAAAAAAGTCCACTAGTATGTCTATTAGTGAGTAGATAGTTATTTTAGTGTTGTTATTTAGTGATAATGAGTTCAAATAGAGATTTTGTGAGGAATTCTTCGAAGGATTGTAAGAGTGGAAGGGAAGTGAGAGATCTCTTTTGCATTGTCGTTTCGAAGGAGAATTCTGTGTACTGTAAAAAAAGGAAGAGATTCAGAGGAAATTCAAGGAGTTTGCATGGGGTGAAATTTAAGATAATTGTGTTTATTTACTTTAGTTTGTAGAACTTTACTTTATTATATGAAATTCAAGTTTTATTGCATCCTCTTCATGAATTCTGAGTAGGTGTTCTGTTTTTCTCATTGTTTTGATATTTTTGTGAAATGATTATATGAATTAGTTTATCAAACGTATTCTAATAAAGTTGTGATGAGACAATACATAAACTTACTTTATTATACGAATTGGCCATTTGTATTGTTAAAATCTGTTAAGAATTCTTAAGATCTGACCGTGGTCTAGGAATTCTTAACTAGTATGTATCACATTTCACTTTGAAAGGTAGGAAGGTAAATCTATGAAGGAGAAGTGCAAATAAATAGGAAAATAATATTAATCGGGTGTAGAATTGGAGATTTTAGAGTGACAGGCAAAAATCCTCAATTTAGTCCTATCGTTTGGGTGCTGAAGTGTAGATTGTTAGCCCTCAGGCGAGGGGAACGTGGGAGCTCCGAAGTGAGAATCAGTATCCTCTCAGCCTAACCGCAGATTCAGTAACCAAGCATATGATTAGTCAATGTTCTTTATGCCTGGACCAAAGGGTAAAGAATAGGAATGCTCCTATTTGGCACAACACATATAAAACTAATTCTAAGTTTCGCTTCACTTAAATATCTTAACAAAGGAGAAAGATTCTTGCTATTATATATATTTGAACTAAACTTTAGTAGTATTAGTAAATTGTTAATAAAACTAGTTTAGATATATAAATTTAATATTATTATCGGTTGCGTATTAGTGTCAGATAGAAAATTTTGATTTAGTTGTAATTCTGAATTGGTTTATATAATCCTGGTCCGTAGGCTTAATATATTTTCCTGTGGGATCGATATCCAGGGCTCCACTAGAGATCTGTATTACTTGAGCGATACATATACTTGTGTTTAAAGGTAACTCTACGATTAAAAGATTATAATATTTAATTGTTACTAAATTAAAATTACGCTCCAAGTCAAGTTTTTGGCGCTGTTGCTAAGAATTTATATCTTTTAGTAGTGGTGTCAAATTCTTACATTTTTAAGTATATTTAAAATCGCGGATCAGAACCAAACACTGGCTTAAGTAATATAATGCGTTTCTTTACCCTCATCATTGACTTGAGCCAGTAATGCTCCAAGGGAATTGTCCGATGCTGCAATGTAAATGATTAGAGGACTTCCTAACATAGGGGTTGCTAGAACAGGAGGTGTTATCAAATATTGTTTGATATTTTCAAAGGCGTGTTGGCATTTTTCATCCCACAAAAATTTAGGCAGTGAGAGGTTGACACCTACCTAATAGAATGGAGATAAAGTGCCACATGTATGTTAATTTTCCTTAGAAAGATCATAATTGAGTTGGGTTTTTAGCAGGAGGGATATTTAGAATGGCTTCAATTTTTGATGCCACGATGTCAAATAACAAATCCTAAAAACTTCCCTGAGATGACAATGAATGTGCACTTTAAGGGATTGATCTTAAGATTAAATTGTTGTAATCGTTTGAAGATGATTCTCAAATCGTACAAAAGATCATCTTTTTGTTTACTATTAACAACCAAATCGTCCACATAACATTCCACCTAAATATGAATGAGTTCATAAAAAATTTGTGTCATAGCTCTTTGATAAGCAACACAAGCATTTTTTAATCCAAATGGCATAACTCTGTAACAGTATATCCCAACGGGTGTTCCGAAAGTTGTATTTGGTTCATCTTCTGGAGACATTATGATTTGATTGTATCCTGATGATCCATCCATAAAGGAAAATTTTGCATGTGTGGATGCAATATCGACCATCAATTCTGGAATTGTTAAAGTAAATTCATTCTTTGGACAAGCATTCTTTAAATCTCTAAAATCTACACAGACTCCGATTTGACCATTTTTCTTCTTTATCGACACTACATTAGCTAGCCATGTTGGGTAATCTTCTTCTTGGATAAAATCGGCCTCGATTAATATTTTTACTTTGGCAATGACTTGTTGTTCAATTTTCTACATGCATCCTTCTTGGAGCTTGTTTAACAGGGATTGCAGTTTGGTTTATCCCAAGTTTATGGATTGCAACTTTTGGAGCAAGCCTAGGAATTTTGTCATAAATCCAAGAAAAAGCAAACTTTGTATTCTTTTAAAAGTTGCTCTATTTCTTTCAATTCAATGTCATTAATGAACGAGCTAATAAAAGTTAGTTTTGGGTTTTCTTCACTCTCTAAATTTATTTCTTTTAATTCATAAACTGTTGATTTAATTTCTTCTTCAAATTATAGTGGTGCATCTTCAATGGGAGGATCAGATGTCTGTTCAGAATCAAGCATTTCGATGATAACCAGGTAAAATACTGTATCATCTAGAGGTTCTAGGGTACCAAACCCAATTCCCTCCTTAGAGTCAAGATTTTGTTTACTATTGTCCCACTATTGTTAAAAAAGATTAGTTTACTATTATCCCAAGCTTTACTATTGATTTGTTTCTCTTTTTAATGATATTTTTCATTTTTTTTATTTATCTTTTGATTTTGTATTCACTACTGCCACTCTGGAGAATGTTGTTTTCTTTATTGGAGCATAATATGCAGCATCTTCATGTACGCCAATTTCGTGGACTGAAATTGGATGTAGATCTCATGTTATACAACATTCTTGGCCTTTTTGTACATATTTGATGTATTGCTATAATGAAGAGGGGACATCTTATACTCATGGAACCATGGCTGGCTAAGTAAAGCATTGAAAGAGGTATCAGAATCAATGACATGGAAATTTACCATTGTCACCAAATCATCAATCTTTAAGAGCAATGTAATTGGCCCTAAAGCTCGTTCTCCTTGTTGATTGAATCCACATATCATCATTTTTTCCCTTGTTAGTTTGCAAATATCAATGTCCAAATATGCAAGATTTTGAAGTTTGAAAGATTTTAAGCTGTTTTCGATTTATTAATCGATTAAATTTTATTTTGACATTTATTTTATTTTGAATAATTTAATCAAGATTGTTATATTTAGGTTTATATTAAGTTGAACATTATGTAAGGTGGTTTCTAGATTCAATTTAAATAAAACTTAAGTTTTGATATCATTTACATTCAATTTAAATAGAATCTAATGTGTAAAGTGACTTAGGCTCAATTTAGGTAGAATATAAAGTTTTGGTTAGATTCAATTTGGGTTGAACTAAAATTTTTGGTTGATTTAGGTTTAATGTAAGTCGAACCTAAAGTTTATATGGATTTAGGTTCAGTTTGAGTTAAATCTAAGTTTAAGTTGATTTTGGTTCAATGTAAGTTGAACCTAAAGCTTATATGGATTTAGGTTCAATTTGATTTGAACTTAAGCTTAAGCTTTTTTAGGTTCAACGTAAGTTGAAACTAAAGTTTATGTGTATTTTAGGTTTAGTTTGGATTGAAGTAAAGATTTGAGTTGATTTATGTTCAATATAGGTTGATCATGTGATGTCTTTTGACTTTTGTTCAATTTAGGTTGAACCTACGGTATATGTTAATTTTATTTCAACGTAGGTGGAACCTTTGGTGTCTTTTTGACTTAGGTTCAATTTAGGTTGAATCTAAGGTTTTATTTTTGTTCAATTTGGGTTGGACCTAAAGTTTTTTTTGTTCAATTTGGGTTCAACCTAAAGTTTTGGTAGATTTAGGTTCAATGTAAGTTGAACTTAAAGATTATATGGATTTAGGTTCAGTTTGAGTTGAAACTAAGTTTAAGTTGACTTAGATTCAATGTAAGTTGAACATAAAGTTTATAGGTTTGGTTTGGATTAAACAAAGATTTAAGTTGATTTAGGTTCAATATAGGTTGAACCTATGATGTATTTTTTGACTTAGGTTCAATTTGATTTGAACCTAAGGTATAGGTTGATTTACGTTCAACGTAGGTTGAACCTATGACGTCTTTTTGACTTAGGTTCAATTTGGGTTGAAATTAAGGTATTGATGGGTATTGTTTAAGGTTTAGCAAGTATTTATGTCTAACTTAGGTTAAACTTATGCACTTAGTTGAGTTGATGAGGTCAGATTAGGGTTAGACAAAATTATGGTTTAGGATTAATTAAACCTAATTTAGGTAAGGTTTAATTGGATTAATTATACCTAATTTGGTTTAGGTCTAATTACGATTTAGGGTTAATTAAACCTAATTTAGTTCAGGTTTTATTAGATTAATTTGACCTAATTAGAGTTAGCTCAAATCAGGGCTCAAGTTTAATTAAACCTAATTTAGGTAAAGTTTAATAAGATTAATTGAACTTAATTAGGGATAGCTCAAATTAGTGTTTAAGTTTAATAAAATCTTTTTTATGGGGAAGGTTTAATTGGATTAATTAGACCTAATTTGGGTTAGGTCTAATTAAGATTTATGTTTAGTTAAACCTAAATTAGGTAAGGTGTAATTAGATTAATTAGACCAAATTAGTTTAAGTTTAATTAAACCAAATTTAGGTCAGGTGTAATTTGACTAATTAGACCTTATTAGGGTTAGGTCTATTAGAGTTTAAGTTTAATTAAACCTAATTTAGATAAGGTTTAATTGTATTAATGAAACCTAATTTGGATTTAAGCTTAATTAAATCTAATTTAGCTATGGTTTAATTGGATTAATTAGACCTAATTCAAGTTACGTCTAATTAGTATTTAATTTGACTCAAATCTAATGTTATTAAGGTTTAAGTATGTTAATTAGGCAAAATAAGGGATTAGGCCTAATTAGAGTTTGATTTGACTTAAAAGAAATGTTATTAGATTTAAAGTGATTAAGCTTAATTAGGGTTTTTAAAGGTTTAAGTTATATTTAAACTTAAACTAAGTAAAACTTAGGGGTTCATCTTAAGTTTAAAGTGATTTAAACTTAGATATTAGGATTTAGTTAATCTTAATTTTTTTTATAAATAGAAATTTTAGGATTTAATTTATAATTTTTAAATTTTACAAATTTTACCCTCGAAAGCATAAAATATCATTTCAAATTTTCCAAAGATTAGAAAATTTCATTTTGGAGTTCAAATTCAACACCCTAAGGTTTCTAAACATTTTCAAATTTTATCTTCAAATTTTCTAATTATTGTAATTATTTTTGAAAATAATCACAAAGCAAGCTTGAAAATTGGATATCTCATGCTAGAGACTTCCTCAAGTCTTGGAAAAATCACATAATATCCTCAAGGATGAAGGGATCAATCTGTGAAAATTTGAAAATTTTTATATTTATAATTAATTTTTAATAATTAAATAAATCCAGAGAGTAATTAATTAATTATAAATTAAATATAATTCATTAATTCTAAATTTTGTTCTTTTAATTTTCTCTTTGTTCTCCTAAATCCAGGTGTATTTTTATCATATTTTTTTTATTATTCTTTGTCAAGAAATGAATTTTTAAAGATTTCATGTATTTTATGAATTTATTAAGTTCCTAATTTCCTACTTATCCGACAAGGCGCCTGCGTAACCTCAGAGATGTTGAATCTCCACGCGGCACGGTCTAATTGGTGAAGATTTACACACGACAGCTTGTGTTGCTGACCCAAGGAAATAATGTTAAGATTTTCATGCCTATTTTATATTGATTTTGATGATATTACACTTTAAAGAAGGGTATTTAATGTATTTTTTTGCAAGTATGTTGATTTATGGACAATGGAGCGAAAATATGCAAAAAGGAGCTAATTTGGAGCATAAAGGACCAAAATTATGAAAATTTGACCCAGGGCACCGACGGCGAGGTCGACGGCGCCTACACCGCGTTTTTCCCGTGAGTTCAGAATATATTACAAGGGAGCCCTCCAACAGCGACTATCGAGGCCGCCGACAGCAGGGCTTATTCAGAAAGGGTCTAAGGCAAGTATTCTATAAGGCTGCCGATGGCGACCTTGACGCCACCGATGGCAGGATTGATGGTTCTTTCACGAAATACATCGAATGTGGATGATTTTTAAAGAGATTCTTGGACTACTATTGGAAACACTTCAACTATTTTAAAAGGAACAATGGGGCAGAAAAAAGGGTCCACTAGCGTCCATTTGTTTCCACCACGTATCATTCTAATTCGTTAGAAAGTCAAGTGTGTGAGTCTAGTGAGTCCATATAGTGTTTCTAGTGTTAAATTAGTGAGTTCAGATAGTAAAATTTGTGAGGAATTCTTTGAGGGATTGTAAGAGTGGAAGGGAAGTGAGAGATCTCTTCTTCATAGCCATTTCGAAGGAGAATTCTGTTTACTGTAAAGAAAGGAAGAGATTCAGAGGAACTTCAAGGAGTTTGCTTCGGGAGGAATTGAAGATAAGTTGTTTTTATTTGCCTTAGTTTGTAGAACATTACTTTTATATATAAAGTCCAAGTTTTATTGTATCCTCTCCATGAAATATGAGTAGTTTTTCTGTTTTTCTCATTGTTTTGATATTTTTTGTGAAATGGTAAATTGAATTAGTGTGCCATAAAAGTTTAAAAAAGTTGTGATAGTCTTTTACTTAAATCTTAATTTACTTTCAATCTGGTCAATTGATTAGTTAAAATATGTTGAGCTTAACAACTATAGTAAAGATTACATCCGAGATTCAGAGATGTCAAAGTCCTTGTAAGTTGGTTGCAAATAAATGGAGAAATTATATTCACCGGGCATAGAATTGGAGATTTTAGAGTGACAAGCTAAAATCCTTAAATTGGTCCAATTGTTTGGGTGCTAAAGTGTAGATGTTAGCCCTCAGGCGAGGGGAACGTGGGAGCTCCGAAGTGAGAGCCGATATCCTCCAAGCCTAGCCTCAGATTCAGTAACCAAGTATAGGATTAGTTAATGTTCTTTATGCCTGGACCAAAGGGTAAAGAATAGGTATGCTCCTATTTGGCATACCACCGTTTTAAACTAATTCTAATTTTCCATTCACTTAAATATCTTAACTAAGGAGAAAGATTCTTGCTTATATATTTGAACTTCACTTTAGTAGAATTAGTTATATGTTAGTAGAACTAGTTTATTAAAACTTCATATTATTGTCGATTGCCTATTAGTGACAAATAGGCAATTTCGATTTCCAAGCTAAGATTCTGAATTGATTTCTATAATCCTAGTTCGTAGCCTCTAAAATATTCCCTGTAGGATCGATTTCCAGGACTCCACTAAAGCCCTGTTTACTTGAGCGATACGTATACTTGCGTTAATAGTAACTCTGCGATTAAAGAATATATTATATACTTGTTAAAAAAAATTAAAATTACGCTAAGTGTCCGCGGAGGAGCCTCAAGTCAGTGGCCTATAGTTCCATCTGTATTATATGGATGAATTCACGGTTTAACTAGATTACAACCGTCCATTTTCAATACATGGAGATGGACGACATCCGCTCGTCTCTCCTAAACTGGTGTATCCCGTACGCCATTAATTTTAAAACCTTAAGACCTCTGTAAAATCTTCATGGATTTAAAGGAAATTTGCTTTTAAAGCTTCATTGAAGCAAGGAGATCACATTTATACAGCTATGTGGATGTTTTGAAAAGTTCTTCTTCCTAATGTTCCAAGCCCAAGTAAAAATTAGGATAAAATTGTCGTGCCCAGTCTTGATAAGGTGTAGCCTCTTTCAAGCTTGACATAAACAATCAATGGGTCCTTGTGAAGCTCTTAGTGTTCTCAATTTGAAGTGAAATCATATAGAGGTATGACTTCACTGAAATGGGCTCTTTGCTTGGTCTTGGAACTAGTTAGAGCTTGCGGGGAGAACCAATTTTGATTAAGAACTTCCTCGTGCAACTCAGTGATGGTGTAGGAGTGGTTAATTTGGGTTTTGGAATAGTTTTGTGTCAACCCAAAAATTTTTAATGGTTTTTAGGTTAGAAATTAGACTTCTCTAATGGATTTTAGAGGTCCAATCTATGGGGGATCAAATGCTTAGGTTAAGTGGAAAAACTTTTGTATTAAGTGTTTTTGGGTTTGAGCAGTGCAGGTTGGTTTCTCTTCCTTATGAGAGCTCTCAGGTTAGCTCTTATTTATAGACATGAATGGCCATGATTGAGTTTGGGTTTGCTTGGAGAAGAAAGTAACAGCCTCATGATGGCATGACAATAAGTTCCCTGGCTGGAGATTTCCATGGGTGAGCTTTCCCAAGTTTTCCATGGTGACTTCTCATTAAATCAAGGATTGAGTTGTGGTTTTTCTTTTCTTTATTGGAGTAATGGTGAGTTGGTGAGGGGTCGATGGATGTGTTGTCTTAAACTGCTACAACTCAGCTCAAAATATAGGATAGAGGTTTAAGAAAGGGATGTGACCTTGCATTCCTTCATGATGAGTTAAGTTATGGTACGGAGAGCATCTTAAGAAAAGCTCCCCTTCCATTAGATGAAGAGTGAGTTTTGTGATGACTTCACCATGCTTTCCTTCAATGGTTTCATGAAGGAATGATACCTCCTTTCACCCTCATAATGGCTTCGTGATAATCTTTGGTTTTGGTTAAAGATTGTGGCTCATGGGTTTTGGATGTGTTATTCATGTCATGGTGAGTGTTTAATGGGTTATGTATGACCCATTGGCAATCCTCCATGGGTTGAATTCAAGTTTGAATGTCACCCATGGGTTTAGATGTCATGTGGTATATCATAAAATTGATTTCAATTTAGAGTTATTGATCATAACTCCATTTTAAATTAATTTGGAAACTAATTAAAAAAAAATAAATTATATTATAAATCCATGAATTGTTCAAAATAAATTTGGGTGTTGATCATTTGATCTTATTTCATCATAGAATTGTTCATGGTGGCTTGGTACATTTAATGGGTTTCCCATTGGTTTGTCTTGCCATGGGCTTGAACCATGATTTTAAACTTAGAACCTAGGTCTAATAATCTTTAATTTCATTCTCTTTAATTATTTAAATGATTATTTAATTAAGAGAATTAAAATAATTTGATTAAAAGACCAAATTTTATTAGAAATGGTAAAGTTGACCAAGTGTGACTAGGTCTAAGGTTGACTAAGGAGACTTACTTGACCTTGTCATGGTTGAATAACTCACAAAGTGTTATATGATAGCTTAGTTTGATCAAATGGTTAGGTTTAACAAATTTTTGTTTTGGGCTGACCAAATGGTCTTGTTTGGTCATTTTATTACTTGAGTTCATATAAGGGTCAAGTTTGACCAATTTGGTATTTATGGTTTACCAGATGGTCAATGTGGTGTTGATTCGGTCAAAAATTGACCATTTTGATCAAGTTTGACCAATTTAGGTCTAGTGTTCATTGGGTCCTTAATTGACAATTTTGACAAACTTTGTCCAATTTAGGTATAGGGTTGACCAAATGGTCAATATGGTGGTCATTGAGTCCAAAATTGACCATCTTGACAAAGTTTGACCACTTTAGGTCTATGGTCGATCAGATGGTCAATGTGGTAGTGATTGGGTCCAAAATTGACCATTTTGACTAAGTTTGACCAATTTAGGTTTATGGTTGACTAAATGGTCGATGGAGTGGTCATTGGGTGGGTTCAAAATTAACCATTTTGACCAAGTTTGACTAATTTGGTCTTAGGGTTGACCAAATGGTCCATTAGGTGGTCATTGAGTTCAAAATTGATATATTTGACCAATTTTGACCAATTTGATCTTAGGTTTGACCATATGTTCCATGGGGCAGTCACTGGGTTCAAAGTTGACTATTTTCACCATGTTTGACCAATTTGGTCTTAGGGCTGACTAGATTGTTAATGTGGTGACTTTTGGGGTCAAGGGTTAATAAAATCAAAGTTTGTCAATTCTGATTTGATCATTTTAGGATGTCATCATGGTTTGATCCCAACAAGATGTAATGGGGTCCATCCAATTTTAGGGTTTTAGAGAACCCAAGATGAATTTAAAGGGGTTAATATTGGTAGACCTTCTCCTGGGATGAATTCAATGATCATGGTAATCATTAGATTTTTAAAGAGATGCCTGGTGATCTTAAGCCAGTGTAAATGGTTCAAGACATGTCTTGTCTTTGGGTGTTAATTTGAGGACAAGGGGCTGCCATGTAAACCACTTAGTAGCATTTAAAACCATGTTGGCTAGTCTTAGAGTGAGTTTTGTTTTATTAGAAGTTATAGGTCTTATGAATTGATTATAAATCAACTTTCCTAAATATGTTTGGTATATAAAATTTCTGAAGACTAATGCAAATTCTTTTTGTAAGTTGAGAATTAAATATTTTAATGCTCAACAAATTCGAGTGTTTTATTTTTTTATAGATGAATTTTAGTGTTGAATAAAGCAAAGCAGTCTGTGTAATGAGTTTTGCATGTCCTTGATGATGATTGTTTATAAGACCAGTTCATTAAGGCCAAATGAGATGCATAGGGCATAACTCATTTCCATGTGGCGAATGGTCCTCACAAGGCAAACCATCTTTCTATTTTTCTAAGGTGTAAGCACCTGAAGTACAAAGTATAGAAGTAAGATGATTATGCATTTGCCTATGATCATATTCTTGTTCTTATTCATTACTTGAAAAGAGGTTTCTACTCAATTTTATTTAATATCAACTCAAGTTTATTTTTAATCCATGATATTTGCTAGGGTTATGAATGCACTGTCCTAGGAAACTTTGTTTTAGTTATGAGTTTCATTTAATTTAGAATAGTTGGTTTTAAATTATTTATTTGGTTTGAGTAGAAAATTTAGACCTTAGACAATCCTAGCGATAAATCCAAGCAAAAGGTTCAACAAAGCACCAACTTATAATGAAAGCAAATCTATCAAACAAATACAAGAGCATGGCCAGACAGAGGTGCCAATCCTAGACCTATGTCACACTCATCAACTGACAACATCCAAATCTTCGTTTCATATTTTGTCCTCTTTTGGATGGTTCAGACATTAATAGTCAATCGACAAAAAAACTTCCTAAATCTATAAAGAAAATGTTGACTCAAAAGGTAATAAACCCTAGTGACTGCAACATCTTACGTTATTTTAATTATTATAGTCTTGAAAAATAGAGTTAGCACAAACTAAACTTATTATAGCAGCTTAGAAACTTATAAAGAAAGATTATGCCAACCTAGTACAATGACGAATCTTTTACTCATCCTAGCCATGATCTAATGACCAAGCACAACACACATCACAAAAACTTATTTAATCCTATGATGTCCAAAAGTGTTAGTGCCTTATGACATCTAAAGTTGGTTGAATTTTGAAGTGAGAAAGTCAATTGAGTTTTATTTTGGATGACCTCGATCAAGGCACCTATGGCCTTCTGTCATATAGGGGACATTGGTTTTAGACCTACATAGTTAGAAGAGGTGATTAGCCTATTTTGACCAGAAGAGTCTTGTCAACAATCATGGGTTGCATCGTCCAAGAGATCATTGTAGACCCAGAAGTTGGTTATTATGATTGTTTAAGTTATGTTTGGTTATGTTTCTTTTCTAAAATTTTACTTTACATTTTTTAGTGTCTTTTAGATTTTATGGGTTTATTAATTTTATATTGTTTGACTTTTATCTGACTTTTAATCATCTTAAAATTTACTAGGATTATCTTTGATTTTTATTATGACTGCCTTTAATTGATTTAATTTTTTTTATGATGACCCAATCAAGATCTCTTCGTTTCATCGTACCGAGTTCATTAGGGTTTATAGTATGCTTAGTTGCAAGTGACCGGAGGAGTCCTTGGTAGTAATCATGGGTTACCTCATCTAAGGCTTCCTTACATATTCGGGGTTGATTTTGTAAATTTTTATGGGTTAACTTAAGTTTTAATGTCTTTCATACTTTAAGTTATTTTGTTATTTAATCCGATCTTCATTTCATAGTTCGTTGTTTTGGTTTGTTTGTTACTTAGTGAAAATTTTACTTGACGGAGGTTATTCTATAAATTGGTCAACCTTGATTTAACCAGCTTTGTCTTACAGTTTTGAGTTTTGCTTAGTTTTGAATTTAGTAATTTATTTAGAATTCGTAGTTTCATCATGAGGAAAAGTGTGTTTATGACCATGGGAAGAGACCAAACACTCCTTAAGTTCATACTTAATCTTAGTGTTTAGTTGTTCAATTTATGTTTTAAATTATATTCTTATTATTGAATGAGGATGTTCTTAGTTATGCTTGGTTAGTTAGTTGATTAATCATTTTTTATTTCAATTGTTCAAACTTTTATTATGTGTTAAAAGGGGTAGACTTGTGATTTAGGACTTTGCAAATACCACTTTTGATTTTCTTAGTTTCATTTGTCTGATTATTAGATTCTTTCCCTTAAATTTTTTAAAATGGTTTGGGAATGGTCAAATTTACCCTAAAAAGCATATTTGTAATTTCTTTATATTGTATTATTTTTTAGTGTGCCATAATTTGGTGATTTGATTAATTGTGTTTTTCAAATTTTTAAGGATTACATTAACGACATTGAAAATACTCAAATTTATCCCCAAAGGGATTTTTGTAATTTAATAAATGTTCCATGAAATCATTTGTTCATTGATATGAATTCCAAGAGATGTATGGTGATCAAGCTAATTTGTCATTCCATTCAATAATAATGGTTTACATTTTGAGCCCTCATTTGATATTTGCTACTTTTTGTCCAATTCAACTTTCTGCTTTGATTATGATGATATTTAAGATCTTTTAGGGTAAAGTGCTTGAAGGAAGAAAAATTTTAGAACTTGTTTCAAATCTTAAAGAGGTTATAATAGATCTATGTAAGTCTATAAAAGTAGTTTCCACTAGATATTAGGAAACTCCGATATTAAATATTCCTTAAAAGAACATAAACTGAAATGACATTGACGAGAAATAAATTAAAAGGTGACACTACAAAAAAGTTCTTATGAGAGAGATGTGTAAATACTTTCTATAAAGAAGCAAGCAAGAACTAAGTCTTTATGTTCGCATTATAATCTGTTGTGGTATATTTATAAAATAATTGGAACGATTGATGACAAAGTGAAAAAATAGAACGAGAAAATTCACAACAAAAAAGCAGACACAAAGATTTACATGGTTCGGTAATTTTTGCTAACGTCCACTGATTTACAGAGGATTTTATTACTTGAGATAATTACGCCGTCATCATTTCTGGGCGATTACAAGAAGTTCTCTTACTTCTCTCCCTCTCATATCCCTCTTTCTCTCTCCTTCCTGTCCACCTTAAGCCACAGAAAAAATAAAAAATGGAGAGAAAAAAAATTGCTCTTTCCTTCACCGAAATTTAGAATTTAGGAGATGTATGGAAACCTATCTACACGCCAAAAAGAAGAATTTTGCTGTCCCGCAAATGCACCACGTGAAGACAAAAATCGGAGGGAGCAAACACTGCTTCTTCTACTTGCATTTTTAAGGATGGCGGGAGTGATAGGAGAGAGTGGCAGAAGAGTTGCTACCATTCTTTTATTTTTTTTTATTATCTCGTGTAACGGGCTCCACACCAACAAATCTCCCACTTAGATATCGGTATATAGGCTACAATGTCTTCATCCTCAAACTGATATCCTCCACTGATGTAGGAACCTATTTCTTCAAATGTGTTATCCTCCACCTCTGTAACTCAAAGTCCCCGTCTTCAAGCTGTAAGACCAACTAAAGTTGTGCACAACTTCAGTTTTTCAAGAGTAACACCCATTGTCAACATATCAGCAGAGTTCTCACTTCTATAAACTTTCTTAGGCAACATATGTTCGTCATCCAACAATTATTCTTGAAATAAATGAAAAATTGGAAGTCTTATGATTTGGTAGTTAAAAATTCTTAAATTCTTGAAATTAAACTTAATTAGTGAAATTTGGTTAATGATTTGTTAAAACATTTATAAAACCAAAAATTACAAGGAATCATAAATATTTTTACTTCATTCCAAATGTTATCTATTTTATGTAATTAAAAGGGTTACTTGAGGACAAGTAACATTTAAGTTTGGGGGAATTTGATCAACCTAAAAAATACACATTTTTATGCCTTATTTATGATTCAATTGATATGGATATTATGCTTTAATGAAAGGTATTTTTATGTTTTTGGATGTAGATGATTTAAAAAGAGTCCATAAAAGAAAAAGAAGGAAAAAGTAGCAAAAAGGAGCAAAAATGGAGCTTATGGAGCAAAATTTTGGAATTATTGGTCTGGCGCCTAGGTGCTAGAATCCGGCGTCTAGGCGCCAAAATCCGGCGCCTAGGCGTTGATGACTTTGGGTAGTTATTTTGATGGTGTTAAGAGGTTATTAGAGCTTCTAGAAGACCGGAAGTTACTCCTAATATATATGAAATGTGATACAATATATTTGGACACAAGGAAATGGTCTGGATTGCGAAGACGTGCGACCCAAAGTGAAGAGGTGCGAAAGGCCTGGTCACGGAGTCCAGCGCTTAGGCGCGACAGTTTCCTTCTAGAAGATACATTGAATTTGGTTAATTTTGAAGAGGGACCTTAAGCAACTCCTGGTCAAATTCAGAGCTCTATAAATAGGAGCCTATTATATAGAGAAAATCGCACCAAACCCCCCCCCCCCTGTTTAGTACACATACCCATTTTAGCATCTTCTCTCTCATCTCTAGTTTTATTTAGTCTCTTCCATATTTAGGGTGCCACTTTATTTTGTATATAGTGAGTTTATTTTGAGTTTTTATCGTGTGTTATTGCTGTTGGAGTCTTCCATCATTGCTTTGGAGTCAGTAGAAGTCAGCAGATCGCTTGAAGGAACACTTCAGATAAGTATTTGTACTTTGGTTCAAAGTTTTATAAATATGTTATGTTGTGTTATTTTAATGTGTTCTGAGTAGTTAGTTATCTTTCTTGTTTCAACTATGAAAAGATTATAAATTAACTAAATTTTGTAGGAGAATTAAATATAAAATATTTTAAAACATTGTGATAATATTAATACCTGATCTTAATTTACTTTTTAAATTGGCCATTTAATTTGTTAAAACCTATTGAAGAATTTTGAGACCTATCCGGAGATAAATTCTTAACTAGTAGATATCACATGAATCCTTAAGTAATCGCAGGCTATACGCGGATTATTTAAGGTGAAGTGCAAATAAATAGGAAGATAATATTTATTGGGCATAAAATTAATTAGTTTTTAGAGTGACAGACTAAATTCTAATAATTTGGTTTATAGAAAGGTAACAGGTCACTCGTAGAGCCGACCATAGCCACCCTTACATATCTAGTAGTGTGAGCCTAGATTAACCCATTTTACTAATAAAACATCCTGAGCCTATCTATTGATTAGTCAATGATCTTTGCACCTGGACCAAAGGGTAAAGAATAGGAACGCTTATATTTGGCACAATACAATAATCTTAATTCTCTGTAAAAGATAATTACTCTATAATTCTTGGATTAGTTGAAAAAGGAGAAATTCATTTTTATACTTGCATTAAATTTTAATTACTGCTTACTACTTACTTGCTTTTAGTAAAAATTGTTAGCAAATTAAATTTGAATATATATATATATATATATATATATATATATATATATATATATATATAAAGTATATATAAATTGCTTTTGAAAATTCCAAAATATTACTTATATTTCTTACTTTTTATAAATTCACTATCACTGTGCTATCGATAACCAGGACTCCAAGAGAGCCCTGTATTACTTGAACGATACGTATACTTGCGTTTAAAATTGTGACTTTTACAATAATAAAATCTAAATATAAAATTATAAAAGTAAACCTCGCACATCAAGTTTTTGAAGCCATTTACCAGGAATTAAATATTCTAAAAAGTGGTATCAAATTCTTGTATTTTAAAGCATATATAAAGCCGCATCGCATCAAGTTTTTGGCGTCGTTGCCGGGGATAGGATAGAATGGAACAGAATATTATAAAAAGTAAAAAGTAAAGAATATAAATTAAAAAAAACAAAAACAATAACAAAAACAAAACAAAACAAAAATATTTTAAGTTTTTATGCGTAGTTCTAGATCTGAAGGATTACTGCTTTTTGATTCTGAATTAGATAAAACAATTAAAAGAATTAAAAAAAGAAAACAAATTTCAAAACATCAAGAAATGACTAACTTACATAATAATAATCAAAATCCAATCAAAATTAATGAACAGAATATTTATAAACCATTAAGGGAATATGCAGACCTTACAGCTGGTGAACTTCATGTTAGTATTTAAATTCCAGCCGTAGATGCTAATTCTTTTGAGCTTTAACCTTATATTATTCAAATGGTTCAAAAAAATCAATTTGGAGGAACACCTAATGAGGATCCAAATTTACATCTTGCTAGTTTTTTAGAACTTTGTGCTACCTTTAAATATAATAATGTTTCGATGATGCTATTAGGCTTAGACTCTTTCCTTTTTCCTTAAAAGATAAAGCAAAGATGTGGCTTAATTCATTAGCAACTTGTTCTATTAAAACATGGGCAGATATGGCACAAAAATTCCTTACTAAATATTTTTCTCCTTCTAAAACTGCTAAATTGAGAAATGATATTACTTCATTTACGCAATTTGATGGAGAAACAATTTATGAAGCTTGGGAAAGATTTAAAGAACTATTAAGAAAATGTCCTCATCATGCTTTACCGTGATCAGTTAATTTTTCAAACATTTTATAATGGACTTATTGGATCACTTAGATCTATTATTGATGCTGCTGCTGGTGGTTCTTTAATGGTCAAGACATTTGAAAAAGCCTACACCATAATTGAAGAAATGGCTAATAACAATTTTCAATGGCCTTCTGAAAGGGTTAATCTTAAAAGAATGGCCAGTATTCATGATAATGAAGCCTTTTCTTTTTTAGCTTCACAAGTGGCTGCGATATCTAAGAAATTAGATAATTTTGCTATTAATATATCACATGTAAGTAATGATAATTTTGCAAATTCTGATGATTCTCAAACAATGGAAACATTGCAAGCTATTGCTAGTAAAACCAATAACCCTTATTCAATTATTATAATCCTGGTTGGAAAAATCATCCTAATTTTAATTGGATTAATGGACATCAAGGTAATCCAAATTTGAACGATCAAGGAAATTTAAACTATAGACCAACTTATCCTTCTGGTCATAACAATAAGCAGAAAACGTTGTCTGTAGAAGAATTGATCTTGCAACTAAGCAATCAGCTACAAAGTTAAAACACTGCTATTCATAATATTGAGAATCAGATGGGTCAAATCGCTAATTTCATTAATTACAGACCTCAAGGAACACTGCCTAGCAATGTCGAAATTAATCCTAAAGGATCTGTAAAAGAACATGAACAAGCAAAAGCTGTACAACTCAGAAATGGAAAAGAATTAAAAGAGAAAACACAGAATGAGATTGAAAAAGAGAAAGAAGTTGAAGAGATTGAAAAATCTAAAGATAACCTTTCTCCAAATAAAGATCAGACTGTTGTACCTTTTGAAGTGGAAGCTAAAAGACCAGCACCACGTTTTCCTCAAAGACTTAAACAGCAGAAGCTTAACCATCAATTTTCTAAGTTCATTGAAATTTTTAAGAAACTTACCATCAACATTCCTTTTGCTGAAGCTTTGGAGCAAATGCCAAGCTATACAAAATTTATGAAGGATATTTTAGGCAAGAAGAGAAGATTTGAAGCTTATGAAACTGTTGCACTAAGTGAAGAATGTTGTGCAATAATTTAGAAAAAATTATCTCAAAAACATAAAGATCCTGGAAGTTTCACTATACCATGTGCTATTGGAGAAAAATTCAGTGGAAAAGCCTTATGTGATTTAGGAGCTAGTATTAATCTCATGCCATTTTCATTATTTCGAAGGTTAGATTTAGGAGAGATTTCTCCGACCACTGTAACTCTTCAGTTAGCTGATCGATAGATCACTTATCCTAAATGAGTTATAGAGGATGTTCTTGTTAAGGTAGATAAGTTTATCTTCCCTGTTGATTTCATTGTTCTAGATATGGAAGAAGATAAAGAAATACCTATCATTTTAGGTAGACCTTTTCTAGCTACCGGCCGAGCTATGATTGATGTGCAAAAAAGAGAATTAAAGATGAGAGTTAATGATCAAGAGATAACATTCAATGTTCTGAAATCAATGAGGTATCCTAATAAAGAAAAATACTATCGATAGATATTTTTGATTATATAATTGAAAAGCATTATCATAAAAATGTAAGGTCATTTCTGATGATAAAGATAAAGAATCTATGTTATATAATGAGTCATTAAATGAAGAAAATTTATCTGAAGAAACTCATTATATTCATGAAAATTGGGAAATTTTAGACACAACAAAAAATGATATACATTTACCCTCAATTGAAAAAGTGCTTGAACTAGAATTAAAAATGTTACCTGCACATTTAAAGTTTGCATTTCTTGGAGTTTCATTAACTTTACATGTAATTATATCTTCAGAATTAACCAAAGATTAAAAAAAAATTAATAGGAGTTCTGAAGAATAATAAGAAAGTTTTTGGTTGGACAATTGCAGATGTAAAAAGAATAAGCCCTTCAATCTGTATGCTTAGAATTTTAATAGAAGAAAATTGGAAACCCACTATTGAACCTAAAAGAATATTAAATCCAATTATGAAAGAGGTTTTCAAGAAAGAGATTTTGAAATGGTTAGATGCTGGAATTATTTATCCTATTTCAGATAGCTAATAGGTAAGTCCTATTCATTGCATTCCGAAGAAAGGAGGAGTAATTGTCATTATTAATGAAAAAAATGAATTAATCCCAATGAGGTAAGTTACTGGATGGCGAATTTACATTGACAATAAAAAATTAAACAACGCCACTAGAATGGATCATTTTCCATTACCTTTCTTAGATCAAATGCTGGATAAACTTGTTGGACACTCATATTTCTATTTTCTGGATGGATATTCTGGTTATCATCAATTACCCATTGCTCCTAAGGATCAAGAAAAGACAACATTTACATGTCCTTATGGAACATTTGGCTTTAGAAGAATGCCTTTCGGTTTATGCAATGCACCTGCAACTTTTCAAAGATGTATGATGTCAATATTCTGTAATTTGATTGATAAAGGAATTGAAGTATTTATGGATGATTTTTCAGTATTTGGAACTTCTTTTGAATCTTTCTTAAAAAGTATAATGAAAATTTTGAAGGGATGTGAAGAAATAAATTTAGTTCTAAACTGGGAAAAATGTCAATTTATGGTCACATAAGGCATTGTACTTGGACATAAAGTTTCACAAATAGGGATGGAAGTTGATCAAGCAAAAGTGAAAATAATTGTTGAGCTGCAACCACCTACTACCGTTACTGATGTAAGAAGTTTTCTGGGTCATGCTAGATTTTATCAGAGATATATAAAGGATTTTTCTAAAATTGCTAATCCTCTTTGCCATTTATTGGAAAAAGAAGCTAAATTTGAATTTAATGAAGATTGTCTGAATGCGTTCAATATTTTGAAAAAAAAATTAATCACTGCACCTGTCATTGTTGTACCTGATTGGAATAAATCTTTTGAATTATTGTGTGATGCATGTGATTATGCAATCAGAGCTGTACTAGGACAAAAATATGAGAAGACTTTCAAAGTTATATACTATGCTAGTAAAACTCTTAATGAAAATCAAATAAATTACACTACTACTGAAAAAGAGATTTTAGCAATAGTATATGCCTTTGATAAATTAGACCATATCTTCTTAGAATAAAATGTATTGTGCACACTGATCATTCTGCCATTAAGTATTTAACATCTAAAAAGGATTCTAAACCTAGATTGATCAGATGGGTTTTACTTTTACAAGAATTTGATTTTGAAATTATGAACAGAAAAGGGACTGACAACCAAATTGCTGATCAATTATCTAGAATAAAAAATAATAATGAGAAGATTTATGAAGAAAATATAAATGAGAAATTCCTGGATGAGCAATTATATGTCATTCAAGGATTACAAATGCATTGGTATGCAGATATAGTTAACTACTCGGTTAGAAATATTTTACCATATGGGATGAATAATAAATAAATTAAGAAATTCAAGGATGATTGTAAGTCATATATTTGGGAAGATCCTCATTTATTTAAATTAGGAAGAGATTCGATGATTCGAAGATGTATACCTTATGAAGAAACTTTTGCTATGATTCAAAAATGTCACGATTCCGAATTTGGAGGACACTTTGGAGTGGATAAAACTGCGTTTATAATTTTAAATTCTAGATTTTATTGGCCTACTTTATTTAAAGATGTTGGACATTATGTGAAAACTTGTGATCTATGTCAAAGAATGGGAAATATATCCAGAAAAGATGAAATGTCTCTAAACTTTATATTAGAAATCGAAATTTTCGATGTATGGGGTTTAGACTTTATGGGACCTTTCATACCATCATCTGAAAAGATTTATATTTTATTAGCAGTTGATTATGTTTCAAAGTGGATCAATCCTAACTGTGATTCCAAAAGTGTTTCGAGATTTTTAAAGAAAATGATTTTTACAAGATTTGGAATGCCTAGGATAATTATCACAGATGGGGGAAATCATTTCAGAAATATAAGATTTAAATCAATACTGGAAAAGTTCAGAATTAAACATAGAATTGCAACTGCTTATCATCCTCAAACAAGTGGAATGGCTGAAGTGTCAAATAGAGAAATTAAGAGAATATTGGAAAAGGCTGTTAATCCTAAAAGAATTGACTTGGTTGATAGACTTGATTCCGCATTATGGGCTTATAGAACAACTTATAAGCACCTATCGAAATGTCACCTTATCGGTTAATTTATGGTAAACATTGTCACTTACCTATTGAACTTGAGCATAAAGCTTATTGGGTGAAGAAGGAGTTCAATTATAATTTGAATACTACAGGAGAAAAATGATTATTACAATTAAATGAAATGGAAGATATGAGTCTTATGAAAATGCAAGAGTTTATGAGGAAAGAATGAAGAAATTGCATGACAAAATGATTTCAAGGAAAATATTCGAGCCTGGACAAGAAGTATTATTATTTTATGCTCATTTAAAACTTTTCCCTGGAAAATTAAAATCTAAATCAATGGGACCATTTATAATTGAAAAAGTACACCCTTATGGACCTGTGGATATTAAAGATCCCAAAAATGGAAAAGTATTTAAAGTTAACGGATTAAGACTGAAGCCTTATGTAGAAGAAATGAAATTAAATTACAAAGAGGCTTATAAGCTGAGTCTACCCGATTAATTCAATTAATTAGATCAGACTGACGATGTTAAACCAAGCGCTTTGTGGGAGGCAACCCATATTTATTAGTTTGAGTTTAATTATTGCTATAAGGTTATGCCATGGTCTTGACTAAATTTATATATAACTTCTAGAAATAGAAGGCTAACGAGTCTGTATTGGCTTAAGCAAAACATTTTCTTGAAGTATATAGAAATTTGACTTGGACCACTCCATGTCAAATGTGAGTAAAAAGGAGATCAAGTTAACCTTCATTTGTGATTGTTTGTGATTTGAATTTTTCGTAATTGTTTTTGTGTTGATCATACTCGTTTATTAGACCTATTTTTACGACAGAAACTTTACAAATTTGAAGATAGGCAAATCTGAGTCGATCGAGGTTTCGGCGCCTAGGCGCCAAAAGTTGGCGCCTAAGCTCCAGAGTGGCCTGCGTATCGATGATTTGGCACCTAGGCGCCAGATTCCGGCGCCTAAGCGCCGCTGTTACAGATCGTGGAAAAACTGAAATTCTTCAGTTTTTCACATGAAATCTCTTTATATATAGCATATTTTTCATCCCCAATCCCATAGAAACACTAATTTCGACCAGAGCAATCCATTTTGGAAGAGTTAGAAAGGATTTGGAGGCAATGGATAGAGGAAATCATGGAAATGAAGTAAGGGACAAATCTCTTAAATATCCTCAGCCTTATCTTAATGGTTTTATTGCTATTAGTTTGGAGAAAATGTTTAGTCGAATGGATAAGATTGAAGCGGAACTTCAAAGTATTGATATTCGTCTCCATGAGATGTACCACCAATACAAACACTTGGAATGACAAACCAAACTTCAATCTGATCATATAGCTGCCTACATGAAGCTCAAGTAGAAATGTACGCGAAGAACAAATGGATCGATGAAAAGACGGCCTTGGAATTTCCAAGGGCGTTGGTTTTCTATCCCTTCGGTCCTAGCAAACTTCGTTGCGAAAGAGATGGTAATTGAAGATCGGTGTTAAATAGATCCTATGTGTGTTTTAGTGTGATCGAGTCTTGTGTTAGTATGTTGAATATCAAATTTGTGTGTTTGCTTAATTGTTCGTTGTGTGTTGTTGGATTTGAATGTTTGCTTTGAATATGTTGTTGTTTATGTTATTTATAAAATGATGAACCATGATACAGTCTTGTACTAAAAGTTATTGAATTTGGAATGGATGTTAGGATTTGAAATTGAAGAATTTGGATATTTTTTTTGTGGATCTATACTATCATTTTAATTTGATTGTGAAAATATTTGGAGGATATAAAATGGATTAATACTCTCATAAGAGTAACTAGGAGTCAAATTGAATAAGATTTGGTGGAAAATATTTAATTTAAATCATATTTTTGGAAAGACGAGTCTGGCGCCTAGAGGCCAAAATTCGGCGCCTAGGCACCGGTTCGGCCTGAACCCAAAAACTAATCTTCTTAAACCCCCCCCCACGCCATTTTTGACGCCCAAGCTTCCTTCTCCACCATTTTTTGCGAAAATACCACCTAGAGATCCCATTTAAAGCCGGATTTTCAAGTTTTTGAGCTTGAAATCACCCGATTTCTTCATCTCGAGGTCCAATCAACATTCTAAACTCATTATTTTTTATTTTCACCATGGATTTTGCTCTCACTATGAAAAACTAAAATTTTGAGAAAAATTTTGATTTTTTATGGTTAAATCCATTAATTTTTAAGCTTTTTTCAAGTTTAAAAAGCTTAAATTAGTTTATTTTCCTAGATCCGTTGAATTTATTTCACGTTTTTATTTTCTCTTTTAAATGGCACCCAAATCTAAGCGAGGAAAGGAATGAGAAAATTTTGATCATAGCAAGTTTGTCACTGTTGTTGTACACTTCCGATACAATGATTTTGCTACGACTCAAAAATTTATCTTGGAGCAAAGTTTTTATAATCCTGAAGGAAGAATTGAGGAGACAATCATTGTGCTCAACTGGTAACGATTCTGCTATTTCACTGCTGTTACCGTTATCCCGGTTGTTAGAGAGTTTTATGCTAATTTCGTGGATGCGGAAGAATACGAGATTATTGTTCCAAGAGTTGCAGTAGGATTCACTTCTGAACGAATCAATATTTTCTATGGTCTGCTGCCAAACATAGAGTGTTATTACTCAAGATTATCTCCATCTGAGGGAGATTTGGATATGATCATTGCCTACCTAACTGATAGTACTGGAGCCTGGAAGATTCATAATGGAAAAAGGGTAAATTTTTTATCTTCTAAGCTTAATGGTGTTTCAAAGGCATGGAACTACTTTATTTCTGCACGTCTCCTTCCATCCAATCATCTGAGCAAAGTTACCAAAGATAGAGCTATTCTCGACTACTACATTCAAGAGAGGAAGTCTATTGATTTAGGGAGCATTATTTATGATTCTATAGAGGCTACTGCTCGTTCTAGCACTTCTATTGGATTTGGTTTTCCATCCCTGATCTATTCTATATGTCAAAGTGCTGGAGTAGTTGCTAAACTTTCTGAGAAAAAGCTCAAGTCGACAAAGCCTATAGGAAGAGAAAGCGTCAGCATTTATGATCGACTGTGAGGTAAGAGTTCTATTGCACCTTCTGGTTCATTACCTGCTTCAGGTAGAGCTTCTACTTCTAGACCATCTACTTCTGCGGAGCCATCATCTACTTTTTGGGAAACCATGCATGATCAGTTTATAGAGCAGCAGCATGAGTTATTCTTAACTCACTATAGAGTAGATACGATAGATAAGAAGATTGATCATCTTTCTGAGTATACAAAAAGAAAGAGTGATTACGATGCTGAGTATTCAGAGTCTTTAGTGAGAATCTGAAGGGTGAGCACGATGTTCAGTTCCCTACTTGTCCCAGATTTTCACCATATGATGATCCAAAGGATAGTTTTCTTTTGGTGATGACGATGATGAAGCTACAGACAGTGATTAGTAGGTTGACTTATCTCCAGAGATTGTTGATTCTGTTTTTAGTGTGTTTTCTTGTTTCTTGTGTTGTTTACTGTGATGTTATTTGTTAGTGTTTATGTGAACTTTTTATGTTAAAACTATTTTTAGATTATCTGATGTGTGTTTAAGACTGAAATGTGAATGAATTTCTATAAAAGTTTATTTCTGTTTCAGCCTACTATTTAGTGTTCATGAATAGTTAGTAAATTTACATGTTAAAAAAAAGGTTTTTTTTTAGAAATTAACTCATGCTCTGCAAAACTTTTCTATATATGCTTAGTCATTTATGTTATATTCATATTGAAGCATGTGTAGAAGTAAAAGTTAGTTTTTCCTTACTACATCATTATTGTACTTAGATTAATTCCTGTTTATTTCTTTCTCTCATGCTTTAGAAAATTTCATGATTCATATTTATACTAAAGCTGAAGTTTGGGGGAAGGGAGAACATGTATCAAATTTAAATATTATTTGTCCTTAAAGAACTAATATTTTCTTTTAAAATATATTAACATAACATAAGGAATGAAAAATCTTTTTAAGATTACCTAAATTTTTGAATTTATAAATAATTTAGTAAACTTAAAAAAAACTTTAATAATTTTGGTTGATTTTAAGAATAGAATTATTTAGCTTAAAGAATAATAATATTAAAATTTTTCTATTTATAGTAAAGAGAATTGTATTTTTGAAATACTAAGGAATCAAGATCATTGCTTGAAAAAGAAAAGATTGAAATAAGTTTTTAAAAAATAATAAATTATTAATGTCATATTCATTAAGTAAGAATGTATAAGTTTTTGAAAATAAGTTAAGGATAGTGAAGTTCAAAATCATTAACAGGCTATCCAAAAATAGTAATCCTCACTTAAAAAAAAGGATTGAAAAAAAATCCAGAAAAAAAAGAAGAGAAAAAAAAAGGAAGGAAATAAAAGAAAGTGAGGAGAAGCTTGAGAAAATGCCTAATAAAAAATTGGCTTCACTTAAATTATCTTATAAGAAGAAAACTGATTACATTTTAAACTTAATTTCTATGTACATATATTTTTACTAGAAAAATATTTCATGAAAATCTTTTTCTTGTAAATATTTTATGAGACCTTGATATAATAAACTATAATTATGCTCGAAATAAATGAAAAATTGGAAGTCTTATGAATTGGTAGTTAAAAATTCTTAAATTCTTGAAATTAAACTTAATTAGTGAAATTTGGTTAATGATTTGCTAAAGCATTTATAAAACCAAAAATTACATAGAATCTTAAATATTTTTACTTTATTCCAAATGTTATCTATTTTATGTAATTAAAAGGGTTATTTAATGACAAGTAGCGTTTAAGTTTGGGGGAATTTGATCTACCTAAAAAATACCCATTTTTATGCCTTATTTATGATTCAATTCTTAAGGATATTATGCTTTAATGAAAGGTATTTTTATGTTTTGGATGTAGATGATTTAAAAATAGTACAAGAAAGAAAAAGAAGGAAAAAAGAGCAAAAATGAGCAAAAATGGAGCTTATGTAGCAAAATTTTGGAATTATTGGTCTGGCGCCTAGGCGCCAGAATTCGTCGCCTAAGCGTCAGTTTGATACAGACGCTGTCAAGTTTTTTTGATGACTTTGGGCAGTTATTTTGACTGTGTTAAGTGGTTATTGGAGCTTCTAGAAGATTGGAAGTTGCTTCTAATATATAGGACATGTGATACAATGTATTTGGACACAAGGAAACGGTCTGGATCATGAAGAGGTGCGACCCAAAGTGAAGAGGTGCGAAAGACCTGGTCACGGAGTCCGGTGCCTAGGCGCCAGATCCCGGTGCCTAGGCGCGACAGTTACCTTCTAGAAGATACATTGAACTTAGACGAATTTTGAAGAGGACTGAAGTAACCCCTGGTCAAATTTAGAGCTCTATAAATAGTAGCCCATTCTATAGAGAAAATCGCACTAAAACCCCCCCTTTTAGTACACATACCCATTTTAACATATTCTCTCTCATCTCTAGTTTTATTTAGTCTCTTCCATACTTAGGGTGCCACTTTATTTTGTATCTAGTGAGTTTATTTTGAGTGTTTATTGTGTGTTATTGCTGTTGGAGTCTTTCATCATTGCTTTGGAGTCAGTAGAAGTCAGTGGATCACTTAAAGGAACACTTCAAATAAGTATTTGTACTTTGGTTCAAAGTTTTATAAATATATTTTATTGTGTTATTTCAATGTGTTCTGAGTAGTTAGTTATCTTTCTCCTTTCAACTATGAGAAGATTATAAATTAACTAAATTTTGTAGGAGAATTAAATTTAAAATATTTTAAAACATTTTGATGATATTAATTCCTGGTCTTAGTTTACTTTTTAAATTGGCCATTTAATTTGTTAAAACCTGTTGAAAAATTTTGATACCTATCCGGAGATAAATTCTTAACTAGTAGATATCACATGAATCCTTAAGTAATTGCAGGCTATACACAGATTATTTAAGGTGAAGTGCAAATAAATAGGAAGATAATATTTATTGGGCGTAAAATTAATTAGTTTTTAGAGTGACGGACTAAATTCTAATAATTTGGTTTATAGAAAGGTAACGGGTCACCGGTAGGGCCGACCATAGCCATCCTTGGACATCTAGTAGTGTGAGCCTAGATTAACTCATTCTACTAATAAAACATCCTGAGCCTATCTTTAGATTAGTTAATGTTCTTTGCACCTGGACTAAAGGGCAAAGAATATGAATGCTTCTATTTGGCACAATACAATAATCTTAATTCCCTACAAAAGTTAATTACTCTATAATTCTTAGATTAGTTGAAAAAGGAGAAAATCATTTTTATACTTGCATTAAATTTTAATTACTGCTTACTTTACTTTACTCGTTTACCGCTTACTTGCTTTTAGTAAAAATTGTTAGCAAATTAAATTTGAATATATATATATATATATATATATATATATATATATATATAATTATATATAAATTACTTTTGAAAATTCCAAAATATTACTTATATTTCTTACTTTTTATTCATTATCCCTGTGGGATCGATAACCAGGACTCCATTAGAGCCCTGTATTACTTGAACGATAAGTATACTTGCGTTTAAAATTGTGATTTTTACAATAATAAAATCTAAATATAAAATTATAAAAGTAAACCTAGCACATCAAGTTTTTGAAGCCATTTACCAGGAATTAAATATTCTAAAAAGTGGTATCAAATTCTTATATTTTAAAGCATATATAAAGTCGCATCGCATCAAATGCCCTTCTAATTATTCTTCCCCAATTGTTCCAAGAAGCCCTGTAACCATATCATATCCTTTGCAGCCTCTGACGCTGTGTGGGCATATTTTTAGGTTTGTGGTGTATTTTGAAAAGGAGGTCGCCTATAGAAATTGTCGGCAAATTTTTAATTTAATTTAAATAAATAATTTGAAAAGTAGTATTTGATTTTGAAAATAATTTTAAATTTGAAAATTTTAAGATATGAAATCAAGCCGATCTCGCATCCCGAATAGTTTCTATAAACGAGCACCGCACCACAAGCTGTATATACTATCCCGGAGAGTAGACACCTTTGCTTAATGATAGGGCTCGGTTAAATAAACTAGAAGATTTGTGACATCCGTTTGGTCTACGAACCAATTTTATAAACCGACAAGTTCCCCTGCTTAATATAAATGAATTAAATAGGGTTTATATTACCTGGGTTCTTAAAGTTCCCTATAAGGGCAAGCCCCTATAGTTAATTACATCTTAAATGACGGGAATCACTTAAGAAAACTCTCGATAATGATTAGTGGTTTTGCTCTCAAGAATTTCAAAGTTTAAGGTTTTCAAAGGATTGGATTTTTGAAATTTCAAAAGGGATTAGCTTAAATTTGGAACAATTTATTTTAGGAGTCCAAAGGCAGAGAAGTAGGAAAAGCTGAAGATCCAAGAAGAATCTTGGCAACCTCCCAAACTATCCTATGGTTTGGCTTCAATTTGAGAGTTTATTTTATGTTGTAATCCTGTTAATTTTAATTATTTATGACTTATATTTGTATGACATGATCATACAAATAACCTTGAAGATGTGAGGGTTTATGTCGTACCAAACAACTACCTCGGAATCCTAAGACCGATTAGGGCTTAATTTGCATAATATGATTATGAAAATGCCTAACGAAGAGTTGAGGATTTATGTTGCACTAGGCAAACTACCTCGAAGTTCTATGGCTTGGTTATTTAATTCTAAGAAATTTTTGTTGATGTAGATTCCAGTTTTGCTAACGAAGATGGCCGTGCTGTCCACCGTGCTCCGAGCTCCTTGTTGTTGCAGAGGTTTGGTTTTAGAAGTCATAAATCAGGAGATGAGAGAAGTGTTCTGGTTTAGAGAAGGTCTTAATTTCCAAGTGTTTTTTATGTTTTAATTAAAACAAATCTTAAAGTTGATTATAACAACACCGGTTAAGATCCCACTTGTTCCATCCTTCGGCATCGTTATTTTTATCGGATTCACTTAGTCCAGATGAATTTGCTAAACTCAACTAAATGAGTTCCACACTTTCATTTAGACTGTGGGAAATCCCGTTAGCAACACATAGGTTACATCATCTGAGGTATTCCCGATCATCCAACAAGACGTTTTAATTTAGTTGTAGTTGTAGTTTTGTTGTTCTTTTTGTGATTAAATTTTGAGTTGTTTTATATTTTGAAATGTTGTGACGGTGAATTTTATCTTGTAATGACTTTTAATTTAGTTTTGGTTTCAGTTTTAGGGACTATCCTAAAGGTGTGGGTTTTCATGCAACGAGTTGTTTATCATGCAAGAAAAGTAAAGTGCATTTGTAATAAAGTAAATTGCAAGAAGGTAAATTGCAATAAAACAAAAGCGTACCTGGAGGGTCTTCCCGTCATCCCAAGCTGCACTCAAACACAATTTAGAATATTTAAGCATTTAAAGCAAGTTCCTAGGCAAAGCTAAGGGAAGGGTTATGGTTTTCTACCAAGGTCCTACTCCTATAGCTAGTCATCTCCTATGATGTCTAGGTTCTTGTGTTTTGGTTTGAGGACGATTTTCTTCATCAAAGAACAATTAAGTTCAATTGTTCTTATAAATATCCTATCATATTGAGGAAGTGTTTAAGACGAGTCTTAAACATCTTTTCAATACCTCTTAGGATTGTTTTAAGTCCAAGAGAATTTAATTATACAAATGAATTAATCATCCAGGAGTTCAAGTTTTGTTATCTTGCTCAGTGAACTAGGACATTTGAATATTCTATGAGTGAAGTAACACTTCACTTAACACTCCGTTTAGGAGTTATGACAACAAGAGCTTTTGAGGGCAAATTGATGTTCAAGTGATTTGTGATTTGATTTAATTTTAATTAATGGGTTTAAGTTTGGAATAGTGTTCAAGTTGTTTTAGATTTATTTTGAATTCTTTATGTCTTTGGTGATGTTATATTTAATTTAATTTTGGTTTAATTTAATTTAGTTTAGTTTTAATTTTAATTTAATTTTTTAATTTAATTTTTATTTTATTTTAACTTGATTTTTTATTTTTTTATTTAATTTAATATGTTTTAATTTAATTTAATTTTAATTTAATTTAATTTAATTTAGTTTAAATTTTAATTTAATTTAAATTTTAATTTAATTTAATTTTTAATTTTAATTTAATTTAAATTTAAATTTAATTTTATTTTAATTTTAATTTAATATTTTATTTTTTATGCTTTAAGGATGATTTAATTTTAATTGTTAAAGTATTAATTTTATTGAAATTTTAAAAGGATTTAATTTAAATGTTTTAACTTTAATTTAATTTAATGATTAAGTCTTTTAGCATTTTAAATCTTGAATTTGGATTATCATTTTAATTAGGAATTAAATATTATTGAGGTGATTAATTTAGGGATTCTTGAATTAAAGAATAAATTTCTTCCTAATAATATCCCTATTTTAATAATTCCAATTTTTCATTATTCTTCCAAATTTAATTAATTATTTAATTAAGGTTTATTTTAATTATTTTCAAATTGTTTGGTAGGTTTCTACCCTTTAATTGCCTAAGTTTCAAACATCCAAAATCAACTTTGTATCAAATATTTTACCCACCCTTTTAATTAAACCTAAAATTTTTAATTATAGGTTAAAATTTTAATTACCATTTTGCCCTTTAAACTTACTAATTTCATAACTCTCTAAATTGAGCTTAATGAATTTGAAATTTTTATGTGACTTCACTCATATATCAATCAAGACATTAGAGGAGAAAATGTGATTTTTCTGTATTTAATTTATTTATGTAATTATTTTTGGTGGAAAATAGGGATTTTCAAGGAAAATTCAATAACATGACCAAGGGAAAGTTTCTGTCCTTACGAAAATTTTGAGACATTCCTAATGACCAGAGGACCACTTGGATCAGTTTTCGTGATTTTTTGAATTATATTCTTTTTATTATAATTATTTTGATTTTTGGAGTATTAATTAATTTAAAAATAAAATAAAGGTTGAAAAATGAATTTTATATTTTTTTAAAAATCTCTCCGATATCAAGGAAACCAGAGAATCAATTTTTACAATTTTCTGATTTTTCTTTGATTTATTAGAATTATTTTAGTGGAAATGCTAGAAAATACATTTTTTAATTTTAAAATTACCTTAGGGCTTTAAAATTTAATATCTCATCATAGAGACTTAAGAAAAACATGGGGTTTGTTCCTAAGTGATTAAAATTCAAAATGTGACATTTTGGTGAATTTTATTATTTTTGTGATTTTTATTATTTTTTAATTATTAAAAATATTAAAATAATGCAAAAAATCAACTTTTTTGGAAAATTACAATTTTAATTTTCTTAAATTCCCCTGATATCAGAGAGGCTCCAAAACCAATTTGGAGAATTTTTTAGAAGTATTTTGAAAGTTATGAATTTTTGAAGTTTAAGTTTGGCTAAATGGCTTAATCAACCCATTTGATAGGGCTAACCAAGTCCAATTGACTTCAAACTTTTATGGTGAGTTCCTCTAATCCTAAAGGTCAGTGGAGAATTGATTTCAAGTCAATTTGATGTATGATTATCTCTAATTAATTAAAGCTCCATTTTGGGTGTTTAAGCCAATTAAGGTTATTACAAGTGAGTTAACTCAAAAACTATTTTCCCTAGGGTCCTCTGGTCATAAGAAACATCACCAAATTTTTGTAAAATTTATTTCACAACATGCTAATTATTGGAATTAAAATACTCAGAATAGTGACCTAGAATTGAAAAATCAATAACTCTTCATAGGGATGGCCTCTGACTTTGAAAAATTCAGGGAATGTCCCCAAATTCAGAGGCTTCAAAAGCCCTATGGTCTCATGCCATGGTGAATTGTATACATGCATGGAGAATTGAAATCGTGCAGAGAGTAAATAAATTATTAAAAATAAAATATTCAATGAAATTAAATGATTTCTTTTCCACATTATTCTCCTCTGTTCACTGAGCAAGAAGGTATTTTTATTTTATTTTTAGGATTTTCCTACACAAAGTTATGAATTTTCTAAGTTCTGGTAATTAAATAAATAAGAAAAATCCCTATTTTCCTACTTATCCACGCGGCGCCACGCCATCCTCGGCAGCTCCGAAAGGCCACGCGGCGCGCTCTGATTCTGCGCCGCCATCCGACTCAGCGCTCCAGGGGCCCGCGATTCATGTACCATCACACTGTCCGGCTCGATCCAGACCGTCCGCTTGATACACGCTCGATCCGACGGCTCCCAGTCATCGTCTACGACTGGTGTGCACCCATGACCGTCAACCTTCTAACCCTAATTTCTCACTCGATTCTCAACGGATTTTTGTGTTCTTATGCTCTATGGATTTGTTGTTGAGGAGACGAACACATCCATACGGTAAACATGCATTGAAATTGATTCAAATTAAATGGAGAAGCTCTGTAAGCTCGGGAAGAAGAGTGAGTCCATACCTTTGCTCAGAGAAGTGAAGCTTCGATCTGAGAGTTGTGTCACCTTCGATTGGGTCCAAGCAAGCTCTAGATGAAGTCCCTTGGCTCAGTGAATTGTCCGGGTATGATTTCGACCACAGTCGATTACAAAGCTTGAAGTCCGGAACGGATGGGTGGCCCGGAGAGGGGGCTTTCATCTGGGGAACTCCTTCTCTTGGTCTTGTGCGGGTGTGGGTGAGTTTAATTTGACTTTGGTGGACGATTTGGGAGTGTCCTGTTCGGCTCGAGAATTGAGCTCCAAAATTGAGCTCGATTAGTGGGGATTAGGGCAAGAGAACGATGGGGATCAAATGCTCTAAGTGTGGGGGAGAGTACTGGAGTGATTTTGGCGAGTTTCCTTAAGGTTGGTTCGGCACGTCTCATGGCCGAGAGGAGGTGGTGTTTAAATAGGAGAGGGTGGAGGGCCTCCCAGGGGGGTTTAAGGCTTGGGATCAGCTGCTCCATGCAAGATAAGAACAACCATGCTATCCAATTGGGCTGGGACACTTCAGCAAGGGGGAATTTCAATGTTGGCTCACATGTGAGCTTTCGACCATGGTGATGGCTGGCCGGCCAGGCACTGGTCACCATCTTGACCAGTGGGGTCAAGGCTGGGGTTTAGTGCAGTCAATTGGCCATGGACATGTGTAAAGGAGTTTGATTTAAATGGAATGGGAGAAGGCTTATTTTGGGTTCAAATTGGTCAACCCATGCATTTGGGCTAGGTTCACCATCCAAGGCTTGACCTTGGGCTGAGGGAGAATCCTTTGGGTCGAGCTCGAATTGGGGTAGTGAAGTCCCCATCCAAGGTGAGGTGGCTAAGCATGGTATAGTGTGTGACATGCTTAAGGTAAAAAAGGTTTAAGGGAGGTTTAAGAAAGAACCCCCTCTTCTTGCCATAAATGGACTAATGACAAGTCAAAGCCCCCATGGCTTCATGTGGCTTGAGAATGGCTTGTTCATGGCTTGCCTATGGCTTAGGATAAAGCTTGATCAATTTCATGGAAGTAGAATTTAGGAATTTTGGTATTTTGGTGGAGAATTTTCATGAAGCTTGATTTGGAATGGTTTAATGATGATTTTGAAACTTAGGGGTGATTTTGATTAAATGGATGGTATGGAGAAATGTCATGTGGGCTTTGGATTGAAAACTTGGGCTTTTGAAATGGTCTTGGGTGGGCTTTTAAAGTGGTTTAAGAAAGTGGGTATTTAGGTTTGAAAATGGGCTTTTGAATAGAAAAATTTGCAATGGGCCATGCCAAATAAATGTTGAGTTTTGTCTAAGGATGTTTCATGATTGATTTGAAACAAGTTTGGAGTGATTTGGGTTTGAATTGGGTTGAATTTGGGCTTCTTTGGTAAAGGGCCAATGTAGGTCAAATTGGGCTAATTTGGGCCAATGTTGGGCTAGGGTTGAAATTGATGTAAAATTAATGTTGGGGAATGTTTATGGGAGTGTTTCAAAGAGGTTTCAACTTTTGTTGGGGTTGGATTTTGGGGTTTGGGTCTATTTGGGTTAAGTTTGGGTTTAGGTCAAAATTGGGCTTTTTGGTTTTGGGTTGAATTTGAGTGGGGTTTGGGTCCAAATTTTGGGAAAATTATGTTAGTGTTTTGTTTATGGGGATGTTAGGGAAGGTTTAGAAAAGGTTTGGGGTCAATTTGAGTTGAATTGGTTTGGTTTGGGCTAAGTTTGGGTCATGGGTCCAAATTGGGCTTTAAGTTCAAAAGTGAAATTGGATTCAAATGCCAATCAAATTGGGCTTGTATTTGGTCTAGATTGGTGCTGGGGATGTTGAATTGAAGTTTAGAATTGAATTGGACCATAATTTGGGTCAATTGGGTAGGTTTGGTTTGACATTGGGTTCACTTTGGGTTAAAAATGGGTCAAATTGGGGATTTTGACAAAAGTGGGGTAAATTGACAAAATTGGCCCATGTTGTAGTTAAACAAAATGAAATTGGGAATATTTGGGATTTTCTGGAATTTTCTGGGAATTTTCTGAATTTTTGGATTTTTGGGTCAAGAGGGGCATTTTGGGTATTTGGAGGGTATTGAGGGGGTATTTTTGGAATTCTGGGTATTTTGGGTAAAAATGGTCAATTTGAGTGGTGGGAGAATGTTTGAGATTGATTTTGAGGAATTTGGGTGATTTTGGAGAATTTTGAAAAATTTGGGTAATTTCAAGGGTTTTTTGGGTAGGCTAGGCGGGTCTGGGGTCCCGGGGGTCAAAAATTGAAAATTTGGAAAATTGAAGATTGGGTGAATGTAAGTGGAATGAAATCATTTTGGTTGAGCCATGAAGCCATGAAGCCATGAAGCCATATCAAGCCCACATGAGCCATGAAGGGGCTCATTTGAGGCATTCACTATGTTGTTCCTAACCCTCTTAGCCAAGGGCTTAGGGGTTAAGGACCATCCATGTGAATCACCTTCATGAGTCAGGAGGTCAAGTTGGCTATAGGTGTGGTTTTAGGAGGTGTGTGAAAGTGTAGTGTATAAGTGTAGTGTGTGTGTAAGTCGACCCTCACCGGACCGGGCCGCCGGGCGGTCCTAAGGCCGAAGAGTCCTATAGGAACTCATCCTTTAAACTTCCACATTTGATTTCAACCCTCTAGGTGATTAGGGGTCTACAATCAAGTTTGTGGTGTTTGTAGGGAGTTAAGAAGTGGTTTGAATTTCTAGGTGGTGGGTCCCGATTCTAATCCTGCAGGATAGTCGAAGGAAAAGCCTAAGGCTAGATCCTAAGTACTAAAAAGAAGAAGAGAAGACCTCATCAAAAATGAGGTCAACACGCTGCTATATACACAGTGTCTGTAGTAGACAACGAAATTGTCTTCTATAGATTAGAGCCCTATGATGCTGTAGTGCCACCAAAAGTATAAATATAGCCCATAGTACTCTTTCTGCTATCAATGTCTCCAGCAAAATCAACATCAACATAGCCTTGTACCTCTAAACTCTTTCCCAACAAACACGAGCAAGTTTTTGAAGAGCCTCTTAGGTACCTCAAGCTCCACATCACAACTTCTCAATGTTCCTTTCCATGATTACTCATGTATCTGCTAACAACTCCCACTACATGATCAATATCTGGTATGGTGCAAACCATAACATACATAAGTGAACAAATAACAAAAGCATAAGGAACCTTACTCATGTGTTCTCATTCCTCCTCTGACTTGGGTGACTAATTCTTACTAAGTTTGAAGTGTCCGCTCAAGGGAGTGCCAACTAGTTTGGCCTTATCTATATTGAACCTGCTAAGTAACTTTTTCACATACTAAGCTTGAGAGTGTCTTAATGTGCCTCTGAATCTATCTCTGACAATTCTCATGCAAAGATTTCCTTTCTCGCTCCCAAATCCTTCATTGCAAAGTGTTCTGACATCTGCTTTTTTAAATTATTGATCTCATCAATACTAGCCCCTGCAATAAGCATATAATCCACATACAACACTAGGATGGCATAGTAAATGTCAAAATTAACAATAATGATCTGCTTGCATCTGTTGTACCCTGCTTTGAGCATGAATTTACAAATATCTAGTACCACAGTCAACGAGCTTACTTCAGGCCATACAAGCTCTTCTTCAATCTACAAATTGAATCTTCCTTTCCCTGTATCACGAACCCTTCAGGTTGGTGTATGTAGATGTCTTATTCTAGATCCCCATGAAGAAAGGATGTATTCACATCTAACTACTAAAGGAAGAGATCTTCAGTAGCCACCATAGACAGTACCATTCTGATGGTTATAAGCTTCGCCACAGAATAGAAAATCTCAGAATAATCAATATCATGCTTCTACTGAAAGTCTTTTACAATAAGTCTAGCCTTATATCTCTTACTTCGATCATGCTCAGTCTTCACCTGGTACACCCACTTGTTATGTAATGCCTTCTTCCATGGTGAAAGATTTGTCAACTACCATGTCTGATTCTCTAGTAAAGAATTCATCTCCTCCTTCATAGCCAGCTCCCACTTGCTTGAATTTTCATCTTGCAAGGTCTTTTCATTACTCTGAGGTACTCCACATCTGTCAGTAGAATATAATTTAAAGTTAGGGAGTAATAATGTTGAGAACGTCTAGTCTTTTCTGACCTGTGAACTACAACTATAGGGGTGGACTGCTCTGAAACTGATTGTGAAATAATAGGAATGGGTGCGTCAGACTCACTCTCCTCATCACCTGCATCGCTGTTCTGCAGTGTGACGTCTGGTAAATCACTAAACTTTACCAACTCAGATTCTTGTAGTTTTGTTTCAAAAATTGTACTGGATTATTCCTTGTACATAAGATTTTCATTGAAAATCACGTTCCTGCTCGTTCTAATCTTCGATCCTCAGCATCCCAAAAATGATATCTAAATGCCTCATCTCCATAGCCAATGAAGTAACATTTCTTTGACTTAGCCTCAAGCTTACTTTGAGCATCTGGATTAATAAGAAAATAAGAGAAAATTTAACCTCTTTTCCACTCCAGACCTCCTTAGGTAATTCAGAGTTTAATGTAATAGATGGCCCCCTGTTGATCAAATAAACTGCAGTGCTGACTGCTTCTCCCAGAAAGTAGGTGGTAGTCCGACGTGTAACCTCATGCTTCTAGCCTGCTCATTAATGATCATGTTCATGTGCTCTACAATACCATTTTGTGGTGGTGTTCTTCGAATGATCTTCTCCATTCTGATGCCCTGAGCTGCACAATATTCCTTGAACCCACCATCAATATACTCACCACCATTATCATACCTCAAAGATTTCAGCCTTAAGCCTGTCTGTTTCTCAACCATGGCCTTCCATGCCCTGAACACATTAATTACATCTGATTTATGCTTTAAAAAATAGACCCTTAAGTTTATGCTTTGATCATCAATGAATGTGACATAGTAATAAGAGACCTTAAGAGATTCCACTAGAGAAGGTCCCCACACTCTGTGTGTACATGATCCAGCTTGCCTCCTTCGGCATCCTGTCACTTTTCAAGAAACTGACCATCCTCTATTTCTTCATAATGCAACTCTCACATATGCTGAGATCAACAAACTTCAGTTATAATAGCTTGCCTCTCGACTGAAGTTCCTTCATACCTTTATGACACGTGGCCAAGTCTGCAATGCCACAACTCTATTGTGCTCTCTGTAACAGTATTATCAACATTGCTAATTAAACTAGTGGTCATACAATGTGTACCTATTTTCTTACCCCGAGCCAGTAACAGTGCTCCTTTAGTAACCTTCCAGGTGCTATCTGAGAACACTACTAAATGTTCACACTCATCGAGCTGCCCAACAGAAATGAGGTTCTTCTTCAGTTCAAGAATGTGCCTGACCTTTTGCAGAGTCCACTTGTTCTTTTTAGGAAGTGCAATGTCAATGTCTCTAATTCCCACCACATTCAAAGCTTCTCCATCTACCATATATACTTTCCCAAAGTCACATGCAACAAAATTCCGCATCAATTCCAGAGGGAATGTTGTATGGAAGGAAGACCATGAATCCAGTATCTAGTCATCAACATAACTGTGAACTGCCAGTAGTAGTGCATTGTGTGCTTCTTCAGTTAACACATTTGCGCCATCATTTTCTATCTTCTTGGGATTTCTATAGTTCCTCTTTATGTGGCCAGTTTTGCCACAATTCTAGCAACTTCCTTATTTTCCAAACCTTGAATTGCTCCTGCCTCTGTGCTTTGATTTTAATCTTCCTCTGTTTGAGTTCCTGTCTGTTATCTCCCTCTGGAATCAACATTTAGTGCCGAAATCAAACCTGAGATCTCGATAGTATTTATCCTGCACACTGATGCGTCAAAAATATATATGATTTTTGCTATATAATTTTACCCATTTTTGGTGATATTGCACTTTAAAGAAAGATATTTTTCAGGATTTTTTACAGGTTTGATGATTTTAGATGATTGAAGTGAAAAGAAGCAAAAAGGAACGAATTCAGAGCAAAAAGGAGCAAAAAGGTGGAAAATAGGTATTGGCGCCGCCAGCTCCCAAATCCAGAGACTTCATAAATAATGTCATTATAGAGCGCCACCGGCGCCCTATCTGGTGCCGCCGGCGCCCGAAGTCGGTGGAATTCAAATTTGAAGAGTTTTAGCTACTTTTTGAAGGGATGCCTATGAAAACTCTTGGGATTTCGTCCCTATCTTATAAGTAATTATTTTTGGACGAAAATGGTGTGCTTCTTTAGTGGTTCTAGTGTAGTTTAAGTGTGTGTTAAGTGTTAGGGTTTAGGAGAAGTGAGTGTAGAGTGAGGATTTGAGAGGAATTCTTCTCTAAGGAGTGAAGGAGAAGGAGTAAAGTGAGAGATTGCTTCTTCCTTTCCATTCTAAAGAGAGAATCAAGTGTTGTAAAAAAAAGAGAGACGAGGATTCAAAGGAACTTCAAGGGAATTGCATTGGGGAAGAGAAAGAGATAAGTTGTATTTTTTTGTGGTTTGTATGACTTTTCTTTTATATATAAAATCCATGTTTTGTTGTATCTTCTCTATAAATTCTGAGCAGTCTCCCTTGTCTTTCTTCTTGCATAGAGATGTGATGATGGATTGATTTAGATTTGATGTGCTTTTAATGTAATGAAGAAATTGTGATGGTTTTTCATTTCGAACTTAATTTACTTTTCGTTTTGGCCAAATGAAATGTTAAAATATGTTGTTCAACATTAAGTTTGAAAGGATTTAATGTCCTTCAACAATAATGAAAGATCCATTCTATTTTTTTGGATGAATTGCGTTGTTTATGGGAATTGAGTGCAAATAAATAAGAAAATATGTTTTGATGGACTTCAATGTGGAGATTTCAGGGTGACAGGCTGAAATTCCCAAATTGGTTCTAAGATTAGTAAATAATATCAAAAGTTAGCCTTTGGGTGAAGGGTGAGTCAGAGCTCCGAAGTGAGAGCCGGTATCCTCCCAGCCTAGCCTTAAATTTAGTGACTAAACTTAGGATATGTCAATGTTCTTTTCTAGCTTAAAAGAGGGGATACTCTTTTAATACTCCTATTTGGCACAATAACATAGATAATTGTTCCATATCAATCCACACATCATATTCTCATTGCAAGAAGAGAGATACTTTTCTCATATATCGAAAACCTTTCAAATACTTAGTTTAGTCTGTCTGTTAGTTAATTCTATTTTTAAAGTTGTTAAAAGTAGTTGTAATTTAGTTGATTGTTACTGTTTTCTACATAGTGATAGTAGGAGTATGTGTTAAACCCTAAGTGCTATTTAGATATCAAATTTTAGTGCTATATTATTTATATTGTGAACGCTTTCTTATACTTCAAACTTCCCTGTGGGATCAAAAACCAGGACTCCATTAGAGCCATGTATTACTTGATATGATATGTATACTTGAGTTGAATGCTTAGACTTAACAAAATCATTATAAATATATAAATTTGAGTTCATAAATTCTTGCAAAATATAAGTCCTGTGCATCAAGTTTTTGGCACTTGCCGGGGAGGTAACGAAGTAATAAGTAAGAAAGTATAAGCAGTATTTATTAATAATATAGTAACAGAAAACCTTTATTTTGTAGTTTGTAATTGTGTGTTTGTTTACCTTTATAAATGTATTTGTGTTATTTAATATGCATAGTAGAGGATCTATAGGTTTAGTGCCTTACAATTCAGAGTTAGGACGTACTGTCAGAAAAATTAGAAAACAGCAAAAATAATTTGAAAATCCTTGCAAATTGGCGAATATTGAAGATAATCAGAGAAATGATATTGGAAATTTGCCAAGACCTTTAAGAGATTATGTTAACCCAACAATATATGAAATTCACATAACTATTCAAAATTCTGATGTTCCTACTAATTCATTTGAACTTAAACCTATTATTATCCAAATAGTACAAAATAATCAATTTGGAGGAACACCTAATGAGGATCCAAATTTACATCTCGCTAGTTTTTAGAACGGTGTGCTACTTTTAAATATGATGGAGTGTTTAGTGACGCTGTCAGACTTAAAATTTTTCCTTTTTCATTAACGGGATAAAGCTAAAGTGTTGTTAAACTTATTAGCACCTGGATCTATTAGAACTTGGGGAGAATTATCTCAAAAGTTTATATCAAAATATTTCCCTCCATCAAAGACTGCTAAATGAAGAAATGATATTACATCCTTTTGTCAGTTTGAAGGAGAGTCAAAATATGAAGCTTGCGAGAGATTTAAAGATCTTTTTAGGAAGTGCCCACATCATGCTTTACCAGATTGGTTAATAATTCAAACATTATAATGGATTAGTAGGATCATTAAGATCTATTATAGATGCTGCTGCTAGTGGATAATTAATGTCAAAACCATTTGATGAAGCATACGGATTAATTGAAGAAATGGCTACTAATAATTTTCAATGGCCCTCTGAATGGGTAAATCCTAAGAGAGTAGCTAGTGTTCATGATTCTGATATGATGAATATGGTAGTTTCTCAAATTGCAGCCCTTTCTAAGAAAATAGATCAATATGGAATGAATTATTCTCAACCACCTTAAGTGTTGGAGGAAAATTCATTTGGATAGATAACAGAATCTTAAACACCTTATGAGACTTTAAATGTTATTAATAGACCTAAAAATCCTTATTTGAATTATTATAATCCTAGTTGGAAGAATCACCCAAACTTCAATTGGAATAATAACAATGCTAATGTTAACCCGCACTGGGCTAACTGTTCTATAAATTTAATTGGAAATTCGAACAATCAAGGAAATACTAATTTTAGACCATCTTATCCTCCTGGATTTAATAGTAACCCACAATTTAAGGATAAGAAGTTTTCTACTGAAGAAATGATTATGAATATGGGAAATCAATTACAAGCTCAAGGTGTTGCTATGAAAAATATTGAAAATTAATTGGGACATATTTTCACTGCACTTAATAATAGACCTTCTGGAAAACTTCCATGTAATGTTGAGATTAATCCAAAAGATCAAAATAAGGAACAACTTAAGGCTATTCAATTAAGGAGTGGAAAAGAATTGGAAACTAGAGTGCAAAAAGAAGTTGAAATAGAAAAGGAGAAGGTGGAAATCGAAAAAGGTTCAAACAAGATTTATCTAGATTTGGATTATCCTCTTGAGCCAATGAAGATAACTGTTAAAAAACCACCACCTCCATTTCCTCAAAAATTGAAGAAACAAAACAGGGATAACAGATTTAATTTTTGGAGATCCTTAAGAAATTAACGATAAATATTCCTTTTGTTGAAGCATTATAACAGATGCCTGACTATGCCAAGTTTATGAAGGATATCTCGAGAAAGAAAAGAAAGTTTACAGATCATGAAACTGTTGCACTTAGCGGAGAGTGTAGTGCAATTATTCAGAAGAAGCTTCTGGAAAAACTTAAAAATCCTGGTAGTTTCACTATTCCGTGTGCTATAGGTGAAAAATTTTTCGGAAAAGTTTTATGTGATCTGGGAGCTAGTATTAATCTTATGCCTTTTCAAAAGGTTGGGAATAGGATAAATTTCTCCTACATCTGTGACTCTTCAGTTGGCCGATCGTTCCATTACTTACCCTAATGGAGTGGTAGAAGATGTGTTAGTGAAAGTGGATAAATTTATCTTTCTTGTGGATTTTATTGTACTTGATATCGAGGAAAATAAAGAAATTTCAATCATTTTAAGAAGACCATTCCTTACTACTGGAAGAGCGGTAATTGATGTTCAAAAAGGAGAATTAACTATGACAGTTAATGATCAAGAGGTGACCTTTAATGTTTTAAAATCTATGAAGTATGCCTCATGAAAGTTTACAGATAATGAATGTTTTAGGATGTAGGTCTGTGATTACTTGAGAAACGATCATTTTGAAAATGTATTTGAAAAACAAGAAGAATATAAAAATATGCTTGAAGAAATTGAAGATGAAGGAAATTCAGATAGTAAGAAGAATGAAGATTTGGAGTATGTCCAGGAGAGATTCGAAGTATTAGACACTATGGAAGGTGGAGATAAAAACTTAATTCCATCTATAATAAAACCTCCTGAACTTGAGATGAAAATTTTCCCTAATCATTTAAAGTATATGTTTTTAGGAGAATCATCTACCTTGCTAGTTATTGTATCTTCAGAATTAAATGATTATCAAGAACATAAGTTGTTGGAAACTTTAAAAAGATACAAGAAAGCTTTTGGATGAACTTTGGCAGATATTAAAGGAGTTAGTCCTTCGATTTGTATGCATAGAATTTTATTATATGAAGAACATAAACAAAGAGTTGATCTGCAAAGGAGATTGAATCTTATAACAAAGAAGTAGTTAAGAAAGAGATTTTAAAATAGCTGGATTCTGGAACTATTTATCCTATTTCGGATAGTGCTTGGGTGAGTCCAATACATTGTGTATCGAAAAATAGAGCAGTGACTGTTGAAGTAAATGAATGTAATGAAATTGTACCCATAAGACAAATTAATGGATGGCGAATTTGTTTTGACTATAGAAAATTAAATGCCGCCACCAGAAAAGATCACTTTCCTCTTCCTTTTCTCGATTAAGTGCTAGATAGACTTGCTGGACACAAGTACTACTGTTTTCTGGATGGATATAATCGTTACAATCAAATACCTATTTCTCCTAAGGATCAAGAAAAGACAACATTTACTAGCCCTTATGGAACCTTTGATTTTCGAAGAATGTCGTTTGGACTGTGTAACACACCTGCAACATTTCAGAGATGTATGATGCCTATCTTCGGTCGTATGATAGTTAATGGAACGAAAGTTTTTATGGATGATTTCTCTGTATTCGGGACTTCATTTGAAATTTACCTGGAAACTTAGCAAATGTTTTGGAGCTCTGTGAGAAAATAAATTTAGTTTTGAATTGGGAGAAATGTCAATTTATGGTTGCAGGAGGAATTGTGCTAGGGCATAAAATTTCTGAACATGGTATGGAGGTCAACCCTACTAAAATTGGAGTGATTGAGAGATTGAAACCACCCACTACTTTGATAGAGGTGAGGTGTTTCTTGACACGTTGGATTTTATAGGCGATATATTAAAGATCTTTCTAAAATTACTAAACCTTTGTGCCGACTTTTAGAAAATGATAGAAAATTTGATTTTAATGATGAGTGCTTGAGAGCTTTCGAATTATTGAAAGAAAAATTAATCACTGCACCTATAATTGTTTCACCTGATTGAGAGAAACCATTTGAACTTATGTGTGATGCTAGTAATAATGCGATCAGAGTAGCATTGGGGCATAAAAATGATAAAGTTTTCAAAGTCATTTACTATGCTAGTAAAAACTTTAATGAGGCTCAAATTAATTATACCACAACTGAAAGAGAGTTATTAGCTATAGTATTTGCTTTTGAAAAATTTAGACCATATTTAATTGGAGCTAAAAGTATTGTGCATACAGACCATTCGGCTATCAAATATTTATTGCAAAAGAAGGATGCGAAACCTAGACTCGTTAGATGGATACTTCTTATGCAGGAATTTGATTTTATGATAGTTGATAGGAAGGGAGCGATAATCAAATAGCTGATCATCTGTCAAGAATAGAATATGATAAATTATATGAATTTAAAAAGGAAATTACTAAAATTTTCCCTGATGAGCAACTCTATACTATTATGGGAAGCAATTTGCCTTGGTATGCTGATATTGTGAATTATATAGTAAGTGATATTGTACCACCTGATTTAACAATGCGACAACAAAAGAAGTTCAAATATGCTGCAAAATTTTATTTTTGTGATGACCCCTATCTATATAAATAGTGTAAGGATTTGATTATTAGGAAATGTGTGCCACAAGAAGAAACAAATTTGATTATTCAACGATGTCATGATTCTGAATTTGGAGGTCATTTTGGTGTTGATAAAACTGCTTTTAGATTCTACAATTTGAATTTTATTGGCCTACTCTTTTTAGAGATGTTCATAGATATATTAAACCATGTGATCGATGTTAGAGAGTAGGTAATATCTCTAGAAGAAATGAAATGCCTCTAAATTATAATTTGGAAGTTGAAATTTTTGATGTATGGGGACTAGATTTTATGGGACCATTTACTCCTTCATTTGAAAATTTATATATATTGGTTGCCGTTGATTATGTCTTGAAATGGATTGAAGATATTGTTTTACCTAGATGTGATGCTGGGAGTGTTTCAAATTTTTAAAGAAAAATATATTTAGAAGATATGGAATGCCGAGAGTGATCATAACTGATGGTGGATCCCATTTCACGAATAATCGAATTAAGAGATTAATTGAGAAATATAATATTATTCATAGAATCTCTACTGCTTCTCATCCCTAGACTAGTGGTTTAACAGAAGTGTCTATTCGTAAAATTAAAAGAATTTTGGAGAAAACTATGGATAATCATAAATTAGATTGGTCTGCTCGATTAGATACTGCTTTATGGGCTTATAGGACTGCTTTTAAAACCCCTATTGGAATGTCTCCTTATAGACTAGTGTTTGGTAAGACTTGCCATTTACCGGTTAAATTGGAGCATAAAGCATATTGGGTGATAAAAGAGTTAAATTTTAATTTCAAAAATGCTAGAGAGAAAAGATTTATGCACATGAATGAATTGGAAGAGATTAGAAATGCATCTTATCACAATGATAGGATCTATAAAGAGAAAAAGAAATTATGGCATGATCGAAAGATATTGAAAAAGAACTTGGATTTTAGACAAAAAGTTTTATTATACAATACAAGATTGAAGTTCTTTCCTCGTAAGCTCAAGTCTAGATGGTTAGGACCTTTTACAGTTGTAAAAGTTCATTCTTTTGGAGCTGTTGATATTAAAGATCCTGATAGTGGAAAGAATTTCAAGGTTAATGGGCATCGATTAAAGTCTTAATTTGACGAGTTTCAACCTGACTTCAAAGAGGTTTTAATGCTGAGTCATCTCGATTAACTGAATAGTTTGTTGGGCTGACGACATTAAACCAAGTGCTTTATGGGAGGCAACCCATATGTATCTTTGTGGTGTGTATGCTTGTTTGATGTAGTTGTGCTTTTTAGATAGTTGTTTTTTAATCCTAATTACTCATAAATACTTTCAAAATTGATAAATGATGGATCAAATCGAGATATTAGAATATTTTGGGCCAAACGAAGTTCGGTGAGATTTTTTTACCACTGGCGCCACCGGTACCCTATCACTGTTAAAACACTGAACTTACCTGTTTGAGAGTCGCCGGCAGCCAAATCCTGTTGACAGTTTTTAAGTTTTAAAATGCATGTTTTGGAGGATTTTTGGCGAGATCCTCGTCCTTATAACTCCCTAAACTCCATTTTTGAATTCTTAACTCCAGAAAAATGAAAACCATCAATCCCATTTCGTATCATATGGATTCCTACCCAATTGAAACCCCTTGATTTTGTGTTTTCAACCGAAGGAAGTTCATAAGTTTCAAGGCGTAGCGTTTTTTCAACAAAATGATGATGAAAAGAAAGATTATTAAGGAAAGAGGCTTCATGAATTGAGGTATGGATAATCCTACTACTGGAATTAAAGAAATTATTAAGGAGAGACTTTAAGAAGTGCTTTGTTACACTACCACTGCCGTTGTTGTTCCTGTCGTGAAGGAGTTTTATGCAAATCTTTACGAGATCAACCAAGGGTTCGTATTTGTGTGTGGTAGATTTGTGCAATTCACTCCTACACGAATTAACGATCTCTTTATGATCGAGAACGTACTTATTTGCCATTATTCTAATTTCAATGCCACGAGGGATAATATGAATGATCTGTATCGATATTTGACGGATGAGAATGAGGAATGGGAAATTAGAGAGAATGGATACATTAGTTTCTCATCTGCATCTCTCAATCCAGTATCGAAGCAGTGACACTACTTTATTTTGGCAAAGTTATTTCCGACATTGAAGATTAGCAAGGTAACCAAGGAAAGTGCCATTTTGAGTTTCTGTATTCAAACTGGGAGGTCGGTTGACATTGGTAATATCATTGTGAAATCAGTTCTGGGATTAATTGTGCTTGGATCTAAATATGGGCTTGGACACCCGTCCACCATATTTCTGTTATGTAGCCTGTCACAGTTTCCTTATGAAAGTTGGGAAAATGTTCTTCTTCCATGGAGGCCTATTGATCCAACTAATCCCTATGACTACCAGATAGTTGGAGATGAAGATGACATGAATTTGCTTGTTGATCAACCAACACAAACTTCACAACTGATTCAACCCTATTTTCCTAAAGGTTCCAGAATGATATTGAAGAGGATCAAACAGTTGGAGAAAGAGGTATGAACATTATGAATGCAATCAGTAACATTTCTGATTTATTCGATCATATAGATTGGAGAATGAAAGAGCAATTCGATCACACTAGTCGAATTGAGATGGGATTGATCAATCTGATGAAGAAGAAAGCTGAGATTGCTGAGGAATCATCTAATGAATTTTAAATTTGTCCATTCTATAATTTGTTTGTGCATTAACAATCGATTGGAGACATTAGAGGAGAGGATAGTTCTGAAACTGATGTGGAGTAATTAATGGATTCTACTTATGTTTGTTGTGTGTTTAGTTTACTTTGCTTAGTTATGTTTGGTTTGTGTAGTATTTGCTTTGAAAATTTGAACTTGGATTTGAATGTGCTTACTTTCTCTCTGTACATAGATCTTAGTGTTTGCCTATCGTAGAGTACTTGCTGCACTAAAAATCTAAGAGTAGTTGGTTTGAATGAACATATTTGGTGTCTATGATGTAACTTAGATTTTATATATATAAGATTGTTGTGTATTATTTGTGTGAAGAATGGTGTTAATTACTGCTTATTGGATGATGTAGATGCCTATTGAAGTGTTAAACATCATTGTGGATGTCAAAACGATCCAAATTACAAAAAATTTTCGGACCAAAAAAATATTTTGGACTGGCACCATCGGCGCCAAAATGGGCGCCGGCGGTGCCCAAATTTAGAGAGTTTGGCTAATATTTTAGATAGAGTGCTGTCGGCGCCCTATCGGGCGCCGCGAACCCAGTAAAAGGCCAAAAACCCTCGTTTTCACGATTTTTACCTTGGGACCCCCAAATTCTTCCATTTCTTTCGTCTTCCTCCTCCATTTTTGCGATTTTGAAGATATAGGGCTTGCTAGATTTCGGATTTAAGGACATTTCAAAGCTTTTCGACACCATATCCACACTTTTCTTGGTAAGAACTTCACTTTAAGTTAAAATTTTTTAATTTTCACCATGAAATCTCTCACATTGTTTAGGTTGGAATTTTTGGAGTTCTAAAGAGATTTTGAGATTTCCATGATGAAATTTACTCTTGGTCTTTTAGCATAGTATTTGGAGTTTATTAAATTGTGAATTTAAGATTATTGAAATTTTCTTGCAAATTTTAGAAATTCACGTGGCTCCAAGGTTGAGTAAAGGGAAGAGGAAATTGGATTTTAATGAGGAGAAATTCGTTAATATTAAAGCCCAATTTCTCTTTAACTCTTACCTTTACAACAAGAAGTGTATCCAGGATCGAGCTTTTGATAGTCCTGGAGGATCTGTAGAACAACTAATTGCAGAGCAGAACTTGGAGCGATTTTATTATTTCACTGCGAAAGTTCTTATTGGAGTTGTCAGAGAGTTCTATTTGAATGTGCCCTGAACTGAGACAGAGTATGTGCTAGTTAGAGGAAAAATGGTTGAGTTTACTCCTCAGCGTATCAATGCTTTTTATCAAACTCGAGAACCATTTATTTGTGAATACCAAAACTTTGACACTCGAAGATAGAATATGAGAGAAGTGATTGCTTTTCTGACTGAAGGGCGAGGAGAATGGAAAGCAAGTCAAAAATAGTTGATTAACATCCCCGCCTCCACATTGAATGTTGCTTCAAAAATTTAGCATTATTTCATTTTTGCAAGACTATTACCATCTTATCACCACAGCGAAGTTACAAGGGATAGAGTGATTCTGAACTATTTTATACATAAGATGAAAAAGATTGATATTGGGGCTATTATCTACAAGAACATTTAGACTATTCCTAGAGGCGAGACCACTAGTGGTTTAGGACATCCTGCATTAGTTCATGCCCTGTGTGTTCAGTCTGGAGTAGAGTTTAATAGTTCTGAAGAAGTGGCTATACCATTGAGACCAATTACAAAGAAAATTATCCGTACTTATGAGTGTCATGTGGGAACCCGTGTTGAGCGTAGGAGTACTAATATTCCTACTACTAGTTATAATGTTCCATCTACATCTGAGCCGCCTTCCTTATCTGATATGATGGAGCAGCTGAGATTATAGAGTACGAGTGTGGATAGACTCCATGGTCGGATGGATGTGTTTGAGGCGAGGAGTGATGTGAATGAAGATTATCTGCAGACGAGAGTTGAGTTTTATATTTCCTACTATGATGCTTAGGTCAGATTTATGAGGGGGGAGTCCGATGTGATATTTCCTACTTACCCCAGCTATACACCATATATACCTGACCCTGCTGATGACCCTGCTACTGATCCTGGTGATGAAGATTGGTAGATTGTTTATTTCTATTTCTGTTGATCTTGTTGTATTGTGTTGTACTGTTGTGATGTAGTAGTTATTTATTTTTCATGTTATGTGTAACCTCGTTGGTGTATTGTTATGTTGTACTGAAACATTGAAATTGTTGGCTGGACTGTGTAATACTGTGATAGTTTGTTTCATGTTGTACTGTTTTGTTGGATGTTTAGATGTTTGAAGTTAATTTCTCTTTACCCATGAAAATATTTAAAATTATTATATCATTGCTACTAATTGTTTCATGCCTGCTAGATATTTACTAGATAGCTGTTGAAGATTTCAAGATCCCAGCACAGAAAGGTTAGTTTTCTTTTACTCTTAACTGTTTCAAATTTACAGAAAAATTTAAATTTTGGGGAGGGTAGAGAAATACTAATTTTTATTTGTTCTCAATTATTATATTTTCAAAAATTATTAGCATAACTTCTAGCAGTTGAACCTCACTGTAAGATAACTTAAACTTTTTATTTCAGTTAAATATTATGGAAGGATAGGATGAAAATATTTAGTGATAAAGGTTAATTTTATAGAAGTAAGACATTTGGTATGAAAGGATTTGATTATAGTCAACTATTTAAAGTAAAGAAAACTGTATTTTTGATCTGTTAAGGGAACTTAAAGTATTGTGTGTTAAGAAGAGATTACGATTTCATAATGAATAATCAAGCTTGTGCTTAACTATAAAGTAAGGAGATGTTTCAGGTTTGAACTTTAAAAAAAAAAGAGGAAAAGAAGGATTGAAAAACAATCCCTAAAAGTAAAGAGAAAAAGAAAAGAAAAGAGAAAGAAAGAATAATATTTATGAGGGGAAGCTTGTGGAGATGCCTAATCAAAAATTGGCTTCACTTGAGGTACCCTAAAAGGAGAGCTTCATTTCATTTCTGAATTTATATTTAAAGTATTGGCCTACATTCTGATGAAGTTTGCATGAACTTCTTTTTCACATAGTCTTTTGAGGCACTCTTAATGTGATAAATTATGGTTCATCTTGAAATAAATAGAAGACTAGAACCCTTAGACTTGATTGTTGAATATTCATACACCTGTAGTGTTGACCTGAGTTACTAAATTTCTTTATGAAAATCTAACCAATATATTCTTTTGAATGAAAAATGTTAGTATCCTACAGTTGGAAAGTACATTTTCTACAGTTATAATTTTAAGTAGTAAAAAGATTACTTGAGGACAAGAAATAGTTAAAGTTTGAGGTATTCTGATGCACCAAAAATATATATGATTTTTGCTATATAATTTTACTCATTTTTGGTGATATTGCACTTTAAAGAAATGTATTTTGCATGATTTGTTGCAGGTATAATGATTTTAGGTGATTGGAGTAAAAAGAAGCAAAAAGGAGCAAAATGGTGGAAAATAGGTTCTGGCGCCGCCGGCGCCCAAATTCAGAGACTTCAGAAATAATGGCATGATAGAGTTTCGCTGGCGCCCTATCTGGGGCCGCAGGTGCCCGAAGTCGGTGGAATTCAAATTTGAAGAGTTTTGGCGACTTTTTGAAGGGATGCCTATGGAAACTCTTGGGATTTCGCCCCTATCTTATAAGTAACTATTTTTGGACGACAATTGTGTGCTTCTTCAGTAGTTCTAGTGTAGTTTTAGTGTGTGTTAAGTGTTAGGGTTTAGGAGAAGTGAGTGTAGAGTGAGGATTTGAGAGGAATTCTTCTCTAAGGAGTGAAGGAGAAGGATTAAAGTGAGAGATTGATTATTTCTTTCCATTCTAAAGAGAGAATCAAGTGTTGTAAAAAAAGAGAGAATAGGATTCAAAGGAACTTCAAGGGAATTGCATTGGCGAAGAGAAAGAGATAAGTTGTATTTTCTTCTGTGGTGTATATGATTTTTCTTTTATATATAAAATCCATGTTTTATTGTATCTTCTCCATGAATTCTGAGTAGTCTCCCTTGTCTTTCTTCTTGCATAGAGATGTGATGATGGATTGATGTGGATTTGATGTGCTTTTAATGTAATGAAGAAGTTGTGATGATTTTTCATTTCGAACTTAATTTACTTTTCGATTTGGCCAATTTAAATGTTAAAATATGTTGTTGAACATTAAGTTTGAAAGGATTTAATGTCCTTCAATAATAATGAAAGATCCATTCAATTTCTATGGATGAATTGCGTAGTTCATGGGAAATGAGTGCAAATAAATAGGGAAATATGTTTTGATGGACTTCCATATAGAGATTTCAGGGTGACAGGCTAAAATCTGCAAATTGGTTCTAAGATTAGTAACTAATATCAAAGGTTAGCCTTCGTGTGAAGGGTGAGTAGGAGCTCCGAAGTGAGAGCCGGTATCCTCCCAGCCTAGCCTTAGATTCAGTGACTAAACATAGGATATGTCAATGTTCTTTTCTTACTTAGAAGTGGGGGTAGTCTTTTAAGGGTAAAGAATCATCTATGCTCCTATTTGGCATAATAACATAGATAATTTTGTTAGTTAATTCTGTTTTTAAAGTTGTTAGAAGTAGTTGTAGTTTAGTTAATTGTTACTATTTTCTGCATAGTGTTAGTAGGAGTATGTGTTAAACCTTTAGTGCTATTTAAATATCAAATTTTAGTGCTATATTATTTATATTGTGAACGCATTCTTAACTTCGAACTTCCCTGTGGGATCGATAACTAGGACTCCATTAGAGCCCTGTATTACTTGAGACGATACGTATACTTGCGTTGAATGCTTGGACTTAACAAAATCATTATAAATATATAAATTTGAGTTTATAAATTCTTGCAAAATATAAGTCCCGTGCATCACACACCTCCTTAGCCAAAATCAAATGACAAATATCATTATATTTTAGCTTAGATTAACCTGCAAAATTAATTACAGCCATTCTCATGGCTTCCCAACTATTTGATAATGAAGCGAACAAGATCAGTGCAGGTATCTGATCATCAAATTCAAACTCCACAGATGATAATTGATTTATGATAGTATTAAAATCATTCAGCTATTATAAAAGACGTACCTTCTGCCATCTTCAAATTTAATGACATCTTCATCAGATATACCTTGTTATTCACCGATGACATTTCATCCATACCTGATAGGGTTGCCATAAGATCTGCATTAGTGATTTTCTCGACACAGTTGTGTGCAACAGACCTCGATAGGGTCAATCGAATAACCCCCAGAACTTGTTGATTCATTGTATTCCATTCATCCTCATCCATCCTTTCTGGTTTTTTCCCTAATAATGAAGATGAAGTTTCTTTCCATAGAGGTAGTCCTCTATCTGCATCTTCCAATAACCAAAATCTATGTCATCAAATTTCTTGATCCCCGAAACCTTCACTTCATCTGCAACCATCGTCATTTCTCAAATCTGAACAAAGCTCTGATACCAGTTATTATGGTATATTTATAAAATAATTGGAATGATCGATGACGAAGTGAAAAATAGATCGAGAAAATTCACAAAAAAAATAGAAACAGAGATTAACGTGGTTCGACAATTTTTTGCTAGGTCCACGAAGTTGCAGGATATTTTATTACTTTAGGAAATTACATAGTCATCGTTTTTGGACGATTACAAGAAGTTCTCTCACTTCTCTCCGTCTCCTCTCCCTCTTTCTCTCTCCTTTCTCTCCACCGTAAGCCACATAAAAAAGCAAAAACGGAGATAAAAAAAACTGTTCTTTCCTTCACCAAAATTCAGAATTTAGGAGGAGAAGTATGCGAATCTTACTACATGCTAAAAGAAGAATTTTGTTGTCCCGCAGAAGCACCACGTGAAGAAGAAAATCAGAGAGAGCAAAAACTGCTTCTTCTTTTATTTTTTTATTTATTATCTTACGTAATAGGCTCCACACCAACACAATCCAATAAGTTTGTGGTGGTTTAAACAAGTTCATCTTGAATTCTACATCCATCTCATCATTAATAGAAGAACAAAAATAGTTATCATGTATTTGTTTTCTTGCTAATGATGCCATTGAAGAATTTCTTTAAGAGTCCTTTATTTGGTGCCCATAAAGGAGGGGATTATTTTATAAATGTTTACAAAAGCTATTTTACCTTCTAATTGCTTTTTCCCCCATGATCCAAAATACATGAGCTGATCGTTAAAACACTTTTAGTTAGGGATGTAAGACATCATCTAATAGTAAAAAATCTGTCAAGGCCTTGTACATATAAATGAAAGGTATGCAGACAAAATAGTACATGCCACATTTTAATTACCAATAAATATTAAAATTTCTATGTTTTGAATGATGTTTGGTTATGAAAGATGGGAGTCGAGTGCTAGTCAATTTTTTACTTAGCAAAAATTAGACATTGGTGGCTGGCAAACATAGAACAATGCTATACATTAAATAATAAGCAATTAGGAACTTTGAAGTTACATGATGATATGCGGTTTGCTTAAATTTTCTTCTTGATACTAGTTATTTGTAAGGCATAGATGGGTCAACTTTTAGTTGTTTACTTTGTCAAAATTCAATAGACTTTAGATGGAGGTTCAGGTAAGAATGTTGGGCCTTTGGTGACAATAACTAGTTTGCTCAATTATTCATGTAAGAGAGGATCATTATGATTGACAGGGTTGGCGGACTAATAATGTCATACTATGTGGTTGACCAAGTTCAAGCAATGATATCAAAATTGAGTTAAGATCTTTGAATCTATCTCATTTATATTTATCAACTAAATATTTCTAAATCGAAGTTTAGATGATGTAAAACTTGATTCTGTAAATTTATATTTTGAATATTCAATTGTTTTGAGATTAAAAATTATGCAAAAAAAAAATGTAGTCTTTCATTGTTCTCCAAGTCAGTTGATCCTCACCGACAATTCAGTCAGGGAGTAGAAGACAGAGGGAATGAAAGGGTACAATTAATCCAAAAAATAAAAATAAATTCTGGAACAATAGCCATAAATCTCGAAGGAGAAAGCAGTGAATTTTTTAGTCGGCGATGCCGTGTTGTCGGAACTCCCTTTGGGTTGAAAAATTAAAATAATAAATATTTTAAAACTATATATATATATATATATATATATATATATATATATATATATATTGGAAATAAATATTTGATGGCAAATAGGCCAAAATATTTTCGGCGTACTGCACCGCCTAAAAAATTAGATCCATGATTGGATCGGTTGAACGGATCGGGAAATTAATTGTTAGCGGTGGAGAAGGAAGTTATTTTACAAAGACGAGAAATTAAATGTCGGCTATAAATAAATAATGATCGCTGGTACAACTAAATTGCAAGTGATCAATAATGGCGAAGGTGGAGCAGAAAATTGTTGGGTGATTAATGAGCCTAATTAATTTTGGTTGATGCAATTGCTGTAGGAGAAGTTGCTTTTTAAATGCGCCACTTATTTTGGCATTGTTTCTTTGCATTTTCTAACCTTTCTTTTTTCTATGTATTTATATCTCTAATCTTTCTATATGTATTTTTTTACATCTATACCCGTCAAAATAATTTCCCTATATAGATTTATTATGGTAGTATCTGAAAATTATTACTATCATATGATGAGAGATTATTAGATTTGAATTATAAGGTAAGGAGAGCATTCAAGGGTAGTGGTGTTAACAACTAAACGGTTATCTATGATGGATATTGCCTTTGGTCGATCATGGTGGACAGTGGTTAAAGAGTGGCCATAGCTACCAGTCAACAAACAATGTCCCATAAATTATAGACGGGGAGAAGTGATGTTATTAATTGACATAAATGGAAGTTAATAATTTGAAGATAGCTAGTGTATTTGTTTTTTAATCAAAAGGAAAAATTAAGCGAGTAGTAGAGATACATATGTCAAAATAGGTGGAATCTTAAAAATGATTAGTTAGGATTCAAAATGACTGTTAACACTTAAGAATTTTATAAGTCATGCAATTCACTCTCGTACCAAATCCTTTTAAATGAGCTACGAGATATCCTATTCATAGATTCAATAATGGTGTCCCACTTTCATTACTAAGAAATCAAACACTCTATAGGATGACGTAAAAAATCTCTTTCCTGTTTGAAATTTCAACATTTTAGTACTTTCATAATCTATAATTAAATGAACATGGACTTACTGGCTTCATCTATTTGAGACACTTATTTTGACTATACACATGTAAAATTAAATTAAATTTTAAACACTCCAAATCAGATCATGAAATTTTTTAATTAATCTCTTAATTGCTTAATTTATGCTCATATGGACTCAAACTTTGGTGTTTTATTATTTTTATTGGTTTCATCTTATGTGACTACACTATGTCACACATTAGTTCTATGAAGATGGAGATTAACTAACCTTCATAATCAATTTGAAAAGTATGCGATTTAGACAGTTGAATATTTTGACAATTAATAATTGGTTCTGAATATTGTTAGCCTATTTATTATAATATATTGGATATTATTATAATAAATAGATAAGTTTGTAAAAGTCTATCACAAAAAGGAAATATAGTATAATGTGAATTTAAGAGGATGGATTGAAAAGAAGCATAACAAATAAAAGATTTCAAATGGGTAATTAGACCCAATCTACTTCAATGACAAAGGGATAGAATTAGGGATCCTTTATAAATAAGCAAACAAATAAGTGCATGAAGGACACAAGAAAAAAGATATCATATTCAAAGTATTTTTATGTGATAATGCCAAAACTCCCTAGTTCTATGTTTGAGCTTAGTAACACAAGTCTAGAAACCCATTACAATGAATGAAAGCATCATTCAATGGAGCAGAGAAGCCTTACACATATACTCCCTCATCCCAGTTGACTGTAACCCAATGTAATCTCTTATACTGGGCAAGTTTGTACAATTTCCTTAGAGTTTACTCGATAAAATTTCTCCTATAGCTATTGCTCTTTCAAATATTAGGGGTGATAAAATGACCCCCTTGTACGAAACTCGTAATCTCTCTGTAGATTGAAGTATTCAGAGAAAACTTGCAATCAAACTAATAATAAGAACTAATCAGAGACATTTTATGGAGACAGCTCTCCGAAACTGGTGATCTTATAAATAAATTGAATAAATCAGCTTCCAAACCAATAACACATTGTAATGATTTTGTTTCAATTTAAGAGGCTCATAATTTATTTAAAGTTTTAAGTTTATCGCAACGATATTTAACATTATCTCGATTAAAAATTTCAACAAATTTTTAATAAAATGATTTCAAGAATATAAATATCAGCAATGTTAATCTTAACTAACAAAAGTATAAGACAAATATTGTCAATTTGATCAATAAATTTGATGCCACTAAAGTAATATTTTAACAAATTTCGTGTTTAATTTTTGCAAATGAATATTTTATGTTTAGCAAATAATAAATTCGAAATTTAATTATTCTAAACGATGGTTTATTCCAATGGCTTGATAATTAATTCCAACAGTTAAGAAATCTATTTATCAACTTACAAATTCTTTTTTTCAGCAAATTTTAAATACAATATGCAATTATGTGTAATGATAAAATTAAGTTCAATAATTAGAAAGACAACTTTAGTACTTAAATTTTTTTTATCAATCTAAAAATTTAAATTTGAAAAATGAAACATTAAAAATTAGCAAATATAAGCATTTTCTTACGTTAAGCAAAGTATTTAACTTTAGTAATACGTAAAATGTATTCTTTAAAAAATACAATTTGATTTCTCCAAAATGGAAAATAGATTTTGGCTTTTAAAATTTCAATTTTATGGAAAAGAAATTGATTTTTTTTAATAAAATATGGATTTCAGCGTTACCTCACTTTTGGTTCAGGTCTACTTTCTCTTCAAAATAGCCTAGGGTCTAGCCAAAGGATTTTCCTGGTGACTTTCTTAGAAGACTAGTCTTGGAACCCTCCTCCTTAGAAATTCAAATCTTCTTTGCTTCAATGGGATCTTTCATATGCTTAAGGCCTAACCTCCAGCTTTTGGGAGGAAGAGACCAAGCATAAAGAAGTTCAGGGGAAGTCTCTTACAGGTGGTCAGACCTTAGGATTTACCCCGAGTATTTTGGAGATTACAAAATACATACACTTTACACTCACAACCCTAAACAAAGCACATTTCACTTTGATCCACTAACTCTTTGGAAACTCATGTGCGTTGTTTCCCCAAGCACTTATCCCCAAGCTAAGGTTTGGTTAGTACCAACACATAGAGGACCAAATGAATGTTTCCCTTGGTCCATTGCTCAACTTAAATAATTCAATACTACTCACCACTCATCAATCTTAATTTTTCCAAAATTTCAATTTTTGACCCCCTACCACTAAATCTGCACAAAATATTCCTAAACCTCAATTTTACCCAAAATTACCCAAATTACCTATTTTTCTCCAATAATTATTTCAAAATATTCCCCACCACACAAGTTGACCAATTTGACCAAAATTTCCAAAATAACCCCAAAATTTGTAAAATTACCAAAATACCCCTCCTAGCCCAAAAATCCAAAAATTCCAAAAATTCCCAAAAATTATCAAAACCTCCTAAATATTCCCAATTTCATTTCTCTCAACTACCACATGACTCAATTTGACAAATTTAGCCAAATTTAACCAAAAGCCCCAATTTTAATCATGTAACCCAAAAATGCCCAAAATAAACCCAATGTCCACCCAATTGATGCCAATCTTGCCTAATTTCAATTCCAAACTTTAATTCTAAATCACTAGCCTCAATATAAACTAAATCCAAACCCAAATTGACCCACATTTGAGCTCAATTTCACTTGAATTATAAAATCCCCAATTTTTGACCAAGTGATCCATTTCATCCAAATTAAACCTAATATCAATCAATTTTCCTCAATTTGAATTTTAAACTTCTCATGACACTCCCCTAGGCCAAATGCAACATCAATTGCCTCCAATTTAAGCTCAAGTCTCACCCAAGTCAACCAAAACTCAAAATCCCCAAATTTTCCCCAAATGTGTCACATGCCTAAAATCCACCAAATTGAATGTCGCAATCCTAAAATTGCCACCCAATTAATGTTGGGAACTCTTCACCACATCCCCCTAGACTTTATTAAACAATCAATTGGGCCTAAATCTCACTCTAGCCCAACCTAGACTCAAGCTAACCCAACTTGCCCCAAATTGACCAAAATCTCAAATTAAGCCAAATTGAACCCCCAACTAATTCAAAACCACTCCAATCCTTTTCTAAACTCTTCATGATAATCATACACACTAAATTACTCAATAAATTTGGCTCAACCTAAGCTCAAACCCAAGATAGCCCAACATTAAACCCAAGTGACCAAAATTGACCATATGACTTAATGTCACCTAAATTGAACCAAATGAACCAAATTAACTCCACCACAGCTAACCTTGGAACTCCAATGACCAGCCAATTCCAACGAAACCTAACCCAAATGAGCTATGAACCAAAGGTCCTTAACCTAAGTCAACTACTCTTTAAATGTTTGCTAAACCCATTACTCCAAACAACCACTCCTCAAGCCAGTTGAATTACCATCATTTAAACCTCTCTTACCTCCCATCAGCCTGCCAACCACTTTCCCTATCCTTGCAGGCTGACCTAATTGCCATAATGGCTGAGAATGAGCGCCCCTATACCCATTTAAACAAAAAATTGGGCCTTGTCAGTGTGGCATTCCCTCATTGATCACTTGTGCCTTGCTGCCTTCCACCTAAGCAGCAAATCCCACCTAAAGTCAAGCTCTGAGCTCAATCCATTTACCATGGCTATAAATCCCACTCTTCACGGCCAAAGGGGGTTCTGTAAATTTCCTAAGGAGACTCTGTCAAATTGCTCCCAGAGCTTCCTTGAGACCTCCTAAGTGCAAGCCCACCATCCTCAGCCATTGAACCCCACTGTCCAGAGCCAATTTCGCCACTGAAATTCCAAACGAAACAAGAACACATTTCACCACAACTCCATAGTGCACCAAAGTTCAATTAACTATGCGCACACCTTCACAGCACTGAAAGAAGAAGTTCTCCCATCAAAACCCCATCACAAAGAGCCTCTGCACAAAACTTTGATTAACACTCGAAATTGGGCCTGGTCGAACTTGGGTCTAAACATTTCACCTGGGCAGGAGACTTTATCCGAAAGTTCGTTGGGACCAATTGAAGCTGCCACAACCATCTAATTGAGGCCTCCCCTATCAAACAAAGGTATTGAACTTCACCTTCCTCCAAAGCTTATTTTGATTCTTCATGCACATTGGGTCAGTTTCATGCTAGGTTAGCCGTATAGATAGGTTCATCTAAGTCAGATGAAGCTCTAGGAACAAACCCCATGTGATTTAGATGAGTCTAGCTCGAGTTCTTAAGTCTAAAAGATGAAGGGCTCACGGGATGAACCAGGTGAAAACGATGACCAGGAGCCGTCGGATCGCGCATGTATCGAATGGAGGGCTAGGATTGCGCCAGACAGGAGATCTAAACATAAAACACGGCCGTGTGGCAACTAAGTCTAAAGGCAGTGTCAAATGACGGAGCGACGCGTAGTGCTTCGGAGCTGCCGAGGATGAGGTGGCGCCACGTTGTTTATGTAGAAAATTAGGGGTATCTTGATTTATTTAAATTCAGTTAACTTGAAAAATCCATAACTTAGTGTAGAAAAATTAGAAAAATATAACAAAAATACCCTCTTGCTCAGTGAACATATGAGAATAATGTGAAAATAGTTTGAAATTTATTTGATGCATATTTGATTTTTAATGAATTAAATACCCTTTTGAATGTTTTGATTCTTCATGCACTTAGACATATCACCATTGCTTGATATTTTGGTATGTTGTTGCCTCTGGCTTAGGGAATCTTGCCTAATTTTTTCAAAGTCAGTGGAGATCTCTAGACAGAAATCTCTATTTTTCAAATTATCATGTCTTTTTTGGTATAAAATTGTAATAATTATAATAATGATCAAAAAATGTAAAGTAAAATTTAGTAAGTTATTTATGACTAGAGGACCCCAGGAAAAATTAAAAATTGGTTTAACTCATTAAGCATAACCCTAATGGTAATTAAGACCTAAAACATAAATAAAAATATATTGGATTAAATGCAAATGTAAAAAAAACCTAAAAATTGCTCTCCACTACAATTTAAGCTTAGAAAAACTCCTCAGAAAAATTTCATGTCAAATGGATTTAATCTAAAAACATAAATTAATTTTTTAAGTTAAATCACATAATTGGCAATTATATAATTATAATAATTAAAATAAACTTTAAAAAATTACCAAATTAATTTTGGGAGTTTTTTGTGATCAGAAGAGTCTCTAAAAAATCAAATTGTAATTAAAATAAAATTTTTATATTTAAGCATTATTTTAATATTTAAATAATTGAAAATTCATAAAAATCATAAAATTAATAAAATTGTTGGAAATGTTCTACATTGTCTCCTAAGCACATAAATTTACCCACTGAGATGTTTAAGGGCTTAGTAGTGAGCTAGGCTTAATTGAAAATTAACTAATGATGATTAGAAAAAGGAAACACTACTAATCTTAAACCACTTTTGAAACACTACAAGCTCGCCAAGATTGATTAAATTCTTCAATAAATTAAGTTTACCCCTAATGGCCCCACTTACATAATTCTTAAGTAAAATATCAAGTGATATTTACCTCACCTTTCGGGATAATTAAAACATTAGCTCACTGAGCATAAGTGTATGAAATAAATGACTCATTTAATAATTATGATAAGTCCAAAATGAACTCAAGGAAGCTCAAAAGAATTGTGAAATGTCTCCTAAGCCCTTCTCACAAATCTTCTGAACACTTTGTAAGACAATTGAACCCATCATATTTATTAAATAGAGAGATTTCTTAAATGGATGAATAGGATCCACCAAGTTATGACATAAAGTTTGGTAGGCATGTGACTAACCTATCTAGGCTTTTACTTTTCAACAAATTCTAAATGTTTATTATAAAGATACTAAAGTTTTAGGTGGAGGAACAAGAAGACTCGTCAGGTACACATTTATAGATTACAACACTTTCTTTTCTTGCACTTTCTTTACTCTTCATGCTTACGATCTTGCATGTTAAAAAACAATGTCACCCTACATGAAAACCAAACTTTTAGGATAAACGCAAAACCAAAACCAAATCAAAATTAAAAATCAAAATAAGATAAAATTCACCGTCATAATAGTAAAAATATAAAACAACTCAAAATTTAATCACAAACAAAACAAAAAATTATAATTGCAACTAAATTAAAACATCTTTATCAGATGATCAGAAATACCTCGGAGGATGCAATTTAGGGATGCTAACGGGATTTCTCACGGTCTAAATGAAAGTATGAAGCTCATTAATTTGAGATTAGTAAGTTCATCTGGACTAAGTGAATCCGAAGAAAATATTGGTGCCGGGAGGAGGGAACCGTGGGATCCTAACCTGTGTCGCTATAATAAACTTTAATATTCCCTTAAATAAGACATTAAGACATATCAATTTAAACATTTCCAAGACATGACACTTTTCTTCTCTCTCCAATTGACACTTAAACTAAACCTACTACGACGAGGAGCTTGGAGCATGCGCAGTGGACAGTACAACCATCTTCCACAGCAAAACTCCTTAAAAATTAAACAATAAGTCATAGGACTTTGAGGTAGTTTGCCTTATGCAGCATAAACCCTCATTTTATCTCTTTAGGTTTTTACACTTCGTGTGATATAAGTCCTAACTCGTCTTAAGTTCCGAGGTTGTCATCAGGTATGACATAAATCCTTCTATCTTCTAGGCTATTTACATGATTGGTGTCAGGTGAATATAAGTCCTAAATAATAATATTGACAGGATGAAACATCAAATAAATATCACAAATTGGAGCCAAATAATAGGATAGTTTAGGAAGACAGAGAAATTTTCTCAGATGCTTGCTTTTGCCCTAGCTTTCTTTCCCCTTAGACTCCTACAATAAATGTCCTGAAATTTAAGCCATTCACCTATTAGATTTCCTATTACCACATTTTCTTGAAGAAACCTACCATTTGGAATTCATGGATACAATATTTTCTAATATTTATCAAGAGTTTTCTTAGTTGACTTCGGTCATCTAAGATGTGATTAACTATAGGGGCTCGCCCTTATAGAAAACTTAAAGACCCCAGATTAATATAAACCTTATCTAATTCTTTCATATTATATAGGGAAAATTGTTGGTCAACACAAAAGGTTCGCAGACCAAAAGGATGTCATGAATTCTTTAGTTTATTTGATCAAGCCTAATCATCAAGCAATGTATCCATTCTTCGGGATAGATATATGTTTTGTAATGAAGCGCTTGATTATTTAAACTATTGATTATATGAGACCAGTTTGATTTCATATTAGAAAAAAATAAAATAGTATTTTTCAAAACCATATATATATATATGTATTAAATTAAAGTTTTTTTTAAACTATATTTTAAAATCACCAGCCCCTCTCCAATTTTAACGACTGATTGTTTTCTGGCGACTTTACTGGAGAATAGTTTCTCTCTTCATTGAGATCAGGAAATGTTATATTCATACATCGGTAATGTGTTCATGTCTCTCATAAACGAGATTGGCATTCTTTCGTTGACATACTTTACCCACTTCACTCTTGGAAAAGTACGATCAACTTTTATCGATCTCAGGACCATCTGTTTAACCATCCTTAGAAGGAGGGGTTCAGGGATCTTTAGGTTTCTCCTTTATTTTTGTGGGGTCGGACCCCTGATAGGTGTGTTGGTCAAAAATTTTCTCTAGGGCAATGCGTGTTGTGAAGGGAATCCCGGATGGGGTTCCATACTTCACCTTCCCTCTATGCCTCCTGGGTTCAATTTTGTCATCAATGTATTGGCCCATTACTTCTTAAAAATCTTAAAACTCCTTTTAATAAACATATGAAAATCTAAAAGCAAGATATTAATGATAATGAATATCAAGATTAAGTGAAATTGTGCCCAGTTTACAGAACAAATTTTCTTATTCAAAGTGTATGCACTATGATTAAAGGGGTTTAAGCCTTTGCTAACTTCTGGAATTCCTTTCCTACGACAGTCAAGATGTCAACCCCTACACTGACTCTCTCTTGCAATGTGCCCTCCTCTTGTGAGGCCCATCTTACAACACTAATGATTCAGTTTGGGACCGGCTTCAGTAAGTTTGAAGTTGTCATTGGAAAAGCCCCCTTGTTTTCATGAAAGTTGCTGCCCCCGAAGTCCATGAACCGTCTGCCAAGTTCAACTTGAACTCCCAACAAGATTTTCCTTCTACTAACAAGGTGAAAGTTTCTACTACCCTGGTCAAGTCGATCGTCTCTGTGCTTAGGAGAGTTTTTACCCCTACCGTTACCGGTTTTGCCATCGCTGCGCTGACCTTCCCCTCTGCCAAAGGGAAATAAATTTTGCATGAAGAAGATTTAAATGATGCCTTTCTTGCTCTGCCATCAATTTTTTAGATTGGTTCTAGTTTTGAAGTTCCCCCTCTAACTAGATCTCAAAAGAGGAACCACAATCGTAGGAGCCTCAAAGCGTCTAGGGCACAAGTTACAAGTCTGCTAGTGATTGATGAGATTCCTCAACAGGAGGAACTCGGTTTACCAGATACATCTCCTCTTGTTCGAGGTAATAGGTTCCACCCGTTAATTAACATAACCAGAGGAGAAAGCCTCTACAAGATTGTCGCTAAGCTACTACCACTACGAGGTCGTAATGAGGTGAGGGAGAGACCCACACCCATTACCCGAGTTCACACCCTTCTCCGAAAAACAGCTGAAAAGGAGGGATGTACTGTTGTTAAACTCCTTAAGAGGATGAGATGTGCAATATCCTCAGATATAAAGAATGAAATTCTAAAGATGGAAAGACCCGTCAGATTTTTTGTTAAACACAGCTTGGGAAAACATGTTGATGCTGCTACCACCAATGCTGCTATCACCAATGCTGCTATTACCATTCCAGCACCTGCACTGCGTAGATCAGTCAAGTCCCGGCTGGGTCTGAGAGTACTGTCTCAACCGCAATTACGTAAGTAAAATATCTTATAAAATTATGGCCAAACTTGACCCCAAATCTGATTAAGCGGCTAATGTACGAAAATTAATGACTAATTTTTTTATAAATAAATATAAATCACACACTAGGGGTACTGCGCAAGTATACATACCATTTCAAGTAATATAAAATTTTCTTGTTAATACCCCAATTATCGATCCAACGAGGATTAATAAAGTTAAAAGAAGGAATACTATTAATTAAAATCTTTTAATTTAAAACTAATTAAAATATGCATAATACGAAAAATGGCAAGTGATAAAGCAATAAACAAAGATTCTTTCCTCATACAAAATATTCCATGATTAATAAGCAGTTAAAATTAGTTGAGAACTTTAAAAATGTGGTTTTGTGACAAATAGGAGCATATATATCCTTTACCATTTTGTCCAGGTCATAAAGAACATTAGCTAGTTTATAAAGATTGGATTAGGTTGTATTATTAGTAGAAAGGGACGAATTTCTAGACTCTCACTTCTAGGTTCTGCCCAAATGGTTGTTTATGGTCTGGCCTACTAGTGAACCTCCAACTCTTTTGTAAAACCAAATTGATTGAATTTAGCCTGTCACACTAAAAATAAAAATCAATTTCACGCCCATTAAAGATTATCTCCATATTTATTTGCATCTATACTTTAAGAGAAATGTGATACATACAAGTTAAGAATTCTTAGCTCATGGTTAGATCTTAAGAATTCTCGACAGTTTTTAACAATACAAGAGGCCAATTTGTAAAGTAAATTAAGATTACGTACAATATCATCACAAATTTTTAGAAAATAGGAATTTAAGTTTTCAAATCTGATTTAAATCTGTTACTAATTCATTTCATATTCGTAGGGAGAAAGAAAAGAAGACTGCTCAAAAAGTATAGAAGTTACACTACAATTCATATTCATATAACTCAAATCCAAAGCACTAAACTTAAGAAACAAGATATAATACTTATTTGGAATGTAATCCAAGCAATCCTTTGATGTTTCTCTGACTCCACGCACTCTAACAGGACTTTGACTCTCGAATTCACACTAAACTCTCACTAAAATAAAGAAGAATAAAAGAAGAATACACTTTACTTAACAACTCTTAATTAATTATTTGCTAATTAATTCTCCTCTCTCTCTCTTTTTGCTGTAGAAATGGTCTTTTATTTATAGATCTCCAAAAATGACCAAAAGTTGCTTAAGACACCTCTTCAAAATTTGTCCACATTCAATGAATGTTCTAGAAATTGACTTGGCACCGAGGCGCCAGGATCTCTGCGCAAATGGACACATCCCTTCATATATTGGTCGCACCTCTTCGTTTAATAACTACTCTCCCGTGTCTATATTCATTTTATCTTCTTTTTAACATGTGGGAATATGTCTATAGGCTTCTAGATTGGTTCGGAAGCATCAATAACCACCATCAAGAAATCTCTAGAATCAATCTACTGTATCTGACACCTAGGTACCAAAATCAGCCTCTTTGCTTTTTACTCTTTTTGGCTCATTTTTGCTCATTTTTAACTCTTTTTCTTCATAAACTCATTTTGTTGTACCTGCAACCAAAACATAAGAAATACCTTTCATTAAAGCGTAATATCCTTAAAATATTAATAAAATTTTGATATAAAATTCTAAGTAATTTTAAGGCGGATCAATTCCCCCAAACTTTAACGTTACTTGTCCTCAAGTATCCTTTTACTACTAAAAATATAATCTATGAAGAAAATTTTCTTTAAGACTTCTATAATTTTTTGTTTTATAAATAATATAATGAAACTTAAAAAGCTTTTTAAATAACTTAGGTTAAAACCAAAATATGCAAAATATTTAATATGCAAGTGCTAAGAACTTTCTTCTCCTATCTATTTCAAAAATTAATTGCAATTTGTCATATTAAGAACATGTAGATAATTTATAGGAAAAAGATTTTCATGATAACTCTATTAGTAAGGATGCATATACATAAGACTTTATGTAAAAATTTGCATTAGGTCTCTTCCTATAAGATAATTCAAGTGAAGCCAATTTTAGATTTAAGCTTTTCCTCAAGCTTCTCCTTTCTTTTTCTTTTCAAATTTTGGATTGCTTTCCAATCCTATATATGTTTCTTTTCTTTTTTTAGGGATTGTTTTCAATCCTTCTTCTTTATTTTTTTTAAGTGAGGATTACTATATATGGATAGCCTGTTAATGATTTTGAACTTCACTATCCTTAACTTGTATTTAAAGACTTAACACATTTTTCACTTAATGAATATGAGTTTAGCAAAAATAATTTCATAGAGTATCAATTCCATCTTCTCAAGTAAACATCTAGATTCCTTAATACTTTCAAAAATACAAAATTTTTAATTTAGGTATTTGAATCAAAATTATAACACCTTTTTTCATTAAATAATTAAAATTTTTAGAATTATCCCTTGTTATTTAAAAATACATTTATAAGTTTATTATAACATTCATGAAAACAATAGTATATCTATCTTAAATTAAATTTTCTTCCATAGGTTATGTTATTAATTTTGAAAATATTGTTTACTAAGGATAAGTAAAATTAAATTTAAGTTCATTTCCCTCCCCCAAACATAGTTCTTTTAATAAGGTTTTAATACATTTTTCACTATGAAATTTTAAACTAAGCAGGAAGAAATGGTATAACATTAAAGGTATTCAAAACAACAATTAATAAAGGTATAAGAAGAAATATAAAAGAGTAGCAAAGTAAATAACAATAAAAAAATTAACACTCTTTTACATTTTTAAACATTTAACAAATCAACAAGAGTATAATGTTGACCTCATTTTTGATGAGGTCTTCTCTCTTCTCTCTCTCCCTAGACACTTAGGATCTAGCCTTAGGCTTTCCCTTTAACTATCTTAGAGGACTAGAAATAGAACCCACCACTTAGAAATTCAAACACCTCTTAACTCCCTGCAAACCCCATAAGTTTCATTGTAAACCCCTAAGTCACTTGGAGGGTTAAGATCAAATGTGGAGGTTTACAGGATGAGTTCCCTATAGGACTCTTTGGCCTTAGGACTACCCCAGGTGGCCCGGTCCGGTGAGGGTTGACCTGCACACATTACACTTTCACACACATTCTAAATCCTAAAAACATTCATACCTAGCTTGACTTCCTGACTCATGTAGGTAATTCATATGGATGGACCTTAACCCCTAGGCCCTTGGCTAAGAGGGTTAGGAACAACATAGTGAATGCCTCAAATGAGTCCTCTCATGGCTCTTATGGGCTTGATATGGCTTCATTGCTCAACCAAAGGGATTCCATTCTACTCAAACTTGATCAATCTTTATTTTTTTTTCAAAATTTCAATTTTTGACCTCCGGGGCCCTACACCCACCAAACCTACCAAATGTCTTTGAAGCTACCCAAAATTTGCAAAAATTACCTAAATTACCCAAAATCCCTCAAAATCAATCCTAAACATTTCCCACCATTCAAATTGATCATTTTTAGCCAACTATACCAAAATTTCCAAAATATCCCCCAATACCCCCCAATACCCTCCAAATACCCAAAATGCCCTTTTTAACCAAAAGCTTCATAAATTCCAAAAATTCCCAGAAAATTCCAGAAAATCCCAAATATTCCTAATTTCATTTTTTTCAACTACACTATAGGCCAATTTTGTCAATTTAACCTACTTTTACCAAAACCCCCAATTTGGCCCATTTTTAACCAAAGTAAGCTCAATGTCAAACCAAATAAACCCAATTGACCTAAATGTTGATCCAATCCAATTTTAAACTTCAATTCAATATCCTCAATATCAATTTTGACTAAATCCAAGCCCAATTTGATTAACATTTGGATCCAATTCCAATTTGAAGCTTAAAGCCCAATTTTGGCCCATGACCTAAACTTAGACCAAACTACCCCAACTCAACTCCAATTAACCCCAAACCTTTTCCTAAACCTTCCTAATATCCCCACAAACAAAAAACTAACAATATTTGCCCTAAATTTGAACCTAAACTCCACCCAAACCTAACCCAAACCCAAAATCCCCATTTTTGGCCTAAACCCACCATAAACCCAAATGGGCCCAAATCTCAAAGTCAAAGCCCAACCAAAGTTGAAAACTCTTTGTGACACTCCCATAAACATTTGTCAATATTAATTTTACATCAAATCTAATATTAGCCCAACCTTAGCCCAAGTTAGCCCAATTTGACCCACTTTGGCCCCTTTACCAAAAAGTCCCAAATCAAACTCAATTCAACTTCAAATCACCTCAAATTTGTTTCAAATCACTCATGACACATCCCTAAACTAAACCCAGCATTTATTTGGCATGGTCCTTCACAAAATTTCCATCCACCAACTTGTTTTCAAACCTAAAGGCCCACTCTCTTAAACCATTCTAAAAGCCCATCCAAAATGATTTCAAAAAGCCCAAATTTGGCTCTAAAGCCCACATGACAAGTTCTACTCACCATACCTTTAATTGAAATCATCCATAAGTCCTAAACCAATGAACAAATAATTCTAAATAAAGCTTCATCCAAATTTCCACCAAAATGCCAAAAATCCCTAAAACCTACTTCCATGAAATTGACTAAGCTTAGCCCCAAGCCAAATGGATCCATTGAGCCATGCATAAGCCATATGCAAGCCATGAGGAGCCCTTTCCACCTCACCATGCCATTAATGGCAAGAAGCGGGGGGGGGGGATCTTTTTTAAGCCTCCATTAAGCATTTTAACCTCATTTATGCAACACTCTAAACCAAGCTTAGCCACCTCACCATGGTTGGAGACCACACCACCTCCTCTAAGCTGACTCACCCGACCTCCCTCAGCCCAAAATCAGAGCTTTGGATGGTGCACCAAGCCCTAAACCATGGCTAAACCAAAATGAGCCTAAAATTACCCTTCCCCCTTACCACTTAAATCAAACCTATTTACACTTGGCATTGGCCAATTGAACCCACAAACTTCAAGCCCTGATCCTCCTGATCAGGATGGTGACTCCGACTGCGGCCGGCCAGCCACCGTGGCCGGAAAACGCCATGGCCAAGGAGCTTGGAATGAGCCAAATTTCAAATTCTCACCTGCTGAGTTGTCCCATGCCCAATGGCCACCACAGCTCTTCATCTCCTCCCCTAGGCAGCTGATCCCAGCCATCAATTGCCCCTGGGAAGCTCTGGCCATGGCTATTTAAACAAGCCACCCCCTCTCGGCCAAAAGGTTGGCTGAAATCGACCTTCACAGAATCCCTCCAAATTCCTCACAAAGCTTCCCCTAGCCAAGAGCAATTCATCCCCACTGTTCTCCTGCCCTAAACCCCATTAATTGAGCTCAATTTTGGAGCTCAATTCTCAGCCCAGAACAGGACATCCCTGGAACCTCTACCAAAATCAAATTAAACTCACCTACACCTGCACAGAACCAAGAGAAGGAGTTCCCCAGTGAAAGGCCCCTCACCAAGCCAGCCATCCTCTCTAACGGCCAAGCTTTGAAATCGGCCTTGGTCACATTCATACCTAGGAAATTCCCCAGAGCTAGAGACTTCATCTAGAGCTTCCTTGGGTGCAATCAAAGGTGCCACAACTCTCTGATTGAAGCTTCACTTCTCAGAGCTAAGGTATGGACCCCTTCTTCCTCCCGAGCTTCCAATGATTCGCTATTTGCTTGGCAATTTCATAGCACATAAACCATATGGATGTGTTTGTCTCCTCAAGACGAATCCATAGAGCATAAGAACACGAAAATTCGTTGAGAAATGAGAGAGATCTTAGAGTTTTAGTGTGGATGGTTACGGGTGCACACCAGTCGTAGATGATGACTAGGCATCGTCCGATCACGCGTGTATCAAGTGGACGGTCAAGATTGCACCGGATCCAAGCATAGAACGAGACCGCGGGCCGCGTGGCATTCGAGTCATATGGCGGCGTCGAATGGGAGCGCGTCGCGTGGGCCTTCGGAGCTGCCGAGGTTAACGCGGCGCTGACTGGGTTAAGTAGGAAAATAGGTTATTTTATATTTATTTAAATACCCAGAACTTAGAAAATCCATATCTTTGTGTAGAAAAATCACAAAAATAAAATAAAAATACCCTCTTGCTCAGTGAACAGAGGAGAATAATGTGGAAAAAGAATTGAGTTAGTTTGATGAGTATTTTATTTTTAATAAATTATTTACTCATTTCAGTATTTTAATTCTCCATTTGCATAGACAATTCACCATGGCATGAGACCATAGGGCTTTTGAAGGCTCTGATTTTGGGAACATTCTCTGAATTTTTCAAGGTCAGAGGCTATCTCTATGGTAAGTTATGTATTTTTCAAGTTTATGTCTCTGTTTTTGGTATTTCAATTCCATTAATTAGCATATTGCTTAGAAAGTTCTAGGAAAAATTGGGGAGGTTTCTTAGGACCAGAAGACCCTAGGATAATTATGTCTTGAGTTAATTCATTAAGAATAACTCTAATTGGCCTAATTAGTCAAAATTGAACTTTAATTAATTAGGGTTAACCACATACTAAAAGAACTTAAAAATAATTATCCACTAATCTCTAGGATCAGAGGGACCTCACAAAAAAATTTGGGATCAATTGGAAATGTTTAACCCCACTAAATGATTAATTAGGTTACATGAGTAAAATTAAACTTTAAAAATTCATAACTCTAAAAATACATTTTAAAAATTCACCAAATTTGTTTTGTGGGCTCTCTGATATCAGAGGAGTCTAAAAAAATTAAAATTAGAATTTTTCAAAAATCTTCATTTTCTACATTATTTTAATATTTTAAATAATTAAAAAATAATAAAAATCATAAAAAATAATAAAAATCACAAAAATGTCATATTTTGCCTCCTAATCACTTAGGAACACACCAAATATTTGTCCTAAGTCTCTAGGTTAAGATATTGAAGTTTAAAGGCTTAAAACAATTTTTAATATTAAAAACTGAATTTCCCCATATTTTCACTAAATTAATTATAATAAATCAAATAAAAATAAAAAAAATTATAAAATTTGTTTCTATGAACTCCTTGAGGTCAAAGAGATTTATGAAAAATATAAAACTCAATTTTCAACCTTTATTTTATTTTATAATTAATTAACACTCTAAAACTCAAATTAATTATAATAAAGAAAATATAATTCAAAATATCACCAAAATTGGTCCAAGTGGTCCTCTAGTCAGTAGAAACATTTCATAATTTTCCTAAGGACATAAACTTTACCTTGATCATGTTGTTGAATTTTCATTGAAAACCCTTATTTTTCACAAAAATAATTATATAAATTAAATTAAATTAAAAAAGATCACATATTCTCCTCTAATGTCTTAATTGACATATGAGTAAAGTGACATAAAAATTTCAAGTTCATTTGAGTTTAATTTGATGAGTTATAAAATAAATAAGCCTAAAGGGGCATAAAGGTAATTAAAGGATTTTAACCCTAATTAACATTTAGGTCTAATCAAAATGGGGGGGGTGAAATATCTGATTTTAAAATTTTCATTAGAAGATTGAAATCTAAAGAAATAAGGGATAAAAACCCATTAATCATCTTGAAAATATTTAAAGTAAATTTTAATTAATTAAACAATTTGAATTTTGGTAGAATAAGTTAAAATTTGGATTATTAAAATGAGGATATAATTTAGAGAGACCATAATAACTTAAACTAAAATCCTTAAATAAATCACTTTAATAATATTTAACTTTTAATTAAATTTAAAGTGATAATTGAAATTAATAATTAAATAATTAAAAGGAAAGTGAAGCTTAATTAAATTAAAACTTAAAAAACATTCAATAACTTGATAATTAAATTGAATAAAAAAGAAAAACTAATTGCAAAAATCACTTGAAAGCAAATTTAAAGAAAACTTGAAACATCAAAATCAATTTTAAAAAAAAATGATTCTTAATTAAAAAATCAAACCAATTAAAAGTTAATTTAGAATACTGCAATTAAATTAAAACTAAATCATTAAAGTCTAAATTAAATAATTTAAACTCCTCTTTCAATTCAAATAGTTTAAAACACTTAAGAATAAAACAACTTGAACACTATTCCAAACTTAAATTTATTACAATTTTATAACTAAATTAAATCACCTTAAAACATTAATTCTAATTTTAAATCGTTGAAATTCTTAATAAATTGATTTGCCCCTAAAGACTTTTATCATTATAACTCTTAAATGGAGCATCAAGTGAGGTGTCACTTCTTTCCTGGGATAATCAAATGTCCTAAGTTCACTGAGGAAGAGTTAAAACTTAACTTAAAATTTATAGATGATTGATTCATCTCTACAATAAAAGTTCATTTAGACTCGAAATAATCTCAGAAGTATTGAAAAGATGTTTAGAACCAGTTCTAAACACTTCCTCAATACAATGAGGTGTTTTAAGAAAAATAATTGATCTTAATTATTCTTTGATGAAGAAAATCATCCATAAAACAAAAGAACCTAGACGTCATAGGAATTGACTAGTTATAGGATTAGGACTTTGGTAGACAACCAAAAACTTTCCCTTAGCTTTACCTATGTACTTGTTATAAATATTTAAATGCTTTAACATGTGTTTTAAGTGCAGCTTGGAATGACGAGAAGACTCTCCAGGTACGCTTTTATTTTATTGCAATTTATTTATATGAGCTACACTTTACTGTTCTTGCATGTTAAACAAGATTGTTACATGAAAACTGAAACCTTTAGGATAGCCACAAAACTGAAACCCAAAACTAAATTAAAATCAACACAAGATAAAATTCACCGCCAAAACATTCAAAAGATAAAACAACTCAAAATTTAATCACAAACAAAACAACAAAACTACAATTGCAATTAAATTAAAACATCTTGTTGGATGATCGGGAATACCTCGGATGATGTAACCTACGTGTTGCTAACGGGATTTCCCACGGTCTATATGAAAGTGTGGAACTCATTCAGTTGAGTTTAGCAAATTCATCTGGACTAAGTGAATCCGATAAAAATAACGATGCCGGAATGATGGAATAGTGGGATCTTAACCGGTGTTGTTATAATCAACTTTAAGATTCCCCTAATAAAACATTAAAGACATTTGAACCTTAAGACTTTTCTAAACCAAAACACTTTTCTCATCTCCTGATTTTCACCTTCTAAAACTAAACCTCTGCAACAACAAGGAGCTCGAAGCACGGTGGGCAGCACGGCCATCGTCATCAGGAAAACCTGAGTCTACTTCAGCAAAAACATTCTTAGAATTAAATAACCAAGCCATAGACTTTCGAGATAGTTTTCCTAGTGCAACATAAATCCTCAACTTTTCGTTAGGCATTTGTATAATCATATTATACAAATTAAGCTCTAACCGGTCTTAGGACTCCGAGGTAGTCGTTCGGTACGACATAAACCCTCACATCTTCGAGGCTATTTGTATGATTATGTCTTACAAATATAAGTACTAATTAATTAAAATTGGCAAGTTTGAAACATTAAATAAATTTCCAAATTGAAGCTAAACAATAGGATAGTTTGGGAAGTTGCCAAGATTCTTCTTGGATCCTCAGCTTCTCCTACTTCTCTTCCTTTGGACTCTTAAAATAAACTGTTCCAAATTTGAGCTAATCCCTTTTGAAATTTCCAAAATCCAAATTTCTGTATCCCTAGTGGACCAAACTATCTCTTTTCTGTCTTGAGCAAGTATTGTCGACTCCCTTTTGAATTTAGGAGCCACTATTTAGAAACCCCTAAACAGAGAGGTTCTGAAATCCTTTTACCTCTTAAGAGGTGGGGTGGACCCCCAATAAGTGTTAGCTTAGGAGCGGTCCTTTAGATTGAGAAGCCTTACGAGAATTTCTCTTCCTTTTCAATTCTGAACCTGGTCCCTTCCTTTTTTCTATAAACCTCCGTTCTTTAAACATTACTTTCCTAACAAACAAATCTTCTAATAAACAACCCTTTAATAAACAAACTCTTTTAGATCGCAAATGCATTAAGATAAATGAAAATGTGTTTGGACTCTTTCTTTTTCGTCCTAAATTTTGTGACAAAAGGAAGCATAATTCGGGACTAATACTCGAATCTACCCCGTAGAAAATATCTCGCCCCAAAGTTAATCTTCTCCTTCACCAACGGAATAGACTTCGTCGTTTACAAGGATGAGCTGCCCGACAATGGGATCATCCGTTTTGGACAAGGATTTAATAATACAGAAATCAAGTTCGCTGACGTCACTCTTTTTACACTAATGGACAAAGAGCCAGAAACTGAGAAACCCGTGCTTGAGTTCAACCTGAAATCGACTCAAGAATTTCCTCCCCTGCGAAGGGTTCCAGCTGAAAAAGATACCACTGTTCGTAGGAGAACTGTAATCTCTGCCCCCATCGGTCTAGTCGTCTCTGCACCTGCCTCAATTCCCGCCCAACTGAAAGGGAAGGGAGTCCAAGTTTATAATGAACCTGCCGCCGTGGAGGGTACGAATTTTGTTGTAATACCATCTGTTTTGGAAATTGAGTCCAGTTCAAAGTTTTCACCCCTGACTCAGACTCAGAGAAGAAATTGAGGCAGAAAGATCGCCAGGATCGAGAAAGCCAAAGCTGCTGAAGTTGCTTTTCTAGAGGAAATTCCTGAGGAAAGAGAAGAGCTGCCTGAATATTCACTACTGTTAGGAGGAAGTAGGTTCCACCCTCTCTCGCTCGCAGCTGATGAAGAAGATACCCGGAGGATCGCTCACCGCGTTACCCCGACCTGCATATTACAGTGACAAGAAAAGAAAAAGAGCTAGGGCTACGCCACTCACTCGACTGCAAGCCGTAGTAGAAAAGTTAGCAAAGAAAGAGAGATGCCCCGTATCCGAGATTCCGAGGAGAATGGGACGGGTGCCGCCCAAATCTCGCCTTGGACCGCGATTAAACTCGGTCATTACTAAGGAAAACCCAAGAAAAAAAGCACGAGCCAACGAAAGGAGTTTGCTCGTTATTGTATCAAGACACCACATTAGGGAGGACACCAGCTACCTACGCACAGCCGACTGACCCTCTTGTCCTAGGTCACATACTGCGAGAAGGATGGTGTGGCAACCTATTATTGGTGAACCGAAACCATAGGAGCATTATGGGAAGAAAAGTCTCATCAGGAGGCTTGAATCTAAAGGAAGTGCTACTGCAATAAAAGAAACTCCCGGAAAAGAAGTTCAACAGTCGTCACACGACAACCGCGAGACCGTGTGGAAGAGACCCCTCGAGGATGCTATAGGAAAGCTAAGGACGGATATCCGATGGTTGGCAAAAGAAAGAGGGGAAAAGTTGGAAAATGAAGTGATTCATCATAATTTATGGATGAAGAGTATGCCGAGATCAACATGGTTGAAACACGAGCATCGTCAGCTTTGCAAGGTGCTCCGGTAGCTGCGGAAAGAGACGAGTCAGAAGTGATGAGAGCACAACTTCAGAAGAAGGATAACACAATTTCTCAAAAGGCAAGGAGGATGGAAGAGATGGCTGCTGCTTTAGCCACTCTCCAAAGCCAGGTGCAACCTCAGAAAGAAACACCTCCAGAAATCATCCATATTGCAGATGGAGGAAAAGAGATCACATCCGTCAACGGAGACGAGCAACCAAAGAAGGATTCTGCACAGAGCATGATTTCCGAAAAAGACATCAAAAATATGGTAGAACAGACGAGTGTGAGAAGCCTTAGCTCAATCCAAGAGTGGAACATCTATTCAGACGGGTAGACCTTACCCTGAAGAATTTGATGCCGTCCAATACCCAAAAGGCTTCGTACCACCTCTGTTTAAGACTTTTGATGGAACGGGAAACCCCCGGCAGCATGTTGCACATTTTCATGCTAGTTGCTGCAATGCCGGTGGGAGTGATGCTTTACTCTTCTGTCAGTTCATCGGCAGTTTGTCAGGGATCGCCTTCGATTGGTATGCAGAATTGCTAAATGGCTCAGTTAAGACCTTTTTAAAGTTAGAAAACTTCTTCGTTAAGCGGTTTGCCGGGGCTCGGCACCACATCACTATCGGTGATCTAGTGGTGGAGCACCAGAAACCGAACAAAACTCTAGTGGATTACATACTTCGATGGAGAAATTTAAGCATGAAGTGTGAACCACAACTTCAGAAACAAGCATGCGATCGGTTTTTTACTGAAAAGTATCCACGGCCCGATAGCACTTCTCCTTAAAGGATTTATAATCAAGACTTTCGAGAAGCCGCTTAGCAAGGCCGGGAACTTACAGGAGGAAGCAAAGCAGCTAAGTTTCGTGGACAAGACCGATAAACAAAAACCGGTGAAAACATTCGAAAAGAAGTCTGGAATTGTCACGGTAGTAGATAAGGGCAAGCAGCCAGTACAGATACAACCAGAGCGGCTACAGCCTAGCTATCAACCACCGCAACGTACTTACCAACAACCTCAACAAGGTTATCAACAACCTCAAGCGAGCTATCAGTCGCCTCAGCATTATGAACAACCGCCTCGTCCACAGCATACCCTGAAAGATTTTCTAAATAAGGAATATCCATTCAAGACGGAAGCAGTAGCAAAGATGTTCCGCAGTCTAATGAAAATACTAGATTTTCAGCTACCAGAGCCCAAGAGGCCGGAAGAAGTCAACAAGAAAGATCATCCGAACTATTGCCCTTACCACCGAATGCTCGGACATAAGATAGAGGATTGCATCACTTTCAAGATTTGTCTTGACGACAATCTCCGGAAAGGGAACATAACGATCTCGAAGGAATACATGAAGGAACCCCAAAAGGGAGGTTCCATCAATGTTATTTCAACGGATCCTATTGTTCCGATAGACCCTTACACGACCCATGATGGATGGAGCGACCGTCTGGACAAAGTCTTCAAAGAAAATCTTAGATCATATCCAGAACGCTTCAGTGCACGCTTCAACTCAAAGTTTGAAACCTGCCGAGCCGGTTCTATCGCTTGCGATTGAAGGATCGCCCCAGGAGGAAGAGAAGATCGTGGAAGAAAAGAAGACCGAGGTTCCAAAGAGTAGACTAGGGGCTGCTTATCTTAGGATAGTTGTTTCCGATTCGGGGGAGAAATCCCTCGAACCTCTGACTGTGTATGATTATTTGCTCGCCCCGGCGGGATCTTATAATGATAAGAGTTTTGGCGTTGGCTACGTTTTGACTGTTTCTAACGATTACATAACTAATGAAAACCAACCTAATCCGGATCTCAATTTCGATATAAATAATGATTCTCAAATCATACTAAACCTCAATGACCACGACAAAGGAGAAGACGTTCACAAGGATGGCTACGAAAGCTCAACAAGCGACGAGTCTATTTGTGAATTTCGAGGAGCTCCGATTGTGATAGAATTAGAGTCATCAGATTCCGAAGCAACGTCAGAAGAGCCAGTCATTCTAATTCAAGAGGATACACCGACAGATTCAGTACCAGATGCAGAAGAAATAACAGAAGTTAATTTAAGAAGCGGAAAAGTTCTACCCCCGAGAGTGGGTCCAAAAGATAAAGGAAAGCAGGTGGTTACTCAGGAAGAGTCAACCCCAGCAGAGGAACTGCCCATTCGGGAAGAAATTGAAGAACCTGGTAATAAAGTGGACTATAACGTGCTAGCCCATCTAAGGAAGCTACCAACAAAATTGAGCATCTTCGACGCTCTGATCCTGTCAAAGGAGATGAGGGAAACCCTGATCAAGGCTCTACTTGATCCAGAAATTTGTTTAGCTCAAATGGCCAGTAATTCCTTAGACGAGGTTTGCTCGTTAAAAGAACAGCGAGGTGTTACCTTCACGGACAATGATCTACTACTCGAAACGGCTGATCACAATCGACCGTTGTACATTTCAGTCACTATCGGAAAGTTTATGCTCTCGAGTGTGTTAGTTGATCCGAGAGCATCAATCAACATAATGAGCCTTCGAACGTTAGCATATTTGGAAATTGATTCTCGCGAACTTGAGCGTACAAGATGTTATTTAGAGGGTTCAACCAGAAAGGAGAAAGAACTCTTGGATTGATAACACTACTGATGAAGACCGGTGATTTAGCAAAGACAACCGCAAAATTCCATAAAATTGATTCTGAGACATCGTTCAACGCTCTACTGGGTCGGCCATGGATCCATGAAAACTTGATGGTACCATCGTCTTTGCACCAGTGCATAAAGTATTACGAAGAAGGAGAACAATGTATCAAAGGTGATTTGCAACCGTTCTCCGTGCATGAAATCAGAATTCACGAAGATGCAACTTACTACGCGCCTCCGAAGAAAACAATATTCTCCAGAAATACCGTACCAAATGAAGCAAAAGAAGTTCGGGACGACGAAGAACCTGAAATTCTAGTCCAACAGTTACTCACCTCTCCCTTACGGCGAGATGGTGAAGATTTCTCCGGAACTCGCACCCGAGGTTGAGGCCGGGGATGAGGTCGAGGAAGATACATTGGAACAGTTGGACAGAAGAAACCAGTCATTGATATTAATTGGGAAAGCAATTCTGAAGAAGAAGAAATCAAGAAAGAAGCAATGTAAATAAATCAAAAGAAAGAATAGTTCAAGATCTCTCTCGAAGATGAAAGGAATGAAGAATACAAATTAATGTACGAGAAGATTAAGCATTATGTACATACTATGACCCTGACCCCAATCCATTCTAACAAGATCGAGGGTATGGTGGTCAAGGAAGTACGTGGTGGTACTAAACCGATCAAATTCTACCGTGGTGCTTCTTCTTCCAATAATGAAAAGGATGTACAATTTGAAGATGTTACTTCTTCGAATCAATGGAATTGTCTTTTGAGTGGTATTCTCCCTATGTTCAAAATTTAATTCAACGTGGTGTCTTACCTCGACGATGGACAAAAGGTCGATCACAACACTTTGAAAAATTATGGAATAATGCCAGTCGGCCTCCCAATTCAAAACATGGTCTCAGATTCGGTACAGTAGGGTCTGTTGATGATTCGGGATGTTGCTTAGTTGTCACTCACTAGCATGATGAAAGTTGCTTGGAAGCCTCAGAAGATCTCGAAGATCTACCAATCGGAGATGCTCCTCCAGAATTCGAAGAAGAAATTAAATATACAATAGACGAGTTAATGGAATTTAACTTAGGTACTAGCGAAGAGCCTAGGCCGACCTTTGTTAGCTCCTTACTCAATAAAGAAGACTCCGAAAACATAATTAAGCTATTAATGGGGTTCAAAGACTGTTTTTCTTGGAGTTACGACGAAATGCCAGGATTAGCTCCAGAGGTTGCAGTTCACAGGCTAGGAGTGGATCACACTGCTGTTCCAGTCAGACAAGCTCCGAGAAGAATGCGTCTGGAGATTGAACAACAAGTTATAGCTGAAGTTAAGAAGCTAATAGATGCTAAATTTGTCCATGAAGAACAATACCCAACTTGGTTAGCCAATGTGGTACCAGTCAGAAAGAAGAATGGTCAGATCAGAATCTGCGTGGATTTCAGAGATTTGAATAAAGCATGTTCAAAGGATGAATTCCCGCTACCAATTCTAGAATTGATGATCGACATCGCTTCAACGCATGAAATCTTTTCTTTCATGGATGGATCTTCGGGATACAACCAGATAAAGATGGCACCAGAAGATGAAAAGCTCACAGCCTTCAGAACGCCAATTGGAGTGTACTGCTACACAGTGATGCCATTTGGATTGAAGAAAGCAGGAGCAACCTACCAAAGAGCAATGACGAGAATTTTTGATGATCTCATTCACAACCAAGTTGAGTGTTACGTGGATGATATGGTCATCAAGAGCAAATTAAAGGAAGATCATTTATATGATTTGAGAATTGTTTTCAAGCGGTTAAGACAATTTAAACTTAAGATGAATCCCTTGAAATGCACCTTCAGCGTCATCTCTGGGAAATTCTTAGGATTTTTTGTTCGACATCGTGGAATTGAAACGATCCGGAGAAGATTAAAGCTATCTTAGAAATGCCGCCTCCCAAAACCATGAAACAACTACGATCCTTTCAAGGAAAACTGGCATATCTTAGACGCTTTATCTCGAATTTGTCAAGAAGGTGTCAGCCTTTTCTGCTTTGGTTAAGAAGGATGCCAAGTTTACTTAGGACTCCAAATGTCAACATGCCTTCGATGAAATCAAATAGTATTTAATGACACCTCCTATTTTAGCAGCCCCAGTCTCAGGTAGACCGTTGATACTTTATACCGTGGCTTTAGACGACTCTCTCGCAGCCCCGCTAGCTCAGGTCAATGACAAGGGAAAAGAAAATGGTCTCTACCACTTAAGTCGTCGTCTAATTCTGACGGAAGCAAAATATCCTCCTATTGAGAAGCACTGTTTGGCCCTGATCTTTGCCGCACAGAAGCTCAGGCACTACATGCTTTCTCATAAGGTCAACCTTATTTCGAAGTTTAATCCGTTGCAATATTTGATGACCCGACCGACGCTTTCCGGAAGACTTACTAGACGGTCAATGATATTATTGCAATTCGATATAACTTTTGTTCCTCTTCATGCCGTAAAGGAACAAGTCCTGGCAGACTTCCTTGCAGCACACCCTTTACCGGCAGAATTGCCCCTCAACGACGACTTGCCAGACTAGCAGATAATGAGCCTAGAAGACCCTGATGATCAGCGTTGGGAATTGTACTTCGACGGAGCATCCTCAGCACAGAAAGACAAAGAATCACAAACGATAGTGCCCGGTAAGGCAGGAATCAGACTAATCTTTATAACACCGGAACGGGGGATGTTATGGTATTCCTCCATCTAACAGAATCGTGTACAAACAACAAGGCAGAATATGAAGCCCTTATAACCGGATTGGAATTAACCCTTTAGATGGGGATAACAGACATCAACTTCTACAGAGATTCCCAATTGATCATTCAATGGGTCGCCGGACAAGTACAAGATTTTAAAACCAAGGCTTCGAGCGAATACTTCCAATATTCCATGAAGTTGTTGGAGCGAATTCCAAATGTAACGATCTACAAGATTCCCGAAGAGAAAATACTCTCGCGGATGCGTTAGCCCGCCTTGCAAAAGAATTTGCCTGCCTACAGGATGAGTCAGTTGAAATGACAATTCAAGGACGACAGGTCCTATCACAGCTCGACATGGATACAATACACAAATCAGAAGGAAAAGAAAAAGAATCGGTTGCAAAGCAAGAATGAAGTTACGAAGATCGGCGCAACCATTACATGACTACTTGCAAATAGGAAACTTACCAAACGATAAGTTGTTAGCTCATCAAATCAAGAAAAGAACTCTATCTTACACATTAATAAACAATACGTTATACAGAAGGTCTTTTGATCAAATGTGGCTAAGGTGCCTGAGCGAGTCTGAGGCTTGTGAAATTGTTAAAGAAGTACACTCAGGACTTTGTAGCGCTCATCAGTCGGGTCCGAAAATGAAAATGAAAATTAAAAGACTAGGGTACTACTGGCCCTCAATGATGACCGATTGCATGAAGGTCGCCAAAAGTTGTCACCAGTGCCAAGTGCATGGAGTGGTTCTACATCAACCTCCAAATGTGCTACATCCGACAATCGCGTCGTGGCCGTTTGAGTGTTGGGGCACAGATATTGTGGGTCCGATAGAACCACCTTCTTCAAGAGGACATCGCTTCATTCTTGCAGCTACATATTACTTTTCTAAGTGGGCAGAAGCAGTACCACTCAGAGAACTGAAAGCACATCATGTGTTGCAGTTCTTCAAGAATCAAGTGGTCTACCGTTTCGGAGTACCGTGCAAAATCATTTCAGATAACGGGTCCGCATTCGAAGCACGAAGATTAATAATTTTGTCGAAGACACGGGATCGATCGGCGCTATTCAACAATCTACTACCCAAGAGCGAACGGCTTCGCCGAGGCTTTTAATAAAACTCTCGTCCAAATCCTAAAGAAAACTTTGGACGAAAACAAGAGAAATTGGCACGATAAGTTGTTAGAAGCCTTATGGGCCTACAGAATGACTTTCAGAACTCCCACCCAGTCTACGCCTTACGCCTTAGTGTACGGGTCCGAGGCCGTTCTACCCTTAGAGGTTCAGCTTCCGTCTCTCAGAATTGCAGTTGCAAACAAGATCACTACAGAAGAAAATGCCAAACTATGACTAGAAGAGTTGGAAAGCTTGGAAGGGAAAAGACTTTCAGCACAGCAAAATTTGGAACTGTATCAAGCCAAGATGATCCAGGCCCATGAAAAATTAGTCTGTCCAAGGACATTCAAAGTCGGTGACTTGGTTTTGGTTCTCAGAAGATCTATTCTTGCACATCGCAAGATAGGTGGTAAATTTGAACCGACTTGGGAAGGGCCATTCGTGGTCGAGACAGTTTACTCAGGAGTTTCCTACCAGCTTGTTAATTGCCGTGGAGAACGACCTATGCTTCCAATTAATGGACAATATCTAAAGAAGTATTACACAACCTGATGTTTCGAAGAATGAATCCTCATTCCTAGAAGCACGGCGCGAGTAATTACTTATGACTGGGTCCGAACCCAAAAATATAAAAAGAGGACGATAAAGAAAATCATTTTAAAAAAATGTTAAAAGAAAACATGTGAAATCATGATAATATAGTTTTTATCCTTCCTTTCAAATCGAGTCTCACTCTTGATCTTTCTTCATCTTTTCCTACTCCTATTTAAATTTGAAATAAACGAATAAAAGCTCTTCATTAATAAACAAATTTTTTTCTATTGTTCTTGTTCTTGGTACAAGCCCTGATCCTTTCCTTGTTTTTCGCAGGAAATGTCGAACGGCGGTTGGTTCCGAACTCGAAGAATGACTCGAGTCTAGCACTCGATAAAAAGAGGATGAATGATGGAGCCGTGATTGAGATCGACTTTGACATCACACCAGCCGGGCTACAGTATGTAGAAAATGATTGGACTCTGATTGATTTGGAAGAGCTCCGCAGCCATATAGTGATGAAATTGGGTGGCTCGAGTCAACCATCTACCAGCAAGAAGAGAAAAGTAAATACCGCTCATGCAATGGGAGAGGACAAGAAAGTTAAGTCCGTGGTTGCTACGACGCAGGCGTGTGCTCGTCGCCGCAATGCCCACAGAAATTCAAGAGGTAAGGAGAGCTACTCTCACTCCTACTCAACGAAGAAACAAGAACCGACGCATCCGCAAGATGCTAACCCAGCTAGCAGCGGATCAACGTAAAGAGATAGCTGCTACCGTTAGTGCAAGAACTTCTAAGAAGCCAGTTCGTCAGGAACTAGAAAAGAGGAGACCAACTCCAAGAACAACAGAAAAGACAAAAGAAATCCCAAGGAAAGCGTAAACGAGAACCGTGCCACGACGCCGGATAAATGCACCAGCTTTTAAAGAGTCTTGTTGCGAAAGCAACCCCGGAGGATGTCCCGACAGAGATTATCTCCGAGGAGCCGAGACATGCAGGAGAACGTGCTGGGGTTGAACCATACATCCCACAATACATTACTAGACCTCACTAGTTGCAGATAATTCTGGAATATGAGCTAGAAAAGATGCAGAATGTTGAAAAGAATACTTTTGAATACTTCAAAAGAATCCGTGGCAAGAGGATTAATATCTTAGAAGGCCTCGAGCTGCATACAGATGTATTCTCAGACTACGAACAACAACAAATTGTAGACTGCGTACTTGAGCTTCGGAAAATGGACCGAGCCGGTCTCCTAAGGGAAAAGACCTATTCAAAACCCCGAAGATGGATGCCGGGAAAAGGAAGAGTTACAATCCAATGTGGATTTTGCTACAACTTCGCGGTAGACAAAAAGGAAATCCACCAGGGATACTCCGTCGCGAGCTGAGGTGGATCCGATGTCGAATATTATTAAAAGAATGGTAAAGAGGATGGTGACATGGAAGGTATTGCCCGCAACCGCATACCCAATGTACTCGCATCATTAACATCTACAAGGAGGGCGACTGCATACATCCAAACATAGACCATCATGATTTCGTTAGACCTTTCTGCACAGTGTCTTTTGTCAACCAGTGCAATATCATGTTCGGATCTGACCTCCGGATAGCAGGCCCCAGAGAATTCTGATGGCCGGTGGAGATACCACTACCGGTAGGTTCTGTCATGGTGTTAAAAGGGAGTGGAGCGGACATCACAAAGCATTGCATTCCAGGAGTTCCTGTTGAGCGGATCTCTGTTACTTTCAGAAGAATGGATGACAGAAAGATTCCTTTTCACTTCTAGCCAGATCCAGAGTTAGAGAGCCTCCGGCCTTACGAGCTGTGAGTTACGTGGGAGATAACACACCTCCAATGCACATCCGTACGGCATTCCTGCCAAGGGTGGCTTGGAAGGTGATGTTATTGTCCATGTATCTCACTATTCAGACATGGATTTTCGCGGACGCTTTTAGAAACAATTTGCAAGAATCTTACACAATCAGCTTTGGATTTATATGGATTGTATGAGATATTAAATTCTCAAAGAAAATATCATCATGTTTTGGATCAAGTTTTATGATGTATTTTCAATAAGATTGGAATGAAAGCGACCATGTCATGTTTTGCCTTCACCTCTTTTTGTGCAAATTGATCGGGAAACGCCATTAAATTAAAAGAACTTCGAACAAAGAACAAAGAAAAAATAAAAATAAATCAAAACTCTCTTTTTTTTAAAAAAAAATCTGAATGGAAAAACAAAGTACAAATGAACACGAACTCTAAATAAAAATGAACTCTAAATTGAAAATCAAGCTAAAAATCAAATCACAACAAGATTGTTACATGAAAACTGAAACCTTTAGGATAGCCACAAAACTGAAACCCAAAACTAAATTAAAATCAACACAAGATAAAATTCACCGCCACAACATTCAAAAGATAAAACAACTCAAAATTTAATCACAAACAAAACAACAAAACTACAATTGCAATTAAATTAAAACATCTTGTTGGATGATCGGGAATACCTCGGATGATGTAACCTACGTGTTGCTAACGGGATTTCCCACGGTCTATATGAAAGTGTGGAACTCATTCGATTGAGTTTAGCAAATTCATCTCGGACTAAGTGAATCCGATAAAAATAACGATGCCGGAATGATGGAATAGTGGGATCTTAACCTAGTGTTGTTATAATCAACTTTAAGATTCCCCTAATAAAACATTAAAGACATTTGAACCTTAAGACTTTTCTAAACCAAAACACTTTTCTCATCTCCTGATTTTCACCTTCTAAAACTAAACCTCTGCAACAACAAGGAGCTCGAAGCACGATGGGCAGCACGGCCATCGTCATCAGGAAAACCTGAGTCTACTTCAGCAAAAACATTCTTAGAATTAAATAACCAAGCCATAGACTTTCGAGATAGTTTTCCTAGTGCAACATAAATCCTCAACTTTTCGTTAGGCATTTGTATAATCATATTATACAAATTAAGCTCTAACCGGTCTTAGGACTCCGAGGTAGTCGTTCGGTACGACATAAACCCTCACATCTTCGAGGCTATTTGTATGATTATGTCTTACAAATATAAGTACTAATTAATTAAAATTGGCAAGTTTGAAACATTAAGTAAATTTCCAAATCTAAGCCAAACAATAGGATAGTTTGGGAAGTTGCCAAGATTCTTCTTGGATCCTCAGCTTCTCCTACTTCTCTGCCTTTTGACTCTTAAAATAAACTGTTCCAAATTCGAGCTAATCCCTTTTGAAATTTCCAAAATCCAAATTTCCGTATCCCTAGTGGACCAAACTATCTCTTTTCTGTCTTGAGCAAGTATTGTCGACTCCCTTTTGAATTTAGGAGCCACTATTTAGAAACCCCTAAACAGAGAGGTTCTGAAATCCTTTTACCTCTTAAGAGGTGGGGTGGACCCCCAATAAGTGTTAGCTTAGGAGCGGTCCTTCGGATTGAGAAGCCTTACGAGAATTTCTCTTCCTTTTCAATTCTGAACCTGGTCCCTTCCTTTTTTCTATAAACCTCCGTTCTTTAAACATTACTTTCCTAACAAACAAATCTTCTAATAAACAACCCTTTAATAAACAAACTCTTTTAGATCGCAAATGCATTAAGATAAACGAAAATGTGTTTGGACTCTTTCTTTTTTCGTCCTAAATTTTGTGACAAAAGGAAGCATAATTCGGGACTAATACTCAGAATCTACCCTGTAGAAAATATCTGCCCCAAAGTTAATCTTCTCCTTCACCAACGGAATAGACTTCGTCGTTTACAAGGATGAGCTGCCCGACAATGGGATCATCCGTTTTGGACAAGGATTTAATAATACAGAAATCAAGTTCGCTGACGTCACTCTTTTTACACTAATGGACAAAGAGCCAGAAACTGAGAAACCCGTGCTTGAGTTCAACTCGAAATCGACTCAAGAATTTCCTCCCCCGCGAAGGGTTCCACTCGAAAAAGATACCACCGTTCGTAGGAGAACCGTAATCTCTCGCCCCATCGGTCTAGTCGTCTCTCGCACTCGCCTCAATTCCCGCCCAACCGAAAGGGAAGGGAGTCCAAGTTTATAATGAACCCGCCGCCGTGGAGGGTACGAATTTTGTTGTAATACCATCTCGTTTTGGAAATTGAGTCCAGCTTCAAAGTTTTCACCCCCGACTCGGACTCGGAGAAGAAATCGAGGCGGAAAGATCGCCGAGATCGAGAAAGCCAAAGCCGCCGAAGTTGCTTTTCTAGAGGAAATTCCCGAGGAAAGAGAAGAGCCGCTCGAATATTCACTACTGTTAGGAGGAAGTAGGTTCCACCCTCTCTCTGCTGCAGCTGATGAAGAAGATACCCGGAGGATCGCTACTGCGTTACCCCGACCTGCATATTACAGTGACAGCAAAAGAAAAAGAGCTAGGGCTATGCCACTCACTCGACTGCAAGCTGTAGTAGAAAAGTTAGCAAAGAAAGAGAGATGCCCCGTATCTGAGATTCTGAGGAGAATGGGACGGGTGCCAGCCAAATCTCGCCTTGGACCGCGATTAAACTCAGTCATTACTAAGGAAAACCCAAGAAAAAAAGCACGAGCCAACGAAAGGAGTTTGCCTGTTATTGTATCAAGACACCACATTAGGGAGGACACCAGCTACCTACGCACAGCCGACTGACCCTCTTGTCCTAGGTCACATACTGCGAGAAGGATGGTGTGGCAACCTATTATTGGTGAACCGAAACCATAGGAGCATTATGGGAAGAAAAGTCTCATCAGGAGGCTTGGAATCTAAAGGAAGTTCTACCGCAATAAAAGAAACTCCCGGAAAAGAAGTTCAACAGTCGTCACACGACAACCGCGAGACCGTGTGGAAGAGACCCCTCGAGGATGCTATAGGAAAGCTAAGGACGGATATCCGATGGTTGGCAAAAGAAAGAGGGGAAAAGTTGGAAAATGAAGTGATTCATCATAATTTATGGATGAAGAGTATGCCGAGATCAACATGGTTGAAACACGAGCATCGTCAGCTTTGCAAGGTGCTCCGGTAGCTGCGGAAAGAGACGAGTCGAAGTGATGAGAGCACAACTTCGAAGAAGGATAACACAATTTCTCAAAAGGCAAGGAGGATGGAAGAGATGGCCGCCGCTTTAGCCACTCTCCAAAGCCAGTGCAACCTCGTAAAGAAACACCTCCAGAAATCATCCATATTGCAGATGGAGGAAAAGAGATCACATCCGTCAACGGAGACGAGCAACCAAAGAAGGATTCTGCACAGAGCATGATTTCCGAAAAAGACATCAAAAATATGGTAGAACAGCAGGTGTGAGAAGCCTTAGCTCAATCCAAGAGTGGAACATCTATTCAGACGGGTAGACCTTACCCTGAAGAATTTGATGCCGTCCAATACCCAAAAGGCTTCGTACCACCTCTGTTTAAGACTTTTGATGGAACGGGAAACCCCCGGCAACATGTTGCACATTTTCATGCTAGTTGCTGCAATGCCGGTGGGAGTGATGCTTTACTCTTCTGTCAGTTCATCGGCAGTTTGTCAGGGATCGCCTTCGATTGGTATGCAGAATTGCTAAATGGCTCAGTTAAGACCTTTTTAAAGTTAGAAAACTTCTTCGTTAAGCGGTTTGCCGGGGCTCGGCACCACATCACTATCGGTGATCTAGTGGTGGAGCACCAGAAACCGAACAAAACTCTAGTGGATTACATACTTCGATGGAGAAATTTAAGCATGAAGTGTGAACCACAACTTCAGGAACAGCATGCGATCGGTTTTTTACTGAAAAGTATCCACGGCCCGATAGCACTTCTCCTTAAAGGATTTATAATCAAGACTTTCGAGAAGCTGCTTAGCAAGGCCGGGAACTTACAGGAGGAAGCAAAGCAGCTAAGTTTCGTGGACAAGACCGATAAACAAAAACCGGTGAAAACATTCGAAAAGAAGTCTGGAATTGTCACGGTAGTAGATAAGGGCAAGCGACAAGACAGATATACAACCAGAGCGGCTACAGCCTAGCTATCAACCACCGCAACGTACTTACCAACAACCTCAACAAGGTTATCAACAACCTCAAGCGAGCTATCAGTCGCCTCAGCATTATGAACAACCGCCTCGTCCACAGCATACCCTGAAAGATTTTCTAAATAAGGAATATCCATTCAAGACGGAAGCAGTAGCAAAGATGTTCCGCAGTCTAATGAAAATACTAGATTTTCAGCTACCAGAGCCCAAGAGGCCGGAAGAAGTCAACAAGAAAGATCATCCGAACTATTGCCCTTACCACCGAATGCTCGGACATAAGATAGAGGATTGCATCACTTTCAAGATTTGTCTTGACGACAATCTCCGGAAAGGGAACATAACGATCTCGAAGGAATACATGAAGGAACCCCAAAAGGGAGGTTCCATCAATGTTATTTCAACGGATCCTATTGTTCCGATAGACCCTTACACGACCCATGATGGATGGAGCGACCGTCTGGACAAAGTCTTCAAAGAAAATCTTAGATCATATCCAGAACGCTTCAGTGCACGCTTCAACTCAAAGTTTGAAACCCGCCGAGCCGGTTCTATCGCTCGCGATCGAAGGATCGCCCCGGGAGGAAGAGAAGATCGTGGAAGAAAAGAAGACCGAGGTTCCAAAGAGTAGACTAGGGGCCGCTTATCTTAGGATAGTTGTTTCCGATTCGGGGAGAAATCCCTCGAACCTCCGATCGTGTATGATTATTTGCTCGGCCCGGCGGGATCTTATAATGATAAGAGTTTTGGCGTTGGCTACGTTTTGACTGTTTCTAACGATTACATAACTAATGAAAACCAACCTAATCCGGATCTCAATTTCGATATAAATAATGATTCTCAAATCATACTAAACCTCAATGACCACGACAAAGGAGAAGACGTTCACAAGGATGGCTACGAAAGCTCAACAAGCGACGAGTCTATTTGTGAATTTTGAGGAGCTCCGATTGTGATAAAATTAGAGTCATCAGATTCCGAAGCAACGTCAGAAGAGCCAGTCATTCTAATTCAAGAGGATACACCGACAGATTCAGTACCAGATGCAGAAGAAATAACAGAAGTTAATTTAAGAAGCGGAAAAGTTCTACCCCGAGAGTGGGGCCGAAAGATAAAGGAAAGCAGGTGGTTACTCAGGAAGAGTCAACCCCAGCAGAGGAACTGCCCATTCGGGAAGAAATTGAAGAACCTGGTAATAAAGTGGACTATAACGTGCTAGCCCATCTAAGGAAGCTACCAACAAAATTGAGCATCTTCGACGCTCTGATCCTGTCAAAGGAGATGAGGGAAACCCTGATCAAGGCTCTACTTGATCCAGAAATTTGTTTAGCTCAAATGGCCAGTAATTCCTTAGACGCGGTTTGCTCGTTAAAAGAACAGCGAGGTGTTACCTTCACGGACAATGATCTATTACTCGAAACGGCTGATCACAATCGACCGTTGTACATTTCAGATCACTATCGGAAAGTTTATGCTCTCGAGTGTGTTAGTTGATCCGAGAGCATCAATCAACATAATGAGCCTTCGAACGTTAGCATATTTGGAAATTGATTCTCGCGAACTTGAAGCAGACAAGATGTTATTTAGAGGGTTCAACCAGAAAGGAGAAAGAACTCTTGGATTGATAACACTACTGATGAAGACCGGTGATTTAGCAAAGACAACCGCAAAATTCCATAAAATTGATTCTGAGACATCGTTCAACGCTCTACTCGGGTCGGCCATGGATCCATGAAAACTCGATGGTACCATCGTCTTTGCACCAGTGCATAAAGTATTACGAAGAAGGAGAACAATGTATCAAAGGTGATTTGCAACCGTTCTCCGTGCATGAAATCAGAATTCACGAAGATGCAGCTTACTACGCGCCTCCGAAGAAAACAATATTCTTCAGAAATACCGTACCAAATGAAGCAAAAGAAGTTCGGGACGACGAAGAACCTGAAATTCTAGTCCAACAATTACTCACCACTCCCTTATGGCGAGATGGTGAAGGTTTCTCCAGAACACGCACCCGAGGTCGAGGCTGGGGATGAGGTCGAGGAAGATACATTGGAACAGTTGGACAGAAGAAACCAGTCATTGATATTAATTGGGAAAGCAATTCTGAAGAAGAAGAAATCAAGAAAGAAGCAATGTAAATAAATCAAAAGAAAGAATAGTTCAAGATCTCTCTCGAAGATGAAAGGAATGAAGAATACAAATTAATGTACGAGAAGATTAAGCATTATGTACATACTATGACCCTGACCCCAATCCATTCTAACAAGATCGAGGGTATGGTGGTCAAGGAAGTACGTGGTGGTACTAAACCGATCAAATTCTACCGTGGTGCTTCTTCTTCCAATAATGAAAAGGATGTACAATTTGAAGATGTTACTTCTTCTGAATCAATGGAATTGTCTTTTGAGTGGTATTCTCCCTATGTTCAAAATTTAATTCAACGTGGTGTCTTACCTCGACGATGGACAAAAGGTCGATCACAACACTTTGAAAAATTATGGAATAATGCCAGTCGGCCTCCCAATTCAAAACATGGTCTCGGCTTCGATACAGTAGGGACTGTTGATGTTTCGGGATGTTGCTTAGTTGTCACTCACTAAGCATGATGAAAGTTGCTTGGAAGCCTCGGAAGATCTCGAAGATCTACCAATCGGAGATGCTCCTCCAGTAATTCGAAGAAGAAATTAAATATACAATAGACGAGTTAATGGAATTTAACTTAGGTACTAGCGAAGAGCCTAGGCCGACCTTTGTTAGCTCCTTACTCAATAAAGAAGACTCCGAAAACATAATTAAGCTATTAATGGGGTTCAAAGACTCGTTTTTCTTGGAGTTACGACGAAATGCCAGTGATTAGCTCCGTAGGTTGCAGCTCACAGGCTAGGAGTGGATCACACCGTCGTTCCGGTCGGACAAGCTCCGAGAAGAATGCGTCCGGAGATTGAACAACAAGTTATAGCCGAAGTTAAGAAGCTAATAGATGCTAAATTTGTCCATGAAGAACAATACCCAACTTGGTTAGCCAATGTGGTACCGCATGAAGAAGAATGGTCGGATCGAACTGCGTGGATTTCGGTAGATTTGAATAAAGCATGTTCAAAGGATGAATTCCCGCTACCAATTCTAGAATTGATGATCGACATCGCTTCAACACATGAAATCTTTTCTTTCATGGATGGATCTTCGGGATACAACCAGATAAAGATGGCACCGGAAGATGAAAAGCTCACAGCCTTCAGAACGCCAATCGGAGTGTACTGCTACACAGTGATGCCATTTGGATTGAAGAAAGCAGGAGCAACCTACCAAAGAGTAATGACGAGGATTTCTGATGATCTCATTCACAACCAAGTCGAGTGTTACGTGGATGATATGGTCATCAAGAGCAAATTAAAGGAAGATCATTTATATGATTCGAGAATTGTTTTCAAGCGGTTAAGACAATTTAAACTTAAGATGAATCCCTTGAAATGCACCTTCAGCGTCATCTCTGGGAAATTCTTAGGATTTTTTGTTCGACATCGTGGAATTGAAACGATCCGGAGAAGATTAAAGCTATCTTAGAAATGCCGCCTCCCAAAACCATGAAACAACTACGATCCTTTCAAGGAAAACTGGCATATCTTAGACGCTTTATCTCGAATTTGTCAAGAAGGTGTCAGCCTTTTCTGCTTTGGTTAAGAAGGATGCCAAGTTTACTTAGGACTCCAAATGTCAACATGCCTTCGATGAAATCAAATAGTATTTAATGACACCTCCTATTTTAGCAGCCCCAGTCTCAGGTAGACCGTTGATACTTTATACCGTGGCTTTAGACGACTCTCTCAGAGCCCTGCTAGCTCAGGTCAATGACAAGGGAAAAGAAAATGGTCTCTACCACTTAAGTCGTCGTCTAATTCTGACGGAAGCAAAATATCCTCCTATTGAGAAGCACTGTTTGGCCCTGATCTTTGCCGCACAGAAGCTCAGGCACTACATGCTTTCTCATAAGGTCAACCTTATTTCGAAGTTTAATCCGTTGCAATATTTGATGACCCGACCGACGCTTTCCGGAAGACTTACTAGACGGTCAATGATATTATTGCAATTCGATATAACTTTTGTTCCTCTTCATGCCGTAAAGGAACAAGTCCTGGCAGACTTCCTTGCAGCACACCCTTTACCGGCAGAATTGCCCCTCAACGACGACTTGCCAGACGAGCAGATAATGAGCCTAGAAGACCCTGATGATCAGCATTGGGAATTGTACTTCGACGGAGCATCCTCAGCACAGAAAGACAAAGAATCACAAACGATAGTGCCTGGTAAGGCAGGAATCAGACTAATATTTATAACACCGGAGCGGGGGATGTTAAGGTATTCCTACCATCTAACAGAACCGTGTATAAACAACGAGGCAGAATATGAAGCCCTTATAACTGGACTGGAATTAACCATTAAGATGGGGATAACAGACATCAACATCTATAGAGATTCCCAATTGATCATTCAACAGGTCGCCGGACAGTACAAGATTTTAAAACCAAGGCTTGAGCAGTACTTCCAATATTCCATGAAGTTGTTGGAGCGAATTCCAAATGTAACGATCTACAAGATTCCCAGAAGAGAAAATACTCTCGCAGATGCGTTAGCCCGCCTTGCAAAAGAATTTGCCTGCCTACAGGATGAGTCAGTTGAAATGACAATTCAAGGACGACAGGTCCTATCACAGCTCGACATGGATACAATACACAAATCAGAAGGAAAAGAAAAAGAATCGGTTGCAGCAGTAACAGAAGTTACAGAAGATTGGCGGCAACCATTAATAGACTACTTGCAAATAGGAAACTTACCAAACGATAAGTTGTTAGCTCATCAAATCAAGAAAAGAACTCTATCTTACACATTAATAAACAATACGTTATACAGAAGGTCTTTTGATCAAATGTGGCTAAGGTGCCCGAGCGAGTCCGAGGCTCGTGAAATTGTTAAAGAAGTACACTCGTGACTTTGTAGCGCTCATCGCCGGGTCCGAAAATGAAAATGAAAATTAAAAGACTAGTGGTACTACCGGCCCTCAATGATGACCGATTGCATGAAGGTCGCCAAAAGTTGTCACCGATGCCAAGTGCATGGAGTGGTTCTACATCAACCTCCAAATGTGCTACATCCGACAATCGCGTCGTGGCCGTTCGAGTGTTGGGGCACGTATATCGTGGGTCCGATGAACCACCTTCTTCAAGAGGACATCGCTTCATTCTTGCAGACTACATATTACTTTTCTAAGTGGGCAGAAGCAGTACCACTCAGAGAACTGAAAGCACATCATGTGTTGCAGTTCTTCAAGAATCAAGTGGTCTACCGTTTCGGAGTACCGTGCAAAATCATTTCAGATAACGGGTCCGCATTCAGAAGCACGAAGATTAATAATTTTGTCAGAAGACACGGGATCGACTGGCGCTATTCAACAATCTACTACCCAAGAGCGAACGGCTTGGCCGAGGCTTTTAATAAAACTCTCGTCCAAATCCTAAAGAAAACTTTGGACGAAAACAAGAGAAATTGGCACGATAAGTTGTTAGAAGCCTTATGGGCCTACAGAATGACTTTCAGAACTCCCACCCAGTCTACGCCTTACGCCTTAGTGTACGGGTCCGAGGCTGTTCTACCCTTAGAGGTTCGGCCTTCCGTCTCTCGAACTGCAGCTGCAAACAAGATCACTACGTAAGAAAATGCCAAACTACGACTAGAAGAGTTGGAAAGCTTGGAAGGGAAAAGACTTTCAAAGACAAAGAAAATTTGGAATCGTATCAAGCCAAGATGATCTAGGCCCATGAAAAATTAGTCTCGTCCAAGGACATTCAAAGTCGGTGACTTGGTTTTGGTTCTCGAAGATCTATTCTCGCACATCGCAAGATAGGTGGTAATTCGAACCGACTCGGGAAGGGCCATTCGTGGTCGAGACAAGCTTTACTCGAGAGTTTCCTACCAGCTTGTTAATTGCCGTGGAGAACGACCTATGCTTCCAATTAATGGACAATATCTAAAGAAGTATTACACAACCTGATGTTTCGAAGAATGAATCCTCATTCCTAGAAGCACGGGCAGAGTAATTACTTATGACTGGGTCCGAACCCAAAAATATAAAAAGAGGACGATAAAGAAAATCATTTTAAAAAAATGTTAAAAGAAAACATGTGAAATCATGATAATATAGTTTTTATCCTTCCTTTCAAATCGAGTCTCACTCTTGATCTTTCTTCATCTTTTCCTACTCCTATTTAAATTTGAAATAAACGAATAAAAGCTCTTCATTAATAAACAAATTTTTTTCTATTGTTCTTGTTCTTGGTACAAGCCCTGATCCTTTCCTTGTTTTTCGCAGGGAAATGTCGAACGGGCGGTTGGTTCTGAACTTGAAGAATGACTTGAGTCTAGCACTCGATAAAAAGAGGATGAATGATGGAGCCGTGATTGAGATCGACTTTGACATCACACCAGCCGGGCTACAGTATGTAGAAAATGATTGGACTCTGATTGATTTGGAAGAGCTCCGCAGACCATATAGTGATGAAATTGGGTGGCTCGAGTCAACCATCTACCAAGCAAGAAGAGAAAAGTAAATACCGCTCATGCAATGGGAGAGGACAAGAAAGTTAAGTCCGTGGTTGCTACGCGAAGGCGGTGCTCGTCGCCGCAATGCCCACGAGAATTCAAGAGGTAAGGAGAGCTACTCTCACTCCTACTCAACGAAGAAACAATAACCGACGCATCCGCAAGATGCTAACCCAGCTAGCAGCGGATCAACGTAAAGAGACAGCTGCTACCGTTAGTGCAAGAACTTCTAAGAAGCCAGTTCGTCAGGAACTAGAAAAGAGGAGACCAACTCCAAGAACAACAGAAAAGACAAAAGAAATCCCAAGGAAAGCAGAAACAGAATCTGTGCCACGACGCCAGATAAATGCACCAGTTTTAAAGAGTCTTGTTGCGAAAGCAACCCCGGAGGATGTCCCGACAGAGATTATCTCCGAGGAGCCGAGACATGCAGGAGAACGTGCTGGGGTTGAACCATACATCCCACAGTACATTACTAGACCTCACTAGTTGCAGATAATTCCGGAATATGAGCTAGAAAAGATGCAGAATGTTGAAAGAAAATTTTTGAATACTTCAAAAGAATCCGTGGCAAGAGGATTAATATCTTAGAAGGCCTCGAGCTGCATACAGATGTATTCTCAGACTACGAACAACAACAAATTGTAGACTGCGTACTTGAGCTTCGGAAAATGGACCGAGCTGGTCTCCTAAGGGAAAAGACCTATTCAAAACCCCGAAGATGGATGCCAGGAAAAGGAAGAGTTACAATCCAATGTGGATTTTGCTACAACTTCGCGGTAGACAAAAAAGGAAATCCACCAGGGATACTCCGTCGCAGTGAGGTGGATCCGATGTCGAATATTATTAAAAGAATGGTAAAGAGGATGGTGACATGGAAGGTATTGCCCGCAAACTGCATACCCAATAGCTGCATCATTAACATCTACAAGGAGGGCGACTGCATACATCCAAACATAGACCATCATGATTTCGTTAGACCTTTCTGCACAGTGTCTTTTGTCAACCAGTGCAATATCATGTTCGGATCTGACCTCCGGATAGCGAGCCCCGGAGAATTCCGATGGCCGGTGGAGATACCACTACCGGTAGGTTCTCGTCATGGTGTTAAAAGGGAGTGGAGCGGACATCGCAAAGCATTGCATTCCGGGAGTTCCCGTTGAGCGGATCTCTCGTTACTTTCGAAGAATGGATGACGTAAAGATTCCTTTTCACTTCCAGACCGGATCCGTAGTTAGAGAGCCTCCGGCCTTACGAGCTGTGAGTTACGTGGGAGATAACACACCTCCAATGCACATCCGTACGGCATTCCTGCCAAGGGTGGCTTGGAAGGTGATGTTATTGTCCATGTATCTCACTATTCAGACATGGATTTTCGCAGACGTTTTTAGAAACAATTTGCAAGAATCTTACACAATCAGTTTTGGATTTATATGGATTGTATGAGATATTAAATTCTCAAAGAAAATATCATCATGTTTTGGATCAAGTTTTATGATGTATTTTCAATAAGATTGGAATGAAAGCGACCATGTCATGTTTTGCCTTCACCTCTTTTTGTGCAAATTGACTGGGAAACGCCATTAAATTAAAAGAACTTCGAACAAAGAACAAAGAAAAAATAAAAATAAATCAAAACTCTCTTTTTTTAAAAAAAAAATCTGAATGGAAAAACAAAGTACAAATGAACACGAACTCTAAATAAAAATGAACTCTAAATTGAAAATCAAGCTAAAAATCAAATCACAACAAGAGACTAAGACAAATTGCCGAATGTGAAATCCCCAGCCTTCGGCTATTCTCAAATCTCTTTTTGACTCTCCATATTTCCTTCCCTCTTTTGAGAATGTCAACTGAATCTACTGACACAGAACCACGAAAATTTTTGATTTGGTTCTGATGGCATGGATTCGTATCCTTCGCCAAATAATCAGACTTTGATCGATCCTCGTGAGACGTGAAACACTTTCACGTCTCATTCCAAATCTTCAGCTAAACTCAAATCTCCACAGCAAATTTCAACCCTTTAAACCTTCGAGACTGGAACTAGATTCCAGTTCTCTTTAAATCTTCGAGACTGGAACCAGATTCCAGTTCTCTTTAAACCTTCGAGACTGGAACCAGATTCCAGTTCTCTTTAAACCGTCGACACTAGAACCAGATTCCATTTCTCTTTAAACCGTCGAGATTGGAACCAGATTCCAGTTCTCTTTAAACCTTCGAGACTGGAACCAGATTCCAGTTCTCTTTAAACCTTCAAGACCGGAACCTGCATTCCGCTCTCTTTAAACCTTCAAGATCGGAACTAGATTCCGGTTCTCTTTAAACCTTCGAGATCGGAACCGCATTCAAATTCTCTTTAAACCTTCGAGATCGGAGCTAGATTCCAGTTCTCTTTAAACCTTCAAGATCGGAACCGCATTTCAGTTCTCTTTAAACCTTCGAGACAGGAACCAGATTCCAGTTCTCTTTAAACCTTCGAGACTGGAACCAGATTCCAGTTCTCTTTAAACCTTCGAGACTGGAACCAGATTCCAGTTCTCTTTAAACCTGCGAGACTGGTACCAAATTCCAATTCTCTCCTTTCGAGGTCGGTACCAAATTCCGACTCTCTTCCCGAGATTGATACCAAATTTCAACTCTCTCCTTTCGAGGTTGGGACCAAATTTCAGATCTTATTTCGAGATCAGTACCTAAATTCTGATTCTCATCTTTTTCAATCGATACTTAAACTCCGATTCTCACTCCGAGGCTAGTACCTAAATTTTAGTTCTCTTCGCAATCCTGAGGTTGGAACCTAGGTTCCAATTCTCATTTCAAATCCGGATTTCCTTGAATTGATTTTAAATTAAACCTCAATCGAAATTGAAACTCAGAAGAAATCGAAATCTAAACTCACACATTAAAAAACTCGGAATAGAAAATAAAATGAAATCTAAATCAAATTTCCCCAGATCTTATGATCTGGAATTCACTTCCTTTCCTTTTCCCCAGCGAGAGTTCAGGGATCTCCAGTCTTGGAGATATACTCGATACTCCCCAGCGGAAATTTGTTTCTACTCTGTTCTAAGTGTGTCACATAGACGTATGTGTTAGTTTTGTTAATCTTTTCAGTCAACGCCAATACGTGCGGTGTGCTTGGTTAGCACACCACACCTATTGGGGTCCATTTGTTGACCTCATTTTTGATGAGGTCTTCTCTCTTCTCTCTCTCCCTAGACACTTAGGATCTAGCCTTAGGCTTTCCCTTTGACTATCTTAGAGGACTAGAAATGGAACCCACCACTTAGAAATTCAAACACCTCTTAACTCCCTGCAAACCCCATAAGTTTGATTGTAAACCACTAAGTCACTTAGAGTGTTAAGATCGAATGTGGAGGTTTACAGAATGAGTTTCCTATAGGACTCTTTGGCTTTAGGACTACCCTGGGTGGCCTGGTCTGGTGAGGGTTGACTTGCACACATTACACTTTCACACACATTCTAAATCCTAAAACCATTCATACCTAGCTTGACTTCCTGACTCATGTAGGTAATTCATATGGATGGACCTTAACCCCTAGGCCCTTGGCAAAAAGGGTTAGGAACAACATAGTGAATGCCTCAAATGAGTCCTCTCATGGCTCTTATGGTCTTGATATGGTTTCATGGCTCAACCAAAGTGAATCCATTCTACTAAAACTTGATCAATCTTTAATTTTTTTCAAAATTTCAATTTTTAACCCCCGGGGCCCTACACCCACCAAACCTACCAAATGTCCTTGAAGCTACCCAAAATTTGCAAAAATTACCTAAATTACCCAAAATCCTTCCAAATCAATCCTAAACATTTCCCACCATTCAAATTGATCATCCTTAGCCAACTATACCAAAATTTCCAAAATACCCCCCAATACCCTCCAAATACCCAAAATGCCCTTTTTAACCAAAAAATTCATAAATACCAAAAATTCTTATAAAATTCCAGAAAATCCCAAATATTCTCAATTTCATTTTGTTTAACTACACCATTAGCCAATTTTGTCAATTTAACCCACTTTAACAAAAACCCCCAATTTGGCCCATTTTTAACCATAGTAAGCCCAATGTCAAACCTAATCAACCCAATTGACGTCAATGTTGATCCAATCCAATTTTAAACTTCAATTCAATATCCCAATATCAATTTAGACCAAATCCAATTCCAATTTGAAGCTTAAAGCCCAATTTTGGCCCATGACCTAAACTTAGCCCAAACTAACCCAACTAAACTCCAATTAACCCCAAACCTTTTCATAAATCTTCCTAATATCCCCACAAACAAAACACTAACAAGATTTGCCCCAAATTTGAAACTAATCTCCACCCAAACCTAACCCAAAATCAAAATCCCCATTTTTGGCCTAAACCCACCATAAACCCAAATGGGCCCAAATCTCAAAATCAAAGCCCAACCAAAATTGAAAACTCTTTGTGACACTGTCGGCATATTTTTAGGTTGAGTGTTGTATTTTGAAAATGGGTCTCCTACAGAAATTGTCGGTGAATTTTAGATTTTAAATTTAATTTAAATATATATATATATATATATATATATATATATATATATAATTTAGAAAGTAGCATTTGATTTTAAAAATAATTTTAAGTTTGAAAATTTTAAGATATGAAATTAAACCGATCTCACATCCCAAATAGTTTATATAAACGAGCACCACATCACAAACCATGTATCTATCTCGAAGGACAAACACACTGCTTGACGATGGGGCTCGATTAAATAAACTAGAAGATTTGTGACATCTGTTTGGTCCGCGAACCAATTTTATAAGCCGACAAGTTCCCCGCTTAATATAAATGAATTAAACGAGGTTTATATTACTCGGGTTCTTAAAGTTCCCTATAAGAGCAAGCCCCTATAGTTAATTACATCTTAAATGACAGGAATCATTTAAGAAAACTCTCGATAATGATCAGTGGTTTTGCTCTCAAGAATTTCAAAGTTTAAAGTTTTTAAAGGATTGAATTTTGGAGATTTTAATAGGGATTAACTCAAATTTGGAACATTTATTTCAGGGGTCCAAAGGAAGAGAAGTAGGGGATGTCACAGACCCGAAGTGAACTTCGATGACTTCCCAGACTATCCTAATGTTTGGCTTCTATTTGGGAGTTTATTTAATGTTGTAATCTTGCTAATTTTAGTTAATTAGGACTTATATTTGTATGATATAATCACACAAGTAGCCTCGAAGATGTGAGGGTTTATGTCATACCAAACGACTACCTCGGAGTCCTAAAACTGGTTAGGGCTTAATTTACATAACATGGTTATGCAAATGCCTAACAGAAAGTTGAGGATTTATGTTGCACTAGGAAAACTACATCGAAGTCCTATGGCCCGGTTATTTAATTCTAAGGAAAGTTTAACTGAAGAAGACACAGGTTTTGCTGACGATGATGGCCGTGCTGCCCACCATGCTCCAAGCTCCTTGTTGTTGCAAAGATTTAGTTTTAGAAGGTGAAAATCAAGAGATGAGAGAAGTGTTTTGGTTTAGAGATCTTAAAATCCAAATTTCTTTAATGTTTTATTAGGGGAATCTTAAAGTTGATTATAACAACACCGGTTAAGATCCCACGGTTCCATCATTCCGACACCGTTATTTTTATCGGATTCACTTAGTCCAGATGAATTTGCTAAACTCAACTGAATGAGTTCCACACTTTCATTTAGACCGTGGGAAATCCCGTTAGCAACACGTAGGTTACATCATCCGAGGTATTCTCGATCATCCAATGAGATGTTTTAATTTAATTATAGTTGTAGTTTTGTTGTTCTGTTTGTGATTAAATTTTGAGTTGTTTTATATTTTAAATGTCGTGGCGGTGAATTTTATCTTGTTGTAACTTTTAATTTAGTTTTGGGTTCAGTTTTGTTGCTATCCTAAAGGTTTTAGTTTTCATGCAACAGTCTTGTTTAACATGCAAGAAGAGTAAAGCGTAGCTCATATAAATAAATTGCAATAAAGTAAATTGTAATAAAATAAAAGCGTACCTGGAGAGTCTTCTTGTCATTCCAAGCTGCACTTAAAACACATGTTTAGGCATTTAAATGTTTATAACAAGTACCTAGGTAAAGCTAAGGGAAAGGTTTTGGTTGTCTACCAAAGTCCTAATCCTATTGCCAGTCATCTCATATGACGTCTAGGTTATTGTATTTTGTTTAAGGATGATTTTCTTCATCAAAGAACAAATAAATTCAATTGTTCTTCTAAAACATCCCATCATATTGAGGAAGTGTTTAGGACGAGTCCTGAACATCTTTTCAATATTTTTGGGATTATTTTTTAGCCTAAATGAGTTTTATTGCACAGGTGAATTAATCATCCCAAAATTTAGTTTAGATTTTCCTTCTTGCTCAGTGAATTTGGATGTTTGATTATCCTATAAGTAAAATGACATTTCACTTGATGTTTTATTTAAGAGTTATAATAATGAAAACCTTTAGGGGGAAAATTAATTTATTAAAGATTTTAAAGGTTTAAAATTGGAATTGGTGATTTAAAGTGGTTTAATTTAGTTATAAAATTTTAATGATTTAAGTTTGGAATAGTATTCAAGTTGTTTTATTCTTAAGTGTTTTAAACCTTTTGAATTGAAAGAGGAGTTTAAATTATTTAATTTAGACTTTAATGATTTAATTTTAATTTATTGACTTAATTTTAATTTAATTGCATATTCTAGATTAACTTTTAATTGGTTTAATTTTTATTTATTAAGAATTATTTTTTATGAAATTAATTTTTAATGTTTCAAATTTGTTTCAAGTTTGTTTTCAAGTAATTTTTTTTTTAAATTAATAATATTTTTTAATGTTTTAAATTTATTTCAATTTAATTATCAAATTATTTAATGTTTTAAGTTTTAATTTAATTAAAGTTCACTTTCCTTTTAATTATTTAATTATTAATTTCAATTATCACTTTAATTTTAATTAAAAAGTTAAATATTATTAGAGTGATTCATTTAGGGATTTTAGTTTAAGTCATTATAGTCTTTCTAAATTATATCCCCATTTAAATAATCCAAATTTTAACTTATTCTTCCAAAATTCAAATCATTTAATTAATTAAGGTTTACTTTAAATATTTTCAAGATGATTAATGGGTGTCTACCCTTTAATTCTCTAAGTTTCAATCTTCTGATGAAAATTTAAAATTAGATATTTTACCCTCCTCTTGATTAAACCTAAATATTAATTAGGGTTAAAATCCTTTAATTACCTTTATGCCCCTTTAGGCTTATTTATTTCATAACTCATCAAATTAAGCTCAAATGAACTTGAAATTTTCATGTCACTTCACTCATATGTCAATTAAAACATTAGAGGAAAAAATGTGATTTTTTTGAATTTAATTTAATTTATATAATTATTTTAATAAAAAAATAGGATTTTCAATGGAAATTCAACAACATGACCAAGGAAAGGTTTCTGTCCTTAAGAAAATTAGGGGATGTTCCTACTGACAGGAGGACCACTTGGACCAATTTTGGTGATTTTTTTAAATTATATTTTATTTATTATAATTATTTTGAGTTTTAGAGTGTTAATTAATTATAAAATAAAATAAAGGCTGAAAATTAAGTTTTATATTTTTTTTAAATCTCTCTGACCTCAAGGAGTTTAGATAAATAAATTTTATAATTTTCTAATTTTTCTTTGATTTATTAGAATTAATTTAGTGAAAAGGTTGGAAAATTCATTTTTTTTAATTCAAAATTTGTTTTAAGCATTTAAAATTCAATATCTTTACTTTGAGACTTGGGAAAAATATTTGGTTTATTCCTAAGTGATTAGGAGGTGAAATATGACATTTTTATGATTTTTAATATTTTTTTGATTTTTTTCTTTTTTTAATTATTTAAAATATTAAAATATGGTAGAAAATGAAGATTTTTAGAAAATTTTAATTTTAATTTTCTAAGACTCCTATGATATCAGAGAGGCCCCAAAACCAATTTGGTGAATTTTTAAAGTGTATTTTTGGAGTTATGAATTTTTAAAGTTTAACTTTGGTTATGTGACTTAATTAATCCATTTAGTGGAGTTAAACATTTCCAATTGATTCCAAATTTTTATGTAAGGTCACTCTAATCCTAAAGATCAGTAGAGAACTATTTTCAAGTTCTTTTGATGTGTGGTTAACCCTAATTAATTAAAGTTTAGATTTGAGTAATTAAGCCAATTAGGGTTATTCTTAATGAATTAACTCGAAATATAATTATTGATGGCAAACCAAGTTCTATTGCTAAAGTTGTAAGGAACCGTATTTCATTCCTTCAAAAGTTGATCCAATATAAAAAATTCCCCAATATTCCCAACTCTTTCACTACTGTGGAGGTGGTCCTCCCATTGGTTAGCACTGTTGTATGACAATCTCCTAAGCCCTCTACTACCAAAGTTAACACT